>JARQOC010000004.1:55707551-56307551 GCA_033576535.1 Allobates femoralis | reverse complement strand
GGGATGTCTCTGCTTGCGGCTGCAGTCTCCCTTGCCTCCGGCTATGGAGCGAGTTTTCTCTCCTAGGGTCTGTGCCGCTCAGGATACTGCATCCTCCAGGGAACCACTCCACCTGGGAAACTCCTGCCTTCAGCTTGGTGTTCTTCTTCTACTGTCCTCACTCTAACTGTGTGTTCCCGGATTTTCTAGTGTTGGTCTCTCCACCTACTTTGTCAGTGCTACCCTACGCTCCACCCTCACTACTCTTAACAACTGCCACCCCTTGCCCAACCTAGAGTCCTAGGCATAGGGTCGGTGTGTGCATCTGTGTGAGTGTTTTGTCAACAGTCTTGCCTTACCTGGCTGCACTTATCTTTGTGTCCATCTGGTCACAGGGGCGCCACAACCACTTACCATTCTGTAGGTCTCAGCGCATTAAGAATCTCAGGGTTTAATACCAGCTGGCAATACAAAGCTGGTATTAACCCTTTATTATCCAGTGTGCCACTGCCATCAATGTCACTGGAAGAGCCTGGTAAAGTGCATAGAAAGGGAACTATGATGAATGTGCCCTTTGCCCTTTTCAGGGTGTAAATATTTTTGTGCATATACATAATCTATCATAATTGGATTTACCTCCGGCATGTTCTGCTGTTGCCTTACATCTCACTGTGGTGGTCATTATTGTGTTTTATTTTTTGTATCCTAGTTTGATATTTCACCACTGTTAAAGAATATGAGCGAGGATCAAATCAACGCACAAGATCCGACCCTGGTATCAAAAAATTAACCATTGCTGTCCAGCCAATCACGGCTTCATCAGGAGGTTGCAGTTTGCATTTATGTTTAAATTATCATGTTATTTATAAATATTTGTTATCTAGTGTAATGGTACAATGTGATGGGTACCCTTAACATGTATGTAACTTTGTATATACGTTTGAAGCCCAGAGCCTCCCCAAGGGAAGAAAAGAGAAAGGCATATTGTTGTTGTTTTGTTATTTTCCTGATAGGTATACAATACAGTCCGGCTCACTGGGGATTATAGCCACAGGTTTCAGGGGTTCACCACAGAGTCCGTCAGAGGTGTCTCTCAGTTATCCTTCTTCGTCTCTGTTTGTAATGGCTCTCCCACACTAAAGTCTAATTACTGATCCCCAGGTCTGTTGCCTTGAGTCTTTGTTACCCGGTAACATATTTATTCTAGTCCACTTTGTTACCTCTTGGCGTCTTGGACCTAGCTTTGGGACAGAGGTTAGGCTCCTTGGTGGGTGTCGTGGCTCCCTTATGAGGGCCCACAACGCGCTGGTCTGCAGTTTGGGATAAATCTAATCAAACCGCCTCGGCTCCAGAATACCGGTGTGACCTGGGCACTCCAGACAGCTCCAACCAGACCTTGAGTGTCCCCTTCTCGTCTGGGTCACCTCCGCTCTTTAAAGGTGCCCTCTCTTCAGGACAGCAGGGTCCCCTGCGTCCATCTCTTTCCTCTCTTTGTCACGTTCTGACTAACTTGTTTGTCAAATGTCACTCACGTCTCCTGCTCTCCTAAGCTCCACCCCCTGGGACCTATTGAATTACAGTCCCCTCTGCTAGGGTGTCTGTGGGAGGGTTCGGTGGACAGACTCTGTAGTTATCCCCTTCTACCTGTGACTATGGGGATACTACACCTTTCTTTTAGGGTAAAGTACCTCCCTGTGCCATCCCACCGGGGGGGAAGGGGGGGGCGCCACACTCTCCTCTTGACTAACTGAACTGAACTCAACTACTTCCTGTGGTGTTTCTTAATTTCGTCTCCTTTCCTGACCGTTTCCTGTCTAACTTCCCACCCTCCACCTGTCTCCTCCCGTGGTCCCATAGCTGGGCATAGAGTCCCTTGGTCTGGGACAGCTGTGTGTTGGGTGTGTGTTTGGGTGATTGGACTTACCGATCCTGATTGCTGCAACTTCTAGTGGCGACCAGACCGTAGGGGCGACACAACTGCCCACTCACTGTGTTCCCACCCCTAAACTACTCCTTCCTCCAGCCAGCAGACGGGGATTGCCCTCTAGAGGGGTCTCTTCCTCCCTATGTTCCCTGGCCTGGAGTTGGGAATGGTGTTGAGTGTAAGATGTGTGTCTCAGGTTTGTGTCCCTGTCTTAACTGAGAACAATGACACCACACCTATGGATTAGGTGCAGTATCACTGTGGCGACCAAGATGCATGGGCGACACACATGTATGGGATTTACCATATACTGTAATTGTGATATGCTTTAACTGCACTGTCCTAGTGTTGTGTTTTTATGGGGATTGTTTTCAAGGTTTTCGAGTGGTTCAATTTTGTTACAATAAAATTTTAAATACTTATATACAAGTGTGGTGTAATCTGAAATGCCGCAAATCTTTATTTGGTTGGAATTTGTTTGGGAGATTAGTACGGCTAGAAATTATTGAATAATCATAATATGGATCTAAGAATTCTATTAGTGATTTATGATGCCACTGGAAGAGCCTGGTAAAGTGCCTGAAAATGGCATGTCTTATGAATGCATTTTCAAGGTGTCACGGGTGTGTCAGGAGGTACGGATGAGTCTGTAGAGGCCACTAGCAGAAGGTCCCAGCATTTGGCCAAACAGTCCAAATCCTAAAAAAAAGTATCCGTTGCTTTAAGAGGCATTTCCCTAGTGTTTGTGTTTAGTTGGTATCCGGGCTGACTAGTGTTCACCTGCTCTGATTCTTATTTAGTAGTAGTTCAGGGTCAGTCAGGGAATAGGTATCCTGGTGGCAACAGTTGCGGAAACTGTATAGGGACGTTAGGGGAGCCAGGTGCCAGTGCTAGTTTATCTAGGAGTCACCATCTCCTCTTAGCACCAGGGTCTCCTTTCCCCCCTCCTGTCGTCGTCCAACACTGGTGTCTTCCCACAACCAGCGTGACACAAGGGTGGCTGTGGGCTGCTATCCTTTAGCGTGGGGGGCCCTAAGACCAGCCCTCAGCTACCTAGTTTTACCTTGGCTGGCAATTAAAAATAGGGCGAAGCCCATGCATTTTTTTCTGCCAGCTATGGTAAAATTACGCAGCTGATGGTGGCAGCTCACAGCTGTCCGCATTCTCTGGGCTAGACTTAAAAATACTGCGAAGTCCTAAGCATTTTTAAAATTATTTATTTATTATTTAACATCCTATAATGGCAGGTTGGTTGCCATACACTAATTTTTATGGCAACCAAGCCCAATTACCGTCCACTTGAGGAAATGCAGTCTGACTGCAACAGCCAATCACAGACGCTCTCACATAGTGTGGGTGTCTGTGATTGGCTGTTACCGGTCAATGCAGTAAATATGCATGAAGATTAATAGGTGGCCCTGGAAGCAGCAGCGGGACACTGGTTAGCCCGCTCCAGCTATTCTAGCATCTGTCTATTCTATGCAATCTATTTATCCTGTTTATCTGTCTACTCTTTTCTAACTTTATCCAGCATGAGAAGGACCATGTTAAAAACACAGTGCACACGGACTCCACATGGATGTCACACTGATATTAGCTGAGAGAAATAACTCACAATTGCATTGCACTGGCATGGCACACGGATCAATAAACGGATGTCACCTGTCCTACTCTCCTGGATGAGAAACGGTCAGATTTTTCATACACTCGTGTGTTTCCAGCCTAAAGCTATTAAAGGGATAATACTCCAATAAATAATATGCAGCAGGAGGGAATAAATATGGCATGCAATGAACGCATAAGCAAGCTATCACAATGAAGATGCAAGTGAAGATTGTTAGAAGAGTCTATCTACTGAGAACAGCAAAAAGAATGCAAAAGAACAGGATATGCTGCTTGTTCTGTGGAAAAAGCTACAGTACCAGCACTGACAGATTGCAGATAGGGATAGGGATTACACAACGCTGGTTCGGGTATCAGGAAGCACGTCTGACTTGCGTTTCGCTCCATGAAACGCCCTGAAACATGGCAATATGATATTTATTTATCCTGAGGAAGGGACCAGGGAGGTCTGAAACGTGTTGACTAATAAATCAATGTTATATTCACCCTTTAATGTCTCGTGGAACACGGCGGCGCTGTCTTTAACCCTTCATCCTCCCTACTTTAATTTTCTGAGACAATGACCTTTGGGTTTTCATTGGCTGTAAGCATGCGTTTTTTTAACATGGGCCCCTGTGGAAAACGCATGCGTTTTTGGATGGTACTAAATGGTACTAATGTACCATGCGTTTTTGCATGCGTTTTCCATAGGGGCCCATGTTAAAAAAACGCATGCGTTTTTAAAACAGCACCAAAAAACTCAGCTTGCACTATTTTTTGGTGCGGATTTAAAAACGCATGCAAAAACGTAGGGTGCAATCACACACCTTAAAAAACTCATGCTGACATGGAAAAATGCATGCAAAAACCAGGGGCGTAACTACAACAGGTGCAGGGGTTGCGATCGCACCCGGGCCCCAGAGCCTAGGGGGCCCCAAAAGTCCCTTTGGCCTATAGAAAAAGACTAATGCTATTAAAGATTTGTAATAATTGGGGGCCCCATTGGAGCTTTTGCATCGGGGCCCATGAGCTTCAGGTTACGCCACTGGCAAAAACGCATGAGTTTTTTTAAGTCACTAAAAAACTCATGCCAAGTGTGACCCCAAAAAAACAAACAAAAAGCATGCAATAAATGCGTTATGCATTTGGTGCATTTATCCTTAACAGGAGATGCAGAAATTTCTGCAACCATATACTAAACTTGCGCACATACCCTGACTGTAACCTTGATATACAGTAAAAATTCATCAAACGCTCTCAGTTTCCCCCACTACAACCCTGGCATGAGCTCAGCTGCATTTAATAATCTCATAAAAATAAGCTGCTTATTATTATGAGATTAAAAAAAGCGGACACTGCCATGGGTACTCTCTGGGTGGGGCTAGCGGGGGCGATTATTATACTACAGATCTGAGAATTATAATAATCCCCCCGCTCTCCATTCTCAGACTCTTGTAAACCACAATCATCAGAGGCTGGAAACACACTGTCTGAGTGATATGCGAGTTACTCGCAGGAGTCTCGGATCATTCACCCGGGATGGCCTCCCCCTTTCTGGACGGGAGCAGTGGAGCTACATAGAAAAACATACCACTGACAGCATCCCATCCAAGGAGGCAGGGGTCTTGCCGGGTGAATGATCTGAGACTCGTGCGAGTAACTCACATGTCACTCGGACAGTGTCTTTCCAGCCTAAGGCTGAGATCACATGTCCAGTAATCATCCGTTAGATCGGATCCTGATGAGATCCATTAGCAAAAAAGTTCTGCAAACACAAGTTTTTTGTCCGCTGTCAATTAACTAATTTCTGCAGGATCCGTTCTCAGGGCTCAGACACATGAGCGTTGAAATCGGATGAGTGCAATGCAAGAAAATCTGGCATTGCACTCTGACCAATGTTAATGAATGAGTGACAGCAGATGAGCATTTCTGTTCAGCAAAGAAAAAAGTAGCAACATGCTGCGACTAGATGCGAATCTCATGCGAGACTCGCCAATGCAACTCAATGGGTGTGACACGTCCCTCCAGAGCCCTATGGTGGGTTTACACGTTCTGATATCGGTGTCCAACTCTGACCAAAAGTCACGTAGTTCGTGCGTTGGCCCCAAAATTGTTCGTGCGTTGTATGGTTTAAACATCCAATACGATGCACGAACGATGCCAAACCGATATCGGGATCGAATGAACCTGCTCTCCAACGGGCCGATATTGGATGGAGGTTGGAGCAGGATCGTGCTGTCTGAACGCCCAACTACGATGTGCAGTACAACGTCCCCTATTCACTCCCATGTTAAATGGTCATTCCTGGGTTGGCTGTACAAGGGAGGCGTAGACATCGTAGAGACGTTGTATGCCGATATCGCGCTGTGTAAATCTCCGATGCGATCTTGGAAATCTGGGCAGAAAAAGCGCGCTCCCGCACCATCAGATCCAATATCGGACCGACGTTGGAGTGTGTAAACCCACCATTAGGATACTCGGAACCGGGCTGTTTTGAGGCTTCATCACGGAGATCACAGGGACCAAGACCGGGCTCCGTGACCTTGGCGGTGTCATTAAAAGTTTGGTGTGGGTGGCTCATTCTCTTAGGGAAGGGCAGCTGGTGTGGAGGGTTCATTCTGGAAGGGACAACTGGACCTGGGGATACTTGTTAATTTTACGTGACGCCACCCGCAGGTTGCGGCTAAAGATGGCTGCCGCTGCACGACAGTTCTCCTAGGGGCCGAAGATTGGGAGGCAGCAATGTTCATAAGTCCTCTATGGGTAGGACTGACCCTGCGCTTGCTTGTTTCGCCCTTCCTACCTTGTAACTCGCCACACAGATCTCTTAGCCAGTGACTGTGAGCAGTGTCTCCCATTAGGCCTATGGTTGCCACTTTTTCAGCAGATGTGTGTGGTTGTCGATCGTGTCACCATGGAAGTGTCACACAGTCTCTGGGTTGCTAGTTGAGCCTGGTCTGGATTCTCCACTAGTCTTGGGGTTCCCGGTGCCCCTGTTCTTCGGCCTAGTCCCGCCACTGCCTTTCGCTTGACAATGAATACGAGTCTCATGGGTGGAATGGTCACTGCCCATGCATCTGGGACTCTTTCTCTTCCTCTGAACCACTTAGGTGTTGTTTCTGCTCCTATGTCTGGCCTCTGGACACTTAAGTTTTTTCTTCTGTGACAAGCTTTCTTTCTCTAGCTTCACTCCAACTCGACTCTAGGTGCTTTAATCTCCTTTTCCTCTCTCTCTGCAGCAACTGTTGTCTCCTCAGCTGTTCAACCGTTGTCTCCTCCGTTCTAGATCTTTCCTGGTCTATTTATACTCTTTGTCAGGTGTCCCACATCATCTATGTTTGTTCTTCCTGGCCTCACGCCTTCCCAAGTGTTCCCTCTAACTACTTCCTTCACCACCCAACCACAATACAATGATCCCTAGTGTGATCTGGGTGTCCTGGCACCGGTCTGTGCCCCTCCTACCTGTGAGTGGGATACTACACCCTAACAGGGGTGCAGCATCTATGTGGTGATTGAATCCGCAGGGGTGCTACAGATGCGATAAAAAAATCGCACAGCACACTGATAGCATAGGGACAGAGTTTTTAGTGTCGCACTGTGGGGTACTCGGATCCGGCTGTAAAGCAGTTCCGGGGTGTCACAGGGGTCGAGACCCTGGGTTCAGTTGTAAAATAGTGTTCTTGGCCATTGTAGGAAAAGTTATTTGTGACGCCACCCGTGGTTTGTGGCTCGGAGTGGCCACCGCTGCTGGAGAACCTCTGGGGATGGTGGATGGGCAGCTGAGATGTAGTAGCTCCCCACGGATGGAGAGGGTCCTCAGGGCAGTGGATGTTGAAGGGTGTGGGGTGCAGGATGGAGGGTGCGCATTAACAGACTCACCTTTTGTTGGACCCTCAAATCCTTTACTGGTAAGACCAGTTCCACATAGATACTGTTCAGCAAGTCCATGTAACCAGGGAGTAACTTGGGTCCTCCACACCTAGCAAGTTCTGAGGCCTTCCTGCTGTGCTTTGTCCGGTGGATCCTTGCTGCTGCTTAAAGCTGAGCTGCGGCCCTTTCTCTCCCTCTCTCCTGCACGTGCCGGTATGACAGGCAGATCGAGTCCTTTATTAGCCTCACTTCATGGGCGACTACTCCAGGACTCTTCACGCTGCTTTGCCTCCGGGCACTTGGAGTGGATGGGGAACTTGGAATTCCCCACCCTCCGGTATAGGTTGCCGAGTCGTTAGGCCCTGCACATCCTCGGACTCCGGTGTCCATTTTCTGGCGCTTACTCCTCTGGGGTGAGCTTGACACCTCTCTGCTCCACAGGCTCTCCTCTCCTTCCTCAGACCCTTGCCTTAGGTGCCTCAGCTAGGCTTAGCTATCCTGGGGCGAGCTTGGCAATGCTATAGCCCACAGGTTGTCTTCCTCAGTACTGCTCCATACTGAACTGATTAACTCCGCCCCAGACCAGAATTTATAGGGGAGCTTACCGTGAACCCGGGTTTAGATCTCCCCATTCAGGCCCTGAGGCAGAAAGGTGTTGTGTGCTTTGGTTTTGCCTGGTGTGGATTCCCTCCATTGCTTTCAGGTATGACACTACTCCTCGGGGAAGATAATGACATAGTGGCATCTGGACTCTAGGGTGCCACTTTTCCCCCTAGTGAAATTCAGTACTCCGGGACTGAGGTAACCTTTTTTAAAAGGGAAAAAACATGAACAATGACAAGATTAAATGACAATGAAAGTATACAGAGTCTCAAAATTCAAAAATTCAAAAAACAATAACATTTTAAAAAGCAGTCACTATGGTGATTAGTCCTTCCACCACTGGCTGATGAAGAAATGTATGTACCACAACCAGTCCAGTGGCATAATAGCCCATTTTTTTTTAAAGATAAAGGTTCAAGAAAGCTTAAAAGTTCATGCAGCAAAGTCTCTGTAGGTGCGTACGCTTGGTAGTTGCATAGTTACGTATCAACACTTGGCAAGGAAACAAAGAGAATATATTTACATTTTACATTGGAACTGCACTTTAATCTTTGTAACGCACTGAAATCTGACCCTGTGTGGTACGTTGTGACCTTCTTACTACAGGGATGTCTGTTACTAGTGTAATAGGTGTATTGAGCACTATGCTATGTGTAGTTCTGTACAGTGCTGATGTTTCTGACTCTGGTCTTAGTCTTACCATGGGACTGAAAAGTTCTCTGTTAGCAGGGGGTTGAATTTCTTGTTCTTCTATAGGTGCTTCTGATACCTCAGTTTGCTGTTCTTTTTGTCTTGCTGGCTCTGGTACGACTATTTGGGGAAAAGCTAACATAGTAATGACAATTGCTCCGTTGTACTGCGTCCTGTCTTAAGGCCACTTTACACACACAGATATCTGTGACCAACTTCTGAACAGATCTCTGGTTGCAGTGAAATCATGGACACATTGCTCCATTTGTACACAGTCACAAAATGGAACAATGTGTCCATGATTTCACTGCAACCAGAGATCTGTTCAGAAGTTGGTCACAGATATCTGTGTGTGTAAAGTGGCCTTTAGGGAAGTCTCCTAGAACAGTATGGATTACTTCTTCTTCTTTTGATTTTACAGGTGGAGGTATTTCTGGTACTTTTTCTTGGTACTTCAGTGTATCAGGACATACCTTCATATGGTCTCTGGATACTGCTGCTGATGTCTTTTCTTTGTCTTTACTGATAAGGCACACTTTGGTATTGTCAAAGTTTGATGGCAACACTGTATATGGTACTGCTTCCCACTGATCATCAAGTTTGTTAGTGCGTCTCTTTTAGGCTTGAAGGTACACTGTGCGAGTGACCCGAGCGAGTGCAATGCAAGGGAAACTCGCATTGCACTCGGACCAATGTTGCTATATCAGGCAGGGCACACTGGAGCGTGTCCCTGCGCTGAACTCGCACTGCGAGTTCACTCGCAGCATGCTGCGACTGAACTTGTGTTTGACGTGCGAGTGGCTAATGAAAGTCTATGGGTGCGAGGAATCCTCACACACAGACAGCAGACTGTGCGAGTAACTCGCGCGTGTGCTATTCTCACGACACAGGAAAGCCCGATAGCTATATATCTACAGATAAAGATCTGTAGATATAATAGCTATGTCGGGCTGTCTGCTACTTTGACAGCAGTGTTTTTTGAATTTCCCGGGGATAACTGGCACATTAACCCCATCTGCAGCTTCTGTGATGCATGTCAGCCGGGAGCCGGCAGATGTGTTTAATAAGCCGGTTATGTCGGCTTAACCCCCTGCTTCTGTCCTGGCAAGTTGTGTCCGATTTTGTCCAGACTCCCTGGACACAAACTGACAAGACCGAATGTTTCTGAAGGTATTAATTATTTACTTAGTTAAAACCGGCAATTTCAGCACTTCTGTGCTGAGCTGAAATCACTAGTGACTTGAGTTCAGGACTCAGGGGCTCTCCGTTGTCCTGAAAGTTAAAGCTGGGTGCTGACCGTGGTGCTGAAGCTCCACAGCAAGCAATCTGAGCAGCTTCAGCACCATGGCATAACCAGTTTATTAACCGCATCTGCTGTCTTCCGGCTGACATGCAGCACAGAAGCAGCAGATGGGGTTAATATGCCGGTTATCCCCGGGAAATTCAAAAACGCTGCTGTCAAAGCAGCAGAAAGCCTGACATAGCTATTATATCTACAGATCTTTATCTGTAGATATATAGCTTTCGGGCTTTCCTGTGTCAGGTGTTTCACCCACGCGAGAAAGCCCATATTACACTCACACCACACTTGCACCACACTCGCACTACCACACGGAATGCTCCGTTTTTGATGCATGAAAGTGTGCCTCCACCCTCAAGTACTTGCTCACCTAGCTTCAAAGAAGGGTATATTCCCTGAAGAAGGTGCTGGGACAGCACTGAAACGAGTGGGGAATAAAAGTAGCAGCTTCCTAAGAAGTTTGTGGTCCTGATCATTCATTCCGATGGCAGCGCGGATCATTGGAGCACTATTTTCCTTTTGGATTGAATTCACCACCACTGTGCACGTGGAAGTGCGGATCCAGTGGCAGCTGTGCAGGCGAGCATACTGGTTGTGAGTTTGCACAACCGAACCAGGTGAGCATATACACCTACGAATACAACGATCTTATCTAAACGATACGACCCATTTGCGCCTCTTTGTCTCTCCTTTCCTAGATATTTCTAGCACGATCTGGACATCCCTTCTTGGCACTACTGTTTGTCAGACAGGTTCATGGGTTCTAGGATTGCTATAACGTCTGACCAATTTACCTCCATAAATGAACAATCTGCTCTTCTCTTTCCACAGCTGTTGGGCTTCTTGCAGAGCATCTGGACCAGGATATGACCCTCTTGCATCAACAGTACTTTAACTAAGCGTACAGCTGGATCACTGTCTGGAGTCTCTGCCCATCCATGGTGGTGTAACGAGTTCAACGTGGATTTTTTACGTTTGTCTTTTACATAATTCTTACACTGCGTTACATGAAGATGGTGAAAAGTCGGTAGCTCTATCTCTTCCAGCTCCTCCGGGTCTTCTACCGCATCCTGTAAATGGGGCATCCTGGACAGCGCATCAGTTTTTGCGTTCTTGTGGCCTGCTCGATACTTGATGGTAAAGTTGTAATTTCACAACCGGGCCATCCACCGCTGCTCCAGTGCACCAAGCTTCGCTGTCTGCAGGTGTGTCAACAGATTTTTGTCCGTGAAGATGGTAAATTTTGCTGCAGCCAAGTAATGCTTGAAACGTTCTGTAACTGCCCAGACTACGTCTAGAAACTCTAACTTGAATGAGCTGTAGTTCTCTAGGTTCCTTTTTGTAGGACGGAGCTTCCTGCTGGCATAGGCTATGACTCTTTCTCTACCTTTTTGCACTTGGGATAACACTGCTCCTAATCCCACATTACTGGCGTCAGTATACAACACGAATGGCTGGCTGTAATCAGGATAGGCTAGAATCTGAATTTTTTACTTTTCACATTTACTTGGTTTTTGTAATTTTTATATTTTAAGACTCTGTAAATATATTGTCATTTAACTTTGTGTTGTTCTTGTTTAACGTTTGAAAAGTCACAGTCCCGGAGTACTGTCTTTCACTAAGGGGGAATGTGGCACCCCAGAGTCTTAGTGCCACAGTGTCATCATTGCCCCTGGGTGGTGGAGCAACAAAGGGTCTTCTCATCAGGCAGGAAACCCACATACAACATCTTCTGCCTCCAGGCCAGAAAGGGGAGACCAAGCCCGGGTACAGGGTGAGCTCCCCTATAAATTCTGGTCTGGGGTGGAGCCAGGGAGTTCAGTTCCTGTGAGGACTGTGAAGAGTACCTGGAGGATCGAGCTGTGCTAAGCTGATCCTAGGTACAGCAGTTCAGTTCCTAGGAGGACTGAGGAAGACATCCTGGTGGACTGAGGCTGTAGAGCTCGTCCCAGGATCGCTGACTCGGTGCCAAGCTTAAGGCTAGGGTCTGAGTAGAGTCGCAGGAACACCTGGGAAGCTGAGTGACACTGTGCAGAGGCGCAGAGAACAGACACCAGATCTGAGACTGTGCAGGGTCTAACATCCCGGCAGGCAACACAGCAAGGTGAGGAATTCCAGGTTCCTCAGCCATACTGTGCTCGGAGACACAGCAACAGAGAGAGTTCAGGAATCTACACCCGAGACGAGGGTTAGAAGGGACTTGAGTTGCCTGTCATACCGGCAGCTCGCAGGAGGAGACAGGGCTGTCAGCGTAGCTGATGCAGCCGCAGGAGCCAACACACAGAGCGTAGTAAGGGAGCCAAAGACCCAGCCAGGTGAGAAGGAACCCCGAGTTCCTCTCAGCCAAGACTCCATGGACAGCTGCTCTAAACCACTCTTACAAGTAAAAGACTGTGACCAACAAAACAGTGAGTTTGGCTGTTGCTTGTGCCTGTCGTCCTGCACCCCAACGACCTTAACTGCCCCGGGTAACTGCTCTGCCAGTGGAGAGCTACTCCATCCCAGCTGCCAGTCCATCACCCTGGAGGTTCTACAGCAGCGGTGGCCCAATATAGCCACATACCATGGGTGGCTTCATAAAAATCTCCCTTTCATATTCCCTTTTCCCTACCACACCAGAAGAATTCCCCTTTTAAGGCTGAACCCAGGGCCACGGAACCGGGTCTCAACCCCCGTGACTCCCCAAAGACAGTATAGCCCGGTTCTGAGTACCATACCCTGGGGCTCAACACATGAAGTAACTTAAACTTGGGATCGGGGGATGTGTCGGGTGTGTGTGGGGGGTGACTGACTTACCAGTCCCAGGTGCGACGCCTTCTTGTAGCGACTGGTCCGCAGGGGCGTCACACAAGCTATCCCGGTTCATTGAGAACAGACCAGCCTGAAACTTGGCAGAGAGAAGCTCCCGGCGATCAGTTGCAGCTTCAGTGAGTAAACCGGGTACGGAATTCCAACGCTGTGTGAGACTGTTTTATCCTTCCGCCTGCGGAGACGCCGACTGCAGAACCAGACGAAACACGGAGGCCCAGGTCAGACCTGTTCTTACACATCCATTTTAAAAAGAGCACATCTTCCCCGGAGTGCTTCTCCACCTACGGGGAGCGATGACATCAGACTGCAGTACCAACAACTCCGGAGTTCTGACCTGCAGCGTCGGTCCCTCTTGACCGAGAACAGTAGGTGGCATCATTAACTCAAATCCCATAAACTTTATTCCCCATCAGACAACCCCTAATTCCCACAGAGACAGAACTGACTTCTCCAGGGTCACGGAAGCCAGGTCTCCAGCCCCGAAACTCCCCTGAAGCAAATCAGAGCCCAGTTCTGAGTGCCCCACGGCCCCAGGGTGGGCGAGTCAACTCCATCTTTATTAACACTTTCACCCTTATGCCCGTCCATGATCTTTGTCTTCTCTCTTCCAGGAAGCCTACAGCTCTGTTACATCAGAGACAGCGAGAATGAAGAACATGTCTGCTCCCCGTGGTCTCTGATCACTGAATGACAGCGCTGAGATCTGCAGTATAGTAATCGATGAGGTCACTATTGCCATAGTAACCGCTAATAGCAGCTGCAACAACAATGGTGTCCTCGAGTGAACTCAGTTACTCCTAGTTTACCCTGTTGCTATCCCTGTGGGTCATTCAGGAGCCTAGGGGCCCCAAAAGTCCCTTTGGCCCATAGAAAAACAGTAATGCTATTAAAAATTTGCAATAATTGGGGGCCTCGTAAGAGCTTTCGCATCGGGGCCCATGAGCTTCAAGTTACGCGATTAAAGAAAACTAAATTCCAATTCTAAATGAGAATTCCATGGACACTTTTATGTCCTGGACCAATGTCTGATCACCTTGAACCAACATCATTGGGAGGACTTATTCAGGAGTACTTTTTTCATGTACGAGAAAAACAGATCAGTGACTTTCATCAATTTTCATCTAAACAGATCAGTGACTTTCATCAATTTTCATCTAAGCCTTTTCAGGCTGTGTGCTGACGATAAGTAAATGCAGCAGTAAATGCTGAGATGTACAGTACCAGCACAGTGGATGGGATTTCTAGAAATCCCACGCCCGCTATGCTTCTCCCCTCTGTAGCGTGTTTTCTGCTGCTGTGCTGGTTGTCTGCATTCCGCACCTTTGCAGCATGTTCATTTCATGCTGCGGTGTCGGAAGTCACCTGTCACGATCTCCACACTGCCTTTTTCAGTTACTAGGTTGTTGTAGAGATTGTCAGTCTGGGCTGGCTCAGTGCTGCAACTCACCTGCATTCAGCTCAATTGATTAAAACTATTTAAGCAAGTGTGGCGCCCCAGCGGTCTGGTCGCCACTAAGGGGTACTGCACCCACACCCGGGGGCAGTATTCCCATCTGCGGCAACCAGGTTTGATAAGTTCAGTCATTTGCAAACACACGCAACACACCCGGTCCCAGGGATAGCGGACCCTGGTAGTGGGACAGCTCAGGCATCCCCTGGGATGCAGGGGGAGAAAGGTGGTGGATGAACAGGGAGCAGGAAGTGGTCAGGGAAAGAAAAGGGACAAAGGAAAAAACCCCACAGGAAGTAGAGGTCAGTCATCAAAGGAGGTTATCTGAGAGAGCTCGTCCCGGGTCCCGAGACCAGAGACCACAAGGAGACAGAGGGAGTCCCAGCGGCACAGGCAGTGAGCGATCCACCCGTCTGCCCGAATCTGAAGCGAAGTAGAGCGGCTGGGCGAGAACCAGGGACCCGGCCATGAAGGTGGCGAGGAGACTCCATGCTCCAACCACAGAACCAATGGCCACGACATCTTGAGGAGCTGTGGCCAACTCCCAACACATCCACACGAGAAGGCAGCCATACTAGGGCCAGTAGGACACAGCAGGTTGCCTAACAAAGGCTCGTGGCTGATGGATTGGTGCTCTGTGCATAGAGGTGCATGCAGAAAGGAGGAGAACAGGCAGCGCTGAGGAAGAGAGGCCCATGAGGGAACGCGCACGAAAGGGGTGTACTGGACAAGCCATCCTGGTTGCTAAGGAATACCCGGACTGCCACTGGACTTGAGCTGTAACTTTTGTTGTGTGTGGAAGAGAGCTCAGTAAACCAGGTTTGGAACTTAACACTTACTTCAGGGCAGCCGGGCACCAGCAAGTAGACACAGAGCTTTCTTCTCCTTTCTCTCAGGGGCACGCTGTGTTTCTCCTCACAGCTCTGCTGGATTTCCTGTCCCAGGGTGCACTTCCAGGTTAGAGATAGCGTTACACAGAAAGGTCCCGTCACACGGCACGACCTGGCCAGCAATGTCGGAAACGATGCGCGGGTGCCCGCTCGGTTCCGACATCGCTGGCCAGCTGTCACACACCGGCGACACCGCAGCGATGCGGGCGGTGAAATCGCTCGCTGGGCTGGGCTTAGCCCAGCGAGCGATCCGCAGCAATGCTGCGGTATAGGCTGGATCGCCGCCGACATCGCTCTGGCGATGTCACACGGCGCGATCCAGCCTTATCGCAGGTTGACAGGTTTACGGTTCTTCCCGTAAACCTGTCAACCTGCGACCGGCGATAAAACGCGGTCGCGCCGCGCGTTTACACAGCGCGACGTCACTAGCGACATCGCTGATACGTCACTTTTTCGGCGATGTCGCTAGTGACGTCGCCAGGTGTGAAGCCACCTGAACATTCATCCAGAGAATGGCAGCAACTCACCGGGCAGGTTTCAGCAGTCTTTCTTTATTGTTTATTCCATGAAAACAGGTGGTTTTTCAGGGTAGTGGAGGGAGGATGGGGGTCGCAACAACGGGCGTTTCGTATGGTCTCGTGCTTCGATGGGTCTCTGGATGAATGTTCAGGTTTGGAAGTCAGCATTGTGTCAGACTGTTTATTTCCCACTTGAGGAGTGGTAGACTGCCACGCCGTGCAGGCAGCAGGAGCCTGCCTGGGAGAAGTCCTGATACTGCCCTGAGGGCAGCTCAGCCCCGCTGCCTCTCCAGCACCCCAATATCCACCTTACCCTGGATGCCCTGGGGATCCCGCTCCACCCGTGGGGAGCGATACCATCACTGCTGCTGTGGCGGTCCTGCGTCCCGGTCGCCACTAGAAGTTGGAGCAACCGGGATCGATAAGTCCAGTCACCCAAACACAATCCCAACACACTCCGGTTTTGGGCCTTCAAATGCCCAACGAAGGCCTGTGGCCGCTGGATTGTAGCTTTGTGTGCGGAAGTGAAAGGAAGAAAGGCCGTTGGAAAGGAACACAAAAGGGGGTGACATGGATGAGCCATCCAGGCTGCTGAAAGACTACCGGAGCCGCCACTGCACTGGCTTGTAACTTAAACACCTGATAAGGAAAATCAAATAAACCGGGTTGAAGCTCAGCACTGTGTGAGACTGTTATTTCTGTTCCTGAGGAGAGGTAGACTGAATCGCCGAGCTGGCAGCAGGAGCCTGCCTGAGAGTGTCCCTGATCCCTGCCAGCAGCCAGTTCAGCCCCGCTGGCTTCCCATTCCCCCAAATCACCTCTATAGACTAAACGGTTACCCTGGGGATCCGCTCTTCCCGTGGAGAGTCAAACCATTGTAGCTGCTACTCCCATCATCCCCAGAGGTCCTGACTGCAGCAACGGCTATACCGGCCGCATTCCACGGGTGGCATCATGACAAAAACTCTTTTATTTTATTTTTATATTTTTCTTTCATCCCTTTTTCAATTCCCCTTTTTAACTGGTCGCCTGACAACAGGATCACTGACCGGGTCATGCCACCGTGACATCCCGCAGTCCCAACGACGTCGAGAGGGCCTGGTTCCGAGTACCCCATGGTCCCCGCCCAGGGCGAATCATTGCCATCCTATCATCCCCAGAGGCCCTGGTCTGCAGCAGCGGTCACTAGCGACTGCATACCACAGGTGGCGTCACAACAACCACCCCCCACAAATCCCTTTAATTCAAAAACTTTTTACCCCTTTTTATTGCCCGCCCATCCCGGGTGGCCACGGACCGGGTCACGCCACCATGACAGCCCCCAAGACCCTCGAGGACGTTGAGAAAGCCCCGGTTCCAAGTACCCCATGGCGCCCACTGGAGCGAGTCACAAGCCGTTTGTTCCGGTTTCAGTGTCAATTGACCTGACCTTGAATTGTTTTGATCTCTCTATGCTACCAGTAAGTAGTAATATTATTACATTTACTTTCCGTTATTACAGTCTGTTTTCTGCACCTCAAAGATTAGTTATTACTGTAGTGACTCGCGTCACATCACCATCAGGTGAGCAGGGAGAAGCCACAATGCACACACTACAGATCGTGAGTACAGGGCGGCTGCGTTCTCCCTGCTGCACTGCGGGTTCCCACAGGTCCGAAGCCACTGCGTCCAAGATGCAGCTCTTCCTGACCGTGAGCACACAGCCTCAGAGCTTGACTTGATTTTCATTAGCTTTTCCTCAGTGAAAATAAACCAAATGTTTCTCTACCTCCTCCGATCTAACAGTCCGTGAAAAATGGACAGCGCATGTGTGGCACCCCATGGGTTAATGTGCCACAATAACATCACATGGGTTCTCTCCCCCACTACACACTGACAAACACTACCACCTCTGGGCCAAGAGGGGGAGCACCACTTGCTTCCTTATATACTCTTGCCCATGAGGGAGAGCTCAGTTCAGCTCGGAGCAGGGCTGTGAAGAGGACACAGAGAGCGGAGTTAGCTCAGTGCAGACCTAGCAAGGGTCAGAGGAACAGGAGAACGACAGACTGAGAAACACGTCTGGGAGCTGGAGTGATACCTTCACTTGCCCCAGAAGAACGCACAGAAACGGACACCGGATCCGTTACTGTGTCTGGCACCCACAGCACAGTGAATCCCGAACAGTGGGATCTCTAGATGCCCCTAGTACCAGAGCAAAGCAACACGGAGGGGTCAGCACAGCACAGAGAACTCAAGTTGCCTAGCCAAGTGGTACCAGCAGAACACAGAGAGAGAGACGTGAGGAATCCCAGCAGCTCAGCTAATAGCAGCAGCCAGGACACACACACAGTGCAGCATAAGGACGCTGACGACCCCGGACAGGGTGGGAAGAGAGCTCATCCCCATTACAGACTCCGTGGACTATAATCTGCAGTAACATCAGTAGTAAAGCTTTGGAAAACAGCAAAACTGTGAGTCTGTGTATTGATTGCGACCTTTGCTCCAGATTCAGCACAGAGAGCTTCCCCCTGCTACAAGCCTGTCAGCTCTGCAGCCTCAGGAGAGAAGGAGAAGTGCACCAGTGTCGACCAAACGTGAGCGTGTGTCCTTTAACCCCGTCTCCACCATCTATAACCCCAATAGACTTTA
This sequence comes from Allobates femoralis, assembly GCA_033576535.1. Lineage (NCBI taxonomy): Eukaryota > Metazoa > Chordata > Amphibia > Anura > Aromobatidae > Allobates > Allobates femoralis. Next base: position 56,289,283 of record JARQOC010000004.1, on the reverse strand, counting down.
ACCCTTACTGCCCCGGGGGATACAGTTCTTCCCACTGGAACTACACCATCTCCGCTGCCATCACATCACCCCCGGAGGTTCTGTGGCAGCGGCGGCCCCCATCACTGGCCGCAACAAGTGGGTGGCGTCACCCGTGACAAATCCCCTTGTAAATATTCCCCATCTTATTGTGCGGGCCCAGGGACACGGTCCGGACCAAGCCACCCGTGACTTCCTCGGCACCGACCGGTCCGGTACCGAGTAGCCCCGTCCCGTGGGGGCTCCACACATGGACGCCATCAGAGCAGGGTCGGTGTCAGCACCCGGCATACCCGGGCAAGTGTGGGGCCCTGAACAGCTGGGGGGGGGGGCCCACTGGCCAACAGGGACAGGCAGCCCTGACAGTCAGGGGCCCATTAGGGACAGACAGCCCTGTGAACAAAGGGCACATCGGGCAGTCTCCGCAAGGCGCTGAGTGCTCCACTGAGCTCCCAGTGCACATGGCTAATTTGCATGCGATGCAGATTAGCCATGTGCTGGCTCCAGGGAGCAGTGGAGCTTCCTCCTTTGCCTACTGTAGCAGAGTGATGAGTCATCACCCTGCAACCTCATGACACTGCTGCAGGAAGAAGGAAGCTCCACAGTCCCGGGAGCTGCTGCTATAAGGATGTGGTGGGGAAGAATCTGAGGAGGACATAGCCCCGGGGGAGCGGATGGAAGGTGAGTATGATCAGTTTGTTTGTTTTTTACTGTGAGCAGCAGGATGGGGGATTATATGTACCATGGAGGCTGTGCTGACTGTGTATAGAGGCTGTGAGGGGGTATATAGTGGCCGTGCTGATTGTATATAGAGGCTGTGCTGGGGTATATAGTGGCCGTGCTGATTGTATATAGAGGCTGTGCTGACTGTATATAGAGGCTGTGCTGGGGTATATAGAGGCTGAGCTAACTGTATATAGAGGCTGTGCGGACTATATATAGAGGCTGTGCTGACTGTGTATAGAGGCTATGCTGACTGTATATAGAGGCTGTGCTGACTGTATATAGAGGCTGTGCTGACTGTATATAGAGGCTGTGCTGGGGTATATAGAGGCTGTGCTGGGGTATATAGAGGCTGTGCTGACTGTATATAGAGACTGTGCTGACTGTACATAGAGGCTGTGCTGACTGTATATAGAGGCTGTGCTGGGGTATATAGAGGCTGTGCTGACTGTATATAGAGGCTGTGCTGGGGTATATAGAGGCTGTTCTGGGTATATAGAGGCTGTGCTGACTGTATATAGAGACTGTGCTGACTGTATATACAGGCTGTGCTGAGTGTATATAGAGGCTGTGCTGACTGTATATAGAGCCTGTGCTGACTGTATAGAGGCTGTGTTGACTGTATATAGAGGCTGTGCTGGGTATATAGAGGCTGTGCTGACTGTATATAGAGGCTGTGCTGGGGTATATAGAGGCTGTGCTGACTGTATATAGAGACTGTGCTGACTGTATATAGAGACTGTGCTGACTGTACATAGAGACTGTGCTGACTGTATATAGAGGCTGTGCTGGGGTATATAGAGGTTGTGCTGACTGTATATACAGGCTGTGCTGACTGTATAGAGGCTGTGCTGACTGTATATAGAGGCTGTGCTGATTGTATATAGAGGCTGTGCTGAGTGTATATAGAGGCTGTGCAGACTGTATATTGGGGCTGTGCTGACTGTATATAGAGGCTGTGCTGACTGTATATAGAGGCTGTGCTGGGGTATATAGAGGCTGTCCTGACTGTATATAGAGGCTGTGCTGACTGTATATAGAGGCTGTGCTGACTCTACAGAGGCTGTGCTGGGGTATATAGAGGCTGTGCTGACTGTATATAGAGGCTGTGCTAGGGTATATAGAGGCTGTGCTGACTGCATATAGAAGCTTTGCTGACTGTATATAGAGGCTGTGCTGACTGTATATAGAGGCTGTGCTGGGGTATACAGAGGCTGTGCTCGGGTATACGGAGGATGCTGCTGAGGTATATGGAGACTGCTGTTGTGCTGTATTTATAATATGGAAGCTGTGCTGGGCTATATATACTATTTGGAGGATGTGCTGGGCTATATATACTATTTGGAAGCTGTGCTGGGCTGTATATATAATATGGAAGCTGTGCTGGAATATATATATTATTTGGAGGCTGTGCTGGGCTGGATATATTATTTGGAGGCTGCTGCTTGGCTGCCTGCCACAGCTTGCAAATAATATATACAGCCCGACACAGCCTCCAAATAATATATATAGTCCAGCACAGCTTCCATAATATATATACAGCCCAGCACAGCTTCCAAATAATATATACAGCCCGCAGCCTCTATATTATATATACAGCCCGGCAGTCTCCATATTATATATACAACCCTGAACAGCCTCTATATTATATATACAGCCCATCCAGGAGCCTCTATATTACATATACACAGCCTGCAGCTTCTATATTATATTCATGAATCATAGTATGTGTTAAAGGGGCCCACTGAGACTGTTTCACCCGGGACCCACAAAAACCTGGAGCCGGCCCTGCATCCGAGTGGTGTCCAATACTGTCACGGACACACAGACTTGCATTGTTGATTTTGATCCGACACTTGGATCAGACAAAAGTTTGCGATTTTGCACGGACAAAAAAGCACAGACATGTGAACAGTCCCATAGACATAGACCAAAGGTATAAGTGCTATCCATGAAAAACACAGACAGCATTATACAGTGCTGTGCAAACTAATTGGGGCAAAGCAAAAAAAACACATATTTTTGAATATTTAATAATAAAATGTTATAATGCTCTGTTACATACTAATTTTAGTACAATATATGTCCTCCTTTTTCTTCCACATTTCCCTTTTTGTTTTGGAGAAAACGATCCAGTTTCATTGTGTGTGTCAACTCTTGAAACGGTAGATTTTCCAATACCAACAGTGGAAGCGATTTCTCTTACAGTCAGACTTGTATGTTCATTAAGAGTAATAATTCTACACCTCTTCTGTGTAGTAATATCCATTTTTACAGGCATGAATCACACTGAGAGAAAAAGTACAGTAAACCACTCCTCACAGAAACAAGCTCTCAACTGAAGCTGAGGGGGCAGCTAGCTGGTATTTTCTGACTAAAACCAGTCACACCACATTTTGTTACTCAAGGTTGTACACCCACACCCAGTGGCGGACCTTCAGCCCGGCAGGCCCTGGTGCATCTTTAGGTGAGGAGCGGGGAAAAGGGGGAAGTTGGTGCAAGCAGCGTTGGGTGAAGAGGAAGGAGGGGTGCTGACAGCTTTAGGTGAGGAGCCGGGGGGGGGTGCTAGCAGGGGGAGTTCTGTGCGGCTCTTACCTGGGCTGAGCTGCGCATTGTAGATCTGGGAGCCGGGGCTGGAGAGGAGAGGAGGGGCGGGAGCAGCCAAGGGAAGCAGGAAGCTTCCCGCAGTTAACCTCCTCCCCTCTGACATAGGGTCACGGGGGGCCCCCTACAGGTGCTTGAGGGGCCCCCTACCCGGTCGGGGCCCTGGTGCAGCTGAACCGGCTGCACCACGGTAGGTCCGCCCCTGCTCACACCTGTTCAAAACAGTTAAAACTGATTTGAATCACTGACTGGTAACCCCAGCTTACGATTTTACGATTTTAAAAAATGCTTTGTCCCAATTAATTTGCACAGCATTGTAATAATAAATATTATATTAACATTCAGCACATTCTGCATTGAATTACTATACCCAATTTATTATATATTTTAGGAGTCCATTTTAAACGAACTCCAACAAAATGGGCACCAACTCCGGCTCCACTGCCCTTCTTCCTACTCATTTAAAAAGCAAAAAAAAAAACTTTGCAGGTCATGTGAAGAATTTTTAAAGGGAATCTGTCAGCTGGTTTTTGCTATGTTATATGAGAGCAGTATGATGTAGGGGTGCAGACCCTGATTCCTAAAAGTTTTGATACAATCACAGTTTTCTTTGCTGCAGATCCAGCAGGTAAAGATGAGCTGTGTATAACCCCACAAACACCACTGATTGATAGCTGTGTACATGGACAGAAAGCTACTAATCAGTGGTGGGGTGGGTTAGAATGAACAGTTGCCTTAAGAGGCACAAACATTAGTCTCTCCTGCTAATATAACACTGATTTTATTGAAACAGCAATATGCAGCCTAGTAAATGACACATTACTGGGATCAGTGTCTCAGCCCCTACATCATGATGCTCTCAGATTACATAGCAAAAACCTGCTAATAGAATTGTGTTTTGTCACTTCTCTAAAGTGGTGTCATGCTTGGGCTGGCAATATACCAAGGGATAGTTTGACCAGGAAGACAACCTACGGATGGCCAACGCACAGCACAACAAACTGTGATTCCCCAGAGTTCAGATGCCATAAAGTCATTATCTCCCTTGGGGGTAGTGTCATACCTGAGTACAACAGAGGGAATTCACACCAGGCAAAATCAAAACACACAACACCCTTCTGCCTCCAGGCCTGAAGGGGGAGATCTAAGCCCGAATTCATGGTAGATCCCCTATAAATTCTGGTCTGGGGCGGAGTTAGTCAGTTCACTTCCTAGGAGGACTGAGGAAGACAGCCTGTGGGCTGGAGCGATGCTAAGCTCTCTCCAGGAAAGCTACAGCCTAGCTTGAGGGACCCGTAGGCAAGGGTCTGAGGAAGGAGAGGAGAACCTGGGGAGCAGAGCGGTGTCAATCTCACCCCAGAAGTGTAAGCGCCAGGAAACGGACACCGGAGTCTGAGGCTGTGCAGGGCCTAACTACCTGCAGCCAATACCGGAGGGTGGGGAATTGCAAGTTTCCCATCCACACCAAGTGCCTGCAGGTAAAGCAGCGTGAAGAGCCCAGGAGTAGCTGCCCGTGTGGGCAAATAACGGACTTGAGCTGCCTGTCATACGGGCACATGCAGGAGAAAGGAAGAGAGAGGGCCGCAGCTCAGCTACAAGCAGCAGCAGGGACCCACAGGAAAAAGCGCAGTAAGGGAGGCTTCAGAACATGCCAGGTTGGGGAACCCCGAGGTGCTCCCAGGTTACACGGACTCGCAGGAAAGCATCTGTGGTGGAACTGGCCTTACCTGTAAAGAATTTGAGGAACAAAACGTGAGTCTGTCTGTTAATGCACACTCTGCAACCTGCACCCTACACCCCTTGAACATCCACTGCTATGGGGATCCGCTCCACCCGTGGGGAGACACTTAATCCCAGCTGCCCATCCATCATCCCAGAGGTTATGCAGCAGCGGTGGCCACTCCTAGCCACAAACGCAGGTGGCGTCACAAATAAACTTTCCCTATATTAGTCAAGAACTCCCTTTTACACTGAACCCAGGTCAAAGAAGCCTGGTCTCGATCCCTGTGACTCCCTAGAAGTGCTGAACAGCCCGGTTCCAAGAACCGCCCTGGGACACGTCAAAACAAGGCACACAAAAACAACGGGTGGATCCTGGTGCTAGGGAGAGCGGGGAGGAACACCTCCAGCACTCACCTGCGGCTGTACTCTGAGCTCCCGAGCGCCCCTATATAGGTTTTTCACCCCGTCACTGAACAGGATACCTAGGCCCTTGCTTGCCCTAAACTCACCCTTATCACTCAGTAGGCCAGCAAGAACACTAGTCTGACTGCTGCACTAATAAACACCAAGGGAAGGAATGACAGACGGGGGAAAAAGGATAACAACAGCAACTTCACAGCTGTGGCCACCCTCCCAGGCAGCAGACGGTTTGGAACCGGTCAGTTCACCAACAGCTCCTTTCACCCAGGCCCCTTGCGCAGAATCAGATTCTATCACCAGCAATAGCTGATAAATCATGTGACTATTTGAAGGAGATGGGAGTAGTTACAGAGTAGCTATGTCATATCACAGGACTAGGGAGCGTCTGGAAATAGTGCGTGACAGTGGCGCACAGATCAATGGTGTCCAATGCACTACACACAGATGGGGGAAACACCAAAGGGCGCAAATACAATGGGGGGGCCTGCTCTAGGGAAAGGGGGAAAGGAGACCTCCTACATTAACCAGTGGCTGTGCCCTGATCTCCCTACTATCCCTGTATGGGTTCTTCCACCCCATTGCCGAGCAGGATGCCTAGTCCCTCCCTGATGTTAACCCTCAATTGGGAGTCCCAACCAGTGCACTAAAATTAACAAGAGGGGAAGGAAAGACAGACAGGGAACCGACAAGACAACTTCACACCTGCTGCCACTTTCCTAGGCAGCAGACGGCGTGGCAACAGTCAGCTTCTCCAGAGTAGCTCCTTCACCTAAGGTAGACAGGCCAGTAATGAAGTTTAATCACCAGCAAGGAATGCTGGACCATGTGGCCATATAAAGGAGATGGGAGTGATCACAACGTAGCCACACGTGGGAAGAGAACTAGGAAGCATTGTAGCAACAGAAACTGACATTAACTCCTACAGTACACTGCCAAAGGAAAGAAACACATTTAAAATTGAGTCTCAATACGGGAATGAGACACAGGTCCCAAAAACTGTCACATGTCTCCCAACTAAGGAGACCATTGTCTCAGGTGCACCTGAAAAGAACTATCCAAGAGCTGCTAGCAGCAAAACTGACAATAACCCATGGTGCACCAAAAGAAATAAAAGATATTTATTATGAAGAGACCACATTAGGTCAGGTCCCTAAGCTTGTCACAAGTCTCCAGTACTGAAAAACTGTTGTCACAAGTGGATCCTGATCAGGGGCGGACTGGCCGAGGTGGCAGAGGCAAGTGCCCCCTGGGCTTGTGGAGCTTTGCGGCCGGCGCGGTGATACAGCACAGACGGCTGTGGACGCGGTAAGTGAGCTGCGGTGGAAGCTCCCCCCCCTCCCTCCCCCGCGCACCCCCGCCCCCGGAACTCGAAAAAAAATCTGATAGCACCCCCCCCCCCCCCCCGTCCCCGTCGTCACCTAAGGGCTGGCAGACCGACACCGAAACTCTCCAAAATAGGACGATTCCTGGAACATTTTCCACTTGAAAAACTCTTCGGATATGTCTACCTCCAAAATGTCAGTGTGAACATGGCCCAAGGATGATGCCATTCGTTCAGTTCTCAAGCCTGGAGTCCGCCTGGGGCTAATGGCTGTAATCCAGGCACAGAAACCGTTCACTAATCTCCCATTGTCCTCTGTCATTTTCAGTGCATGTGACGGTGTCTTGCCCCATCCCAGATCAGGCGCGCCGCGCACTGTAGGGCTTTTCTAAAGTGTGATTTGCTTTATAGTATTTATGCTCTTGTCGATATTAGCAAACCTAATCTATGCAATTTACAGAAGGTTTGTTCTTTTTGTTACGGCTGCCCTTTCTTGCTCCAGCATATACAGTATATGCACTTGGGAGTGGCTTTACTTGGAGGTAACAGGATTACAAAACCACTGAGCCGGAAGGAAAGTACAGTACACACAACCCGCAAAACAGGTTTGGGATCACAGCTGCTACTGTAGAATCAAGAAGGACGTATAATCTTAAAGGGGTTGCTTCATGTTATTAAAAGAGTCATATTGAAAAGAAAGTGCTCATAAAAACAAGCAACTTTGCATTTACTTCCTATTAAAAATCTTCTTCATTCTCATAAAACGGGGGGATTTAAATTTTTTTGTATACACCCCAAGGTCAACATTGCCGGCCATGTCAGAAGTGCCCAGTTATATACCGTAGACAAGAGATGTCCGTGTTAGAAAGCCATTTGCTAATAGTAGTGATGAGAGTCCTGAAATAGCGCCACACTATGACCAAATATCGCCACCACATACTAAATGTCACGTGAGTCTGACTCTGCAGTCTCTGGGAGCTGCTCTGCAGTGTTTAAATGTGTTTATTTCTGTTGGTGCCTTTGGGGTTAATGTCAGTAGCTGTAACAGTATTGCTGTCCATGCCCTGGCTGTGGCTCCTCAGGTGACGCGATTGTCTACTCTCCGAGCCTTTAAATAATCCTATTACGACCAGGTAGTGTCATTGAAAGAGTTCAGCCTCTACTCTGACCTTGAGTTGTTAGGATGCTGTGCAGTTTGCTGAAGATTCCAGAAAGTATACCTTAATTAGGTCATCTTGGTGGAGTTGCTGTTTCCATCCCTGAGTGGAGGTGAGGGGTGTTAGCCCAGGGCGGGTAAGGAGCAGGGCAAGGGTGGCAGCCAGACATCCTCACCTTTAGTGGTAATTCTGGGAACAGGCTCAGCCAGGGCCAAATCTACAGGGTCAAACTAGCTTCCCAATTTCCCTTAGCCCATCACTGCCATCCTGCTAAACTCCACCCATCCAATATTGTCATTTCTGACACTATAGGATAAGGCCCTGATTCAGCACTGCTGTTTCTCCACTTTTCGGGAGTATATATGTCCTTATTTACTTGCATTTGCATATTTTGTGCCACTTTTAAAGTTGTCTTCTTTTTTCTTAAAGGTGTTTTCCATGAACAAAGTATATATTAAACAATAGCTCTCGGAAAAATAATAATTTCCACAATTGGATGTTTAAAAAAATGTATCTGTGCTGAGACAATATTTATATTGTGTCCCTGCTATGTATGTGTAATGGATAGTGTCTGACCGTACAGGGACATGGTCTGATCATACCACATCTCCTGAGCTGAGACAATATTTATATTGTGCCCCTGCTGTGTACTGTGTAATGGATGTGTCTGACCCTACAGGGACATGGTCTGATCATACCACATCTCCTGTGCTGAGATAATCTTATATATGTGCCCTGCTGTGTACTGTGTAATGGATGTGTCTGACTGTACAGAGACATGGTCTGATCATACCACATCTCCTGTGCTGAGATAATCTTATATATGCCACCTGCTATGTACTGTGTAATGGATGTGTCTGACCGTACAGGACATGGTCTGATCATACCACATCTCCTGTGCTGAGATAATGTTATTATGTGTCCCTGCTATGTACTGTGTAATGGATGTGTCTGACCGTAAAGGGACATGGTCTGATCATTCCACATCTCCTGTGCTAAGATAATCTTATATATGTGTCCCTGCTATGTACTGTGTAATGGATGTGTTTGACCGTACAGGGACATGGTCTGATTATACCACATCTCCTGTGCAGAGATAATCTTATGTATGTGTCAAGAAAAGGTCTCACACAGCTGCTGAGGTCTGTACCCAGTTTACTTAATGATCAGTCAAGTAGTGCCGCTGGATGCTGCTCTCTGCCAAACCCCAGTCCAGACAGTTCTCAAGGAATCAGGACAGTTTGTCCATGACACCTCTTTGTGTTCCTTTCTCCCTCTGCTTGCTCTCCCAGCGCTGACTAGCCGCCTCTCTTACCTGCACCTCCGCACACAGTGCCCCAATCCAGCAGCCACAAGTCTTGGCAGGTGACGGGTACCTTGTCCCCTGACCCTAGTATGGCTACATTCTTGACAGATGTTTCGGGTTTCGGCCACAGCTCCTATAGATCTCGTGACCTCCGGTTCTGTGGTTGGAGTGTGAAACTCCCTGCCACCTTAGGCCCGGTCCCTGGTTTTTAATCAGCCCCTTCGTCCAACTACAGTTGAACCTGGATTCGGGCGCACGGGTGGTTCTCTCTCTCTCTGCCTGTGCCCCTAGGGCTCTCTCTTCCTCTCTTGCTGACTCAGATCCTCCAGACCTCTTCCTTTTCTGTCTACCACCCACCCTCCTCACTTCCCCCTCTCTGCATCCTAAAACTCAGCCCTCCCATTAGTGGGTCTGCCCACTGTCCCCATCCCCAGGTTCTATGGGCGTGTTGGGTGTCTGGTAGGTGTCTCACACTTACTATCCCATTTCCCTGAGAACAGAGATCCAACACCCGTAGAGTGGGTGCAGTACCCCTTGTGTCGACCAGCCTGCAGGGGCCCCACACAATATTCTTCAAAATGGCACATGTGGTTCATTAATTTTGCTCAATGTCAAAGATCGACTTTTTTTTCTTTGACCTTTTTTGTGACTTAACCCCTTCACGACCTATGACGTAAGGGTACGTCATAGGTTGTGCCCCTCACTTTGATGTGAGCTCCTGCGGTGAGCTCACATCATTCCCCCGACATCTCAGCTGATCTCATCAGCTGAGATATGGGCTAACATCCACGATCTGATATGTGATAGCCCAGAGTTCTGCAGAGACCCAGATACTATCAGGGATCACTTCCTGTCACAATCGCTGCCAACCACAGAAAGGGTACCTTTACACGCCGCTACGACAGGATGGATACAACCCGCTACTTCACGTGCACGAGCACGCTCAAACGGTTACAAACGGTAAACGCAACACCTTTACACGCCGCCACAAGGTGCGCTACGCTACGCTACATCTATAGCTAGCTACATCGCCGGGTGTCTCAAGTAGCCATCTGTAGCGTACCTTACCTCATTTACACACCGCTACAACAAGCTAATATGGGCGGACCTGGTGCAGCAGGGACAGCACATAGGCGTGCCACAATTGTGGATTACGAGACGTCCGTACGATGATAGGACAAAGCAAGAAACCCATGATTGGGCAGGCATCGCAGAAGGCTGACATGACGCTCGAGCAATTGTGTAGTGTGACTGGTCAGCTCCTTAAATATGCCTCCCTATGCAGCGACTGCCAATCATAACGCAGGAGCTTCCTCCAATGATCACTGAAGGGGCGCGGTATCCCGGAGCCTGTGTCACGCCCCAGCTGCATACCAGGTACTTAGCCTGGTGTGTAGACATCCCTTCTGCTCCTTCTTTACACGCCGATACAGCTCGCTACAATCGGCTTTGTAGCCATCTGTTTTCGAGCAGTGCTCGGAAACAGATGTATCTGTTGCCGGCTGCCTCCTACCGTCTTCACACGCCGCTACTACGGGCTATATTGACGCTACAAGCTACATTTGTAGCCTGTAGCGTGTTGTATCCATCCTGTCGTAGCGGCGTGTAAAGGTACCCAAAGGGATCATTTGTGCTATGTCTCGATACGCTGCAGCTCACTGGGAGATTGCACAAGTGATCGGACACTGCAGCACAGTGATGCCCTATGCGGCATTGTAAAATAAAGTAAAAATAAAATATAACATTTTACGCCATTCAAAATAAAAGTATTAAAAAAAACACATATTTGGTATCGCTGCATTCAGAAATGCCCGATCTAGCAAAATATAGAATCAATTAATCAGATCTGTAAACTACGTAATGGAAGAAAAAGTCCAAACACCAAAATTAGGTTATTTTGGTCGCCACAACATTGCATTAAAGTGCAATAACATGCAATCTATATATTACATCCACCCAAATATGGCATCATTAGAAACGTCAGCCCAAGATGCAAAAAATAAACCATCACACAGTCACAGATCCCGAAAAATGAGGACACTATAGGTCACGGAAAATGGCAACAAAAGTGCAATTCTTTTGTTGTTCACATTTCTGAATTTTTCCCCCCGCTTAGATAACAGTAGAAGTATACATATTTGGTATCTATGAACTCGTACTGACCCGAGGAATCACACACATCAGTTTTACCATATAGTGAACATGGTGAATAAAAAACCCAAAAAACAAATGTATAGTTGCATTTTTTTTTTGCAGTTTCACTGTACTTGGATTTTTTTCCCCATTTTCCTGTACACTATATGGTAAAGTAAATTATTTCATCTGAAAGTACAACTTGTCGTTCAAAAAACAAGCCCTTATATGTCTATTGTGACAGAAAAATAGAAAAGTTATGGTTCTTGGAAGAAGGGGAGGAAAAAACGAAAACGGAATATGAAAAATTGCCAGGTGGTGAAGGGGTTAATGCAAAATTTCTTTAAAATTGTGGAAAAAAATCAGCCACACATAAAATCATCCCAGAAGGGGCAAGGGCCGCTGGAGTAGCTTTTTGCAAAAAAATTAAGTGCCTTTTCAAAAAGTTGCACATGATAAATCAGTGAAAAACATCTATAAAACCTAAACCTGGCACACAGTGGTGAACTAAAAATCAGCAACAGATACACACATAAAAAAATGAATTTTGCCCATTAGCAACTGCCGATGCAAATTAAAATGGTGGCCGTTAAGGGTCCTTATTCCCTCATAAGAACAAGGTAAGTGTATAGCACCCTTCCCTCCCCCCGCATCCAAAGATCCTGCTGGTGACATCTGTACATGACAGTTGACATCTATGGGCATCGACCCTAACCAGCTTTGAAATCGATTGCGGCCAAGTATTAAATACTGCTATCATTCACAGCAGTGGTATCTCAATGTCACGCGCTTAGTTGGCTCTGACATTGCTAGATGCTGCTGTGTATGTGGTTTGTCTTTAAGAGCTGCATGGTTGATAGTTGTGAAGGTCCTGGCCTCCTGTGTTGAGCTCCTGACCAGCATTCACTATCAGGTTCAACTGCTGCTTGAGGGGTTAATGTGTGACTCACCTGAACTCCCCTCCCCCTAGCCTTTAAGTAGCCTCTCCTTCCACCAGGTGGTGGTGCTGATAGAGTTTCACTCTATGCCTGGAAGCCGTGCTGTGCTGACCTGTGTGTTTGTGTTGCTGAAGTCCTTTCCTTTGGAGTTGCTGTATCCCAGTTCTGTGGAGGGAGGTGAGGGGAGAATAGCACAGGGCTGGTGGAGGAGGTTAGGGAGAGGCTGGAGGCCCGAACCTTCTCACTATCAAAGAATACCTTCGGGATCAGGGCCACTCAGGGTTCCTAGACTAGGGTCAGACTAGTCTTATCTGGTCACCCTGCCCATACCTGCCATTCCCTCATCAGCATTCTCACTACACCATGACACTCAAAGGTTAAAAGGGGGTTAAAAGACCCCTTTTTACAGGATCGACCTCCCCACTATCATAATCATTGGTTCCGATCATATCCATGGTGCCATGAGGTCACCTGCTGATGCTAGGGTATGGTGGCCTGTTAGATCCTGCTATAAGCAGGGTCTAACAGGCTCTGACAATGAACAACTGACAAGTTTTCTGTGTTTCATGAGACCAATGGTCAAACTACAAAATAAACTAAAAAATATTAATGTTCCACAGTGGGAGTAGGTGAAATGTTTTTAAACAAAGGTAAATTAAATATGTAGAAAAGTAAAAAATCAAACAGAGAAATATGCAATCAAATCATGAAAACCTGTGATGACACTAAAAAGGCAGTGTTTTGTGTTAAAACAAAAATAAAAAATGCAGATAATTGTTATTGCGGTGTCTGGAACGACCAGAACTATAAAATTGTCATGTTATTTATTCCATATGGCAATTAACGTTAAAAAAATAATGTAAAAAATGTTGTTTTTTGACACATAAAAAGCGATTCAAAAATCATATGTAAAAAAAAATGGCATGAATGAAAACAGCAAATAATCCCACAAAAAAAACAAGCCCTAACATGGCTCATTCTGCAAAAAAATTAATAAGTTGCAGCTCTTTGAATATGATGAGCAAAAACAAACTCATTATAGTAAACAAAATTGTTTATAGTGTGTAAAAGTGGCAAAACATAGAAAAGTTATATGCGGTAACTGGAGGGCTGAGTGACGCCATTTGTAAATTCATTGAATATTACCTTCACTTTCTAGTGGAGACATTGCCCTCCTATGTCAGAGGACACTACAAAAATCCTAGTGATAATCAATATTTTTTTCTGGAACCTGATATGCTCTTAGTTACTGTAGATGTTGAGTCACTATATACCAGCATATGCAATGAAGATGGCCTGGAAGCCTCACTTTTTTCTTTTCCATGAGTAATTAGGATGGCCCAATGTGTGATTTGATTTTGGAGTTGATGTAATTCATTATAACGCACACTTGGTTTACTTTCAAGGATTGTTTCTTTTTACAAAACCAGGGCACTGCCATGGGGGTGGCATGTATGCCATCATATGCCATCCTCTTCCTAGGCTCTTGGAGAGGAAGGATTTTTACTGCAGCGCCCATGATGCATCCCATTCAGTGATGGTACAGGTATATTGACGATCTCTTCATTATCTGGCAAGGTACTGATGTTGAACTTGAGAATATTATGGCTGATTTGAATCGCAATGACTTCAATATCAAATTAACATATACACACCATTGATTTTTTTTTACATCCAATTGGATGTATGAAAAGATGGGATGATGGAGAAAGATGTAATCAGACATGAGACGTCTTTGTTATATGCATTCTCAGCTCATACAGTGGCAACCTTCCAAGCCATTCCTGTTGGCCAATTTTCGAGGATGAGGCATATCTGATCATCGGAAGTTAATTTTAAAAAGCAAGCAGATGACCTCAGGGAATGATTTTATGCATGAGGGTAAAGTAATAGATGTATTGAAAGAGTTATCACAAATTACTTACTGGCATTAAGAGGAAGCCACATAGAAGCTCCTCTGTGAGATTTATCTCTACTTTCAATTGGCAATGGAAAATGATGCATGACATCCTAAAAAAGCACTGACCTATTTTAAAGACTGAACCTAAACTGTCAGCATCAACCTCTGAAGTTCCATGTTTCACTTGACCTAATAAGAATCTTAAAGATATGTTCAAACATTAAAAGAGAAATGCAGGGGACACGAGAATGCAGGTGCTTGACAGACTACAGCTATTTTGTGTGGTGAACACACTTCAACAGGTCCACGGTTCAGGTTCCACAGGTCCACGGTTCAGGTGTGGACCGGTTGAAGTGTGCTCACCACACAAAATGGTTGTAGTCCATCAAGCACCCCCGTCCTCATGTCTCCTGCATTTCTCTTTTAATGTTTGAATAAAGGATCAATTTTCCAGATGGTGAGTGCCACTTAATTGTCTCTTTTTTTTGTACGTACTGGACTTATGTTTTTATAAAGTTAGCACCCCATCTTTTAGTTCTTTGGTTCTGATTTTAACCACTGCACCGGTGTTCAGAATAAACCGTGTACTTGGAGGAAGTGCTGGATATTTGTTTCAATATCTACGATACTGGATAATCATGAAATTTACAACCCATGGCACTGTAGCTAACCTCCCTGGACATGGACGACAGAGAAAAACTGATCCAAATGCTGCACTGAGGTCCAACGGACTCTAGTTATGCCATCCTGATAAATGTTATTCAATGAAGCAGTGCTAATGACCAATTTTTTTCACTGGCCAAACCTGTGTGTGAAAAAGCATGTTTGAGTTTCCTCCAGAAATTGGATGAGACTCATTCAAATCTATAAGTGTGAAAAAAAAATCAGATGCCATATGGAGCCACAGTGTAGCATCTGATTTTTTTTTGTGTAAATTATTTTTATTAGAATTTTCACGAAATTACAGAATTAACATTCTTCATAGTATAAGATCAACAGCTTATAACGATATCCCTCAACCCCAAGATACCTCCCCCATCTTAACCCATCCTCCTCCCTCTCCTTGTGCCGACCCCGGGTACCTGCCCTTCAACACAAAACTTTAGCTCTTGTTGACATCGCTCTTTCCCCCCAATTGTGTAATGTTTCCTACTTTTCCTCAAAGTTGAAATGTCATGGGGGCAATTTCAATCCACCCAAGGTCCCAGGTCTTCCAGGAGATACCACTCCGTACCATGAAATAGATTTACTATCCTCTGGATTTCCGTATGGGAAGTTGGGTAATTATGAAGTTTCTCCCCTTTCTAAAAAACTTGTCAGTATCTCTATCCATATGTTTCTCCATTTCAACCTTTTCGTTGTGCATAGCTCTTGTCATTTCTTCGACCACCTCCAATATAGTAGGGGGGAGGGAGCCTTCTATCCACGTCCATAATATAATTAATTTTGCTGCCAGCGCTAATGACTCACCGCGGCCGGCTGACTCCGGTTGATACAGGCGATTCTTCTTGCCTCCTTGTCATGGGTGGACCGCGCCTGCCGGTAGTGGGGCCCGGTGTAGTGCAGATCAAAAGTGTTTGAAGACGTCCTTGTGGAACAGATTAAAAGGGGTTTAATTTGTTTTATTCGTGACGCCACCTATGAGTTGATTCGGTAAGGGCTACCGACGCTGCGGAACCCCCGGGGGATGGACAGCAGCAAGATGTTACGCTCCCCACAGGCTGAGCGGTGATCCCCGGGGGCTGGAGCTGCTCAAGATGTTGTGCGGCAGCTGCGGTTACCTTGTTATGCGGACGGATAGTTCATAAGGAAGCACGGACACGGGTAGTCTCTGCAACGGGTCTTTACTGTAACCAGCAGGCAGTACATGGCATACAGTGGTTGAGTAGTAGACCGGGTGGACTCAGCAGTGATAGTGTTCCTCAGAGATCCGCAGTGTTCCTCCATTCTACCTAACTTGATTTGTTGCCAGCGTCGCCCAGGAATACCAGATCGGGTACGGGGAGGCTGCTTCAATGCCCTATCCATGATGTACGTCCTGGATGCTTTGGGGAGCCTTGGGTCCCTTGGTGGGTACACCGCTGGTTAGACGACTGGAAACTGACTGGTGGTGGGGTGCTCCTGTAAAGCTGATCCTCCACTCTTCTGGTTCGCGTGACAGAGGTGAACTGCTGCCAGCTTCGGTACCAGTGAACCGGCTGTGAGTTGTGGGCACGGGAGTCTTTTGGGAACCCGTTGTAGATATGCCCAATCCCGGTGGTTAAGGCCTCAGGTGCTGACACCCGACCGGTGACGGCCCAGGGGCCCGCACGGGGTGCGGAGCCCCCGCTCCTCTCCAAGTTCTAGACTATTCTCCTTTTGGTTCCAGGCTGTTCTATCGACTCACCTAGATTATTATGTGTTCTAGTACACTACCCTAACACTCCACCCACCAGGACCTATGATTGGTCCCCTGTTCTAGGTGTTGCATGTTGGGTTGGATCTCCAAGTTAACTATTTCATTGCTGAGTCAAGAGAATATTGCGGCTGCAATACTCCCTTGTGACGCACTCGTTGCGGGGCGCCACACTAATGTGTGGAATAGTTGGTTTTCCGCCTTCCCTATTCTAGTAAGTCCAAGGGAATGAATCAACCATATCATAGGGTCTGTTGGTATATTTACTACCACCATATCCCACAAGAGAACTCCTAGGTTCTTCCAAAGCCGATTGATGACCCCACATTCCCAGATCTCAGGAAACAAATCCGTTCCAGCATTTCCACATTTTGGGCAATTTCGGAGTCTACCTGTGTGAGGATCTCTGACCGGTAGATTAAAGCCTATTATGGCTCTGTGAATAACACTAAAATACTGTATGTATCCCTCCATCTTTTGTTTATGACATTCTCTCTGACTGATTTCCAGCCTTCCCGTATTTTATCTCCTATGTCTGGGTCATGAAGCTGACGTTCCCAACTCCCGAATAGTTTACCCAGACCCTTCGGATGTATATGTTCCCCGATTCCCTGTATATCGATGAGATGTTAGTGGAGCTCAAATCCGTTAGTACGAGATCGTGCCACGTATTGGTGACATACTCCGCCGTCACGTCATGTAGTTTGGACATACAGTAATATAATGTTTCATTTGGTTGTATTGGAGAGCCTGAGATTCCGGGAGTTGTAATTTGTCTAGGAGTTCCCTCCCCCTCGTCCATCTGATCTCTGTTGAATGGAATAGGTCACCCACTGATCTAATTCCTCGCTCCATCCAGATTGTGAAAAGACTATTTTCTCGTTCCAGTGGGAAGTCAGGGTCTGCCCATGGATCTACATACTTGGAAATTCTCCATGAGAGGCGCAATTTCTTACGTACCCCTTCCAGGATGCTATTGTGTCTCTAAATATAACAGTATGATTAAATAGTTGGGGAATCCAAGACCTGGATGCGTGCAAAACGGACACAAACCTCCATGGGCTGCTCAATTCTGATTCCAATTTGAAGTCCGAGTATTTGCTTGTGCCCCTGACCCAATCTAGCACATGCCTTACCAGACACGCCAGATTATAGCCTCTCACATCCCGAAATCCCAAGCCTCCTTCATCTTTAGATAGCATCCATGTTCCTAATCTAATCCTTGGTCTTTTTCCCCTCCAGATAAATTTGGAGAATACCCTATTCAGCCTCTCGACGTCTTTGTGTTTTAACAATAAAGGCAACCTCTGAAGCGGGTATAGTAATTTGGGAAAGTTCATCATTTTGACCAGATGACACCGCCACATTACCGATAGTGGCAATCCTTCCCATCATTTTAGTTCTTGTTCAGTTTTCATCAAAAGGGGTTCGGAATTAAGTCGGTATATTTGACCCACCGATCTCGCCAACATAATGCCTAAGTATTTTACGCACGTAGTAGCTATGGGTATGCCATGAAGTTCTGTGATGCCTGTTTTGTTTGGAACAGATGTGTCGAGAAATAAGATTTCACATTTCGCCTTATTTAATTTAAATCTGCCATACATATCTAGATGTTTGAGAAGATCCGGCAGATCCCTCCTGGGGTTTGCCATGTACAGAATCACGTCATCTACAAAAGACTGGATCGTATAATCCTATGGCCCACTCGGATGCACTCAAATCCCTCGATAGTGGCTCAATTGCTAAATTGAAAAGGAGCGGGGATAGTGGGCACCCCTGCCTTGTTCCCCTTCCCAACGGAATAACATCTGAAAGATATCCCGGAATGCTCTCTCTTGCTTTTGGGTTCCTATACAGTCCCTGTAAGAAGGTTCTGAATTTTCCCTGCAGACCCACTTTGTCTAGCCCCTTCTCCAGCCATGGCCACCTGACGTTATCAAAGGCTTTTTCTGCGTCCAGTGTGACCATGCCTGCCTCACAACCCATATTTTCTTCGGTCTAATTGGCTAATATCGAGGATCAGTAAGGATTTCCTTATAGCATCTGATTTTTACAGATACATTACAATTCTGTAGCATAGGAAACTATAAATTCTCTTGTAAATAATAGCTGCTACTATAAAAAAAATGGGTTGTATATAGATGACAAGTAAAAAGAAAAATCGTCCAGTTTTCTGGATGAAATTCTAAGGGCCCTTTCACATCAGCGTTTTTTTAAATTTGCGGCAGATGCGGTGAAAAAACCGCATCTGCCGCAACTGCCGCATAACGGTTCCACTTGCGGCACGGTTGCGGTTTTTTCCATAGGAAGTATAGGGGGACTTGCGGCAGATGCGGCAAGTGCGGTATTGCACTTGCGGCAGGTGCGGCAGAGAAAAAAACCGCAGTAAGCCGCGGTTTTTTTCTCTGCCGCACCTGCCGCAAGTGCAATACCGCACTTGCCGCATCTGCCGCAAGTCCCCCTATACTTCCTATGGAAAAAACCGCAACCGTGCCGCAAGTGGAACCGTTATGCGGCAGTTGCGGCAGATGCGGTTTTTTCACCGCATCTGCCGCAAATTTAAAAAAACGCTGATGTGAAAGGGCCCTAACCGATTTTTTTATATGGTTGTGTGAATCTACCTTTATCATGGTAATCTTAGAGCACTCATAAACTAAAGCAAACTTGCAACAACCTGAGTCTCCTGGGTGCGTCTGCTGCTGGGATCCTTTATAGAAGCCATCATACACCTGAGACATGTAATCAAATATTCCACCTCTCATAAAGTCCAGTGCACATCCTTCATTACGCTGTGACATAAGGTTGCAATGTTGGGGAACATCACACCTAACTAGGGCTCATTCATACTTCAGTTGTTCACACACTTGTGCTGTTTTTTAACATATATAGCACTTGTACCTATGAAAATCTATGGAGCTGTTCACGTCAGATTTTTTCCTTAGGCTGCATACTCACGGTCAGTAGATGAAGTGTCTTGCCGCTGCGTCCAAAACACTGCGTCGTACTGTATAAGCATAGTGGATGGGATTTCATGAAATCCCATGCCCACTATGCTTAACCCAACCGCAGCGTTCTTTTAGCTGCAGTGCGGGTTGCCGGCATTGCACTCCCATTGAGGAGTCAGAAGCGGCTTCCATTGGGTGACTGTAGGGAGAAGCCGACCTGCACCCGCTGCACTGGGCGGCTGCGGTCTCTCTGCAGCCACCCGCGGGTTCACTTTGGTGCATGTTGGACGCAGCTCCTCTGAACCGTGGGCATATACCCTTAGATTGAGTGGTCTGCGCAATCGTGGAGATAAGTCCGATATGGATCGACTGTAGGAACAAAATCAGCAATGCAAGTCAATGTGTGGTGCCCCAGCGGATCCAGTCGCCACAGAGGTACTTCATCCCTGTTAAGCAAGTACGGGACCGGTGCCGGGACACCCAGACCACACTAGGAAGGATTGTAGTGGGATTGGGTGGTGAAGGGAGTAAGTTAGAGGGAGCACTTTGGGAGGAGTGAGGTCAGAAAGAACACACGTAGATGATGTGGGACATGTGACTGTGGGTATAAAAAGAGCGAGAAACATCTAGATCATAGGGGACAACAGTGAGTAGAAAGACAGCAAACAGAGAGAGTCACAGCTGAGGAGAGGTGATGCAACAGCTGAGGAGAGACCAATTAACACCAAGGTCGAGTTAGAAGGCAGCAAGAGAATATACGCCTGAGAAGTGTCTAGAGGACTGGAGCAAGAGAGAGCTCATCCTAAGGCTGAACCCTAGACAGAACATCACCAAAGGAGAACGAAGGGGTCCCAGGGGAACATGAAGGGAGCAATCCACCCATGGGGCTCGTATCCATTGTCAAGCACAGGCAAGTGGAGGGACTATGTGACACCCTGTTGCTACAGGTAACCACAGACTCACCTACAGCACAGATGGGTTTCCGCAGTGGGTACACAGACAGACACAACACCTTCCACCCCAGCACAGTAGGGGGAGCTAAACTTGCTGCTCTTAGACAAGATCCCCTATAAATACTGGTGCTGGGGGCCAAGTTGGTTAGACGCTAGAAGAGCTCTGAAGACGTTCTGGTGGTCGGTGCTGCGTTAGGCCCGAGCCAGTGACCCTGAACAACCTCCAGAGTATTCTTGCAGGGCCCAAGAGTGGGTCAGGAAGGCGAGGAGAGAACGGAGAAAGAGCAAATTGGGGACCGAGGAGCTACTTTGGTTCACTCCAGAAAGCATCCCGGACACCGGAGTCCGAGTCTGCCGGAGAGCACCTAGCCCAGCTGAGAATATCGGTTTACCGTGGAGACTCCAGTCTCCCGGGCATCTGTGCAGTCACCAACAAGGGAGCCAGGCACGCGGAGAGATGAATAGCGGCAGTCCATCATGGGTTTCCCAATAACAGCACAGGTGATAGGAGCGCAGAGGAGGCCAGCCAAGTTTCACATGGGCTGGGGCTTCACACACACAGGAAAAGAGACTAGGAGGCCTTATACCCACTCACTGTGGAGATCCTGAAGTGCTTCTCGACCACCCAACAGTACCTGGACTTTTACCAGCCAAAACATCAGTAAAAGGTAAAGAAACAACCTGTGGTGTGTGTGTCAATTCCTCAACCTTTGCCCCTGCCATCCACAGAGACTGTCCCTTTACCTAACAGCCCGGCCAAATCCCTGCTCCATCCCTCATCATCGTTACCCAACTCTCCAGGGATCCAGCTCCGCCTGTGGGGAGCTTCAACACCTAGCTGCCCATCCATCATCCCTGGAGGCCCCACGCAGCGCTGGTGCAGTCACCAGAAACCACAGGTGGCGTCACAACAAACTATTCCTATTTCAATTCCCCCTTTTTAAGCTGACCACCAGGGCCACTGGTCTGGGCAGGCCACCAGTGACATCCCAATCGCAGCTGAGGGCCCAGATACTGGAGTCCACATAACCCTGGGGTGCGTCTACTAGGCCACAGGTGACACCGGGAACCCAAAAGACTAGTGGAGAAGACCAGGCTCAGCTAGCAACCCGGAGGCTGTGCCACTTTCAAGGTGACACAGTCGACAACTGCGCACATCTGCTGAAAAGGTTTCAACCATAGGGATGAGGGGAGACACCGCAGAGAAACCCACAATTACTAGGCTCAGAGCTCTGTGTGGCGAGGCGCAAAGCAGGAAGGGCGAAGAAGCGCTTTATGAGACGACCTGAAAAGACAGAGAAGGGGTGACGGTTACGTACGTCCTGTTATGAGTGAGTAGCTGGATCCCTGTCTTCGAGAACTCAGTGCTCAGCGGGCTGCTGCACAAAGACTGTGAGTAAAAGAACTGAAGCTGCAGCCCACTATGTAAACTTTCTTACGTGTCGAAAGCACCAGAAACACCACTACCAACTCACTCAGGTACCTTCAGCTATCTAGGGGTCAGCCTTACCTGTAGAGGGCTAAAGAATATTGCTGCCTCCCAACCACCAGCCCCTAGTAAGACTGTCGAGCAGCGGCAGCCAGCTATAGCCGCAACCTGCAGGTGGCATCACATGTAAATTAACAAGTATCCATAAAGGCACCATCACACATGGCAATATTGCTAGGCAATTTCACTAGCAATTTGCTGGTTGGTGTGAAATCATGGACACATTGTTCCATTTGTACACAGCAACAAAATAGAACAATGTGTCCATGATTTCACAGCAACCAGCAAATCGCCAGGTGAAATTGTCTAGCAATATTGCCGGGTGTGACGGTACCTAAGTCTAGTCATCCCTGTCCAGAATGAACCCTCCATGCCAGGTCCCTACCCCTAAGATAGTGAGCCACCCTCACCGAACTTGACATCGAGGGAGGAATTTCCAGTCGTTCCATTAACCAGCCCCCTTCTCACTAAACCCCCCCCTTCTTTACCCATTAAATGTAATAACGACACAATACTGATAGTGACTTTGGTTAACAAATTGGCCACAGCAGCCTTTATTGCCTATTGTTTACATACTAAGCAAGAAATAACCGGGTACACCGTTCAACTGGTGTCCCAACTTAAACAATAGGCACACCCTCAATCACCCATGGGTAGACCCGGTCCAGAAGCCTCCAAAAACCTTGTCCTTGGCCGCAACAACACCGACCCCAGGGACGAGGTATTGGTTACCTAGAACCAATACCCCACCACCCTGCATAACCCCGTGCATGCAAGGTACCTTCAGCCGGAGCCACTCTAACTTCCAAGTGGCTCACCTCCCCACTTGACTGTATATTCCCTGCCTCTGGACCAGACCTACCCCCACTGCTGCGGCAACAACCAATGCCCCCAACACCATGTAACACCCCACTCACATTACCAGGCTCACATACGTCATCATCACACACCTTCGCACATATCCCAAAACAGGGAGGGCTGGCGGGAAACTATTCTGTCTCCCCACTGGAAACTGGAGTGAGAGGAGCTTCCTCCTACTCCCCTATAGCTCCCTTCTAACTCCCCCTCTTCCTCTGTTAATCCAAACCCCCCCCCCCCACCAATTAAATCTTTTGCCTTTTATGAACTAACCCATCCTGTAACACTAATCACTCCCTTCCTCCCCGCCTGTCATGGGGCCTGTCCTCCCTATGGGTTCCCTGTTCTTCTTTTAATGACAACGCTGGGGTCAGTGTTGGGTCTCGGTCCCTGTGATCCCCATGAAGATGAAGCCTCAAGAAAGTCTGGTTCGGAGTATCCTAAGGCCCTAGAGGGGCGTGTCAAATGGATCTGTGAACACATTGGTTTGCACTCTGATGCCATCGGTGCACACATTGCGCTTTCATCACATTTTTTGACCGCTTTTGACTGCAGATTTGTCGGAAAACCTGAAGGCTTTTCTGGTACCAGCACAGGCACACGTTGAGTATTGTCTCCTTGTAGATTTTGTGCAGAAATAAATCTGCAGTATGTCAATTCTTGCAGCAGATTTAACCATTGTAATGAATGGGAAACATCTGCAAGAAAAACATACGCCACTGAAAAAGCACGTATTTTTGCCGCTGTGTTTTGCAAAAAATGGAGTAGAAATGTCTGCACCAAATCCTAAACATGTGCTCATACCCTTATAGTGAATGTGGCCACGGTGTCTCACCCAATAGTAGGCAGAAGGTCAACTTTGTATTATTTACCACAAAATTCACTATTGTTAAAGGTAAAGAACTTTGACTACACACAGGTCATGTGGTCAAAGATCACTTTATAACAAAAATACATTGCAGCATAATGCAGATGAATGATGTTACATTTCGATCTGCATGGTACTGTGACCATGGAAAGCAAGTTGCACAAAAATCCAACTTGTTTGGATTTTTTGTGACTTACTTGTCATGGTACATTGAGGATTGTAATGCGACCCCATACATCTGCGTTATGCTGCGATCTAGCACTGGCATAGAGTGATTTTTTCCTGCAATACCTGCCAAAGTCACCATGAAGCCTCAGCCTAACTGCAAACCAGGGGAGGTGGGGTACTCGGAGCCGGTCAACAGTTCTGCTGGGGAGTCAGGAGGTCGAGACCCAGCTCCGTAGCCCTGGCAGTGTCAATAAAAGTTCGGGAATACAGGTTTAGGGATGGTTGTCGTGACGCCACCTGTGGTATTCAGCTATCGGTGGCCGACGCTGCGGTGCGGGACCTCTGGGGATGATGGGATGGCAGCTTTGGTGATGTCGCTCCCCACGGGTGGAATGGTTCCTTAGGGCGACCTGTATAATGTTTGGTGAGGGAAGGTCAGCGGGCTGTTCTGGCAGGAAAGGGGAATTGGGGCGTCTTATAGGCAGGTCTCCGGCTGCCTGCACGCCTTCTCAGTCTACCTCTCCACAGGCGGGAAATGAACAGTCTCACACATAATTCTGAGGGTTTTATACCCGGTTTACTTAGCTTTTACTTTGGTGGCATCACAGAGTACTCTCCTTGCACAATCTCAGTCCTTATAGTCCTCAGTGAACCGGGATAGTTTGTCCAAGACACCCCATTTATATTCCTTCCTTCACGGGTTGCTCTTTCTCTCAGCGCTGCTGTGGCGCCCCGCAACGAGTGTGTCACAGGAGGGTATTGCGTCCCTGACTGAAGATGCAGTATTCTCCGTCTTAGTCATGAACAAGTTAAATCCAAGGCTCCATACACCACATGCAACATCCAGAGGTAGAGGACCAATTGGGTCTTGGTGGGAAGGAGTGCAAGATGTTGAGTGTGGGGAAAGAGCAGAAAGCAAGTTAGATGGAGAAAGAGACAAGTACAAGGAGGAAGTGAAAACTACAGAGCTAACTGGGAGGGCACCGAGAAGGGTGACCAGATGTGACAGGGGCCAAGTAACAAGTAGGGTAAAAAGACACCCGCGCCAGTCCCATGGAGACCGGTTCCGAGGTAGCACAGACATCCACCGCTGTACTACAAACCGGAGTGATAGAGGAGCTTTTTAGGAGCGCATCACAACAGCCACCATCTCCGCAGCCATACCAGGGGGATACCCACCATTGGGGTTCAGGACCCTTTGGAGCTGGCTTGGGAACCCGGCTCAGGTAATCCACTAGAGGTTCCCCAGTATCCTGACTTGTAAACAAGGCAGCGACGAGCAACAAGGGACAGTTAGTAAAGAGGGAACACTGTGGAGCCTTGGACAGAGACTGCTCATCACTGGGACCACCCGGTCCGTTACCTAAGAACTGTCTTAACGTGTACCGTGCCTGACTACAGTAAAGACCCGTTCAGAGAAGCATCGTGTCCGAGCATTCTTTCCGAACTGTCATTAACTCATCCACTGACCAAACTACACGAGCTGCCGTATTCCATCCTTGCAGCTCCTGACCCTGGGGACCCCCGCTCGTCCTGTGGGGAGCGTTTCCATCTAGCTGCCGCACATCCCCCGGAGGTCCAAGCAGCGTCGGTGCAATCACCGGACACCCACAGATGGCGTCACGAAACAAACTTTATTCCTTATCTAACCCTTACTTTGACCACCGGGCCCTTTCAGCCTCAGGCACCAAACCATGACAGCAGCCAGCGCCTGAGACCTGAGAACCCGGCAACGGTGAGTCACCGCCTGTCCACCTCTCTCCTGCTGGCGCCTCTGCACACAGTGCCCCAATCCAGCAGCAATGGGTCCTCTCGGGCAGCTGGTACCAATTCCCCTGACCATAGTACAGCTGCCTTCTCAGTGAATGTGTCGGGAGTTGGCCACAGCTCCTCTAGATCTCGTGGCCTCTGGTTCCGTGGTTGGAGCTTAGAGTCTAATCGCCACCTTCAGGGTTGGTCCCCTGGTTCTCAACCTGCACTTCCGCTTTACTTAGATTCGGGCACGCGGGTGGATTTCTCACTGCCTGTGCCCCTAGGGCTCTCTCTGCCTCACTTCTGTCACAGTCTGCTGTTCCGGAACCCAGGACGAGCTCCTCACTGCTCCAGTCCTCCGGATCCTCCTCCTTTCAATGCTTCCCTACGACTACCTCAACTAACTTCCCACCCTCCACCTTTCGTCCCTTCATCCCACTGACTAACTGGGTCCTCGCTCTATCAGGTCCACCCGCCGTCCCTGAGACCGGGTGTGTTGGGTGTTTTGTGGGTGTCTCAGACTTACCATCTTGTTTCCTGAAAACAGGAATACCACATCCGTGGGATGCAGTGGCGTAACTTCAGGCCCAGGGCCCCGATGCGAAATCTCCAATGGGGCCCTCAATTATTGCAAATCTTTAATAGTATTAGTCTTTCTCTATAGGCCAAAGGGACTGCTGGGGCCCACCTAGGCTGCAGGGCCCGGTGCGATCGCAACCCCTGCACCTATTGTAGTTACGCCCCTGGTGGGATGGGTGCAGTACCCCTTTGTGGCGACCAGACCGCACGGTCACCACATTCCCCCTTAGCAAAGATTAGCACATCCTCATGCGAGTATATCGGTTAATTAGATGTTTTACACATAGAACTCACATTTTTATAGCATGCATGCATAACAACAATAAAACATGACAAGAGTGCTTCTTCCCGAACGGGTGGTTCTTTGCTTAAATGTTACTTAACAAAAACATACTACCTATGATTAAAGGGATCCTGTCACCTCCAGAACACCTCCTAAACTACCAAAACATGTCCCTGCAGCATATTATCACTAATCTCACACTCCTTTTGTCTCCTAAAAGCATCCTGTGAAAGTACATAAAAGCGTTTTAATACACACTCATTAGTGATTATAATTAGCAGGGGCTATATTGTTTAGCCCTTAGAGCGTGTTGTTTTGCAGCCTCGAGGATCCACCCTCTCTCTGTCTGTGTTGCTCTGCTTATGCAGTCTTTACCTTCTATCACTCACAGAATGCAAATCATTAGTCCTGCCTTCAGCTGCACATGACAGCAGAAGCTGCACAGAGAGAGGGTGGATCATTCAGGCTGCAAAACAACACGCTCTAAGGGCTAAAGAATATGGCCCCTGCTAATTATAATCACTAATGAGTAAGTATTAAAACGTTTTTATGCACTTTCACAGGATGCTTTTAGGAGACAAAAGGAGTGTGAGATTAGTGATAGGATGCTACAGGGACATGTTTTGGTAGCTTAGGTGGCGTTTTGGAGATGACAGGATCCCTTTAAATAAAAATAGCATTGATATAAAAGAAATGTGCAAAGAGTTAATTCGGCGATCGTCCCACACCGGGTGTGTCTATGATTGTCTGTTTCGGTTCCTCATGGGGGACCCACTACCAAAAAGCCCCCAAAGTAGGTCCTGGGTGGGCAACAGGACTAGATGGACCAACATTTTTCGGCCACACCGAGTGGGTTTTACTTCGTGGTCAACAGGTTACTTAGGCACTAGTTAGTTCACTGTAAAAACACCAGGTCTAAACGCAACAGGGAGCACACCGTAATGTGCCAACTATATACAATCAGTACTGATCATTCACTGTCCGTGATCAATTTTTGTCCATATACAGCTAGCACTCACACTTTAACATCACACAAAAAGAACTATGTACATTACATTCTGCCATTTCTCGTCACTCCTTCTTCCACAGCAGTCCTTTGGGTATCACCACTCTCTCTTCTCCTGGTGAAACTGGATGCAGGTACCATATTACGGGTGTCTGTGTACCCTGGTCCTGCATTTTGGGTTGTGTGCGCCTCCCGGTTGCAGGCTCTAACGCCGCAGCAGCTTTGGAGCACATCCGGTCTTGGAACACCCTCTTTACTCTGAGGGTGTACTATCCTCTTTCCCCTTTATGCCAAGTGAAGGTGACTTCATCCCTGGGATGCAAATCCCTGTCCGGGTGGCCCTTGGGCAAGTGTTCCTCCACATCCCACTGGGACACAAAGATGTCTGCAGCTGCACCCAGTTCCTTTACGAACCCACTTCCCCTCCGGAGGTTAAAGATCATGACGGTACTCCGTCTCCGTGGACCTGTTTAAGCGGACCGGGCCTTGCGAGCCTTCGCCTTCATGTTTCTGTCCTCCAAGGCCCTCTGCTGAGCTCTCCGGTCTTCCTGGCAGTGTCAATGAAACTTCAGGGAATACGGGTTTAGGGATACTTGTCGAGACGCCACCCGTGGTATTCAGCTATCGGTGGCCGACTCTGCGGTGCAGGACCTCTGAGGATGATGGGATGGCAGCTTTGATGGTGTCACTACCCACGGGTGGAGCTGTATTCCAAGGCGACTGGTAAAATGTTTGGTGAGGGAAGGTCGGCGGGGCTGTTCTGGCAGGATAAGGGAATTGATAAGGGAATTGGGGTGTCTTGCAGGCAGGTCTCCAGTGGCCTGCACGCCTTCTCAGTCAACTGCTCCGCAGGTGGGAAATGAACAGTCTCACACACAATACTGAGCTCTATACCTGGTTTACTTAGCTTTTACTTTGGTGGCACCACAGAGTACTTTCCTTGCACAATCTCAGTCCGGATAGACCTCAGTGAATCGGGATAGTTCGTCCAAGACACCCCCAAATTGTTCCTTCCTTCACGGGTTGCTCTTTCTCTTGACCAGACCGCAGGGGTGCCACAAGTGCAATAATTGTCATCATAGTGATCACAAGTCATCATGTAGCCGTGGCCTAAAACCCAAATTCATAAATGAGGAATTAAAACAAGTACGACAACGAAACATACTGTCTTTATTAATGCAAATAAAGGTAAGTCACAGCTTTGGGCTATTCCCTTCATAGATGATATCAGCAGGTCACAGATCACAGGTGGGACATTTAGTCTTGACCGATTTATGCTCATTGATGCCTAACATGACTGGACTATTGTTCAGGTGGCTGGAAAGTAATGGTTAATTTCATCTGTAGCAACCCACAAAAAGGGTGTTATACTAAAAAGGGGATTACTAGTTTATAGCACCCCCTTAACTCTCTGGGATTAGTTAAAAAAAATGTGAGCTAACTTTTAATTAAATGCATCACTCAATTGGCTACACCTGGTATTGCCATTACTGGTTTTTAACCTATTGGCTGGTGCCATATCCAGAGGCGTAATTACAACAGGTGCAGGGGTTGCAATCACACCCAGGCCCTGGAGCCTAGGGGGCCCCAAAAGTCTTTTTGGCCTATAGAAAAAGACTAACGCTATTAAGGATTTGCAATAATTGGGGGCCCCATTGGAGCTTTTGCATCAGGGCCAACAAACATCGGTCATATCACCATATAGACTTGAGGCAAAAAATGTTTTGAGAAATGTTATATTTTCATCCTTCTCTTGAGGACGGTTATGGCATGACTGTCTCTATCTGCTGCCACCGGCAGAAATTCTTCTATTCAAGTGTCCACATTATCTGCCAAAGTCTTATCTGGACAGACATTCTGGACAGACACCATCTCCATGTGCCAGTCTCCTCATTCTGCTGCTATCAGGGTTTGTAAGGCGTCATGAATTGGGCGTATTGCAGAATCAGAATATGGGGCTAGTAGCCAGCAAATAAAATACAAAAACAGTGAACCTAACCTTAAAGGGTTATTACAACTCCTGAGTTCCCCATCAATCCTGAGATCAGGGCACTTGAACCCCGACAGTAGAGCTCTGCAGCCTCGCCGTGTATTAAGCAAAGGTGCGCCTGCGCGATATCCAGTCCGTTCATTGGCCCCAATTAATCAAGATCAGAGTTTTTCACGTGTGCTGGAGCCAGACGTTCCAGATTCATTATATGATGAATGCCTCCAAATGGATCTGGCGCCTCCGTTTCTCGCTACATTTCTTACTCCAGTCGGGACACCGATGCTCATCATGACTTTAATGAATGGAGTTATCACATCCCCCACTCAGCTCTGTCAGAGGTGGTTGAATATGGTGTGAGAGCATCTAAAGTCACAACATTTTAGCACAGCTTTGCATTCCATCAACGTTTTGCTACTTTTCAAGGTTTTTTACACCAGAACTCAGCCATAAAAGCTTTGATGAATCAGTACCATTGACTATGTGACTTCTGGAGAAAGAAAAACACTGCACTCGGCTATTTTCAGCAGTCCCATTGATAATCAATAAACTGAAGGTCAAGTTCGCACACCTCTCGCACTTCATTCAACACAAAGCTGCAGAGCTATACTCTCCGGAATGATGGGGCTCACAATTGGCGTTGAACCCCCAGGGATCAGTGAGTTATCCCCTATCCAAGGATAACTTGTGATTCTGTGAATATCCCTTTAAGGCTCCCCATATGTAGTAGTATAATCAAAAACAGTGTAGTATTGTAGTATAGTCAAAATTCTACTGATTCATCTTCCTCCGCTTTTGATCGTATATCCGGGGAACCGAAGCAGCCGTTGATATTTCACTCAAGCTTTCATCGTAGCTGTGGCTCATCACATCTAACCAAGATGACCCTGAACCACTGAATAACCTTTTCTTTATCCGGATAAAACTCTAGGTGCGCCTTTTCTGTTTCTCTCATTATCATATGTACTAGTAAAATTTCAGCTGAACGCGCCGATTGATCCACAGGGCCAGCTGACCGAGTATGAATGGTAACCTATTGACTTTATTCAGTCAGTGGGAATAGGATCTTAAACCTCAGTCAGTGTACATGTCCCTAGCAGAGCCAATGACATCATAATAAATAGATGGAACAGGTGACTTACTCTTATTATTTATTGATATAGCATTATTTATTCCATACATGTGAAAAAGGGGCATACATGGACAAGCACAATAATTAAGTGCGATATAAGGCACACACAGGTACAGGAGAAGAGAGGACCATGCCCGTGAGGGTTCACAGTCTACAAGGAATGGGTGAGGATACAGCAGGTGAGGAAAGATAACTCTGCCCACGAGGGCTCACGGTCTACAAGGGATGGGTGAGGATACAGAGGGTGAGAAGAGGATCCTGCCCATGAGGGCTCACAGTCTACAAGGGATGGGTGAGGATACAGCAGGTGAGGAGAGATAACCCTGCCCATGAGGGCTCACAGTCTACAAGGGATGGGTGTAACCACCCGGGGGTCTGCCGCAGGGCTCCAGCGCCCTCTGCTTGAATAGCGCCGCTCATCTCCTCATTGGTCCCCCCAAGGTTGGTACCGGCGGTATCCCTGTATAGGGGTTAAGCGCTCTGGGGCCTCCTTCGGTGGTGTTCCGGTGCTGCGACCTTGTGGCTCTCCCCTGGGGCGTGGGTTCTTGTTTTGTTGTTGTACACAATAAACCTTTTGACTCTACTGTGCTAGTCCGCCTCTCTATCAACCAGGTTTCGGCATCCGCAACTACGCGGTCCAGTGGGTTCACACGTAGGGTCCGTCAGTAGGACGTGACAGATCTTGCCCTGGCCATGGATCCCGCTGATACCAGGTTTGATGCCCAAAGAGAGCTGGCCGCACTCCGCCAGAGTCACGACCAGGTTGTGGCGTTTATCCAGTCTCTAGAGGCCCGCTTGGGGGCGCCCTCTACCACTGATCCCACTCTCTCTTCCCAGGTGCTGCGTCTCCACCAGTAATTGGACCATCTGAGAGAGTCAGATTCGGATGTCATCCCATATGTCCTCCATGGATGATTGGCTTACCAGCCTACAGAGCACAACAGGAAGCCCAGGTTCCTTCCCCGTGCTGCCAACTGGAGCTCCGGCTGGAGCTGTGTCTTCACCACGGCTGTGCCAACCCACCAGGTACACTGGGGATTCTAAAGCATGTCGGGGGTTTATTAACCAGTGCCAGCTCCACTTCCGGTTATTACCTCACCAATACCCGACGGATGAGGCGAAAGTGGCGTTTCTGGCTTCGCACCTCGAGGGAGAGGCACTGGCATGGTTCAACCCGTTGTTGGAGAGAGAGGATACCATCGTGTCCAACCTGCGGGCGTTCCTGGACACCTTTCGTAAGGCCTTTGATGAGCCAGGACGGGTGGCCTCCGCCACCGAGGCGCTCTTCAACCTGCGACAAGGTAACCAGTCTGTTGGGCAGTATGCCATCCGATTGCGCACTCTCGCTGCCGAGCTCCACTGGGCGGATGAGCCCTTGATTGGTGTCTTCCGCCGGGGGTTGTCAAGCCGTATCAAGGACGAACTAACGGTTCAGAACCTGCCCAGTTCCCTGGAGGACTACATCACCCTCGCTGTCCGAATTGACCGTCGTCTTCAGGAGCGGTACCAGGAGAGGACGCAGGAGAGTGGACCCTTCCTTCCGGAACCCGCGGCACCTCCGGCAGGTCACGAGGCCATGGAGGTGGATCGTGTTCAGCTCCGGATCCAGAGGAGGGAGGAGAGGATCACCCGGGGCCTGTGCCTTTATTGTGGAGGATCTGGCCACTTTCGCCGCCAGTGTCCCAAGCGGCCAGAGAACCTCCATCTAGGGCAGGTAAGAGAGGCCAACTTAATGGAGAGCGAGTCCTCTCCACCTCTCACTATTGCCATCCAGGTTAAGGTCGGAGACAAACGCCATTCGGAGGTGGCTTGCCTGGATTCCGGGTCCGCAGGTAACTTTGTGCAACTGGAATTGGCGCAACGATACGGTATTCCCGTATACCCCCTGCAGCATCCCCACGTCATCACCTCGGTCGATGGGAGGCCCTTACAAGACGCTGTGACGGGTGTCACCGGAGAGGTGGAAATACAAGTCGGTCCTCATCACACTGAGCGCCTCACCTTCTATGTCCTGCCGGTCCTGTCTCCTCCGTTTCTGCTCGGTCTTCCATGGCTCCGCATTTATGAACCAGTACTGGAATGGCGAACAGGTGAGGTCCTGCGGTGGGGGCAGGCGTGCCATAGCCGATGCCTTCTTCCCGTTTCTCCCTTCCGGCTGCCACCTTCACTGGCAGCGTTGCCCGGGCTGCCCTCGGCCTATCGGTCGTATGCCGACGTCCTCGACCAGAAGGAGGCCGAGACGTTACCTCCGCACGGACCCTATGTCTGTCCCGTTGATCTGGTGCCGGGGGCTCCACTCCCGAAGGGCCGTGTCTACCCATTGAACCCTGCCGAAACCCTAGTAACGTCCGAATGTCGGGAGGAGGAGTCACGCTCCATCATCGATCCCTCCAATGCCTGCATGGCGGCACCCCTCCGTCTGTCCCTACCAGGTAAGACGCTGGTACCCGAGGCAGATCGGAGGCACGTCCTTTGCTGGGGGCATTCCTCCAGACTCGCAGGCCATGCAGGGGTGACGAAGACCTTACACTTGATTGCTCGGTACTACTGGTGGCCGCGGATGCGTCGGGACGTCTCCGCCTATGTCTCCGCCTGTTCCTCCTGTGCTCGACACAAGACGCCCAAGGGACTGCCCTCGGGACCCTTCTGCCCTTGCCGGTGCCCTCGGGACCATGGAGGCGGAGGTCAATGCCACGCGCCTTCTGCGCAGGTTCCTGGCCGGTTTCCGTCCGAGGGGGGGGACGTGGAGGGGGGGTACTGTAACCACCCGGGGGTCTGCCGCAGGGCTCCAGCGCCCTCTGCTTGAATAGCGCCGCTCATCTCCTCACTTCCGGGGCTACTGCTTGAGCGCATGAAACTCCATCTCCAAATCAGTGACTGCTGGAGAACAGCAGGGATCATGCTCCGCCAATCACCAAGCCTCTGTGTCCTGCCAATCAGGAGTACCCTGCTGTAATATAAGCTTCCTGTTTCCTGTCAGTCTTTGCCAGGGCAATTTCTACCTTGTGAAGTTGCTACTCCTGGTCTGGTCAGGTTGTTCCTTGTTTTGCATAATATCTGATATCTGTTTGTTGCTTCCAGCAGATCTCTTCCCTGCCGACTCCTCGTTGACTCCGGTGTTCTTGGCCTGCTCCCCGGACCTCTTCTCTGCTGAAGTGCTGGCTCCAGTCCTGCTTCGGTTCCCTGGTGTTCTGGTGCTGTTGCTTTTTACCACGTCGCCTGGGGTCGGTTTAACACTCATGTCCGCTTCATTGGTCCCCCCAAGATTGGTACCGGCGGTATCCCTGTATAGGGGTTAAGCGCTCTGGGGCCTCCTTCGGTGGTGTTCCGGTGCTGCGACCTTGTGGCTCTCCCCTGGGGCGTGGGTTCTTGTTTTGTTGTTGTACACAATAAACCTTTTGACTCTACTGTGCTAGTCCGCCTCTCTATCAACCAGGTATCGGCATCCGCAACTACGCGGTCCAGTGGGTTCACATGTAGGGTCCGTCAGTAGGACGTGACAATGGGTGAGGATACAAAGGCTGAGAAGAGGATCCTGCCCATGAGGGCTCAGAGTCTCCAAGGGATGGGTGAGGATACAGCAGGTGAGGAGAGATGACCCTGCCCGTGAGGACTCAGTCTACAAGGGATGGGTGAGGATACAGTAGGTGTGGGTAGGGCTGGTCGTGTAGTGGTTTCGTGGACTAAGGATCACTGCAGGTTGTACACTTGTGAGAAGAAATGGTTCTTCAGGTCCTCTTGAAGGTTTCCACAATAGGCGAGCGTCTGATATGTTGGGGTAGAGAGTTCTAGAGTTTGGGGGATGCAAGGGATAAATCTTGAATGCGGATGTGGGAATAAAGATAAAAGGAAGACGATCTTGTGCGGTTCGGAGTATTAGTGCAGGTAAGTACCGGTAGACCATGTCACATATATAGAGGGGACAGGTTGCGGATGGCTTTCTATGTCATGGTTAGGGTTTTGAAATGGAGTCTTAGGGCAGTGGGGAGCTAGTGAATGGATTGGCAGAGAGGAAAAGCCCTGGAATAATGGGGTAAAAGGTGGATAAGTCGGGCAGCAGAGTTTAGGATAGATTGAAGGGGTGCAAGAGTTTTAGAGCTAAGGCCAGAGAGCAGGAGGTTGCACTAGTTGAGGTGGGAGATGATGAGGGCATGCACTAGTATTTTTGCAGTTTCTTGGTCAAGGAATGTACAGATGTGGGAAATATTTTTAAGTTGGAGTCAGGAGGAGTTGGGGAGGGCTTGGATATATGGTTTGAATGAGAAAGTGGAGTTAAGGGTTACTTCAAGGCATGGATCATGCAGGACTGGGGAAAGTGAGCAGCCATTGACTTTGACGGATAGATCTAGTGGTGTGGTAGAGTGAGATAGAGGAAAGATGATGAATTCTGTTTTGTGCATGTTTAGTTTTAGAAATCGAGCAGAAAAGAAAGATGAAATAACGGACAGACATTGTGGGATTCTGGTTAGTGAGGAGGTGATGTCAGGTCCACAGTGGTAGATCTAGGTGTAGTCAGTGTGGAGATGATACTGAAAGCCGTGGGACTCTATGAGCTGTCCCAGACCGAAGGCGTTGATGGCTTATATATTACCTTTTTATTAGAATAATAACAAGCATGTCTAGCAATTCTGCTTTATGCCGTTACCCTATTATTCTTCCTGGAAATGTATCAATATACTGATGGATGGCTGTTACCATTCCACTTATGAATTGGAAGTGTTCCTACACACCGACACCGTCAGTGACGACACACAACCATCGGAGCGTCCAGGTAGAGGAACAGCAGAGCGGTCTTCATTATTTTTACTGTTAAGCTTCGGTTCTGCAACAAAAATCCTTAATTACTGTAAGAAAAAGACAAACAAATAGACATCATTTATTTTTATCTGGTCAACTCATTGAAAGTGGTCAAAATGTCACTACCAGTCCAGGACTGAGTTATTCCTATATGAATCACCAGCTCAGGACATTTCTGGGATAATCCCTTTCATTTTTCGGATGGAATGTTCAGCAGATGGAATCTTCCCCTGATTACTGCCGAGTTACTGGATGTCGGACGTCACGTGTGGAGCTGCGCTCTATTTGCCGTCTACAGATTCCAGGGAAATCCAGATTTACTTCTCAAACAGTAACAAAGACTCCTTTCAGGATGAGATTTCGCCACATTGTGACCCGGCTTTACCCACTAATGGGGTTTACCAGGCTTTTAAAAATATTCATGTACATTGGACATATAGTATAATGTTTCTCAACGTCCTATAGCTTTGTGTCTGTAGACCCTGTGCAGAGCTGTGTGTCTCCATGGTAACAGACTACAAACAAACCCTTTGCAGTCAGAGCCTGCAGTCATCTTACATCCATCTACCCCCCTACTTTTTTGGGAGCCCATCAAATGTATGCTAGGGAAAAGTACAGATGGGGATCAGGGTCTGGGATGGGGGGGATCTGAAGCTGGCATGGAGGAGATCTAGAAATGGCATGGAGAAGATCCAGAGCTGGCATGGAGGAGATCTGGAACTGGAATGGAGACCTGGGACTGTCATGAAGGAGATAATGGGGCTGGCATGAGGGAGATTTGGGGCAGGCATGTAGGGTATTTGGGGCTGGCATGGAGGTGATCTGGGGCTGGCATGAAGGAGATCTAGGGCTGGAATAAAGTAGATCAGGGGTTGGCAAGGAGAAGATCTGAGGCTGGCATGGAGGAGATCCAGGGTTGGCATGGAGATCAGGGGCTGGCATGGAGGCGATCCAGGCGGCATGAAGGAGATCTGGTGCTCAAATAGAGGACATCAAGGGCTAGCATGGAGGGGATTTGGGCTGGCATGGAGGGGATCTGGGGCTGAAATAAAGGAGATCAGTGGTTGACAAGGAGAATATCCGAGGCTGGCATGGAGGTGATCCAGGGCTGGCACGAGGGAGATCTGGTGATCAAATGGAGGACATCGAGGTTGGCATGGAGGGGATTTGGGGTTAGCATGGAGGGGATCTGGGTTACTAACAAAATTCTAGAGTCCATGATAATACATATATTATTAGCCGCATACTCTCACTATACAGCATGTATTCAGATAAAGATTAACGGCAATTTCAAACCATTGTTGATATATAAATGCAATATTTTTATTGATTATTTGGAAACCCATCACACATTGTAAAAATCCTTCCCCATAAAAACACCCCGGGCAGCGTGAGTGCAAGTATACAATTATTCACAGTTACAATACATGTGTTATCATTGACACCAACATAATATGGTATGCATAGACAGGGAACTGTTTAGTTTTTCTGTTGTATCAGTTATGACCTGGCTTGTGCAAGAGCCCGGTACACATGATACCTGTATTGCATATATTGCCCCTCTCAGTATGCTAAATCCCCAACATGGAAGTGTCCATACCGCACCACGCTGCCCAGCACCTCAACGTTTCACTCTCGCTTCGTCAGGAGGTGCTGGGACAGCGTGGTGGTCACCTTATATAGCACATCCGTTAGCTAACCTGGTCAGCAGCTGATTACCGGCGCACGGTGTCCGTGAGTGACCGCATCCGCGCATGTCCCGGCGTCCCGGATATGCCGTCTGCGCATGCGCAGAATCGGCACCTACTATTGGGCGCCGAGAGCATGTGAGGAGGCGGAGACATCACATGACACCGCGCGCACCTCAGCTGTAGGATCTCCACCATTTTGAGTGTGGGCAACATGCCCATATTGCACATACCGTTTTTTTATTACTAGAAACCTACCCGTCATATCTTTATCCATATTAAACGGAGATACCACTACCCTTGCAATACATAACCATGACTATAACAGTTTAAATACTTATACAGATGTCCATATTATATATGCATCAATAGCAATGGATCCTCCTGACGAATGGTAACGTGGTGCTGGGCAGTGTTAGGCACTGATTTCCACATGTAGTGCGGCTTTTTCTTAGATCCCTCGTGCTTGTCCTATTCCAGGTAGCCAACTGGACTACTATAACATAAACATAAAAACAATTTAAAAACACAGTGACCACCAAAGTGAATCACAATGATATGTTCGGTGTGGCCAGCGTTAGTAGCCCTATTACATTTTGTAGTTATATTAAGATATATACATATTATTTATTAAGATTGTTCCTACACAGTGTCGATTAGTACAGGACAAATATACCAGATATATATGCTGCTCATAAGTATTATAAGAAGGGTTTGAAGGAGATGGCATCATTTAAACCCCCTGGCTTAGTTGTTTCCAATAGGGTAATCCACTTTACTTCTTTTTGCGCAAGTATTTGTTTCAGGTTGCCCCCCCTCACACCCAATTGTACTCGATCTATCCCCCTAAATTTGAGAAGTCGCCAATTACAGTTATGGGTTTCTTTGAAATGCCTCGGAATATTTTTCAAAACCGCTATCTCTGCCTCAGTGACGGCGTCCGCTGCCTTTCTGATATCTCTTAGATGTTCTAGAATTCTTACCTGCAATTCGCGGGTCGTCATTCCTACATATATCAGCTCACAAGGGCACTTTGCCCAATAGATGACCCCACTAGTGCGGCAGTTGATAGTGTGTACAATTTTGAACCTTTTACTTCCGTTGTAATTGTGGAACTCAAAAACACGCTCCACTTGGGAGCAAGCTCACCAATCACCACATGAAAAGGTTCCCCACCTCATTTTTCTGGCATTTCCCAAGAAAGTGGATGGTGGGGGTACATATAAACTATGTACCACCATATCCTTAAGATTTTTTGATCTGCGTGGTGTGATTGATGGATATTTTGTCACAACCTTCGCAAGATTTTTATCAGTATGTAGGATAGGCCAATATCTTTTCATCACTTCAACCATCTCCCTCCACTCTGAGTGGTATGGGGTGATAAGTCTCACCTGATCATCACTTTTTCTTATCACTGGTCTCAGGAGATGGCTGCGTGACGTCTTCTTTGCCCGATCATATCCATTTTCTATGGGGCCCATTCTATAATGACGAGATGTAAAACGTTTTTTAAGTATCTTGGCCTCCTCCTCAAACAATGTGTCTGAGGAGCATATTCTCCTAGCTCTTAAAAACTGACCTGTGGGGATTGATCTTATAACGTGTGCTGGATGTGAGGACCTTGCACTAAGTACCGAATTCACCGCCGTGTCTTTCCGGAAGATATTCGTGGAGATAGACCCATCACCTTCTTTTCTTACTTTGACATCAAGAAACTCAATTGAGTCAGTGCTGTGGACATAAGTAAGTTTGATGTTACGTCGGTTGTTGTTCAATGATATCATAAATGCTTTTAGGTCTTCCAGACCTCCCTGCCACACCAGAAAGATATCATCTATAAACCTAACCCACATGGGTATGGCACAAGTGCTATTATCAGGAAATTCAATAGACCGCTCCCAGAGCCCCAGGAAGAGGCACGCATACGAGGGCGCGCACGATGCCCCCATAGCTGTGCCCCTCTCCTGGAGATAGAAGCGGTCTTTGAACACGAAATAGTTGTGGGTCAGAACGTATCTAACCAGTGTGACAAGGAGGTCCCTCAAGTCCCTCTCTAAGCTAGTGGTACTCAAAAAGAAATCCACAGCTTCTATGCCGTCCTCGTGTCCAATAGAAGTATATAACGACTCCACGTCCGCCGTCACCATCACTACACCATCCCCCAACCGAAGATCCTGTAATTTAACAAGGAAATCGGTTGAGTCCCTGATGAAGGACGGCAACGTGCGGACAAGGGGCTTAAGATAATAATCAAGGAATCGGCATACCGGTTCACACAGGCTATTGTTCCCCGACACTATTGGTCTTCCTGGTGGGTTATTAACATCCTTATGGATTTTTGGCATGAAGTATATCGTAGGGATCACTGGACAATCATTTGTTAGGCCCTCTAATATAGATTTGGGAATAATCCCACACTCGAAGGCCTGAACCAACAATTTGTCCAATTCAGTCTTAAATCTTCCAGTGGGATTACTGTCAAGTATTTTGTAGCACAAGGGGTCCCTAAGTTGTTTAAATGCCTCAGCTTCATATTTTGATTTGGGCCATACAACCACATTGCCCCCCTTGTCAGCCTGTTTTATAACCACATCCCTCATCGAACTTAGTTCTTTGATAGCCATCCTATGTCTCCAACTTATGTTGTCATGAGATCTAGATTCAGAAATTCTACGGAGATCTTTGTTACTAGGGTGGTGAACAGCTCAATTGCCGGGCAGGCTGACAAAGGGGGAAATGTGGTTGATTTTTTCTTTATAAATGCTGGAAATTTGGGGTCACCACTAGGGCCCTCCTCATCCGCTAGGGCTTCTAGGTCCTCCATGGCTTCTAATTCACTTACAGTTCCAATCCCTTCATTACTTCTTTCTCTCCCTGCAAAATACTTCTTTAGGAGTAATTTGCGTCCAAACAATTGTACATCTTTTATAGCCGTGAAGCTATCAAATTTCGCTACTGGTGAGAATGAGAGCCCCAATGTTAGTACCTCTATCTGGTCATTGGTTAGAATTCTATCAGAGAGATTAATTACCGTACCTTTAAGATGTCCTTCTCAGCCTCTTCACTCCTATTCTCTCCTGTTGTTCTTTTCTTTTTGTTTTTGTTGTTCTTAGATCGCGTCTCCACACCTACTGGTGTACGTTTGTCCGGATCACCATTGCCTCCCTTTTGGTCGTTGTTTCTTTGCGGACTTTTTGTTCCCCCACCAGC
Organism: Allobates femoralis; assembly: GCA_033576535.1. NCBI lineage: Eukaryota > Metazoa > Chordata > Amphibia > Anura > Aromobatidae > Allobates > Allobates femoralis. Next base: position 56,248,925 of record JARQOC010000004.1, on the reverse strand, counting down.
TGGTGTTGGGTTTCGCCCTTGTCTAGATCTGGACCTTGATCTCCCTCGACCAGTCTGATACCACCGAAACACATTCTTTGTATCATGATCTGTCACATCCCTCCTAAACTTTTTTGTCTTGAATTGTTTTATGTCTTTCTCCCATTGGTTGAGATCATTAGATAGTTCCTTTTCAAATAGTGCTAGGCTTTCATTGGATATCTTCTGCCTGATTTTTTATTGGATATCTTCTGCCTGTTTCCAAATAATCAATAAAAATATTGCATTTATATATCAACAATGGTTTGAAATTGCCGTTAATCTTTATCTGAATACATGGAGGGGATCTGGGGCTGGCATGGAGGTAATCTGGGGCTGGCATGGAGGATTCCGGTTGATGGCAACGTCATTGGTATTCGGTCACTGATCTGAATGGTTCTTTGCATGGAAACTAGTATCAGATTTTTAGCCACAGAACTGGTCAATGACATTTAGGAGTGTAATGATAAACTAGTCCACATACTGTGGCAGTGATGAAAACGTCACAGGGACATCCTCTATAGCGGTCCATTTATATGACACTCTCTGAATGAACTGTGTAGTGAAGGACATGGTGGGGTATGAACTAGAATCACTACGGAACATGGAATCATACAGGACAGTAATGAGCAGCTGGCAAGTTTATTATCTAACATGTCTGGCCTCTTTAAAAAAATATTTTTTATAGTCTGAAAATATCCCTTTAATTGGTACTGCCCCCAGAGTTGTGCCCCTGGTGTGCTGACTCCAGTGTGGTGTCCCTGGTGTGGCACCTCTGGTGTGGTGCCACCGGGGGTGGTATCCCTGGTGTGGCACCCCCGGGGTGGTATCCTCGGAGTGGTGCCCCCAGTGTGGGGGCCCTGGCTGTCATGCTGGATGTAAGGAGACACCCAGCACAAGACGACAAGAGGGAGGGGGAAGGAATCCCTGATGCTAAGCCCAAAAGGGGAGATGCTGACCCCTTAATAAACTAGTGCTGACAGCTGGCTCCCCTAACGTCCCTATACAGTTTCTGCAACTGTCGCCGAACAGGATACCTGCCCTAGCTGTCCCTGGACTAGAACTACACAGTGATCAGAGCGGGTGATCGCTAGTGAGCATTGCTGGCAACTAAAGAAATAAGGTAAACAAAGAGGGAAGAGATACACTTAGCTTGAGCAGATCCAGGCAGCAAACCAAGACTCCAGGAAACACTGCTTTGAGCTAGGATACAACCAGAAACACCTGAACAACTATCACCAGCAGTGCATCCTGGGAGCCAAGAGATATAAGAAGGCAACTGAAGAGAAGATCCGCTGGGTCCTAGTGACCTCCAGCTATCACTAGGACAGAGATGCCTCTTAAAGGGACAGAGACATTATTTAGGATTTTGACTGTTTGGCCAAACGCTGCGACTTTCTGCGAGTGACCTCAACAGCCTCATCCGTGCCTCCAGATACACCCGTGACACTGGCATAGCGTCCTCAGTGTGGTGTCCCTGGTGTGGCGTACCTGCTGTGGCGTCTCCAGTGTGGTGTCCCTGGTGCGGCATCTCTGGTGTGGTGTCTCTTGACTTGCCCCAGCTGTGGCCGTGGGATACTCGGAACCGGGCACTTTAGACGTTGTTGGGGCTGTGGAATGTTGTCATGGTGGCATGACCCGGTCTGTGGTCCCTTATTGGGTGGTCAGTAAAAAGGGGGAAGTTTGAGAAGGGGTAAAAAGTAAAAAGAAAATAAAGTAAAAGAGTTTGTCGTGATGCCACCTGTGGACAGCGGCCAGTAAGGGCCGCTGCTGTGGTAAAGGACCTCTGGGGATGATGGAATGGTAGCTGTAATGGTGTGACTCCCAAAGGGAGGAGTGGGTCCCCAGGGCGTCCAGAGTTAAGGTGATTTGGGGTGAAGGAGAGCCAACGGGCTGATGTAGCTCTGGGGCTTGATCAAGAACACTCTCTGGTAGGCCCCTGCTGCCTGCGGGGCGTTTCAGTCTACCGCTCCACAGGCATGAAATTAACAGTCTGACACAATGTTAAGTTTCAACCCGGTTTACTTGGCTTCTTTCGTTAGGTACTTCAGGTTACAAGCAAGTACAGTGGCGGCTCTGGTAGTCCTTGGCAACCAGGATGGTTTGTCCAGTGCACCCCCTTTTGTGTTCCTCTCCAATTGGGCTTTCCCCTCTCAGTGCTGACTGTCCTCCTACTTCCTGCATGTGCCACCACACACAGAGCCCCGATCCAGCATCCACGGGCCTTCGTTGGGCGACCAGCAGAGTCCCCTGGCCCTAGTACGGCTGCCTTCTCTGCGCTGTGTCGGGAGTTGGCTATGAGTCATAGAGAGCTCATGGGCCCCGGGTTCTGTTGTTGGAGCTTGAAGCCATCCTGCCAAATTCAGGGCCGAGCCCTGTTTCTCACCCCGTCCTTCTGCCTCACAGCTGATTCCAGCACGCGGGTGGATCACTCACTGCCAGCGCCCCAGGGCAGGCTTCATCATAGCTCAGGCCTCCGGGTCCGGGCTTCCAGTCTCTCTCTCTTCTCCGTCTTGTGTCCTCTATCGACTGACCTCCTACTTTCCAAGGTGTTTTCCCTTTGTCCTCTCCTTTCCCTAACCGCTTCTTGCTCACTTCCCACCCATCACCTGTCTCTCCCCGCTGTCTGAGCCGTCCCACTACCTGGGTTCACCCGCTCGCTCTGGGACCGGGGTGTGTGTTGGGTGTGTTTGTGGGTGACTGGACTTACCGATCCCAAATGCCACAAACTAATAGTGGCGACTAGGCCACAGGGGCGCCACATCTCTGGTGTGGTGTCCCTGATGTGGTGTCCTCAGTGTGGTGACCCCAGTGTGGAGCCTCTGGTGTGGTGTCCCTGGGGGCAGTATCCCTGGTGTGGCGCCCCCAGTGTCGTGTCCTTGGTGTGGTGCCCCTGGCATGGCGTCCTCGGTGTGGTGTCCCTGGTGTGGTGTCCTCAGTGTGATGATGCCTCTGGTGTGGTGTCCCTGGGGGTGGTATCCCTGGTGTGGCGCCACCAGTGTCGTGTCCTTGGTGTGGTGCCCCTGGCTGGGGTCCTCGGTGTGGTGTCCCTGGTGTGGTGCCCCCTGGTGTCCCCCTCTATCACTGACAGATGGACTGTCCACGACCACTAGAGAAAGCGAAAACGACTTTTGTGATCTCTCCCGCATTCCATCCCTGCCGTCACGTGACGCGCCTACCAAACTGGGCGTGGCGAGAGAGAAAGTTGTAACTTTCCAAGAGCCAATCAGAAGCGCCGCTCACTCCGGTCTCCAAGGTAGAGCGAGGACGCCGTGGCCTAGGGCCGCGGACCAACAGGTAGCCCCGCCCTCTCTGCGACGTCACGCGAACTAGTAGGCTGGAGAGCCGAGTTTTGGCTCCAGTCAGCGGGCAGAGCTCGGCCTGCTCGCTACACTCAGAGGGGAGGGGCTGCCCGCCTGTGTCTGACACCTCCATGGAGCTACGGAGCCCCGGGCTCTCAATGGAAGCAAGGGAGGGAGTTCCCGCCCTGCCCGGCGATGGGGACGAGTACGAGAGCTTACCGGAGGGAGTCTCTCCGCTGACGCACATGACGGCCGGGGCTGTGGCGGGGATTCTGGAGCACACGGTCATGTATCCGGTGGACTCTGTCAAGGTGAGGACCGGGAGGGGGCGGGGCTGGCTGACAGGTGTCATGGCGCTGTGCAGGGAGCATGGCATGGAGGACGGGGGACAGGAAGACTGTGATGGAGAGTGGGGATAAGGGAGCTGTGATGGAGGGGGGGGATCAGGGAGACTGTGATGGAGAGGGGGGATAGGGAGACTGTGATGGAGGGGGGGAAGGGACGTGATGGAGGGGGGACAGGAGCTGTGATGGGAGGGGGGGGACAGGGAGACTGTGATGGAGAGGGGGGGGGGACAGGGAGACTGTGATGGAGGGGGGGGGGACAGGGAGACTGTGATGGAGGGGGGGGGGACAGGGAGACTGTGATGGAGGAGGGGGGGGGACAGGGAGACTGTGATGGAGGGGGGGGGGGACAGGGAGACTGTGATGGAGGGGGGGGGGGACAGGGAGACTGTGATGGAGGGGGGGGGAGCAGGGAGACTGTGATGGAGGGGGGGGGACAGGGAGACTGTGATGGAGGGGGGGGGACAGGGAGACTGTGATGGAGGGGGGGGGACAGGGAGACTGTGATGGAGGGGGGGGGGACAGGGAGACTGTGATGGAGGGGGGGGACAGGGAGACTGTGATGGAGGGGGGGGGGGACAGGGAGACTGTGATGGAGGGGGGGGGGGACAGGGAGACTTGTGATGGAGGGGGGGGGACAGGGAGACTGTGATGGAGAGGGGGGGGAGACAGGGAGACTGTGATGGAGAGGGGGGGGGGGACAGGGAGACTGTGATGGAGAGGGGGGGGGGGACAGGGAGACTGTGATGGAGAGGGGGGGGGGACAGGGAGACTGTGATGGAGAGGGGGGGGATGACAGGGAGTCTGTGATGGAGAGAGGGGGAATGACAGGGAGTCTGTGATGGAGAGGGGGGGGATGACAGGGAGTCTGTGATGGAGAGAGGGGGGGGATGACAGGGAGTCTGTGATGGAGGAGGGGGGGGGATGACAGGGAGTCTGTGATGGAGAGGGGGGGGGGATGACAGGGAGTCTGTGATGGAGAGGGGGGGGGGATGACAGGGAGTCTGTGATGGAGAGGGGGGGGATGACAGGGAGTCTGTGATGGAGAGGGGGGGGGATGACAGGGAGTCTGTGTGAAGGGGGGATGGGTTGTGATGGAGAGGGGGGGGGATGACAGGGAGTCTGTGATGGAGGGGTTTGACGAAGGGTAGACAGTGGTGGGGGGACAGGGATGGGAGGCAGATCTGTTACTTCACTGCACCATCACTTGCTGTGTCTTCTCACAAGGGCCCCACATAGTGATCAGTAATGGGCCCTATAACCACTGGGCAGATCACTGATTGCCAGTAATGGAGCTTTATTACTGATCTGTGGCTTGTAGCACTACAATTCCCATCATGCTATTACTGTTTGAAGCTGGAAGGCCATGCTGTACTGTCAGAGTGTCCAGTGAGATGAGCTACTGCTACACCATGGAGAGCGCCACTATGTTAAGGAGCCATACTAGCAGGAGATCTGTAAAAACATGGAGGCCAGGGGCAACCTTTGATCCTGACAAGAGGGCATCAATCTCATCGGAAGTGTATGGGGGTACGAGGTACGTGGCAGTGCATGTTGGGGGGTACGAGGTACATAGCAGTGCATGGGAGGAGTACGTGGCAGTGCATATTGGGGGGGGTACGAGGTACGTGTAGATGTAAACATCTGAATGGCCTGTACTTTCTCCGCACTCTGATGGCCAGTGATCAATATTTCTTTGTTAGGGCAAAGTTTCTTTATTAGAAAACATGTGTAACTCTCTCCTGGGTGCAGCCAATTTTCATTTTTGCATTTGTGTTTTTTCCTCCCTTTGTTTAGAGACTGATAACTACTTTACTTTCCTTTTATTTTTCATCCGCCTGAGCTCTCTGATGCTCTATGATGGCTCCTATTGGTACTTTTTTAGATGCATTTGATGATTTTTATTGCATTTTTTAGGGGTGGAGAGGGGCAAATATGGTGACAAAACCCCTTCATCCAAAAAAAGGCGAGTGTGTATTTAATTTTTCTTACAGCCTATACACCACAGTGTATGTTGGGTGGTGAAATGAGGCTTTCCTGTCACTTCACTCGTGGGGCTGGTGGAGGTTTTTGACATTTACACTCGTATAAATTGTGTTGGGGTGACTGATCCCAGCGAGATGTTGGTGCCCTTTAGATTTGTTTTTATTGTGTTGGCAGTGTGTGACTTGTGATGAGTCTGGCTGGTGAGACTTGGTGGCTAAATCCATAGTCCGGAGATGGAGCGCTCGTTCCTCAAATGATCGCTCTTCCTAGAGATGAGGAATCCCCCACCATCATTTGGGATTCCCATCTCCATCCACAGGGAGAGATGGGATCTGGAGGTTTGGGGCTTTCCTGGCGCTGTTTGTATGTCATACATGTAAGGGCGCAGGTCCTACCAATCCTTCTGTGCTCTTACTGTAAAGAATCCTCCACTGTGATGATGGTGACTCTGCCTTTTTTGTAGATTGGAGGATGCCCCCTCGTGATGGTGGCAGATCTCTTACTGGGATCACTACCATCACTGTGCTTGAATGTTGGTTTATGCCAATGTGTGGCATCCAGATGGCGTTTGGTTTCGTATTGTCGTGACTGTATGAGGACAGACATAAGCCAGTGTGGCCCCTATGCATAAGTATCTCCTCTGGATATCGTTTCATACCGGTGCTGTAAAGGCTCGTGTGAAGTTTGTAGGTAGTAGGTCAGGGCCGTGCCCCCTCCCTCCTCGTTGATCTTTGTCCTTATCTGTCCTCTACCCTCGGTGTCATCTACAAAGGGTCAGTACTACAGGTGTACAGCTGGGGAAGGGGCTTATATACTACATTACTATGGGCTATTGGTGATGCCTCAGTGTCCGGCTGGCAATGCCACCATGTCAGCAGCCCCCATTATAGTGATGGGCATGGTATAGTCACAGCAGAGACCTAAAAAATGGTGGTGACATGGTGTACTGTCCGGAGATCTCCTTGTTGGAGCTCGGAAAGTTCTAGTTCTTTCTCTTCTGAGCAATGTTCTGTTCCTCTGTTATTCCTCTTGGAAATGTTATAAAGAATTGGTTGTTAAAATTCAATAGCTTATGTGTATCCGACTAGCTTGGCAATGTCACCACTGATTAGCCAGTTTACTAACCAGTGTCCCTCCTCACCCAGCCATCATTTTTATTATTTTTTAATATTTATTTTAAAGAGGAACAATGCACAGATGTAAGAAGCTATGTTCCAGAATTGTTCTACTATAGATACACGTTTTTACAGATATAAAGAAGACATCAGGAGAGATGACAGACCTTTAAAATAGAACAAATAGACACTCCTGTTAATTCATTACAAGGCACACACATCTTCATAAATCCGGAGCCGTCTGACAAGTGATGTGCGCCACAACAGAAATCTTACTCCGGTATCTGATTGGAGTAAGACACTGTGCACACTTAGTGTGTTTCGTGCGTTTTGACTTACAGATTTCTCTGCATCCCAGCAAAGTCAATGAGATATCTGTAGTGCTTTGTGCCTCATCTTCTGCAGACTTTGGTGCAGAAAAAGAATCAATATCCTCAATTTTTCTGTTTTTCTCATAGACTTCATGACAAAAACACATGGGAAAATGCACCTAAAATGCTAAAAACACAGCCAGGAGATGCAGAAATGAACTGCTAGATGAGCACGTAGCCTTAAGAAACGCCACAGCTCATTGTGAATCAGACAAGTTACGGCATCGCGCCCCTGTCCTGCTCGCAGTTGGGAGAAACTGGCATCAAAATGCCCAAACTTTTGTTGCAATTTTGAATTGCGTCAAAACTTTGCAAAGCTTCACCGCCACCTTTTTTGGTATAAAATCTTTGGTGATACCTTGATTATTTATTACTTGAGGCTGTTTGATAGTCTCTCATCCTAGCGAAGTACATAATCGGTATATATATATATATTTTATTTATTTTTTCTTTGCATTGACACCATATTCATCAATCATTGTACGTTAGCACAAAAACTCTGCAAATGATGACTCTGGACCTGTAGACTTGTGGTTTGTTGCCTTTTTGCTGCTGTTCAGTTGTGATATTGGTGATTATCAGCCGATCTGCTCTTATGTGTTATGGGCCCCGATGATTTGTATTTTTTTTCTAATACAAGAGCTCAAAACAAGAATGAAGATTATTAAAGATATAAACCTGTAACAGAACACACCCCTAAACAAAGCAGGGGTTGTAAGGACCGGATTTAGACAATAAATGTATACACATAGTTATTTGTCCAGACGTAGAGGATGCCCCCTTGTCCCCGTCTCGGGCCTAGGTCTAAAATGATCATTAGAAAGGTCTCTGTACTGTCCCTAATGGGGACGTCACACACATCAATATCGCTGCTGCACATGACGTTGCAGCGATATTGACGTGTGTGACAGGGCGATTAATCACTGGTTGATGGTCGCCAGGTTTTAGAAACTGCTCTAAAACCTGGCGATGGTCGCCCGGTGGACACGCAGCATCGCTGCGTGTGACACCGGGAGACGAGTGAGAAGCCAGCTCCCAGCGCCTCTCAGCAAGCCCTGGGAGCTGGTATCCACGGTAAACAGCAGGTCACTAAGTGCCGCACGGCACTTAGTTACTCGCTTGTTTACATGGTTAACAGCGATCTCGCTGGTACTGATCGCTGGTGAGTCTGCCTGTGTGACAGCTCACAAGCGATCAGCTGTCAATGTCGCCAGCGATATTGATGTGTGTGACGTCCCCTTAAGTCTTCATGTTTTCACACAATAATCCGTCTTCTGCAGTTGGTCTATTCCCCTTAATAATCTCGGTCTCAGTAGTTCAGCTAAGTCCTATTTACACTTGAACCTTAATTGTTCATAGTAACTGGCTCAAACTTCTACAGAGGCCAAACTGTGCCCTCATCATGGGCATCTCTGCCTCTTTTCCTACCAGTCATGATGATGTTTTCCTCGCAGCCCCGGCCACTAATTGTGACTTTGTCGTCCACCCATTCACTCCAGGGTTTTTTTCAGTGACTTTTACCATTTAGTATATAATTGTACATTATATTTCCTCGGCCTAAGTTTCTCAAAAATTATAAAACTTACAATACAAGACTACAATGATTTTAAACCTCTTATAATTTACTAGATGGTGGCCGGATTCTAACACATCGGGTATTCTAGAATATATATGTAATTTATTTATAAAGATTTTAAAATAATGCAATGAATACCCAGGGTTTTCCCAAATTGGCAACGCTGCTTTGTTCAATATATCTACACGTGTGACACCTCGCCAGCGATCAGTAAGGTACCGTCACACTTGGCGATGCTCCAGCGATCACGACAAACGATGCGACCTGGTAGGGATCGCTGGAGCATCAGTACGTGGTCGCTAGTGAGATCGTCACACTGAGCGAGATCACTAGCGCCGGTCAGGGTACTTCTGTTGCGAGCAGCCAGGAGGTGACCGGCTTACGCTAGTCATCTCCCAGCTGCATCACTGCTGACCTCCATGACCAGATCAGCGATCTCACAGCGGGGGCCTGGTCGCTGCTGCGTGTCACACTGAGCGAGATTGCTAGCGCCAGCCATCTCCCGGCTGTGTCACCGTTGAACTCTGTGCAGCAGGAGATGACCCGCGGCTACCGTCGGCGATGTCCCGGCAGTAGCGGTGGCGTGCGTGGTTCAAATCCTGCGCCAATTCGCGGCTGGACTGCTTCTGTCGCTGATTGGTCGCTCCCAATCTGCGCGGGATTTCTGTTACAGACAGAATTAGACGATTCATATAGTAGGATGTAATAATTCACAACAGAACATACAGTAGATCACAGATCAGAATATGGACATTACACATTTTCCATTTCATTGAGACATTCTGCTGTAATCAATTTCTAAAAGTTCAGATTAAGTTAACAAAAGGCGGAAAAGTAAGTGGCTCTTGCCTGCCCCCCTCTGCGGGGGGGAGGGGGCTCTTGTCTACCCCCCTTCTGGGGGGTGGGGAGCTCTTGTCTGCCCCCTTCTGTGGGCGGGGGGGGTGGGGGGCTCTTGTCTGCCCCCTTCTGCGGGGGGGGGGGCTCTTGTCTGCCCCTTCTACGGGGGGGTGGGTGGGGGGCTCTTGTCTGCTGCCCCTTCTGCGGGAAGGGGGGGGGCGGCTCTTGTCTGCCCCCCTCTGGATGGTGGGGGGGGTCTTTTTGTCTGCCCACGTTCCTGACTGAGAGGACTCATGTACTTGTTTACTACACTGAGCGGTGACTTTGTGAAGTGAGAGCTTTCTGGCAGTCGCACAAGATGCTCTTTCAAAATCCCAAAACTTCCTTGAAGTGTTGTGGTGTCGGCGGTGTCCTGTAATGAGGAGGATTTCCAGAATGACTCTGGAGATTAGTGTAGTGAGCAGGGAAAGCCTCCATCACATGGCGGCACACTGAGCGCTGGCAGGCGGCTGCTATTTACTGGTAACATTGAGTTCATAAAACGTGCAGTTTGTGCAGCACACGAGTGACTCGGCGGCACGGCCCGGGCTGGACGGCTCCTCACAGAGGCCGAATATCAGGATCTTGCTACATGTTTATATAACTCCCCACCCAGAGTATTTGGCTGACGGAGGTAGAAGTGCTGTGTCATTCCTGGCGTGTGCTGATGGCCGCTGTCAGATGTAATCGGTGTGAGACAGCAGGGCAGATGTAGCTGTTTTGTGCCACTTTCTTTGTGGTTCATGGCTGTCAGCAGGGGCGTAACTACAATGGGTGCAGGGGTTGCAATCCCACCTGAGCCCTGAAGCCTTGGGGCCCCAAAAGTCCCTTTGGCCTATAGAAAAAGACTAAGGCTATTAAAGATTTGCAATAATTGGGGGCCCCCTTTTGGAGCTTCCGCATCGGGGCCCGTGAGCCTCAAGTTACACCACTGGCTACGAGACATCCGTTCATTTACACGTGTTGTGCTGATGCAGTGTCTGAGGTTCGTGTGCCAACCCCCGTCTGTTTAGACTGTGGGTGAATGTGACCACCTTGCCTGGAGATCGTCATTTTTCCGATATGTGGAGTGATAGATGTCATAATCACAATGAGAAAATCTGACTCGGGGGGGAACTAAAATTTTAGCAAGTTTTGATCTGTAAGGATCCGGATTCTAATGGCGGGTTTACACGCCGCGATATCGGCATCCAACTCCGATTAAAAAGTCACGTGGTTCGCGAGTTGGAGACGATATCGTTCGATGCTGGAACGATGCCAAAACGATATCGGGGTTGAATGAGCGTGCTATTCAACTGCCCGATATCGCATGGCCGTTGTAGCAGCATCGTAGCGTGTAACAGCCCAACTACGATGTGTACTCGCACCTCACCCATTAACTCCCATGTTAAATGGTCGTTACTGGGTTGGTGGGCGTACACATCGTAGGGACGTTGTTTCCCGATATCGCAGCGTGTAAACCGCCGATGCGATATCGGGAAAAGCGCTCAAAAAATGCGCGCTCCCGCGCCGTTGCCTACGATATCGCCCCTATATCGGGACGTGTAAACCCACCATCAGTCTCCCCCAACCCAAACTCAACTGCCCCACATGTGTGTGGCCCATTCATACACCGTGGTCAGTACATAGACGATGTTCCCACACATCTGAATTCTGCCCAGAGGGCACAGTGATGAGAACTTCCCTTATTAGTATCAGGATGACAGCTGTTTTGTCCAGGAGGATCTGTAGAAGTGTCAAGCTGACATGAAACAGCTGTCATCATCCTGAAGCGGCCGTCACACGCTGCGATATCTTGAACGATATTGTTGGCGATCACTTGCACGCGCGATCGCTTACAATATCGCTCACATCGCTGGTGAGATGTCACACAGACAGACTCACCAGCGATGTGGACCAGCGAGATCGCTGGTTACTATGGTACACATCGGGTTACTAGGCGCCGCGCGTCGCTTAGTAACCCGACGTGTACCATAGTTACCATCTCCCAGCATAGGCTCTGCCGCTGGGAGATGGATCATCGTGGTGTCATACACCACGATGAAGCAGATCGTTAAATCGTTCATCGCAAGATCTGAGCTCCGGAGCTCAGATCTGCGATGTCACGATCAAGCGATTTTACATAGTAAAATCGCTTGATTACATGCAACCATGCCAAAACGATATCGCTTAAGCGATCAAAAAGGAGATCGCTTAAACAATATCTAGCCATTTATCGTACCGTGTGACGGCCGCTTGATACTATGCTGCTCCTGTCCACCTGCCACCACGTGATACAAGAAGATGAAATAAAGGATTTTTATGAGCCAAGATCTGGTGAGTGCCATTTTTCTTCGTTTCTACTCAAGTTGTGCATCTCATAGCACATTTTATCAGCAACTAGAAGTGCCACGAACACTGCGGAGCTGTAATCATCTCTCGACCTCCGACCGGATGAGTGACGGCAGCAGGACGTGCGCCCACCGAAGATCTTAATGATCAGTAGATGTGCCGACACCATTTTGTACACCACTTGAACATTTTTCACTTTATAAAATAAAAACAAAAAAAAAACCCCACACGATTTTACAGATCAAAATATTGTTATTCATTGATAGCAGAAATTATGCATTAATCAAAGTCAGTGGAAACATGAATCATTAACCAACTTAGGGCTGGAATCCAATTAACCCTGAAAATCAGAGTAAAGACACAACCACAGGTGGATCCAAGGGGATTGTTCACACTCGGGGGTTTTATTGTGGATATCGGCAAATCATATGGGATTTGTGAAATCTGCACTTTCTGCCTCTTTTTTGTTTCCTTGCAGGTTTGATACATCAGTGTCCAGTTTTTTTCCAGTATTCTCGAGGCATTTTTCACCCTATCAAATGAATGGGAAAATGCATAATACACAGTCAGTTTCCCACCATAACTGTATGAATATATAATAGTGCGTATTTTGTGCAGCTTTTCTTTCCTGCAAACATTTTAGTTTTGGCTTCAGAAACATTTCTTCCAAACACTCGGCTCAGTGAATATGAAGTTGTGTGAATTTCTTCCCAGCAGGTAGCAATGTACGGTATTATTGTATGTGACCTCACGCGCCTGTGTGGCCTCCTGACAACGTCTGGGCGTCCTCCTGATGAGACGGCAGATGGTGTCCTGGGGGATCCCTACTCAGACCCGGATTAGGGCAACATTGGCCCCCGGACTGCCCGTGGTGCTACTTGGTGGCATCAGATGCACTCCTACATAATGTCCCAGAGGTTCTCTATTGCAGAGGTCCCCAACTCCAGGCCTCAAGGCCCGCCAACAGTGCAGGTTTTCAGGATTTCCTTAGTATTGCACAGGTGCTAATGTGATCATCTGCACAGGTAATGATTCCAAGCCCTGTGCAATACTAAGGAGATCCTGAAAACCTGCACTGTTGGGGTGGGCCTTGAGGCCTGGAGTTGGGGACCTCTGCTCTATTGTATTCTGGTCTGGGAAAGTGAGGACCAATCGCTGGCATCAATGCCGTCATCATTCAGGGATTGTCTACATACCCTGACATGAGGCCGGGCATCGTTCTGCACCGAGAGGAACCCAGGACCACTGTGTAACGTCAGATTGTGGCTCTGAGGATTTCATCTTGGTACCTAACTGCAGTAAGGAACTGTTCATCAAATGGAGGTTTGTGTGATCCTTCATATCCCCAGATTTTATCATTGACCCTTCATCAAGATGGTCATTCTGGATGATGTTGCAGATAGAACAATATTCACTACAGCATCCCCACGTTTGTTTATATGTGCTCCTCTGTGAAAAGAACAAGTCGACAATGGCCATCCTGCTCATTTTTGTGTTCTTTAGTGAACACTACAGGAGACCGGGCCTTCATACCACACTCCTATAGCCTATTTCTGTCAGTTTGGTCAGGAGTGTACACAACAGTGGCCACTAAAGGACATTTTCTAAGCCCTGGCAGTGCTGGCCCTGTTTTTCTTGCACAGTAGAGATGATCCCTGTCCAGATGGTGATGGATTGATGTCCTTCTATGGTCGGTGCGGGGTTGATGTGTTTCCGTGGTTGGTGCTAGGTTGGTGTGCTTCTGTGGTTGGCGCTGGGTTGGTGTGCTTCTGTGGTTGGCGCTGGGTTGATGTGCTTCTATGGTTGGCGCTGGGTTGATGTGCTTCGGTGGTTGGCTCTGGGTTGATGTGCTTACGTGGTCGGCGCTGGGTTGATGTGCTTACGTGGTTGGCGCTGGGTTGATGTGCTTACGTGGTCGGCGCTGGGTTGATGTGCTTACGTGGTCGGCGCTGGGTTGATGTGCTTACGTGGTCGGCGCTGGGTTGATGTGCTTACGTGGTCGGCGCTGGGTTGATGTGCTTACGTGGTCGGCGCTGGGTTGATGTGCTTATGTGGTCGGCGCTGGGTTGATGTGCTTACGTGGTCGGCGCTGGGTTGATGTGCTTACGTGGTCGGCGCTGGGTTGATGTGCTTACGTGGTCGGCGCTGGGTTGATGTGCTTACGTGGTCGGCGCTGGGTTGATGTGCTTACGTGGTCGGCGCTGGGTTGATGTGCTTACGTGGTCGGCGCTGGGTTGATGTGCTTACGTGGTCGGCGCTGGGTTGATGTGCTTACGTGGTCGGCGCTGGGTTGATGTGCTTACGTGGTCGGCGCTGGGTTGATGTGCTTACGTGGTTGGCGCTGGGTTGATGTGCTTCCGTGGTTGGCGCTGGGTTGATGTGCTTCCGTGGTTGGCGCTGGGTTGATGTGTTTCCGTGGTTGGCGCTGGGTTGATGTGCTTACGTGGTTGGCGCTGGGTTGATGTGCTTCTGTGGTTGGCGCTGGGCTGATGTGCTTACGTGGTTGGCGCTGGGTTGATGTGCTTCTGTGGTTGGCGCTGGGCTGATGTGCTTCCGTGGTTGGCGCTGGGCTGATGTGCTTCTGTGGTTGGCGCTGGGTTGATGTGCTTCTGTGGTTGGCGCTGGGTTGATGTGTTTCCGTGGTTGGCGCTGGGTTGATGTGCTTCCGTGGTTGGCGCTGGGTTGATGTGCTTCCGTGGTTGGCGCTGGGTTGATGTGCTTCCGTGGTTGGCGCTGGGTTGATGTGTTTCCGTGGTTGGCGCTGGGTTGATGTGCTTCCATAGTCCTGTCTGGATCTTCTTGTATTCTAGTACCTGCTCAAGGCTTTTGATCCTGTTCTGGAAACGGATGTGCCATCCTGGAGGAACTGGACAGCTAATTCAACCCAAATTGGCAGCAGGCGCGACCTTATTCCACCCGTGACAAGGACACTGCTAAAATGCAAAACTAGAGTGGACTCGGTCAGAACCGATGAAGAGAATAATGGCCTGTGCCACACACAGCCTACAAACTATCCCCTTTTATGGAGGTCGTCTTGCTGTTCTCCAGTCACTTCTGCTTCCTCGCTGGAAGGTTACTTTACGGTGATTTCTTCCCTGATTTTTTTTTTTTCAGTGTATCTATTGAAATTATTGCAAAAAGGAGAGGATGAGGAAGGAGCGATGCAATCTTAAGGGGCTTACACAAATGGATCTAGTTATTACATCAGGGAGGAAAATTACCCAATAACCACGCTCTTCTATGTGTGCTCGGCGTCAGAGGATGTGGCACCTCCTAAATATTAAAAGGGGCAAAAAATACATTTGGAGACTCCGTATAAGATTACTGAAGTGATGAGGAACGTGGCTGTGCTTTCACAAAATAAAACCATTCACCGCAGCAGCAGTGATCTGGATCCCAGCATGTGTACTGCGCCACGGTATATTGACTCATTCTACATACATAAATACAGCAGATCCATGTGACTCTCGGCATTGGTGGATTTAATAATGGGTCAGAAGCTTCCTCTGTCCTTCGGTCACATGTAAAGCCCCTCCAATGTCATTGTGGGGAAGGTCGCGGTCCCGTGGTTATATATAGTGTTAGTTATCTTTAGGTTGTCACAATGTGTGACATTCACGTGTAGGATGGCAAGTGCGCGCAATATCCTATGTATTTCTATACAGTATGTTGTCAAGAGCTCTGCTTGCTGTCAATCATTAGGGACCTTTAGGGTCTGTTCACACAGGGCATAAGCAGCGAATGCTGCTGCTTCTTTATGGTGGGTTTACACACACCAATCATTGTATCCAATATCTGAACCAATCTTGGTTGCAGTGAAATCATGGACAGATTGCTCCATGTTGTACACAGCCACAAAATGGAGCAATCTGTCCATGATTTCACTGCAACCAGAGATTGGTTCAGATATTGGATACAATGATTGGTGTGTGTAAACCCACCATTATACTACTGGTATTGGTGGTGAAGCCAAGGAAAAATTCCATGTATATTGCGGTAGCACCCTTTGTAATGCATTTCGGTCCTATTGAAGTATATAATTATCATCTATTTGTGTCCTGGTGATGGGATGGACACCTCATCAAGGCTGGCGAACAAACCGGCCTTGATGATCCAGGACCATTGACTGCAGTTTGGACTACAATTGCCCTTACCAGCAGTCTACACTCCTTCTATGAGCAGCAGGCATCGGCTGATCGAAGGGGGCTTATAGGGGCCACACAGGTCGGGGGATTCATTCCTGTTCTGCATCTCTATCATCCAGGGTGCCGAGCCAGCAAGGGACTCAATGGTGGAAAGGAATTGCCTGGCACACCCAGGTTGTTTTCCCACCAGCTGTCACTTTCTGTGCCACTTTGCAGCGGATGCTTTTACAAACCTGTCAAGTATGTACATGCCCGGTAGCAGATCCTCCCGGTGACCCTGTGTGTATGGAGGTGGCGCTGATGTGCTCGGTTTACCAGCACATCAAGGATTAATTATTCTCACTGGGGTTGTGTAATCTGGTTTGCATAATACACAAGGTTCAGAGTTTTATTGCCTCCTCTCATAATCCTATTAGACATTAGTTGGAAATTTGCCAGTTGTTATAACCTGCACCCAGGCTGAACATACATGGGATTTTTATCAGCAATCAGAAGGGGGGGGTCTATGGAGCTACTTATCTCAGAGAAAAAGAAAAGATCAAGCTTAGAGCCCTTAATTTTTAATTTCAATGTATTTATTTTATTAATTGCAGCGATGGGGTCCTGGGTTCAAATCCCACCAAGGACGACATCTACAAGGAGTTTGTATGTTCTCCCTGTTTGTGTTGGTTTCCTCCAACACTCCATAGACATACTGATAGGGAGCTTAGATTGAGGCCCAATGGGGACAGTGATACAAATATACACTACAATTCAAAAGTTTGGGGTCATTTAGAAATTTTTTTTTTTTTTTTTTAAAGAAAGCTAATATTAAATGAATTAGAAATACTGTATACATTGTTAATGTGGTAAATGACTATTGTAGCTGCAAACATCTGGCTTTAATGCAATATCTACATAGGTGTATAGAGGCCCATTTCCCACAACCACCTCTCCTGTGTATCAATGGTACATTGTGTTTGCTAACTGTGTAAGGCCTCTTTCACATCAGCGGTAAAACGCTGATCGCGGCAGTTGCGGTGAAAAAACGCATCTGCCACAGTTACCGCATAACGGTTGCACTTGCGGTTCACTTGCAGCAAGCCCCATGCAATGTCTATGGGCCATGCGGAAAATGCCTTATAGTTGCGGTTTCGGCACTTGCGGCAGATGTGGTCGCGGCTGCATCTGCCGCAAGTGCCGAAACCGCACTTGCCGCACACTTACTGCAAGCCCCATAGACATTGCATATGGCTTGCCACAAGTGAACCGCACGTGAGGCCGTTATGCGGTAACTGCGGCAGATGCGTTTTTTTTTTTCACTGCAACTGCCGCGATCAGCGCTTTACTGCTGATGTGAAAGGCCCTTAGAAGGCTAATGTATGTATAGAAAACCCTTGCACAAGTATGTTAGTGTTTAGCACAGCTGAAAACGGTTTGGCTGATTAGAGAAGCTATAAAATTGACCTTTGAGCTAGTTGAGAATCTGGAGCATTACATTTGTTTGTTCTATGAAACTCTCAAAATGGCCAGAAAAAGAGAACTTTCATGTGAAACTCAACAGTCTATTCTTGTTCTTATAAATGAAGGCTATTCCATTCGAGAGATTGCCAAGAAACTTAAGATTTCCTAAAACGGTGTGTACTACTCCCTTCAGAGGAGAGTACAAACGGGCTCTAACCAGAGTAGAAAGCGAAGTGGAGGCCCCGCTGCACAACTGAGCAATAAGACAAGTACATTAGAGTCTCTAGTGTGAGAAATCGATGTCTCACAGCTCCTCATCTGGCAGCTTCATTAAATAGTGCCCGCCGAACACCAGCGTCAACGTCTACAGTGAAGAGGTGACTCCGGAATACTGGCCTTCAGGGCAGAGTGGCAAAGAAAAAGCCATAACTGAGACTAGCTAAACACAGAACACAGATATTGGATAGAGGAAGATTGGAAAAAAGATTCATGGGTAGGCGAATCAAAGTTTGATGTGTTTGGATCACACAGAAGAACATTTGTGAGACGCAGAACTACTGAAAGATGCTGGAAGAGGCCAGACGCCATTTGTCAAGCATGGTGGAGGGTATGTGATGGTCTGGGGTTGCTTTGGTGCTGGTAAAGTGGGAGATTTGTACAATGTAAAACGGATTTTGAATAAGGAAGGCTATCATTCCGTTTTGCCATACCATACTCTGTGGACAGCGCTTGTTTGGAGTCAGTGTCATCCTACACCAGGACAATAACACAAATTATGCATCAACTATTTAGGGCAGAAGCAGGGAGCGGGTATTGTATCTGTAATGGAGTGGCCAGTCGCAGTCACCAGAACTCAACCCCATTGGGCTGTTGTGGGAGCAGCTTGACCGTATGGTGCTCAAAAGATGCCCATCAAGCCAAGCCAACTTGTGGGAGCGGCTTCAGGAAGCATGGGGGGGGGATTTCTCTAGATTACCTCAAATTAACCGCTAGATGCCAAAGGTCTGCAATGCTGGAATTACTGCACAGGAGCATTCAGTGACCAGAGCAAAGTCTGAAGGAGAAAATTATTATTTCAACTAAAAATCATCATTTCTAACCTCGTCAATGTCTGGACTATATTTTCTATTCATTTTGCAACTCATTTGATAAAGTATGAGATTTCATGGAAAACACACAATTGTCTGGGTGACCCCAAACTTTTGAACAGTAGTGTATGTAAAGCGCTGGGGAATTAATAGCGCTATATAAGTGAATAAATATTGTATTATCTAATTTTTTTGTTTTTTTCTGCTTTTTTTTCTTAATTTTCACCTTTTAATTTTGTCTTTTTAAAATCTATTTTAGTACTTTTGCTATTTTTCAGACCAGAATGCAGAGCCTACAGCCCGACCCCAACGCTCAGTACCGAGGGGTGATGGAGGCGTTGAGGAAGATGATCCGCAGTGAAGGGCTGCTGACCCCCCTGCGAGGAATCAACGTGACCATGCTGGGAGCCGGCCCCGCACACGCCCTGTACTTCGCCTGCTATGAGAAGATGAAGACCACTATAGGAGGCATGATCAATCATGCGGGCAACAGCCACGTGGCGAATGGTAATGTCCCCCCTGCCTGTTTTCAGGGAACATATATCAGCTGTCAAGGTTCCCTTTAAGGTTTATTGAGCTGCAACGATAATGAGTTTCTCACGTGACAATCAGCAGATCTTCTCACTAGTTTCTTCTTGGTGTTTTTAGAGGGATTGTTCTTGTCCATATCTGACATGCCATGAATGTCCTATAGATCTGGATCCCTTCATATCAAATCATTTCTATAGGAGCTCTGAAAATTTGCTGTTAGAACTTGCAGAGAAATGAATGAACAAAGCGGCACAGAGTCCGCCTATCCAGCCTGACAGCAGGAGACATGGCAGCCGCTCGGAGGATCATAGAATGGTAGAGTGTGCAGGGACCTCCTGGGTCATCAGGTCCAGCCCTGCTCAAAGCAGGATTCACTAAACCATCCCAGACAGATGTTCATCCTGCCTCTGTATCAAGACTTCCATTGAAGGAGATCTCACCACCTCTCGTGGCCGCTTGTTCCACTCGTTGATTTACCTCACTGTCAAAAAGTTTTTTGAATATCTAATGTGTCTCCTCCCATTTAGTTTCATCCTTTTACTTCTAGTCTTTACTTGTGAAATGGTAATAAACCTGATCCCTCTACAGTGTAACAGCCTTTGAGATATTTGTAGACAGCTATTAAGTCTCTCAGTCTTCTTTTTTGCAATCAAAAGATCTGTAACCGTTCCTATAGGACATGGTTTGCAGACCGGTCACATTCTGGTCGCTCTTCTCTGAACTTGCTCCAGTTTATTGATGTCTATTTTATAATGTGGTGTCCAGAACTGGACATAGTATCCAGATGAGGACTGACCACAGAGGAGTAGAGGGTGATAATGACTTCATGTGATCTAGACTGTATGCTTCTCTTAATACATCCCAGGATTGTGTTTGCCTTTTTTGCTGCTGCATCACACTGTGACTCCTGTTCAGTCTGTGATCTATTAGTATACTCAAGTCTTTTCACTTGTGCTGTGGCTTAGTTATATTCCTTTCATTCTGTTTGTTTTTTTTTATTTCTCTTGCTTAGATGTAGGACTTTTTATTACTCCCTGTTATAAACCAGGAGCTTAGGGAAAAGGCTGCAGACTGTGTATGCTACCTCTGGTGGTGACTGTAGTGATGGTGTTCTCTCTTTAAAGGGATGTTCCACTGCTTTTATATTGATGACAGTCCCTTAGGTCCTTAATAATAGATGTCTTTGGGTCCAAAACCCACCCCTTCCCCCTCTGCTCAGCTGTTATCTGCTCCAGTAGCTACTGGATGTAACAGGTCTGAAGCATCTCATACTTGGTGTAGCTGGAGATCAGCTCCTATTCACTTCAATAAGATCTGAACTGCAGAATGGACAGTAGACAGGGCCGAGCTGTTCTGGCGCCAATAACTATTGCTGCAGGTGATAATAGGCGTCGGACCCTAAGCAATTTGATATTGATGACCTCTCCAGCGTAGGTTATTGGTGTCAAAGTAGTGTACAACCCCATTAACCCTAAATTTACCCATCCACATGTCGGCTAAACCTGTCCATATGTATTAATGTAGAGTTTTCACTGTGTCCTACCCCCTCCGTCCCACTTAAGAACATGCACACTCCCCATATCTTGGTGTGCATGTGTATGGGGCGAGGGGCACAGCTGCTGCCACACGGCCGTCCTGTATATATGGTGCCATTAGCTGTAGTCTGCGGGGATCCATTGCTTAGAAAAGGAAAACCTGAGCCCAATCTGCCATTATAAAGAAATGATTCCGCTCAGAATGTTGATCCTATTTATATAAAAATGTCCATTTAGTGTCTAGTTCTCGTAATGTCACATTTCCCATCTGACTAATTCTTCTTTTGTCTGCAGGGCTGGCAGGAAGTCTGGCAACAGTGCTGCACGATGCCGTCATGAACCCGGCGGAAGGTACTGCACATCTCCACCCTCGTCCCTCTGACTCTCGGACCCTTCTGCTTCTTTCCTTGCACTCTTCTATCCCCCTTTATCCATTTTTATGTTTTCTCCTGTCCAAACCTTGGTCTGCCGTCCCGGTTCTATGTAAGTAAAGCTCAATTGTCGCCGTCTAATAAGTGGCACAACTTTCTCATATACTTTTGTAGTTGATTCCTTCCCATTCTCAGCATCTCTTCTTGCTGTCACTGAATAGAAATCATCCTGGTAGGGATCCTGTGCTGACAGGAGATTCATACACACTGGATCAATGTCAGTTGAGCCCACTGATTTCCACAGGACCGGTCGATCGCCTCATGTGGGTAATGGTCCCCGAGATGCGTTCTCAAGTGAGATAAGCGGCTGTCTGAGTTGTTTGAGATGTATATCGCACAAATGCACACCCACCCAAGATGAGCATGCAGGAGTATGGGGGAGGCTGGAGATAAAGGAATCAGTTGAACAAGCGAGTTTGCTTGACACCAATGTATGTGGATAAATGTTCATTTGGCTGACTGCAAATCCTCTATGTTCACCCTCTGAATGTACAGGAGCATCTGAATGAATTAGAATATCATCGAAAAGTTAATTATTTCAGTAACTCAATACATAAAGTGAAACCCATATATTATATAGAGTCATTACACATAGAGAGATCTATTTCAAGTGTTTATTTATGTTAATGTTGATGATTATGGCTTACAGCCAATGAAAACCCAAAGGTCATTACTCAGAAAATGAAAGTAGGGAGGATGAAGGGTCTGAGAGATAAAATATGACCTAATAGGTATCAGAGGCTTCACCTTGTGTGGTTGTGAGAGTCACAACCACTATAAAAGCAGATCACGGCTGCTGCAGTCCCCAGCGTGGTGTATATAGAGTAGAGAGGATGAAGGGTTAAAAACTGCACTGCCGTATTCCACGAGACATCAAAAGGTGAATATAATATTGATTTATTAGTCAACGTGTTTCAGGCCTCCCTGGCCCCTTCCTCGGGACAAATCAATATCATATTGTCATGTTGCAGGGTGTTTCTGGGAGCTCCGAAATGCATTGATTAATAAATCAATATTATATTCACCCTTTGATGTCCGTGGAGTATGGCAGCGCGGTGTTTAACCCTTCATCCTCTCTACTCTGTGTACACCTTGCTGGGGACTGCAGCAGCCGTGATATGCTTTTATAGTGGTTGTGACTCTTACAACCACACAAGGTGAAGCCTCTGATACCTATTTAGGTCATATTTTATCTCTCACCCTTCATCCTCCCTGCTTTCATTTTCTGAGATAATGACCTTTGGGCCTTCATTGGCTGTAAACCACAATCATCAATATTAACATAAATAAACACTTGCAATAGATCCCTCTGTGTGTAATCACTCTATATGTGTTTTGCTTTATGTATTGAATTACTGAAGTTAAAGAACTTTTTGATGATATTCTAATTCATTCAGATGCACCTGTATACACCTGCTTAAGTTGGGTAAATGTACATGGGTTTTCTATTAGAAAAAGGGAGAAAGCTGCTGTCATAAATTTTTGGTAGGTTCTTCTTCCCAATGGAAACAAATCGGCTGGGCACTGAGATCTAATAGGTCTGTTGTTGGGAACAGTCTGGGTTCCCCATACAACCTCATGCACACACGATGGTCGATCGAAACCCATTGCATTGACAAGAATTTCCGAACATCCGAAATGTATGCGGGTGTCCTGACGTTCCTCAACAGCGGATGTTTGGGGGTTAAAATGGCCTTCATATTAGAATGTGTTCAGACCTTAATACATGGACCGACCGCAGGTCATCTGACCCAAACCTGCAGACATATATGAGTCAATGTTCAGGTCTGGAGACCCATAGTCAGCTGAGCATTGTGATCAAGATACAGATTGTGAAATACCGCCGTCTGAACCCGGACTAATGGGTATAGCCATTGTTGTCTGTGTAGAAATGATGTAGGCCAGTGATGCTCAGCAGGACAAGACTGATTGCTATGTGTGTTAAGATGCTTTCCGGTGGTGGGGCAGGTTGGAGTGGCAGGGTCGGGCACTGGGCAGATCAGGCACTGTTTGCAGCAGACATGTCAGGGCATGTAGTGTTGTGGCACCGAGGCTCATGTTGGTGGCATGGTGACCGATAAGGTGCCTTTACACGCGGCAACTTTTCTAGGAATTTCTCTGGCAACTTACTGGTGGGAGTGAAATCATGGACACATTGTTCCATTTGTACCAGCCACAAGATAGAACAATGTGTCCATGATTTCACTGCAACCAGTAAGTTGCCAGAGAAATTCCTAGAAAAGTTGCCGCGTGTAAAGGTACTTATAGATGCACTACGCAACACACAGAATTTGGCCCATCTACACGCTATTCCACATCCCCTTTTTGTAGGAATATCGACTGCTGTGAAATCACAGAGGAACATTGAGGAGCCCAGGACAAGGCCTGTGCACCATCTCCCACCCTGGAGCCCGGGCCGGACGCTCTTGCATTCACACATTGCAACAAACTGCAGCTGTGTGAATGTAGGACTAGATAAGACAAATGAAGAAATGTTTCCCAATCCTGGATTGCAAACAAATTTATTTTTTTTTTAATTCACTTAGAGCAAGCAGAGGTTGTGAAAATGTCAAACTATTATACAAGGTATATGGGCCGGGTGCTTCACTTCTTTTTATCTGATGATAACCCTTCATTTTTATTTCTTTTTCTGATACCAATCGTCTAAATAACATTTGATACTTCTGTAACGGATTCATTGACTTCATGTCAAAGTGTCTGAGGACAATGTGACCAGTGAAGGCCTATCCTTGTAGAAAGCCTATGGTACTTGTGACCTCTGCTGCCATCGCACAGGACGGTTTCATGCATTTACTATAGAACAAGCATAATGTGTAGTAAGTCCTTTGTAATCATTAACCTTGCAGGCAGTAGGTTACTGTATAGAGGTCAATTTCCTTCATGGCTTTACAAGAATGCAGAACAGATAGAAGAATAGAGTGCAAATGTTCCATAGAAAGTGGATGAGATCCAGGGATCCCTTCCCATTTTTCTTGGCAGATGAGTAGGACAGCCAAGTATAGGCTCTTATTGCAGACAGTGTAAGGCTGCCTTCAGACTTGCGGATGCATCTGCAGCGTTTTGCAGATGCATCTGCAAGCATCTGCATGCAGACCGCGGCCCCTATGTTTATAATGGAGCGCACGGCGGTCTGCAGATGCTTGCAGACCGCCGTGCGCTCTCATTGCCCGCAACATCGCGCGTCCCTGGTGCGGACGAGAGTGTGTGATCTGTACGCAGGCATCCGCCTGCGCACAGATCACTAATGGCGGGCAATGAGAGCGCACGGCGGTCTGCAAGCATCTGCAGACCGCCGTGCGCTCCATTATAAACATAGGGGCCGCGGTCTGCATGCAGATGCTTGCAGATGCATCTGCAAAACGCTGCAGATGCATCTGCAAGTCTGAAGGCAGCCTTATGGAGGGCTTGTGCTGCAGAGAGTCTCTTTGCAGCCTTATAGAGGCCAGACAGGTCACTTCTTTCTGGTTGTAAGATAACTATCTACAGCAGAAGCATTTAACCTCAGCTGTCAAATGCGTGTTGCAATTTAGAGGTTGTCCGGGCTTTTTCTATAATTTACATGTGTATCTAGGCTGCAAAATGTTGACAGTTTGTAATATACATCCGGTCAACATTTTGCATAGTTACCTAGATATCACTGATTTGCGGCTGCCAGGGAACGTCCAGGGGTTATGTTTGTGCTGGAGCTGTATGTAAATAGAGAACTGGATGTTACTCTCAGACTCCAACTCAGACGCCTCCTCCCCCAGTCTATAGTATGCCCAACCACCCCCAGACTACTACAGCCCGCACCAGTCCCAAGGATGACCACCCACCCCCTCTGCACACCGTGGGTTACCTCCTCCTCTTGCACAATGTACTGAATCTGCAGCTCTGTGTCCCGCTCTGTGAGCTGAAGATTTGGCACATTGGGTCAGTGTAGGAGCTGAGGGCAGTGTGCAATCATGTGGTTTGTGCAGGTGAGCCGGTCCTCCTCTAAACCTCCTGCACACAGTGGGGCACAGAGCTGGGAGCTGGGGATAGAAGAGGAGCATTTGCTCCTGCACAGAGTGGCAACAGGGAAACACGAGCTGAGGGCACACAGGTAACTCTGCAAAATGTTGACCGGATGTATATTACCAACTGTCAACATTTTGCAGCCTAGATACACATGTAAATTATAGAAAAATCCCAGACAATCCATTTAAAGGGAATCTGTCACCAGGCTTTTGCTACCTCATCTTGGGGCAGCATAATGTAGGGGTACAGACCCTAATTCCAACCGTGTATCATGCAGTGACTGTTTTTACATGTAGCAGAACTCAGAAAGATAACCCTGTCCACGCCACAGCTCTGCATATTAACAGAGAGCTGCTTATCATGAAGGGGGAGGGGGGGGGGGTGTTTCAGACCAGGGTTGACATGCACTGTAGTGATGGTAGTGATTATCTCTTGGTGATAAAACATTCTTTGTGTGGAATTAACAGCGCACAACTTAATAAGTGACACATCTCTGAATTCAGTAGTTTAGCCTCCACTCATGCTGTCCTCCGATTTATATTCTGGAATTCTGCTGACAGATTCCCTTTAAAGGCAATCTGTCACCCTGGAAATGCAAACTGAATAAAAAAAAGTTATGTAGGAGATTTAACTCCTATAAAGATCATTTTGGCAGAATACATTTCCTTGTTGAAATTAGTTTGCTTTGTTGGTGCTCCTTGGCGTGGCTGAGAGGTTGGTGCGCCAGTACGACGCAGTTCCCTGATGGATGGCGCTCACTCGGCCAGAGCGCGCGCCGCCTAAACCCAAACTGCGGCTTCACATGCTCACTGACCATGACGGAGCGAGCAGCCCGTGCGCACACATACGACCAGGGTAGACCTTCCCCCTTTCATCATTGCCTTGTATCAATGGCTGACACTTACTACCCCCAGGAGTGTAACGAGTGGCTTCAGAGAGGAGGAGACATCCGCTTCATGCTCTCGTGTTAAGTTTCATGCAAACGTTTACGATGATGATGAACACAGATCTTTTTTTCTGCTGAGATCTAGCGGAAAGTATCCATAAATCCTATAATGTAATGCTGTTATGACCTGTAAATTTACTCATAAATGAATATAGTTTTCTTCTCAAGCTACAAACTGAAATGGCTGATGACCTGTGTTTTCCATCCCTAGTGGTGAAGCAGAGAATGCAGATGTACAACTCCCCGTACAGGAGCATGCTGCACTGTATCCGGACCGTCAGCCGGAGCGAAGGCGTGGGGGCCTTCTACCGGAGCTACACCACCCAGCTCCTCATGAACATCCCGTTCCAAGCCATTCATTTCATCACGTATGAGTTCACCCAAGAACAGCTGAACCCGCAGCGGCAGTACCACCCCGGCTCCCACATCGTCTCCGGAGCCATCGCCGGGGCCGTGGCCGCTGCAGCCACCACTCCGTTAGACGTGTGCAAAACGCTACTAAACACCCAAGAGAACATGGCCCTCAGCTCGTCAACATCAGCGGACATCTTTCAGGCCTGGCCAACACCATAAGGACGGTGTACCAACTCGGAGGGGTGGGGGGGTATTTCAAGGGGGTGCAAGCTCGGGTCATTTATCAGATGCCTTCCACGGCCATCGCATGGTCCGTGTATGAGTTCTTCAAGTACTTCTTGAGCAAAAAAAAATAATAGATATATATACATCCAGTACTGGAGAAGAGGACGCCATTGCTGATGGAGCCGGATCTGGGAATCAGTATTTTAAAGTCTGCAAGAAATTCCATTTATTTGATCCTCTGATTACGGCCTTGTGTTTGGTGCCCGCAACCTCCACCATATTAAGTGCCAGTTGTGTCTTCGACCTTCCTTATTTATGGCCTGGAGGCTTCCTCGCCTATTCTGGTGACCAGCAATGCTGGCTTGTAGTTTTGCTGTAACAGCATACAGAGATATATATATATATATATAGGATGAAAAATGAGGGAGCACTTCTTTAGTGTATCATGTGGGTTTATTGTCCTGATGCGACGTTCGGACAGCTTTCTAGCAGTCTGCTAGAGAAAGCGTGTGCCGAAACGTCGCAGTCTAGGACAATAACCATGGATACTAAGGATGCTCTTCATTTTTCATCTAAATAACAACCAGTGAATTTAGGAGGCTTGCACGTATTACTGTGTGCTTTCGTTTTTGTTTTATATGTAATATATTTTAATTAAGAGAGTTAATAGGCCGAGACATGCGCAAGACACTATATTAAAGTATATTATTATTATACTTCTAGTAGTTGATGCAGACAAGATACACAAGTACGACATTTTTATTCCAGAGAATTTATTAATATTGTGAGGTTTCTATAACTTCTGAAATAGTAAATTGTTTTAATGTGATTTTATAATTTTTTTAAATTTTTTTGGAACAGACAGGGTTAATATTGACAGGGTTAATATTGACTGACAGGGTTAATATTCCAGGTGTGATTGTGTTCTATGGATGCAGATGGTAAGATCCTCATTGTAAAGGGATTATATACTCTTAAGGGGGAAATCTATTGCTCCCCAGTTGTAAAGGTACAGCTCCCAGCATGCTTTGCATCTGTCAGGGCATGCTGGGAGGTGTAGTGTCCCAATATCTGGCGCTTTTCAGGTTCTTGAATGTAAGCTGATCTTCATTGGCAGTCTGTCTGTCATACATTTGGCTCATCTTGCTGATTATCCTTTTGCCTCTTGCGAGGAAGTCCTTAAAGGGAATCTGTCCGCAGGCAAAGAAGCCCTGAATCCAACGATGTATCACATAGATGACAAGCTGCAGCTTCTGCACTATCAAAGCATTTAGTGTTAGCCATGTAACAGAGCTGGGAGATCTCCCTACCCACACCAGGCTCTCTATATAGATTGACACCTCTCTGTCAATGCACAATCACAACAGGGGGGCCTTTAATGTGACCAAGTAGTCCTGTAATGATAATTACCAGGTGATAAAGCCTTTAGTTTAAGTAAACAATAGCACAAAGCCTGATAAGAGAGGTGCAGTAGATTTTTTTATTTTTTTGGGATATGCAAGTTGTGTTGATTAAACGTTGCTCTGGGTCTTCAGATCTGTGTTAACTGACTGTATGGTTAGTCTTGGATCCATCGTTCTTCTGTGTGCCCAGAAGCAGGGGCAAATACTAGGCTGTTGCCTAGGGCCTAGTCATCATGGGGGGGCAATCTATAGATTTTTGAAAAGTGGCTAATAATGTAGACCCTTGAGGCCAATGTGTGGGAACGGCCCTACAGGAGGAGACGTTGTGTGACGGGAGATGGCCCACAGGAGAGATTTGTGTGAAGGTGAGGAATCGGCCCTACAGGAGGAGATGTTTTGTGAAGGGGAGGAATCGCTAAGGAGGGAGTTTTGTGAAGTGAGGAATCGGCCCTACAGGAGGAGATGTTTGTGTGACAGGTGAGGAATGTGAATTAGCGCCTTCTCTGTAGAGGGACCTTACTGATGGGAAACACAAGTGAGGCCCGCAGAGGTGGGGGAGGGGCATTCTGTACCTCATGGGCACTTAGAGCGCATGTCCCACCCCTGCTTTTTGCTGAATGTACATTAAGGGGTGGACATGCCACTGGTGCAGCCTGAGCAGCTGCACAGGGGCCCCTTCCACCTCCATTTCTGTGGGAATGAGTTACTGGACTGCATATGGCCCCTATATTCTCATACAGGGGCCCTCCTCTGTCTGTGTCCACCCCCTGGTCCATATGGAGGTGGTAATAAATGAGAGGATGTATGACTGCGGAATGTGTTTGTAGTCTGTTACCATGGTTACCATGGAGACTGATGGTCTGACAGGAGCTGTAACCTTCTATCTGCAGAATGGCCTTATTATGTCGGAAGCCTTGAGTCAGTGAAGGTGGCCCACACCTTAGCCGGCTGTTACCTGAATGCTATTCCTCCTGACCCTCAGTACCACAGAGCGTGCATGTACATTGCATAAGTAGAGAGGAATAAGCCGCCAGGTGTCTGGAATCAGCTCAGCTCCCTAGAGAACAAAAGATTGGGCATATTGACATTCAGCATGCCCGATCCTTCCCTGCTCGTTTCTATCATTTTCCTTCAGCTTTATATCTGGTGTCTGACCACTGATGTTGGGGGATTGGGCTTTATATGGCATCTCTACAGTCCCTAACCCTAACTAGGTTTCCATGGCTTTAAAGGGGTTGTCTATGGTAATTCTGCAGTCACTCTGTGTCTCTCTATGTGACTGCAGATTTGTCAATCCTCCCAGCATCTGCACTGTGCGCTGCGAGGGTTCATGGTTTCTAAACCAAGTATGGACCGCAGTTATCCGATATACATGTTCCCAGTCAGAATCTGACTAGTGTGTACAGCCTCGCTCAGTACAAGTATATGGAGCGGACGCATCTGACTAGATGACCCACTAGTTTGGGGCTCTGGACATGTATATCAAATAACTGTGGACCGTTCCCTGTTTAAAAGCCATGAATCCTCGCAGAGCACAGTGCAGGTGTTGGGAAGATTGATAAGTCTGCAGTCACATAGAGAGGCACATAGAGTGACTGCAGAATTACCATAGACCGGACAACCCCTTTAAAGTCCTCCTAATTATTAACCTCATTACAAGGGTCTCATGAATTACACTATGTACAGCTAAAAAAATGCCTTTTAAAGGGGCTGTGCCCACAAACAATTGTACATTTTAATTAAACAGATCTTAGAATAAAAGAAAGTTCCACAATTGGATGTGTTAGAAAAAAAAAATGTTCCTGCCCCGATGTATTCTGACAAATGTGTCCGGCCATGCAGGAACAGGTCAGATATACCACAGCTCCTGTGTACACTGACAGTATACAGACATTACAGCAAAGGATCACAGAATATAAGAGTATATAGACATTGCAGCCGAGGATCACAGAATATAAGAGTATACAAACCTTACAGCCTGGGATCACTGAATATAAGAATATAGAGACATTACAGCCGGGGATAACGGAATATAAAGTATACAGACATTACAGCTGGGGATCACAGAATATAAGAGTATACAGACATTACAGCTGGGGATCACACAATATAAGAGTATACAGACATTACAGCCGGGGATCACAGCTGTAATGTCTGTACACTCTTATATTCTGTGACCCCCAGCTGTAATGTCTGTATACTCTTATATTCTGTGTATACTCTCTTACACCACAGCTCCTGGCAGAGGAGGAAGTATCTGACCTGTTCCTGCATGGTTGGACACATACATTACACAGGGACACATTTATAAGCATATCTATGGACAGGAACATTTCATTTAACACATTCAGTTGTGGAACTTATTATTATTCTAAGATTGAATAATTAAAATGTACAACTGTTTGTGGCACAATCCCTTTAAATGCCTTCACAAACTCCGGGATCTGCCCTCTGCTAACACTGCAGCCTGAGCGCCATCTGCCTTCATATCATTGCAGTGACAACGCCGCCCCCTGCTGGTGATTGCGCGTTTTACAGTACAGTGTGCCGAATAGGCGATATTATGGGACATTTGTGCACATGGCAGACACCATATCAGTCCAGGCTGCTGATTCATTAAAAGTGTTTAAAGGGGTCCCCGGACCCTCGAAGTAGGACACTGAGGGCTGAATGCTGTTTGTACTGTGACATTGAGCGTCGCGCTCTGTTGTCAATGAACAATTTTTGTTGTTGATTTAAAAGATCCTTAGTGACCCTATGGGGAGATCTGAAAGTTGGAAAGGCACATCAATATTTTTTAACATATTTTAAAAATGAATTCTAAAATGTATAGAAAAACTGGAATAAAGCACAAACACTCTTTTGCCTTGTCCATTGTGGGGGCTTTTAAAGGATTTTACATAGGCAGAACCCATTATTGATGTTGCTCTTTTGCCCTCTGCAGGCAAGGTGTAGTATTGCAGTATCACAATTATTATTTTTTTTTTATTCTAAAACTGCATAAAGGAGGGGCAATCCGGATTTCCGTCATCATTGCCCTGAAATTGCTATGAAATTGCGGGTGTAATTGTGGAACCCGGTGGTGATTTTGAAAGTTGCTCCCAGTTGTGGTTTCAGAGCATTGTTCAAAAACCAGACACCACCCAGAAGGTGAATTGCCCTGGTTTTGGCGTGTGAAGGGGCGATAGGGGTGGAATCATCGTCGCCTACTGATTTCCAAGGGGCATGTCACAACGTGCTGGATACCGCGCCCCATCAGCGATGATTGGTGGGGGCTACTGTGTTACCATTGGCTGCCCCTTCACAGGGCGCCATATTGGAAGAGCTGTCCATCCACACTACACAATTGCAATGGCGTCATGTATTAGCCAGCCTTCCTGCGCAGACTGGCCAAACATAACGCTGATCATGTACGCCCACATTCCTTTGGGGATTACAGCGTCAGGAGTCAACCGGATGTTTCCCAATGTTGGTGTGGGAACTTCCGGGACGACACATCGCCTTAGGTTGAGGGCGCAATTGTAGCTTGTACATACGGCATCGGCGTTCGGAGGCAACCGACAAAAACGTGCACACGCACGTTCGGTTCCCTCCGATCGCCGGCAATAGTTGCGGTGTGTAAAGGTACCTTAAGGGAATCTGTCAGCAGTAAACTGTGTAGGTTGTGCACACTGTATATTGATGTCTGCTACTGAGTGCTGGGGCCAGGGTTGGATGTGGAGGCAAGAGGCGCCTTGTCCTGTAATAGAAGAAACATTGATTTTACTGAAACAACACACCGCCTAGTAAGTGACACATTGCTGGAATCAGGGTCTCTGCCCTACATCATGCTGACAGATTCCCATCTAATACCACATCATGATGCTCTCAGATTACATAGGTAGAGCCCATTTTTGCTGTTACTCTTTTGCCATCTGCAGGTTAACAGTGGTATTGCAGTAGCACAATTTTATTTCATTTTTTTTTTTTTTATATAGAGGAAACTGGCTGTAGGTTTTTGCTGTGTAATAAGAAGTAGTAGGAACACCATAATGTAGAAACGAAGACCCTGATTCCAGCAATGTATCACTTAGTTTACTGGATGCAGCAGTTGTGATGGTCAGTTTTCTTTGCTGCAGATGTAGCAGAGCTCTGACTGCTGAGCTCTGTATAACCTGCCCACACACCACTGATTGACAACTTTCTATGTACACTGTATATTGACAGCTGCTAGGAAGTTCTGGGTGCAGGTTGGACCAAGAGGCACGAGACAACTAGTCCTGTGAAACAATACACAGCCTAGTAAGTGACACATCACTGGATTCCAGGACCCTGCTCTACATCATGCTGCTCTCAGATTACATAGCTGAAGCCTGCTGACAGATTCCCTTTAATACCACAGTTCTACCTTCACAGTATGTGATTGAAGTTGTGGTGAGCCCCAGTGAAGGCAGAAAGTGGAACAGAAGGGTTAAGGGCCCTATCGAGGTTTGCTATACTGCGGAGCAAGGTGTAACATGTTATATTTCATAGGAATAACTTAGAAAATCTGTTTGTATTATAAGTGAGTCCCATATACATGCAGGGTCCGCTCAGCCGAATGTCTAAGTGCCTGTTATTTCTATGGCAGAGATGAGGGGGGTCGGACATACCTGATGCCGCTTTCTTTGTAGGTGAAACCATTATTCCCCGCCTGATTGACTTTTGGAAACATCTTTTTTTTCTTTTTAGATGAATAAATTGATCAATCAAATATGGGAACCCCGATATGGGGAAATGGCAGGGGCACTCCACAAAATGTGAAACTAGTAATCCCCAATAGTGTCTGCTCTTCTTTATAAAGGACCATTGTGTTTGATCGGTGGTAACATACAGGTCCCCCTATGGCACCCACTGATCCAGAGAAAAGGGATTGAAACCCCCCCATCGTAATGAAGCCGGGGACTTGGCACCACTCCACTTCTCTGGTTCTGCGGGGGTGGGATGGAGCTGTGGTACAAGTGCTCTGTTCTCGGGATCATGGGGTAACCAGATTAAATTATAGGAAAAGAAACAGTGTGCTCATTAATCCTTTAAGGGTATATCTGGGATTTTACAACAGGTAGTTGCTGCCTGTTGTGCCCGACGCAGTTCTTTACCTACATGGAGCAGTCTTTGACCTCTACTGCCGGCGATTCTGCAGCTTCCACTGACGCTGAATCAGTAGAGAGGCAGCTTCTCTGCTCCATTGACTGGTGTCAGAGCCAACGTCCTTACTGACAGACCCCTTCCACAGTTTGACAACCGGTTCTCCGATACCTATCAGCATGACGTCTTTCTGCAGAGCGGAAAAGAAGCCTCTGCTCTACTGAAGCCATTGTATTGCGGGCAGGAGCGGTCTAAGACCTCTGCTGCTGGCGATTCTGCAGCTTCCACTGACGTCGCACCAACAGAGCGGCACCTTCTCTGCTCACAGGCGTTGCAGCTGACATCATACTGACAGCCGCCTCCCCCACTTAGGTAGCTGGGAACCGGCTGTCCTGCCCTTTCTGCAGACCAGAGCGGAAAAGAATCCTCCACTCTATTGAAGCCATAGTATCGCAGGCAGGAACGTCCTGTGCCGGCGGTGAACTGCGCCGAGCACAACAGACAGGGAAGTACCAACTACCTGCCAATTAGTGCTTGGGCAACTTTTCATTTTTTTTTTTTTTTCTATAATTAAATCCTAGATATACCCTATAAATTGAACAATTTTTCTTATTCCTGAACTTTGTCCCCTTTAATAATAGCTAGGACAGAGCTGTTCCTTCATCAGAAGCTTGTGTGCCTTATAGCTGAAATTTGTGAGGTTTTTATATTTATTTTTAATATGTTTTATATATATTTTTTAATTATTGCTTGAGATTTTTAATTTTTTCAAAATTAATTTGCAGTAATGTCTAGCATCCGTATGCAATGATGTCCATCTCTTGTGTGCACAGGGTACAAGGGGGCTTCAGTCCTTTTCACTGTCTCAGAGAACGTATGTTGCCTATAGCCGCCGATTGGAGCTCAGCTCAGTATGACTTTTCCTTTTCAAGTAAACCCAGACGTGGATCACCATTAATTTCTTTAGTAATTTCAGCTCACTTGAGCTGATAAGTGATTGGGAGTTTTGAAGCTGTTGCATTAAAGGGATCCTGTCACCTCCAAAACACCTCCTAAGCTAGCAAAACATGTCCCTGCAGCATACCATCACTAATCTCACAC
Source organism: Allobates femoralis (assembly GCA_033576535.1). Classification (NCBI taxonomy): domain Eukaryota; kingdom Metazoa; phylum Chordata; class Amphibia; order Anura; family Aromobatidae; genus Allobates; species Allobates femoralis. Next base: position 56,214,678 of record JARQOC010000004.1, on the reverse strand, counting down.
TCCTTTTGTTTCCTAAAAGCATCCTGTGAAAGTGCATAAAAATGTTTTAATACTCATCATTAGTGATTATAATTAGCAGTGACCATATTCTTTAGTCACCAAGGCGGGCTGTTTTGCAGCTCCAGGATCCACCCTGTCTCTGTGTGTTCTGCTGTGATGTGCAGGCATTGCCCTCCCCCCTCTCTATCACTCACAGAATGCAAATCATTAGTCCTGCCTTCAGTTTGTTTCACTTAAGCACAGACAGAGAGAGGGTGGATCCTGGAGCTGCAAAAGAACACCCCCTGATGACTAAAGAATATAGTCACTGCTAATTATAATCACTAATGAGTGAGTATTAAAACATTTTTATGCACTTTCATAGGATGCTTTTAGGAGACAAAAGAAGTATGAGATTAGTGATAGGATGCTGCAGGGACATGTTTTGCTAGTTTAGGAGGCGTTTTGGAAGGGACAGGATCCCTTTAAAACCTGACCGGTATCTGAGTGAGGCCTTTGGCTGTGTTCACACTGGTCAGACTTGAAATCAATTTCAATGCAGATTCGGTGCCAAGATCCAAATCCAATCCACATCCCATGTATGTAAAGTTTCTACAACCTTCGTTCATATGCAGCAGAAAATCTCTGTAGTAGTTTTCAGCTTTGTTGTTGGGTGAAAAATAAGTAAGGGCGGAGACATACTTATGCGAGTAGGATGCAAGTGTCTTGCATGCATCTAGCATGAGTCACCCAGCCCGAACCCTGCCTCTCTGGAGAGGAGCATAGAACTCCATAGAAACAATCAGCTCAGCGCTCCTGTGCAGAGAGGCAGGGGCCGGGTGACTCATGCAACATGCATGTGAGACACTCGCATGCACCTCGCATAAGTGTACCTCTGCCCTAACACACAGAATGGAAGAGTTGGAAGGACCCTCAGGTCCAACTCAAAATGTCATTTTTATATTGTACCCCTTGGGACTCAAACCAACAACCTTCAACATTGCAGGCAGGAGCTACACTCCTGAGCCTTCAACATTGCAGGCAGGAGCTACTCTCCTGACCCTTCAACATGGCAGGCAGGAGCTACACTCCTGAGCCTTCAACATTGCAGGCAGGAGCTACACTCCTGAGCCTTCAACATTGCAGGCAGGAGCTACACTCCTGAGCCTTCAACATTGCAGGCAGGAGCTACACTCCTGAGCCTTCAACATTGCAGGCAGGAGCTACACTCCCGAGCCTTCAACATTGCAGGCAGGAGCTACACTCCCGAGCCTTCAACATTGCAGGCAGGAGCTACACTCCTGAGCCTTCAACATTGCAGGCAGGAGCTACACTCCTGAGCCTTCAACATTGCAGGCAGGAGCTACACTCCTGAGCCTTCAACATTGCAGCCAGGAGCTACTCTCCTGACCCTTCAACATGGCAGGCAGGAGCTACTCTCCTGACCCTTCAACATGGCAGGCAGGAGCTACACTCCTGACCCTTCAACATTGCAGGCAGGAGCTACACTCATGAGCCTTCAGCATTGCAGGCAGGAGCTACACTCATGAGCCACAGGCTTACTATTGTTTTTTTTTGTTTTTTTTGTGGATTATGCACAGAAAAGTCAAAGAATGGCCCCATTGTATCACAATAGAGCAGATCCAGGGCAGAAATCAAACGCATTTTATACTAAATACATGTTAAGAATCTGCAAAGCGGACTCATGTGAATGTGGCCCTGTATATCTTCATAGTGTACGATTTAGTTTTATTTGTTGCCTTGATCTGGATTGATACTGTCTTAAAGGGGTTCTCCATTGTTAATAGTTCCTGACCAGGATGTTTGCTGAGTGCCTTGACCCCTCTGTTGGCGGCAGCCTGGCGTGCCTAAGGCGGCCGTCACACGCTTCAATATCGAGAGCGATATTGTTAGCGATCACGTTGCACGCGCGATCGCTAACGATATCGCTCACATCGTTGGTGAGCTGACACACAGACAGACTCACCAGCGATGTGGAGCAGCGAGATCGCTGGTAACTATGGTACACATCGGGTTACTAGACGCCGTGCGGCGCTTAGTAACCCGACGTTTACCATAGATACCATCTCCCAGCATAGGCTCTGCCGCTGGGAGATCGTTCATCGTGGTGTCACACACCACGATGAGGCAGATTGATCAAGCGATTATCGATTACACGCAGCGATGCACAAACGATATCGCTTAAGCGATCATTAAGCAGATCGCTTAAGCGATATCGTGCATTCAATTGATGCGTGTGACGGCCGCCTATGTGATGGGTCTCAAACTTTGCGATCTCTTCTGTGTCTATAATGGATAACTTTTTGGTTTTTTTTTAAAGCAAATCTAAAGTTTGTACTTCGTATGTTAGTAACGTTTGTGCTGCTAATATTGGACACTGGAGCTTTAAAATAAAAAAAAACAATTCCTGCAATGAAGTGTCTTGTTTTGTTTTTCTGCATTGACCATTTGTCTGGAGGTGATGACCCCGCTCTTCCTATTCTCATGGGGGTTTATTTGACTCCTTGTATTTACTCCCATTCCTCCTCCTGATCACCAGGGGGCGCTGCTGACCCGTGTGACACCTCCCTTGTCTTCCTTCCCACATTGTAACAATAAACACTTGTGCGCAGTTCTGTCCTCGGATTATTTCCATGCAAATCATTTGTGTATTTAGAAAATAAAGGAGAGTTTTGGTGTGGACAAAGATCTGGTGAAGACGCCCCTCCACACCATGTGTGTTATCCAGCTCCACAACCCCCACTATAGACAAACTTAAACACTTAAGGATTTTACCCTTTTTTTTTATTTTTATTTATTCATATAGAAAATAAAACTTTGAAACTGGTAAATGTGATCATCCATATAAACACCCCTTATTGTAATCATCATGGTTCCCTTTTATTACAATGCCCTCCATCAAATTATTTTATTGTGACATTAGCAACAGAAAAGTCACTGACATCTGCAATAACGATCGAGATCTGAGAACCCTCTGATCGTGGCTGTTCAGCCAATTAAAAACTGAAATATCAAACGGTCATAAGTATTCAGACCCTTTGCTCAGACACTTATATTTGTCACATTCTGTCCATTACCTTGTGATCTTCCTTGAGATGATTCTACTCCTTTATTGGAGTCCAGCTGTGTTTCATTAAACTGATAGGGCTTGACTTGGAAAGGCACACAACTGTCTATATAAGACCTCACAGCTCACAGTGCATATCAGACCAAATGAGAATCGTGACGTCAAAGGAACTGCCCAAGGAGCTCAGAGGCAGAATTGTGGCAAGGCACAGATCTAGCCAAGGTTACAAAAGACGTTCTGCAGTACTCAAGGTTGTTCAGAGCATAGTGGCCTCCATAATCCTTAAATGGAAGAAATTTGGGACCACCAGAAGTCTTCTTAGACCTGGCTGTGAAGCCAAACTGAGCAATCATGGGAGACAAGCCTTGGGGAGAGAGGTAAGGATGAACCCCAAGATCACTGTGGCTGAGCTCCAGTAGGGAGTTGGCAGGAAGTTCCACAAAGTCGATTATCACTGCAGCCCTCCACCAGTCGGGCCTTTATGGCAGAGTGGGCTGATGGAAACCTCTCCTCAGTGCAACTGGAAGACATGAAAGTACGCATAGAGTTCGCAAAAAAAGACATGAAGGACTCCCAGAATATGAGAAATAAGATTCTCTGGTCTGATGAGACGAAGGTAGAACATTTTGGTGATTATTCTAAACGGTATGTGTGGAGAACACCAGGCACTGCTCATCACCTGCCCAATACAATCCCAACAGTGAAACATGGTGGTGGCAGCATCATGCTATGGGGGTGTTTTTCAGCTGCAGGGACAGGACGACTGGTTGAAATTGAAGGAAGCATGAATGTGGCCAAGTACAGCGATATCCTGAATGAAAACCTCTAAAGGTACCTTTACACGCGGCAACTATCACCGGCGATCAGAGGCAACCGAATGTGCGCATGCACGTTTTTGACGGTTGCCTCCGATGCTGCATGTACACGCCACAATTGCGTCGTCAACCTAAAGGAACGTGGTTCCCCAGAAGTTGAAACAGATCCTGCGGGAAACATCCGGTTGAATCTTGTCGCCGCTTCACACGCTGCAACCACTAAGGGAATGTGGGTGTACATCTTCAGCGCCGCAAGAACATAGGCGTGACAGTTGTGTATTCCGCGCCCCAAACACGCTGATTAGACAATGCAATAGCGTCATGTTTGGCCAGCCTGTGCAGGAAGGCTGGCTAATACATGACGCCATTGCAATTGTGTACTGTGAATGGACAACTCTTTAAATATGGCACCCTGTGAAGGGACAGCCAATGGAAACACAGTAGCCCCCACCAATCATCGCTGATGGGGCGCGGTATCCATCACGCTGTGGCACGCCTCTGGGAAATCAGTAGGCGACGCAGATTCCATTCCTATCGCCCGTTCCCACGCCAAAACCAGGGCAATTCACCTTCAGGGTTGCCTCTGGTTTTAGAACAATGCTCTGAAACCGCAACCGGGAGCAACTTCGAAAATCACCACCGGGTTCCACAATTACACGCCGCAACTTCGTGGCAATTTCAGGGCAACCGTGACGGAAATCCCGATTGCCTCTCAGTTGCTACACCGCAGTTGCGGCGTGTAAAGGTACCTTAACATAGTGCTCTGGTCCTCAGACTTGATGAAAGTTCGCCTTCCAACAAGACAATGACCCTAAGCACACAGCTAAAATAACAAAGGAGTGGCTTCAGAACACCTCTGTGACCATTCTTGACTGGCCCAGCCACAGCCCTGACCTAAACCCAATTGAGCATCTCTGGAGAGACCTGAAAATGGCTGTCCACCAACGTTCACCATCCAACCTGACGAAAACTGTAGAGGATCTGCAAGAAAGAATGGCAGAGGATCCCCAAATCCAGGGGGGAAAACCACATCATTCCCAAGAAGACTCATGGCTGTACGAGCTCAAAAGGGGAAAATACTCAATACTGAGCAAAGGGGCTGAATACTTATGACTATGTGAGATTTCAGTTTTTCCTTTTTAATAAATTTGCAAACATTTCTACATTTCTGTTTTGTTCAGTCAAGATGGGGTGCAAAGTGTGCATTAATATGAGGAAAAAATGAACTTTTTTTTTTTAATTTACCAAACGGCTGCAATGAAACAAACAGTGAAAAATATAAAGGGGTCTGAATACTTTCCGTACCCACTGTATTTCCTAATTTCACATAGCACACCCATCTAGTTTAGTAGACTATGGGCCTGATGCATCAAAACTAGCATTGTGCACACCAACCTTGATGAGGAGATGGGCTGTGTCCTCTGGTCTGTGAGACTCTGATCACAGCTAGAGATTTTTTAAAGTTCGGTTCGGTTTGCCAAACAGTTTGACAAATCTCCCAAACTTCATTGATTTCAATGGGAGTTAAAATCAAAAGCATGGAAAACACTTTCAGGGGTCCAAAAAGCTACCAAAACAGCTCAAATTAAGGGAACACATCAGAAAAAGTGTCATCTATTCCCCAGAGTTAAATTTTTATTATGGCACACAGTGGATGCCTGTGACAAGGCCTGGCCCAGTATTTCAAGCTTCAACATAGAGCAGGAACCGGGGAATGAGTGACAGGTGTAGGCATGGTGCTCAGAAAGCCCTCCTAAATTCACGAGACATAACAGACACCCAAATAACAGTTTCCACATTTCAAACAATTATGGCCAGACACCACAAAAGTAAAATAAAAATACTATAATAGCGAGATCAATGTAGCACACTGAAAAGCACAACATCGCCTAGTCTGCCATTGGGGTGAACAAGCCCATGAAGATCCATGACTTCTTCATCTTGATGAATGTTAGCAGGTCTACACTTTCAGGAGACAGCCAGATATGCTTATCCTTCAGGACACCACCAGCAGCGCTGAAGACATGTTCTGGCTGCCGAACATAACAAAATTTCCAAGACGTGACTGGTGAGTTCAGGCCACTCCTCCATTTTTGAAGCCCGAAAATGCAAGAGTCCAAACCCCCCTGATGGCATGGATCAGAGCTCTAGATACTCCTGCACTATCCTCTTCAGACACTGTGTCTGACCAATTTTCAGCAGAACTCAGTACAAGTCTATTAACTCCCAGAAATTGCTTCCGACAATTAAACTGCTGCTGCTAATGTTTCTACTCTGATTCCTCAATGTTCCCCAGGTTGGAAGTGTAGATCTGTCATGTGTACTGTGTCCCTCACTCTTGTGTTGGGGAAGACCAGTCCTAAGGCTGCGTTCACACATTTGCGTATTTTGCTGCGCTTTTTTGCGCGCGCTTTTTGCCGCGTTTTTCGGCCGCGCAACAAAATACGCAGGGGCTTTCACACACTGCACTTTCTTTACTCCAGAAAGCGCAGTGATGTCACAGAGGGGAGGAAGAATCCTGCTTCCTCCTCCCCTCTGTGACAGCTGTGGCCGCCCATTAGACTTCACAGTGTATTAATATACACTGTGAAATCTAAATTAAACAAAAGCAAGTGTCTGAAAAATAAAAAAGAATGAATACTTCACCTGTCCGACGCCTTCTCCCGCTGTGCGATCTCCGGTTCCAAGTAATATGTGTTCTGCCAGGACCTGTGGTGACGTCAGAGGGGCGTTCCCTTTGCTGATTGGCTGCTCGCGGATCGCGCTGCCTGCTGGAACCAGCCGGATCCAGCAGGCAGCGACGGGCTGCCCCCAACCCCCAGGTGCCTATTTGTACCTGGCCAGACACAAGAATATAGGGGGGCCCTTTTTTTTTATTATTTCATGAATTTCATGAAATAATAAAAAAAAAATGCGTGGGGCTCCGCGCAATTTCTATGTCCAGCCAGGTACAGCTAAGCAGCTGGGGGCTGGAATCCGCAGCGCAGGGATGCCAAAGCTTTCTGGGCACCCCCCGCTGCAAATTGCAGCCTGCAACCGCCCCAGAAGATGGCACGTTCATTGAAGCGCCATCCTCTGGCGCTGAACCCCGCTCTTCCAGCGGCCCTGGTGGCGGTGTGCATGCTGCGTAATAAAGGGGTTAATACCAGCTTTGTTATACAAGCTGGTATTAAGCCCGAGATTCTTAATGTTAGGCCACGTTTGACCCAGCCACTAAGAATCTCCAATAAAGGGTTAAAAAAACACAACACAGAGAAAAATTTTTATTAGACATAAAAAAAAAGCCATTAGGGACTCCATCTTTAATTAAAAAAATCCTCTTCGGTCCGACGTAGTCCAAAACGCGATGTCCTCTCTGCTACATCCCCTGTGCATAGATATAGATGTCTATGCACAGGGAATGAGCAGACTGAGAACAATCTCAGCTCTGCTACATCATCTCTGTGAGGTGGCGGGCTCTAGGACCCTGGAGCTGTGGCAGCCTGCACAGAGCAGACAGCCGGACTCAGCTCGCAAAGTAACAGCAGTTACTTTGCGAGTTTCCCAGCGATTACTTGCACAGTAATCAGACCAATGCAAGTCAATGGCAATCCTAGTTTTGTCAGAGTCTCTGACAAAACTAGGATTGCCATTGATTTGCATTGGACTCGTTGCTGTGCGAGTAATCGCTGGGAAACTCGCAGAGTACCGAGTCCTGCGAGTCCCTTACTACTCGCCGAGTAACGAGTCCTAGCGAGTAGACTCGCCCATCCCTAGTGCAGAGGTCCTTGATCTGTGCCCACTCTGCATTTGTGAATTCCCCCACCTCCAGATCATGTTTAGATGCAGTATGACGTACTGCACCAGGACTCGTCCATGTTGCCACAGTTGCTGCAACATGTGCAGAGAGGAATTCCATCATGTCGGCACATCGCTTATCAACTGGTTAACAAGTCAGTTCAAAGACCTCTGTAGTGATGCAAGTCGATGAGTCGCGGGGTGCACACGGTGGACATGAGTACACAGTGCCCGTCCCTCCTTCAGCAGTGCATCCAGGCCAGGATAGTGGCATATGAATTGCTGTACAACCACGTGTGTGAGGTTGCCCCGGCATAGGGCCTCCAGCAGGTTCACACCATTACCGCACATGACCTTCCCTGGCTCCAGGTTCAGTGGGTACATGCAAGGTGGTGTATAACTGTCAGATGGACACACCATCCTAGTGGCATCCATTTTTTACAGTTGCAGAACTTTTATGTAGAATAGGACACTGGAAATGGTCCTGGAAATGATTGTGAATGAAAGCTGCTGAGGAAGCGAGGGAAAAATCATTCACTTTTCTCTATAAAAATCTACCAACTTTTTTTTAATACACTAGTGTGAGCATACACCAAAACAGGTGACATACTGAAGGCATGCTAATGTCCCTGAGGTTTCCATCTGTACGTCACTGATGGGGCTCGCTCACAAAAGCACATAAATAGGATGAGTGCTATCCGATTCCCCACCCCCATCAGATATCACTCTGACTAATGTAACTTAATGGGGCAATACTAGCTCTTCTTTCTTTCTTTTTTCTTCTTTTCTTCTTTCTTCTTTCTTTCTTTCTTTCTTTCTTTTCCTTTCTTCTTTCTTTCTTTCTTTCTCTTCTTCTCTTTCTTTCTTCTTTCTTTCTTTCTCTCTTCTTCTCTTTCTCTTTCTTTTCTCTTCTTCTTCTCTCTCTCTCTTTCTCTTCTCTTTCTTTCTTTCTTTCTTTCTTTCTCTTCTTTCTCTCTCTCTCTTTCTTTCTCTTCTCTTTCTTTCTTTCTTTCTCTTCTCTCTCTCTTTCTTTCTCTTCTTTCTCTTCTCTTTCTTTCTTTCTTTCTTTCTCTCTTTCTCTCTCTCTTTCTCTTCTCTCTCTTTCTTTTCTTTTCTCTCTTTCTCTCTTCTCTTTCTCTTTTTTTCTTTCTCTCTTTTTTTCTTTCTTTCTTTCTTCTTTCTTTCTCTTCCTCTCTTTTCTTTCTCTTTTTTTTCTCTATCTCTCTTTCTTTCTTTTCTTTCTTCCCAGTATGCTGCAATATCACTTTGCATCGGGTGTGTGAAAAAAAATTGGATGTCATAGAGAGCCACAGTTTAGCATCCAATATAACAGATACATTACAATGCTGTAACATGGGAAACTGTAAATGGTCCCATAAAGGATTAATAGCTGCTGAGTAATAAAACGGATTGTACAAGGACAACACTCAGGTGACAAGTGAGAGAAAAAATGTTTCTGCATAAAATTGGACCAATTTTTTTTTTTTTACGCTCATGTGACCCCATGGCCATACATTGAGAGTGAACGGATAAAACGTTCAGAGGGTCGACGTGCTCCAGTGATGACATATGGAAGAAATAATGTAATAAATTGTGGGGTTCAGTTTCACCCTTTAACCCTAAGGGTGCCTTTATACACCGCAACCGCGGCGATAAATATTGATGGCAATATGTCACCCTGGAACCATCGCCGCCAAATTGCCTCCCAAATGCGGCCTGTATTTTGGGAATTTGGCGGCGATATGTCGCCTCGCTTCGGTCGCCTGATTTCAGTGCATGCTCTGCACTGTTGCGCGGTTGCGGCGTATAAAGGTACCCTTAGAGTACCTTTACACGCGGCTACATTTCTAGGGTGGCTACAGGTAACTTACTGGTTGCAGTGAAATCATGGAGAGATTATTCCATTTGTACACAGCAACAAAGGGGCCCTTAGGGTGCATGCACACAATCTGTAATAGCAGCGTTTTGGACACAGTGAATTGCTGCTGTGTCCATAGTGCTGCATTGTACAGTACCAGCACAGTGGATGACTTATAGAAACCCCATGCTCACTGTGCTTCTCCCCTCAGCAGCGTTATTTCAGCTGCTGTGCAGGTTGCCGGATTTCCACGTCTCCGCAGCATGTCAAATTATTGTTGTGGAGTCGGGAGTGATCTCCAGTGGGTGAATGCAGGGAGAAGCCGCCCGTTACCCACTGCAGATCATGGGCACAGGGTGGCTGTGGTCACCCTGTGTGCACCCGTGGGTTCCTGCAGGTCTGGAGGCACTGCGTTCAAGACACAGCACCTCTGCATTGTGTGAACATACCCTTATGTAACGAACACAATCACCTTTTTACCACTAACATGTCATATTTCCTTGTCCCAATGTTATAAAATCCTGTGAGGCACCTGTGAGTTCACAATACTCACAATAACCCTAGATGAAATCCCTGAGCAGTAAAGTTTCCAATATGGGGTCACTTCTGGGGGTTTCTGCTGTTCTCCTCAGGGGCTCGGCTAATGGAGCCCACAATCTATAATAGAATCTGTGCTGTAGAAGCCCAGTCGTGCCCCTTCCCATCTGTTCCTCATTGGTTGCTCACAACTACATTAGGGGTACTGCCCATTTTGTAGGTTAGTAATTCTCAGTAAATCATTAGATGACATCTTTGAGGGTTTTCCAAAATGGAGTCACTTTGAAGGAAGGGAGGGTTCTGCTGTTTTGGCACCGCAGGCGCTCAGCAAATGCTATAAAGCTTTCGCAATCTGTTCCAGACAAATTTACGCTCCAAAAGACAAATACCAGTGCATCTCAATTAATTAAAATATAATCAAAAATCAATATCATATTGCCATGTGTCAGGGCGTTTCTGGGAGTTCTGAAACACGTTGACTAATAAATCAATATAGTATTCACCCTTTGATGTCTCGTGGAATACGGCAGCGCAGTTTTCAACCCTTTATTCTCACTAATTTAATTTTCTGACATAATGACCTTTGAGTTTTCTTTGGCTGTAAGCCATAATCATCAACATTAACAGAAATAAACACTTGAAATAGATCACTCTGTGCGTAATGACTTTATATAATATATGTATTTCACTTTATGTATTGAATTACTGAAATAAATTAACTTTTTGATGATATTCTAATTCAGGGGTGGGGAGCCTAAGGCCCCAGGGCCGAATGCGGCCTTCAATTACCTTTTCGATTCCTGGGGACCACAGAGCTCAGGCTGGCAGACACGTTTTGCCGACTGTCTGCCCTTTAAATCCGGTTTTCCGGTGATCTCTATGCCCCAGCCTCAGCCTCCGCAGTGACATATCTACCCCCTGCCTCTCCTGTGATGTCTATGCCCCAGCTTCAGCCTCCCAGTGAGGTAAATGCTCCCTGCCTCTCCTGTGATGTCTATGCCCCAGCCTCAGCCTCCCCAGTGATGTCTATGCCCCAGCTTCAGCCTCCCCAGTGAGGTAAATGCTCCCTGCCTCTCCTGTGATGTCTATGCCCCAGCCTCAGCCTCCCCAGTGATGTCTATGCCCCAGCTTCAGCCTCCCCAGTGAGGTAAATGCTCCCAGCCTCTCCTGTGATCTCTATGCTCCAGCCTCAGCCTCACCAGTGAGATATATGCCCCCAGCCTCTCCTGTGATCTCTATGCTCCAGCCTCAGCCTCACCAGTGAGGTATATGCACCCAGCCTCTCCTGTGATCTCTATGCTCCAGCCTCAGCCTCACCAGTGAGGTATATGCACCCAGCCTCTCCTGTGATCTCTATGCTCCAGCCTCAGCCTCCCCAGTGAGGTAAATGCTCCCAGCCTCTCCTGTGATCTCTATGCTCCAGCCTCAGCCTCCCCAGTGAGGTATATGCACCCAGCCTCTCCTGTGATCTCTATGCTCCAGCCTCAGCCTCACCAGTGAGGTATATGCACCCAGCCTCTCCTGTGATCTCTATGCTCCAGCCTCAGCCTCACCAGTGAGGTATATGCCCCCAGCCTCTCCTGTGTTGTCTAGGGCTCTAGCAAACCTGGAAAAGCAGTTGAGAAGCAACATGACCAACATCACCCACCAAAGAGAAGCAGCCCCAGCCACCACAGTAGGGGTGAATTGATTGCTTAACCAAATATAGAGGGTTAATTTTCAAGGTGATAAATTTGTGTGGCCCCCGAAGGATTGTAGAAATTTCCAAATGGCCCCCGGCAGAAAAAGGTTCCCCACCCCTGTTCGAGTTCATTATGATGCACTAGTAGCTCTCCTTCCTTACCGAGCCCTGCAATGGGCCCTTAAGAGTTTATGGCCACGTTTGGGGTATCATCCCGTCTGTGAGAAATTGCATAACAAATTATGGGGTCCATTTTCCCCTATTGTTCATTGGGAAAATTACATAGAGCTAAAATAATACTTGAGTGAAAAAAAGCTATTTTTGTTTTCACATCCACATTTTAAATAGTCCTGTGAAGCATCTATGGGTTCAATATGTTCAACACACTTCTAGATTCATTCTTAATGGATCTAGTTTCCAATGTGAGGTTATTTGTAGGGGGTTTCTGCTGTTTTGGTTGCTTGAGGCTCTGCATATGATACATCATGTCTGCAATCTATTCCAGCAAAATTTACATACCGAATGTCACTTCTTCCCATCCGAGTTCAAGCAGATAATCTCTCGCCCTCTCTTGCTGCTTACACCTGAAGAACATCTCTAGAATCCGCCCTTTTCTTACCATGGAAACAACAAAAACCCTCACTGTCACTCTAATCCATTCCCACCTTGATTATTGTAATTCTCTGTTTATTGGCCTCCCCTCACTAGACTTTCCCCTCTTCAGTCTATCCTTAATCCAGCAGCCAGGGTCACCTATTTGGCTAATCGTTACTCGGACTCTTCAGCTTTGTGCCAGTCATTGCACTGGCTGCCCGTACATTATAGGATCCAATTCAAATTGCTTGATCTCACCCAGAAAGCTCTTCACAGTGCAGCACCCCCCTACATCTCCTCCCTCATCTCTGTCTATCGCCCCACCTGTTTTCTTCGCTCTTCCTGCAACCACGCCATATACCCAGGTGGGTCTCCAGCGATATTCCGGATACAATCAACTCTATGAGAACATTTTCAAAGTGAGTTGATCAATATTTTCTAAGAATGTCGAGTGTCTAGTGATCCAAAGTCTGGAATTTCAATGCTCTACTGTTTATATATTTTCAGAAGCTCAGGACAACAACTCCATGCACGGATCTTCAGCGGACATTATTGCTGCGAAATGTTTCGGATGAGGTGTGTGTGGTACCTAAACGTTTCACACCTCTGTGACAGGTAGGATGAGAAGTAATCCGGCTGCCAACTTGTCAGCAAGTGCTGGGCCAAACCGCTGCACTGAGTGTTTGCTCTGGGAGTCTTGGTTTTCATGCTGAGATAAAACCAGTCAATAAGCCAGAGCTCGGAAAATGTTACATATGATAAAGAAAGCCTATCACCTTACACCCAACAAATTATATCTGCATGAACCAATAAACTTGATGAAAATGTTCATGCATTCCTTAATAATAAAGGATGATTTGTATGTTGTCTCTTACAGGCAATGTCCTCAAGGGTATATCGGGGGGTGTAGGCCAAATAAAAATTGGGCTTGTCAGGTGCAAAAACCGTAGAATTGAATCCACTCCAAGAGCTGCCTTCTGTTCCATGCCCAATTCTGAACAATTTTATTAAGAAGCATGCTGCTGTTTTTTTCCCACGTGAACCACCTTTTGTGTGAAAAAATTGCTCATAGACAGCACACAGGCTGAAAATATGTTTCTCTGAACGAGCCAAGCTACTATTGATACCTTTTCTCTTCTAAAAGGCCTGTGGCTCTTCTCTGTGAAGCATCCAGCAGTCGTCCACCATCTACCTTGATATCGTCAATTCATCTCTTTGAGATCTTGATGAAACCTTTCTCCTTACTCTTCGCTAACATCACCAAGGTTTTCAGTACAATAGTCCAAATAGGAATGTAAAGAATGTAATTCAAATTTGTAACACAACCCAAGGATTTGAAACATTTCAGCGTGTTCTCCACAATGGACTTAAATTTTGGTTCTTTGTTGTTACCTGGAAAGTTCTTCACGATTTCTTTAAAACAATCCTAAACCCTTATCTCTTTCCTTTCATTTTTGTCCCGAAGGCATCATCTTACATGAGTTTCCGAATATCCTGACCCACAAAAACAGTCCCGGAAACTTGGTTTACAGGTACTTGGAAGTCTCTCCTTCTTTTGGTAGAGCTTTCACAAACTGCTTCATCAGTCCAAGTGTGGCGCCCCACCGGTCAAGACGCCACAAGGGGTACTGCACCCAAGCCACGGGTGTTGTTCTCCTGTAGTCACATGGGGGATGCTAGGTATGGTTTCTGATTCACCCAGGGGTCTATGGGAACTCATAACCCTGACGTGGAGTTGGGGGATGTCACTAGTGGCCTGCCTGGACCCGTAGCCCTGGTAGTTAATTGTAAATAAAAGAAAAGGGATAAAAAGAATTAATGTCTTGTGACGCCACCTGTGGTTTCTGGTGATGGCACCAGCGCTGCTGTGTGCCTATGGGGATGATGGACGGGCAGCTGGTTGGTATAGCTCCCCACAGGCGGAGCAGAGTCCCCAGGGTTGTGATAAGGTGATGGGGATTTGCACCAGACATGAACATCATTGAGCATGTTTGGGGTAGGATGAAGAAGGAAGCTTGGAAGACAAAACCAAAGAATCTACATGAACTCTGGGAGGCATGTAAGACTGCATTCTTTGCTATTCCTGATGACTTCATTAATAAATTGTATGAATCATTGTTGAACCGCATGGATGCAGTCCTTCAAGCTCATGGAAGTCACACAAAATATTAAATATGACTCTAATAGCATCACAACTTCATTCACCAATGTTATGCAACATATGTTTGTATTTTAAGTTAATTATTTGTTTAAATATCACATTACTTTTTGTGGGCGACAAAACTTTTGTCTTGCCAAAATCTGACCATTCTGTGTTCATTAAATGATCAAAATTTCAGCATTGATGCCAATTTATTTTCTTAACCTAAACCACATTTCGGAGGGTTTCAGCTTTCAAAAGAGTAATTTATAAAACCAATGGATGAATTTAACATCAGGTTATAAGCTTTTATTTACATAACATGGATAAGTGACATAACTTCTGTCAGGGACTGTACTGTGTAATGGATGAGTCTGACCGTACAGGGATATGGTCTGATCATAACACATCTCCTGTGCTGAGAAAATCTTATATATGTGCCCCTGCTATATACTGTGTAATGGATGTGTCTGACCGTACAGGGGCATAGTCTGATCATACCACATCTCCTGTGCTGAGATAATCTTATATATGTGTCCCTGCTATGTACTGTGTAATGGATGTGTCTCACTGTACAGGGACATGATCTGATCATACCACATCTCCTGTGCTGAGAAAATCTTATATATGTGTCCCTGCTATATACTGTGTAATGGATGTGTCTGACTGTACAGGGACATGGTCTGATCATACCACATCTCCTGTGCTGAGATAATCTTATATATGTGTCCCTGCTATGTACTGTGTAATGGATGTGTCTCACTGTACAGGGACATGATCTGATCATACCACATCTCCTGTGCTGAGAAAATCTTATATATGTGTCCCTGCTATATACTGTGTAATGGATGTGTCTGATCATACAGGACATGGTGTAACCACTCGGGGGTCTGCCGCAGTGTTCCAGCGCCCTCTGCTGGAATAGTGCCACTCAGCTCCTCACTTCCGAGGCTACTGCTTGAGCGCATGAAACTCCATCTCAAAATCAGTGACTGCTGGAGAACAGCAGGGATCATGCTCCTCCCCTCAGCCAATCACCAAGCCTCTGTGTCCTGCCAATCAGGAGTGCCCTGCTGTAATATAAACCTCCTGTTTCCTGTCTGTCTTTGCTAGGGCAATTTCTACCTTGTGAAGTTGCTACTCCTGGTCTGGTCAGGTTGTTCCTTGTTTTGCATGATATCTGATTTCTGTGTGTTCCTTCCTGCAGATCTCCTCCCTGCCGGCTCCTTGCTGACTCCCGTGTTCTGGGCCTACTACCTGGATCTCTTCCAAGCTGGAATTACTGACTCAGGTCCTGCTCCGGATTCTCCGTGTTTCCGGTTCTCCGTGTCCTATCTTATACCCGGTTGCTGTGTTGTTTCCACGTTGCCTTGGGTCGGTTTAACACCCGTGTCCGCTTCATTGGTCCTTCCGAGGTTGGTTCCGGCGGTATCCCTGTATAGGGGTTAAGCGCTCCGGGGCCTCCCTCGGTGGTGTTCCGGTGCTGTGGCCGTGTGGCCCTCCCCTGGGGTGTGGGTTCTTGTTTTGTCCAATAAACCTGTTAACTCTACTATACTGGTCTGTCTCTCTATCATCCCGGTATCAGCATCCGCACTACGCGGTCCAGTCGGTCCACGTGTGGGTTCCGTCAGTAGGATGTGATACATGGTCTGATCATACCACATCTCCTGTGCTGATATATTCTTATATATGTGTCCCTGCTATGTACTGTGTAATGGATGTGTCTGACTGTACAGGGACATGGTCTGATCATACCACATCTCCTGTGCTGAGAAAATCTTATATATGTGTCCCTGCTATATACTGTGTAATGGATGTGTCTGACTGTACAGGGACATGGTCTGATCATACCACATCTCCTGTGCTGAGATAATCTTATATATGTGTCCCTGCTATGTACTGTGTAATGGATGTGTCTCACTGTACAGGGACATGATCTGATCATACCACATCTCCTGTGCTGAGAAAATCTTATATATGTGTCCCTGCTATATACTGTGTAATGGATGTGTCTGATCATACAGGACATGGTGTAACCACTCGGGGGTCTGCCGCAGTGTTCCAGCGCCCTCTGCTGGAATAGTGCCACTCAGCTCCTCACTTCCGAGGCTACTGCTTGAGCGCATGAAACTCCATCTCAAAATCAGTGACTGCTGGAGAACAGCAGGGATCATGCTCCTCCCCTCAGCCAATCACCAAGCCTCTGTGTCCTGCCAATCAGGAGTGCCCTACTGTAATATAAACCTCCTGTTTCCTGTCTGTCTTTGCTAGGGCAATTTCTACCTTGTGAAGTTGCTACTCCTGGTCTGGTCAGGTTGTTCCTTGTTTTGCATGATATCTGATTTCTGTGTGTTCCTTCCTGCAGATCTCCTCCCTGCCGGCTCCTTGCCGACTCCCGTGTTCTGGGCCTACTACCTGGATCTCTTCCAAGCTGGAATTACTGACTCAGGTCCTGCTCCGGATTCTCCGTGTTTCCGGTTCTCCGTGTCCTATCTTATACCCGGTTGCTGTGTTGTTTCCACGTTGCCTTGGGTCGGTTTAACACCCGTGTCCGCTTCATTGGTCCTTCCGAGGTTGGTTCCGGCGGTATCCCTGTATAGGGGTTAAGCGCTCCGGGGCCTCCCTCGGTGGTGTTCCGGTGCTGTGGCCGTGTGGCCCTCCCCTGGGGTGTGGGTTCTTGTTTTGTCCAATAAACCTGTTAACTCTACTATACTGGTCTGTCTCTCTATCATCCCGGTATCAGCATCCGCACTACGCGGTCCAGTCGGTCCACGTGTGGGTTCCGTCAGTAGGACGTGATACATGGTCTGATCATACCACATCTCCTGTGCTGATATATTCTTATATATGTGTCCCTGCTATGTACTGTGTAATGGATGTGTCTGACTGTACAGGGACATGGTCTGATCATACCACATCTCCTGTGCTGAGATAATATTATATATGTGTCCCTGCTATGTACTGTGTAATGGATGTGTCTGACCGTACAGGGACATGGTCTGATGATACCACATCTCCTGGGCTGAGAAAATCTTATATATGTGTCCCTGCTATATACTGTGTAATGGATGTGTCTGACTGTACAGGGACATGGTCTGATCATACCATATCTCCTGTGCTGAGATAATTTTATATATATATGTCTCTGCTATGTACTGTGTAATGGATGTGTCTGACCATACAGGGACGTGATCTGATCATACCACATTCTCCTGGACAGGGAAGGAAGAAAAAGATTATACAGACATTACAGTACGGGATCACAGCTGATTCTGTTTGTGAGGTAAAACATTTTCCTGTCAGTTTTTTTTTAAAGAAAAGTGTTACTTAAAAAAAAAATCAATTTGCGATCCCGTACTGTAATGTCTGTATATTCTTTCCTGTGCTGTAATGTCTGTATATTCTTTCCCGGGCTGTAATGTGTGTGCCCCTAATTGCATGGCCACCTGTTCTTGACACCTCCATCTCCTCTCGCTTATGAACATTAATGTTAACTGTATTGTTTTGCCCACAATATTTCTAAGAATATTTAATATTCGGAGTCCTTCTGGTCACAGTCCGCAGTTTTGGCGAGCTCCCAGATCTACGTGGGTGAGTGACACGGCTGATTAGTACATTGTTCTCATTTTACGCTTGGCAGGATAATAATCTGAATTCTCTCATCGCTGTTGAGCCGTGTTTGCATTGCACAACGCACTGTAATGGATCTCCTACCAGGGTAATGCCGCTTCTCCCTGGCATCATCTCTTACCCTCTTCATGTGAGAATGTGCATCAATGAGTAATTCAAGTGTTCTCTTAGTATGGAGCCTACTGTTCTGCACTATGTCCGCCGGCTCCGGGAGAACACAAGAGTTTTCTGCCGGTCATAGAACAAGTGATTGGGACCGTCCACCAGCGCTCAGCCTCCACCGCTGTCGGTGAATGTCCACAACTGCAGACAATAACTGAGCTCAGTGGCTCTGATAGAGTTCACAGCACGGATCACTGAGAGCCGCTGAGCTCACCGATTGGCTGCAGCGCTCTCGACATTTTACCTGGTGCATGCAATTACACTAAGCAATTCAGGATTCTGCAGGTTGTATGTCATTGACTCCGTGGAACGCCCTGAAACATGGCAATAAGATATTGATTTGTCCTGAGGAAGGGGTCATGGAGCCCTGAAACATGTTGACTAATAAATCAATCTTATAGTCACCCTTTGATGACTCGTGGAATACGGTAGTGCAGTTTTTAAGCTTTCATCCTCCCTACTTTATTTTCTGAGATAATGACCATTTAGATTTTCACTGGCTGTAAGCCATAATCATCAACATTAACCGAGATAAACACTTGAAATAGATCACTTTGTGTGTAATGACTCTATATAATATATGTGCTTCACTTTTTGTATTGAATTACTGAAATACGGTAAATGAACTTTTTGATGGTATTCTAATTCATTGAGAGGCAGCTGTATGTATCAATGTGAAAGTGGGCATACAAAGGGGTTCTATCCAAGATCAATTCCAATTGATCGAGCAGGCACTCATACACCTACCTTTAGTTTAGGGATGTCAACTTTCAGTTCGGCAATTGTCTTTAGTTCAGTGTTGGAAAATTAGGACCTCAAATTTTTGTAAAAAAATTCAATAAACGTCTTGTGCCACCAGTCGTCACTTGACCATGGAGGGGTAGCTTTGGTCAGATGCCTGCAGTCCTTTCGAGTCATTCTCTGTAGGAGCCTTTTAGTGAGTAGGAAAAGCCTGCAGAAGCGACACTTAGGTTTTCCACCTTAGCCATTAAGCAATTGGTATAAATTTGCAAAATGTGAGGAAACCATGGCACACAATAAAGATGGATGGTATTGAAGAAAACGGACTTATTGTGTTTGTTCCCTCTTGGAGACACCAATCTGGTTATGGTTATGTAATGTAATTTATAATGTGAATTGTGGTGTTGAATAGGTTTTGCCAGACAGTAGAGCAAGCGTGAGAGTTAAGAGTTGAGACTAACCCACAGTGAGAAGGGCTGGAGTGCAGGGACAGTGACAGTTTCCTTCTAGAATATAAGATACGGCCTAGCATATGATAGTGACTAAGGTCTAGGTAGTTGCCAAAGCCGCATGACATGGGAGTCTATTGAGTGAGAGGATACCAAGGTCAAGAGATATCATGATAAAGAGTACAGAGATAGAGAAAAGTGCCGGGATACAGAGTAATCTAATATAGCCGCGTCAGCGGACTGACCAAAGGAACAAGACACTGAAAGAGATGGGTCTTAGGACTTAGCAGTGAGGCCCTACACAGTTTATAACTCTTATGGCCACTTTACACGCGGCAACAGGAAGATAGAAAACGGCAGGTGTAGGAGACAATTGTACCTTTTACCTTCAAAACACCTTGCAGATACCTGAATTACACGCAGCCACTTCAAGGTGTTTTGAAGGTAAAAGGTACAATTGTCTCCGACACCTGCCGTTTTCTATCTTCCTGTTGCCGCGTGTAAAGTTGCCATTAAAGGTAACGGGTCAAGGCTTAACAATTCATGAGATGAACTGAGTGCCCCAGGCGAAAGTTTCCTAGGCTTCTGAGAGCTTGAAGCTAAAGTCCAGACATATTGGCAATACAGCTCCCTTAGAAGGAGAACAAGACACGGATCCGCAGGAGGGGAAGAATGACTGTCATGGACTGTAATGTTGAGCTGGATGGTGGTGAAGCAAACAGGACTAGTGAGGACAGGAACAAGTGAGATGGAGAAGTAGTGAGACTGTTTATGGAGATACTCTGATAATGAAGAAACATACTAGAATTTATGAGTCCGCTATCTCATGTATATACAGTAGTTGCAATAAAATGGTTGTGCAGTAAAGATACATTGTTAAAGAACTGGTAGTCTACTTCAGTGAACTGGTTATTATTTATTATTATTATTATTATTCATTTATATAGCGCCATTAGATTCCAGGGTGATTTACAAATGAAGACGGGAGAAGGAGGACAAATACAGTATAGATGGACAATCAAATCTTACAGATAGAGGAGGGGAGAAGACCCTGTCCATGAGGGCTCACAGTCTAGGAGGGGCGGGCGAAGAAACAATAGGAGGGGGAAGCGCTGATCGTGTGATGGTGGAGCGACAGGGTTTCATTGTAGGTTGTCGGCTTGTCGGAAGAGGTGAGTCTTCAGGTTTCTTTTGAAGGTTTCCAGGGTAGGCGAGTATCTGATGTGTTGGGGGAGAAATTTCCAGAGTATGGCGGATGCATGGGAGAAATCTTGTATGCGGTTGTGAGAGAATGAGATAAGGGGGAGTAGAGAAATAGCTCTTGGGAGGATCGTAGGTTGTGTGCGGGCAGGTATCGGGAGACAATGTCAGAGATTTATGGAGGAGACAGGTAATGGATGGCTTTGTATGTGGGGAGCCAGTGAAGGGCTTTGTGGAGGGGGAAGACAGGGGTGTAGCGGGGAGGCAGGTGGATTACTCGAGCAGCGGAGTTTAGGATAGATTGGAGAGGTGTGAGGGAAGTAGTGGGGAGGCCGATGAGCAGGAGGTTGCAGTAGTTAAGGCAGGAGATGATGAGAGCATGAACAAGGGTCTTAGGAGTTTTGTGATCAAGGAAAGCGCAGATCCAGGAAATGTTTTTGAGATGGAATCAGCAGGAGGTGGCAAGGGCTTGGATGTGAGGCTTGAAGGAGAGGGAAGAGTCGAGAGTAACCCTAAGGCACTTGGCGTGGGGGACTGGGGAGAGTGGGCAGCTATTGACGAGGATGGATAGGTCTGGTAGAGGGGGAGAGTGATTTGGGGGGAAGATGATGAACTTGGTTTTGTCCATGTTCAGCTTGAGGAAGCGAGCATAGAAGAAGGATGAGATGGCGGACAGTCATTGTGGGATTTTGGACAGTAGGGAGGTGATGTCGGGCCCAGAGAGGTAGATCGGCATAGAGATGGTAATGGAGGTCGTGGGTTTCAATGAGTTATCCTAGGCCGAGGGTGTAGATGGAGAAGAGTAATGGTCTAATGGTCAACATCTTGTCCTTGCCAGCCGAGGTCAATGGCATAATGTGGCCTGCGTGTGTGTATTGCCTCATCAACACAAGCACACACACACAGCCAGGACCTCCATCTTCATGTAGCGTGACAGGGCATTGAAGACAACTACCCTGCCCACAACAACCACCCTGTGCCACACTATATTTACGTCCGTACTCCAACCAGATGTTGCCTTGGTCAGATTGGACACCAGCTGCTTGGCACATAATAAGGGTCTATGGAGCTGATATAGAGGTAATTCGAGTAAATTGCCCTGTTGGTGTCCGCTTTCTCGAAAGTTTTTCAGACGTGCTGATTCTCAGGTGTTGTATGTTGAAATCGAACACCTTCTCACGCTGCGATGATCACTGCTAGAAACATTGCTTTTTCTCTTACGGTAAAGCTGCTCTTCTGCCAGCTTCCCCACGTACATCTTGGCACATGCCATGTAAAGTGACAGAAGTAACGGGTATTTCTTGACTTCTGGGAAATAAGGCCTAGAATTGACTGTAACTAAATAAACACTTAATAGTGGGAAAAGAATAATTCATCTGTATCATAGTTACCAACACGGGAACCAAGAGAGCCCTTCTGACTCCGTCACCCTAATCGTAGAAGCGTGGAAATTCTCAGCAGAGCATGGAGACTGGACTACGCAAATTTTCTTTTGTTCTGTGGCACAAACCACAAACAGCAAACGACGGAAGGCATTATGTGGCCGATACCGTTACTGTATTTGTAGCTGTCACACTTTCTTAGGCTATTGATGAATGACAAAAGCTCTTTTATACTTGTATCAAGTACCAGCTAAGTGAATGCACTCAAACACATTACCACTTCACAGTTTGATTTCTTTTATTAATTTCTTTAACCCCTTAGGCTAAGTTCACACTGAGCCTTTATTTTAGGAAGATTTTGAAGCTTCTATACCCGCCTCAAAGTCAGCTTCAAATACTCATTGGATGTTTTCCTATTCAACTCAATGGAAAATTAATTTTGCAGTTCATATGACGAATTTTGGAGCGTTAGTTTTAACAAGGTTTTACGATGTTCAATACAAAATAATATTGTGGTACCGTGTTAGCCAGAAAAATCAATGTAAATACTTATGTTCCCAAAAAAATTAGAAAAGTATTCAAGGAGTGATACCTTTATTGGCTAATGAGAGAAATGATATTTGTAACCTTTCAGAGCTCAAAAGGCTCCATGTAATATTGCCCGATGAAGAGGCCTTTTGAGCTCTGAAAGCTTGTAACTATCATTTCTCTGATTAGCCAATAAAGGTATCACTCCTTGAATACGTTTCTCATTTTTTTGGAACAAAAGTATTTACATTAACTGTGGCGCCCCGCAACGAGTGCGTCACAAGAGGGTATTGCAGCCATAAATGCAGCCGCAATATTCTCTGACTCAGCAATGATCCGGTTAACATAAAAATCCAACCCTGCATGCATCACCTAGAACAGAGGGCCAATCCTAGGTCCTGGTGGGCGGAGTGCTAGGGTAGTGTGTAGGAGAACAGACACAATAGTCTACACAACACAAGAGTCTAGAGCAGAACCTAGAACACTGGAGATAGAACAGAGTCTGAGGACTTGAACTTGGAGAGGAGCGGGGGCTCCGCACCCCGTGCGGGCCCCTGGGCCGTCACCGGTCGGGTGTCAGCACCTGAGGCCTTACTAACCGGGATTGGGCATTATCACACGGGTTCCCAAAAGACTCCCGTGCCCACAACTCACAGCCGGTTCACTGGTACCGAAGCTGGCAGCAGTTCACCTCTGCTACGCGAACCAGAAAAGCGTGGAGGAGCAGCTTCAAAGGAGCACCCCACCACCAGCCAACTTCCAGTCGTCTAACCAGCGGTGTACCCACCGAGGGATCCAAGGCTCCCCAAAACATCCAGAACGTACATCATGGATAGGGCATTGAAGCAGCCTCCCCGTACCCGACCTGGTATTCCTGGGCGACACTGGCAACCAACTAGTTAGAATGGAGGAACACTGCGGATTTCTAAGGGACACCATCACTGCTGAGTCCACCCGGTCTACTACTCAACCACTGTATGCCATGTACTGCCTGCTGGTTACAGTAAAGACCCGTTGCAGAGACTTTCTGTGTCCGTGCTTCCTTATGAACTGTTCGTCCGCACTACAAGGTAACCGCAGCTGCCGCACAACATCTTAAGCAGCTCCAGCCTCCGGGGATCACCGCTCAGCCTGTGGGGAGCGTAACATCTTGCTGCTATCCATCCCCCGGGGGCTCCGCAGCGTCGGTAATCCTTACCGAAACTACTCATAGGTGGCGTCACGAATAAATTAAAAAAAACCTTTAATCTGTTCCACCAAGACGTCTTCACTTTTGATCTGCACTACACCGGGCCCCACTACCGGCAGGCGCGGTCCACCCGTGACAAGGAGGAAGGAAGCATCGCCTGTCTAAACCGGAGTCCCGGCCACGGTGAGTCAGAAAATGGCGTCACGAACAGGATACGAGCAGGCCCGTTACTCAACGGGTATAATGTGCTTAAACTGGACTTTATTGTCTACAATTTGGACTTTGTTCGTCCCTAAAAGAACTTTCCCGCCTTTTCACCATTGGGCCAAGATGGCGCCCAAGATGGCGTTCCCGCCACAAGAATCCGCCACGTGCAAGCCCAGGAGTGAGTCAACCCCCCCCTCATCGTGGGAGGGCTAAAGACAAAAGGCGCCAAACTTTTTGTCCGCCCTGATTGCTCGAATCAACCATGGGGGCGGACCCCAAAGACTTTTCCCATGATTGGACTACAAAAGCCCAGAGGAAATGGGAGTGTCACAGACCTTCTTTACCAGCTCTACCAGAACGCTTACCGGTTGAACGGGTGTGGTTTCCCTCCGAAGAAGAGAATGGCCAGCATGAGACTCCAAGACCTGATGCGGGAGGTCGAGGCGGAGGCCAGAGCAGCCATAGGCCAACCGGGTCCGGGTCCTGCCCTTACCATAGACGGCAGTCCCGACTTCTGGCTAGAGGCTCTACAAGACCTCCGGGTGCGGTTACTTGAGACTGTGGAATGGACGATTCGCAACTGGAGTGCGACCCTAGGCAGACGACTACATCACGCGATGCAGCAGAGCCGACCGGGTACAGCTTCCCCAAGCTTAGACGACATCGCCAGCTTCTCAACAGCCTCACCGCCGCCTACCACCTGTCCTGCTTCGTCACCGGAGCCCATAGACTGTGTCGTTCCAGTGAGGGCCACAGCTCGACCCGTTCCAGCGGATGAACCCGCAGCCGACCTCGTTCCAGAGCCGGAGCTTCCAATACGCTCCCATGAAGAAGCTGACACATACCTGGTTCCACTTACGGAACCTGCGACTAGTTTCCACACTACTGAGACTGTCGCCTGTCTCTCCCCTGAACAGGAGGCCTCATCTGCAAATACAGAGTCCTATCCGGTGACCGGGATCGAAACATCACTTTCCGCTGCTACAGAAGAAGAGGCAGGCAGCCTGGAAGTCCTGCACAACGACCCCGAGGAGAACTTTGCAGCACAGCCACCCACAGACCCAGAGGATTTCATCCCATCATCTTCGTCAGCCGAGCAGCCCGACGTAGTCATCGAAGGAGAGGTCGAGGAGGATGACGGCGAGACCTACAGCCCATCTGAGGATCTCTACACCGGGTTCGCCTGGGGAGACACAAGGAATCCTTCTGCCGGGCGATCCGCTCGGGTGCACTGGTCGGGTGCCGCCGCAACAACATCTTCTCCGGTTCCGTTAAACCGGGCTCCACTCCAGACTGCCCACCAAGCTCGAGCCGTTCAACAACCAGCACGCCGTAGTGACTTTATCCACACGCCGCATCACTCCGACGAAGAGGTACGTCGTATCCGGAGAGAGGAGTGGCACACTCGACTGCAAGCCAACATGCAAGCTCGCGCCGAGGCCCGCCGTCAATCTCCATTGCCTGAACAATTCCGTAAAACCGGGCGGGTAAGCACCTTCAACTTATCCACCGGGTGGGATTTGTAAGGGAGGAGGGTGTGAGTACTGAAGTATTTGTGGGGCGCCGTGATGTGGAATCGCACCTACCGCGAGGACATCCAAACCGAGACTTGTATAGAGGGGACATTGTAACCTATGAGCGACATGTATACTGTGACGGGTGGTTCGCTATACGAGTCCGGAACACTGCCCTCCATAAGTGACTTTGTTGTTTGAACTTCTCTGCTAAAGAGACTTCTTCCTGTTTGCAAAATAACACCGCGACTTGGCGGCTACAGCCTGAACTTTTACCTAAGGACAGCCGACCGCCCGCCGGGTCCGCGCAATGTGTTAACCTGTTATTTACCCTTTCACTTTTATGCATACAATGACTTGTCATTAATAAAAGTGTATAACCTGTTATAAAATACAAAAACCTCTGTAATGTGGGTAGTGTGACGCTTGGGGACAAGAGTATTCAACCAAGGGGGAGTGTGGCGCCCCGCAACGAGTGCGTCACAAGAGGGTATTGCAGCCATAAATGCAGCCGCAATATTCTCTGACTCAGCAATGATCCGGTTAACATAAAAATCCAACCCTGCATGCATCACCTAGAACAGAGGGCCAATCCTAGGTCCTGGTGGGCGGAGTGCTAGGGTAGTGTGTAGGAGAACAGACACAATAGTCTACACAACACAAGAGTCTAGAGCAGAACCTAGAACACTGGAGATAGAACAGAGTCTGAGGACTTGAACTTGGAGAGGAGCGGGGGCTCCGCACCCCATGCGGGCCCCTGGGCCGTCACCGGTCGGGTGTCAGCACCTGAGGCCTTACTAACCGGGATTGGGCATTATCACACGGGTTCCCAAAAGACTCCCGTGCCCACAACTCACAGCCGGTTCACTGGTACCGAAGCTGGCAGCAGTTCACCTCTGCTACGCGAACCAGAAAAGCGTGGAGGAGCAGCTTCAAAGGAGCACCCCACCACCAGCCAACTTCCAGTCGTCTAACCAGCGGTGTACCCACCGAGGGATCCAAGTCTCCCCAAAACATCCAGAACGTACATCATGGATAGGGCATTGAAGCAGCCTCCCCGTACCCGACCTGGTATTCCTGGGCGACACTGGCAACCAACTAGTTAGAATGGAGGAACACTGCGGATTTCTAAGGGACACCATCACTGCTGAGTCCACCCGGTCTACTACTCAACCACTGTATGCCATGTACTGCCTGCTGGTTACAGTAAAGACCCGTTGCAGAGACTTTCTGTGTCCGTACTTCCTTATGAACTGTTCGTCCGCACTACAAGGTAACCGCAGCTGCCGCACAACATCTTAAGCAGCTCCAGCCTCCGGGGATCACCGCTCAGCCTGTGGGGAGCGTAACATCTTGCTGCTATCCATCCCCCGGGGGCTCCGCAGCGTCGGTAATCCTTACCGAAACTACTCATAGGTGGCGTCACGAATAAATTAAAAAAACCCTTTAATCTGTTCCACCAAGACGTCTTCACTTTTGATCTGCACTACATCGGGCCCCACTACCGGCAGGCGCGGTCCACCCGTGACAATGAGGAAGGAAGCATCGCCTGTCTAAACCGGAGTCCCGGCCACGGTGAGTCACAACAAGGTTTTAAAAACCTTGTTACTTCTTTGACATGAATTCAAGTGGAAACTTGATGCTTTCAAAGTCAAAGTCTGCAAAACACCAGATGGAAAAAAAGCCTGAAAACTTCACTTCAGTAAAAGAAAATGCTTTAAAAACATGAAGAAAAGGGAACCTGTCACCTCATCTAGCCCCCCTAACCTATCACTACCTGTCACTGCAGCCTCCAACTACTTTACTAAGTCTGAGCTCATAGCGATTTATAAAAGTGAAATACATCGTTTTAGTAACTTACAAAATTTGTGACGAGTGGGCGTTCCTACAGTGGTTTGTGACGAGGGGGCAGTGTCTCCAGGTCCACGCTCTACCCGCCTTGCTGCTGTAATAACGCCTTGATGGGCGTAATCCTTCTTTCATGAGCGAGTGTTCCTAATTCAAATTCCCGGCCTCGGAATGCTCTGAAGCGCGATCACGTGATGCCAGCTTCGTATCATTTCCGGTCGGGTGCAAAGCGCAGACAAGCCGCCTTCAACATGCCTTCTGCGCATGCTCCGAAAGTGGCCGCTGCCTGCCACTCGCTGACAACAAGGAGACGCAAAGTGCGGAGGAGCAGATCAGCAGCGTCTTCTCAGAACGCGCGCTCATGAAAGAAGGATTACGCCCATTGGGGCGTAATTACAACAGCCAGGCGGGTGGAGCGCGGACCTGGACCTTTAAGGTATGTCGCCATGGTCGGCCATCAGTGGAGATACTACAATCGATTTTATTGCAAAAAAATGTCACTTTCTGCAATGCAGAGGATGTCTTCCATTACTAGGCTACGCTCGCAAGACTGCATTTTAGGTCCAAATGCTGTCCATGGAAAAAACTGACAGCAAACAGACAGCACTCAATGGAGCTGGCCAGATGACTGCTTTTTCCCAAGTGTCCTCGCTAAAACAAATCACAGCACGCACTCTTCTTTTCAATATGTCGCCTATTCAAGTCTTTGGGAATGCAAAAAAAAATGGATCTCATATGGATCATCCATATTGCATCCAATTTTCACAGATACATTTCCAATATTAAGATTAGAAACTGCTTTTTTTCTTGTAAATTGTAATCATAGCTGATGTATTAAATGGACACCAAATAGATTGAATAAGGATGACAACACAAATGAAAAATCTGTTTTATGGTTGAAAATTGGATGATTTTTTTCTACTCTCGTGTAAACTTGGCCTTATGATGTACAATAAAAACTTTATATTGTGGTACGATATTAGGCTAGAGTCACACTTTAGAATGCACAATCCGGTAACCGCATCCATTACCGGATGCGGTTTTACTTTGTGCCTTCATACTATCATTTGATAGTAAAATTGCAACCCTCATTCCGGATCTGGATGCATTAATGCATCTGGTTTTGGAATGTGGGTTTTTGCAATCTTAAAAAACCGGATCCGGTTCCCATAGACTCCCATTATAAAAAAAGCGGATCTGGTTTTCCAAACGCTGCGATAGACGCAGCCTGCATGATTTTTACTGCGGGGTGGGAAACCGGATCTGGTAACTGGATTGCAAATAGTGGAATCTGATTTTTCTATTGCAGCGTATGGCTGCGGATCCAGATCCAGTTTTGAGCATAATTTTCTGCAAACAGAACCGCAGGTGTGACCTTATCCTTAGACATAAAAAATTCTTTGAAAATACTTTTAGGTTAAAAATATGCTTTTTCAGGTTAACCAATAAAGGTAGCACTCCTAGATAGGGATGGACTGGGATTAAAATTCAATCCTGGCATTTGAAAGCATGCAGGCCTATGCCAGCTCCATCCTCTTCTCCAGATTGGGTGTCTATTACTTAAATTATCCTGCCTGCTTGAAATCAAGATTTATTTTTATTCATTGACAAGTTAATGTATGAATGCTCTGTAGGAAGATCGATCTTCTGCAGCCTAGATAGGTCACCAGGGTCTTCTCCAAGCCTAGATAGGATCCACCAGGGTCTTCTCCAAGCCTAGATATGTCCACCAGGGTCTTCTCCAAGCCTAGATAGGTCACCAGGATCTTCTCCAAGCCTAGATAGGATCCACCAGGGTCTTCTCCAGGCCTAGATAGGTCCACCAGGGTCTTCTCCAAGCCTAGATAGGTCCACCAGGATCTTCTCCAAGCCTAGATAGGATCCACCAGGGTCTTTTCCAAGCCTAGATAAGTCCACCATGATCTTCTCCAAGCCTAGATAGGTTCACCAGGGTCTTCTCCACCATTCTTTTGATAATATCAAGCCATTGGGTTTGCAGTCTTCCTCTTCACCTTGTTCCTTCTATTTTTCCTACCATGATGTCCATCTCCAGTCATTATTGCTAAGACATACTGATAGGATGTTTAGATTGTGAGCCTCAATGGGGACAGCATTACTGATGTATGTAAAGTGCTATGGAATTAATAGCGCTATATAAATGAATAAATATTATTTTTCTCGTTGTATGATGTGTCCAAAGTAGGCAAATCGTAGCTTTGTGATTCTTGCTTCAAATGACATGTCCGGATTGATTGGTTTGAAAATTGATATGTTTGTTCTTCTTGCCATCTATGGTATTGATAACATCTTTCTCCAGCACATGTTGAAGGCATTGATTCTTCTTCTGTCTGCTTCCTTTATTGTCCATGTTTCACTTCCATATGTTTCTACAGAAAAGAACAGACTATGTACGAGCTGTGTCTTCATCACTGTCATGCCCTTGGCCGCAGGGCCAGTCTCTCATGGACAGGGAGATTGGTGCTCATCCCGCGGCTCTATGTGCTTCACCCGCTCTGTCCATGCTGCGGGGCCAGCCTCTGCTAAGTAGGGAGATAGGCGCCCACCACGCAGCTCCACTGGTTCTGCTCACCCTGTCCATGGTTACATGCGGCCATCCACTTCCTTGTCTTCCAGGAACCGGCTTCCCTTTGGCAGGTCTCCTGAGAATGTTCTTAGGAAGCACTCCACCCAACCTGAACATAGTTAAACGACACACCTGTTCCCTATTAGGGCTTTCATTCTAACTGCTGAGCTGCTTTTTGCATAAAAGGCATCCTTCCCCTAAAGGAGGTGCCTGGGCAACTTGTTCATTCTCTAGGAATGTTGCACTCCTGCAGTGCTCTGCACTAGGAAGACTGTTGCCTTGCATTATACTAACACCTCTGTCTCCAAAGAATCCTCTACGGCAGATCATTATTTTGGATCTCTCTGATGCTCCGGATTCTACCCCAGGCTGGCAAAGCCACTCCTGAAGTGCACGGAACCATCCAGATTCCTATACCGGCTGGACTAGTCTCTCCGGGATAGTACAGAGGTCCCCGGATTCATGCTACCGACAGACCCTTTCTCTCACAGTCTTCTCTTCTTTTCTGTTTGGTCAGTTTGGTTTGCCCCTTTGGTCTGGGATTCGTGGCATTTAGACCTCTTAGTGCTGTACCACGTGAATCCCAGTATAGGGGTTCCCTCACCGGTACTCCACTATGAGAGCTCAGTGTCATGATCCGGAGGGTCCTCTCCCCATACACCTTTTCCATTTGTTAACCTTCCTTAATAAATATCCTTGGTTTTACTGAATTCACTCTCCAGTCTCTTGCTTTATCAGGTATTCAGCTGCCACTACTCCACCTGTAGCCCAGTGAGTCCACTTTAAATCTCCACGCCCTTCGGGCATAACAGTCACCAGTGAAATATTCCTTGATGTGAAGACCTTGCCCAGTGACTTCATTGTTGATTTTCCCATAGCTATTTTCGTATTGACCTCCGATGTCGTTGCTGCATCTTGAGTGATCATGGATCTGAGTAGGTTGAAGTCCTTTACTACTTCCATTTCGTTGTCATCCAACTTAAATGTGTCCCAGTTGTACCTGGCAGTAGTCAGTATCTTTGTCTTCTTGGTGTTGAGTAGCAGTCACATGTTGGAGCTTTCCTTTTTTACAATCCGTAATAAATCCAATATTACCACAATTTCACTGGTGTGCAAAGCCAGAACAGGGCTCCGGGGCAACAATAATATATGGGAACTTTACAGTCCAATAGTTCATCATAATGTATGATCCCACTTGCTTTGGAGGTAGAAGTGAGCCCACCTGTCACTTGGGCCCCTGTGTAGCCTCACAAATTGCACCAATGATATAGCCGCCCCTGCACAATATAGCAATTAATAATAATAATACAAATAATAATAAAGAAATAGAACAGACATATAACATCAGCATATACAGCAGTGATAATACAGTCATACTGATAGTCATACTGATAGCAATCCCATCTATATACTGTATTTTACGGATTATAAGATGCACCCTAAATTTGAAGGAAATAAACAATTTTTTATCATAAAAAAAGGATCCGTTTTATAATCCTAAAGTCCATCTTATAGTCAGTGTAGTTTATCGCGGGGTTTGATAGAGCGGGATAACAGTATGCAGTATTACTGCTTTAGGAGGTCAGCGGTGGTGGCAGGGGTTTCCCAGCACCGGCAGCATGGTGGGGCAATGCTGTGGGGGTGTTCTTTCGGCGCACGGTCAGCATCATTTCTTTTCTAGCAGTAGACACAACAGACCTCTGGCAGTAGACCACAATAGACGCAGTAGACCTCTTCTATATGTCAGGAAGGAGTCTGTATCCCACAGGTATGAGATGGAGCCACCACACCTTTTGCTATAAGTCAGTCAAGAGGTTTTCCCAAGATTGACATTTGTCGCCTATCTCACAGGATAGATGACAACTACTTTTATCATTCAGGGCTCATTCCTCTCGGACCGCATACTTGACCGGACTAGTGGTCACACGCATGCCCATCTGCTCAATGCAATGTTTATGGGCTGGAGACAGCTAAGTAAAGTACTCCGTCGGTGCCTTAGACCAGACACATGTGTGGACCCCATTAAAAGGGGGCTCAGGACCTTCTTTTTAGAAATGATGGGGGTTGCGGAGGATTGATGTTAATCTTAAAACATTCCTATTAAGGCCACGTGCATACGTTCAGTATTTGATGCGTTTTTTACCTCAGGATTTGTAGCCAAAACCAGGAGTGGATAATTTAATTAAATACAGAAATGGTGCAGGTGTTTCTATTATACTTTTCCTCTAATTGCTTCACTCCTGGTTTTGGCTACAAATCCTGAGGTAAAAAACTCATCAAATACTGAACGTGTGCACAAGGCTTTACACTGCCTGCTCTGCAGTATATTGAATTTCTCAACCTGAGCTTACATTGGACATGTACATGAAAACACTTACGTCTGGTGGCTTCTGTCTCTTTATGGACAGGGAGCAGGTATTAACTTTTTAACTAATCTTCTAATTTGCTCTAAGACAAACATTATGATTTTTTTGTAGCTTAAATCTGTTTTAACCTTTTCATGGGTCATGTAATGAGCTGACAAATGACAGTGCTCTCAAGTCATGGTGGAATGGAAATGACAGCAGTTTATGGAGTATTAATCAGCTTAGTGTAAGAAATAGTCAAACAATGTGCAAATCTCAGATTTAAGGCAGAAGCATGTGAAACGCATCCTCTCCTCCTCAAGTCAACCAGTTAACATGTCAGCGACATAAGGTCATGATGCAGGAGCTGAGCAGTGCATTTACTGGGAAGAAGAAACTTGATTTTAGTACCTATGAAAGTGCAGCTATCACTTTGACCTTATAATTTAGCAAAAGTGATGTGTGAGGTAAATAGAAGGCATGATAATGAGTGCAGACCATTACTCCTCCGAGGCTTTTTCATGGCAGGTGTATAATACATCTCTTCCCGCACAATAACTAGCAGGGTAATCACCAAAACTGATGCACAGCAGAGCTAAGGATTGGCTATTGCCTTGATCTATATGGCAGTATTATGTAATCTGCATATGCGGTATTATGGGTTATTGTATGGGGGCATAATTTACAGTGTTGCATGTCTACTATGGCGGTATTATTGGGTTCACCTCTGTCAGGTGTTGGCAGTGCCCCAGCTCACATAACTATCAGTGGTTCGGCCAATCACAAGATCTGGGCCTCAGATCTTCTCCCTGCACTCCCTTATTTCCTGTCACCAGCTTGTTGTATACTCTTTTGGATACTACCCATGTGCACCTCTTTGGGTTTAGGTTCTGTCTCCTGACCCAACTGAGTTTCTGACCATTCTCCTGATATGTACTTTGCCACCCTGTCTAGTTTGACCGTTGGACCTCCAAACACATTTTCTGTCTGTCTATGCTGATTGACTCTTTGGACAGTTCCAGAGCAATAAGGGCTAGGGTACTCAGCAGCCGGGCCAGTAGTTAGGATCACGGTGCCAATGCCTAGTGCTGTGGCTCTGGCTCACATTGAAAGGGAGGTTAAAAATGGAGAAAATAAAGTTATAAGAAAATTATACAGTTTATGATACCAGTTGGGATGTTATGCCTATAGGTGGCCAGCACTGCAGCGGGTCCCTGAGAGATAGGTAGAATGGCAGTCAAGTTGTTAAACCCTTCCCAACTAGGGCTTACACCCAAGGGATGGTGAGCATGGTGGTAGTAGGTGCAGTAGAGAAAAAGTCAGTCTTGTTGCTTTTACTGCAAGTCTTCAAGGAGGTCCAGAGTATACACGCAACACAAGGCACATGGTCTGGCCAGTCTGGGAAGGACTGTAGTCCACTCTGCTGGGTGAGTATAGTGGCCTACCTGCTGACTTGTCCTTGTAATAGGTTTCTAGGTGCTTTTGTGCTGTCCTGTACTCCCCTCTTGGTTGCTGTGAGTTTCCTTCTGCCAAGTTGGTAGCCTGGGCCCTGTGAGTATATATACCTTTCAGCAGTTCTCTGATTCTATGTGCTACTACTGCCCCGGGAGGTCCCATTTGAGTGGCTAGTATGCATAAAATCCACTCACCTCAACTTTTGGCCTCCAGGCCCTATAAGGCTGAGTAGCCTAGGGACTGGTACCCCATTTTGCAGCTGGTTCCTTCAGAGAAGCTTCCCAGCCTGCTCCTCACTGAACATCTCCTGTTGCCTAACTCAGCCTTATTACCCAGCTAACACCTCCCTCTAACCTGAGACTTCTGTGTTTGAGACTCCTAACCGAGGCTCCACAGACTTTATTTGCATATTCACATGCCAAAATTAGGCCTTTTAGTGCTCAACTTCCTAGTTGAAGTTCAGGCTGTGTTGGATGCTTCAAACTTCCATCAGAAGGAGCTCCAATTCTTCCCAGACATAGCAGTACAATAGATGTAGTAGAAATACCAGTTGTGGCAGCCAGACCGCAGGAGCGCCACACCGTGATTTCACTACCTTTGACTATGCATTTGCATACAATTTTGTCTTTGTGCCTGGCTCTCTGGTTCTGACCCAGCTTATGTTTTTAGGTCATAACACAGTCAAAAGCTCAGCAGTTAATTAACAGATGAAACTCAGGACTCCTGTAGCAAAGGCCTTAACCCTGTGTAGGCTTTAAAGTAGTCTGTGCCAAATCTGAACATGGAAGCCCATTTGGAGTTTATACACTTATTACAATAATGCAGCCTTAGAAACAAAAATTGGGTGGAATTTGGCTTTACTTTCTGTCAAGAGCCTCAATTTAAAAAAAAAAAAAAAAAATTACAGCCTTCGATGAGGGGGATCTGGTCTCAGCTGTGTCAGCTTTGCTCCTGATTGGGGAGCTTCTAGGCTGCTATATGAGCCAGCTTTGTCTGAAGCATCTGTGGCACCCGCAACGAGTGCGTCACAGGAGGGTACAGACAGCGACAATCGTACCCCGGTACAGAGTTACCGTCAAACACAAGCTCTAAACAGCACCGCGAACCGGCGGGGCTATGTTCAAACTATTTACCGGGTTGACGATGCCGAGCGGCAGCGACGACGATCCAAGTGGTGGGCCCGGGAACAGGAGAACTTACAGGCCAGAGCCGAAGCCCGTCGCCAACCACCTATGGCGACTGAACATCGTAAAAAAGGTACTGTTACAACCTTTAACCTGGAGAACGGGTGGGGTGTATGAGGAAGTGTTTATCTCCTGCCGGGACATTGAATCCCACCTGCCCAAGGGACATCCCGACAGAGATCTGTACCGGGGTGAAACTGTTTCCTACGAACAGCATGCCGGGCTCCGAGGGTGGTACGCTCTCCGGGTCCGCAAATGTGAGCCCTAATATAAAAACTGACTTTATGCGTAACCCGGTTTGTTTTGAAAGTTTTGAAGAATGCTCATAGACTTCCGTGAGGACATTCCAGTTCCAGTTGTGTACGAGACAATGTGTACCGTGTCCGCAAAAGTTAAACCGGTTCTGCCGGACAGTTACCCGTAACGTTATAAGATAATGTGCCTCCCGGACGGGAAGAAAAGTACAGCGTAAATGTTATTAATAAAAGTGTTTATTGTTGATAATTGCAAGCATATAAAAATGTTTTTCTCTGTATTAGTTGGGTTGTGTGACACTTGGGGACAAGTGCAATTTCCCAAGGGGGAATGTGGCGCCCCGCAACGAGTGCGTCACAGGAGGGTACTGCACCCCTGACTGAAGGTGCGGTATCCTCCGTCTCAGTGATAAACAAGTTAATCCCAAGGCTCCATATACCACATGCAACATCCAGAGGCAGAGGACCAATAAGATACCCGTTTACCGGGCAACCGGTCCTGGTGGGAGGAGTGTGAGATGTGGGGAAAGAGCAGAAAAGAGTTAGAAAGTGGGAGGGACAAGTCAAGGAAGGAGTCGTGACAAGACTGCTAACAGGGAGGGCACCGAGAAGCGGTGACCCAGAATCGAAGGGGGCCAAGTAAACCAGTAACCAAGTAAACAAGTAAAGGATGAAAAGTTGATAACTCATTCACCTACCAATTCAACTGAGCTGCCGTATTCCACCAGTGCAGCTCCTGACCCCGGGGACTATTGCTCGTCCTGTGGGGAGCAGTTCCATCCAGCTGCAGCCCATCCCTCAAAGGTCCAAGCAGCACTGGTGCCATCACCGGACACCCACAGGTGGCGTCACGAAACAAAACTTTACTCTTATTTAACCGTGCATTGACCACTGGGCCCTTACAGCCTCAGGCACCGAACCGTGACCGCAGCCAGCGCCTGAGACCTGAGAACCCGGCAACGGTGAGTCACATCAGAAGCACAGAGGCGCTAACGTTAGAGGGGATTTATACCAAATAGTGCGCTCCAGCAATCTCGGCCAAATTTAGTGCAGTGCTTACAAACTCACCAGGAATCCACTTGTAAACGCTGTGTATGTTAGGTCACTTCTAGACAGGTGGTAGGTCCTCTAGGCCACAAGCAGTGAACCTTAAAGAGGACCAACCAGCAGGTTTAAGGGCTTTAAGGTGAGGCCACTGCCTTACAGGGTCTGGAATACTGAGTGCAATCATACCTTTACTTCAATGATTCTAAGTATGATTGCTAAGATAAATGTTATAGAAGTCCTTAGAAAGTGTGCAGAAGGGGGACGGAGTGTGCAGCAATTAGCATAAAAGGGGCTGGGTTTCTATGTATTACTGCCCAGTTTACTCTAAGCCAAACCCTCCCCCCTCCCTCTATCCCTCCCACTCTCCCACTCTCCATCTCCCTGCTTGTGATTCTTTCAAGCAGGAGAAACCCCCTCTCCAGTCTCTAGATGTCCTAATTTGTCTCCTCTCACAGATCTGGACAGATCCCTGTTATTGTCATCCCAGATCACAGACAGGGATGTGTCTATGGAGCATGCTGGGAGTTGTAGTGTCTGTAGATGTGCAGACTGTTATGGTGCATGCTGGGAGTTGTAGTGTCACTGGCTCAAGATCAGCAGATCCAGAAACACTACAACCCCCAGCATGCTCCATAGATAGAACCCCATCTGTGATCTGTCATCTGTGATCTGTGCTGACAATAGCAGGGATTTGTCCAGGTCTTTGAGAGTAGACAAATCAGGACATGAAGAGACTGGAGGGGAAGGGGGTGGGTGGGCTGAGGGCTTCTACTGTTTATGAGATCAATAACAGGGAGATGGAGGGAGGGAGAGAGGGAGGTGGAGGATTTTGCTTATTTAAAACAGGTTCAGTAATACAAAGAAATCCAGCTCCTCTTATGCTAGTTGCTGCACACTCCGTCCCCCTGCTGCACACTTTCTAAGGACTTCTATAATATTTATCTCAGCAATCATACATGGAATAAATGAAGTTATGGTATGATTGCACTCAGTAGCCTGCTGATCGCACAGAAGAGTCACTTGGTAAGGGATGACTGGTCATGTCAGGGGTATGCGCAGTGTTCTGTTGAACATTAGATGAGCTGGAGCAGCATTAGTAGTAGAATGTGGCGTATTACGATAATTGCGCATGAATTTGTATAATAACTGTTTCAGTGGGGTGTGCTCCAGACTCGCTGCCTTGACTCTTTTCCCCATAGTGCGCATGAAACGTTCTACTATACCATTGGCTTGTGGCCAGCAAGGTGTGATTTTCCTGTGACTGAACCCCAAGTATTCAGAAAATTGTGTAATCACATGTCCATTGAACGGAGGTCCATTGTCTGTTTTAACCACTCTTGGGATGCCATATGCAGAGAATATGTCATCCAGTTCTGGTATGACACTAATGGCAGATGTTGAAGATATGAAAGAAATGACAGGGTATCTAGAATATTCATCAATTGTTACTAGAATGTACTGGCCATTGGGTAATGGTCCATATATGTCGACTGCCACTTCCTCCCAGACAGCAGTGGGTAGCGGAGACATTTGCAGTGGTTCTAAGTTTGATGATGGAGTAATGAATTGACAGGTGGAGCAATGTCTAATCTTCTCTTCCACCAATTGATCCATGTTTGGGAACCACACTTTTTCTCTAAGTAATTTTTTTGTACCAACAATTCCCAGATGACCTTCATGTGCTATCTGTATGACTAAGTTGCGCAAAGTCTTAGGTACAACCAGTTTGGTACCTCGAAGAATGAGGTGTTCTTCAGTGACTGATAATTCCTCCCGTACACTTGAGAATAGTTTTAATTCCTTCAGATCAATCTCAGACTCGGGAAATTTTCCTTTTGGATATCATGCCACCTTCGATTTTGTATGATTTCTATTAAAGCACATAGCGTCTAGTCACTCGTTGTTGCATTCACAAAGTGATCAATGGAGAGTGCTTTAGGCACTGCATGAGCTGTAATGAAGCGTATGTATTCTTCAATGGAGGATCGCTCAGGTGCGGCATCATTCATAGGATGTCTTGAAAGATAGTCAGCCGGATTGCTGTATTTTCCAGGTTTGTGAACAATTTTGTAGTTATAGTCCTGTAGACGTAGACCCCATCTTTCAATGCGCGCAGGCATTTTAGCTCTGGGATTTCCAAAGATCGTAAGGAGTGCTTGATGGTCGGTGACGATGGTGAAGGGAGCTCCATAGAGAAATAAGTGAAAGTGTTCACATCCCCAGACAACTGCCAACCTTTCTTTTTCAGGTTGTGAATATTTCTTTTCAGTGCTTGTTAAACTTTTACTTGCATAAGAAATGATGTGAGGATCTTGATTATTATCCTTATATTGTGCTAAGATAGCACCCAGCCCCACAGGACTGGCGTCCACAATTAATTCGGTTTGAAGTGCCGGATCAAAATAAGCCATGGTAGTGGTTGAGCAAAGTTCATTTTTAATTGCTTCAAAAGAGGTCTGACAGTCTTGGGACCATTGAAAAACACAATTTTGCTTTGTAAGTTCTCTTAATGGACTGCTGATAGTTGAAAAATTTGGAATATATCTAGCACAGTAGCTTGCCAATCCAAGAAAAGAGCGTACTTCACTGGCAGTTTGTGGAATTGAGGCTGTCTTGATGGATTCTACTTTCTTAGGGTCAGGTTGTACTCCTTTTGCCGAGAAGATGTGACCATAGAACTCTAATGAACTTCTATCAAATTCGCACTTTTCTTTGTTTAAAGTGAGTCCAGCAGAGAGCAGGCATTCGAAGATGTTGTATAGAGCACGATTATGTTCAGCTTGAGTTTTACCAAACACCAGTATGTCATCACTGTAATTAAAGGCATTTGGAACGTGTTGAATGACGCTCCTTATCGCATCCTGAAAAATTTCTGCTGCTGAGCAGACTCCAAAAGTCAATCTTTTATATCTTCTGAGGCCCATGTGTGTGGAAAATGTTGTTAAGTATCTGGATTCTGGACTCAGTTCTAATTGGTGATAGCCTTTATTGAGGTCGAGCTTTGAAAAGACGGTCGCTCCATTTAATAAATGAATGATGTCATCAATCGTGGGTGAGATATGTCTTTCTCTCTGGATAGCGGTGTTGGGTAGGCGCATGTCAACACACAGTCTCACCTGCTCTGGAGTCTTTGGTTTTGGAACTACCACAAGTGGAGAGACCCACGGAGTGGGACCAGTAACAGTTTCAATGACGTCCTCATCCATGAGGAATTGAAGTTCTTTTTCCACCTTCTTTCTCAGGTGAAAAGGAATGCGTCTATGTGGTTGGGCTACCGGACGAACGCTGTCGTCCACATGAAGATGTATTTGAGAGTCCTTTAAATTCCCCAAACCACTAAATAAGGAGGGGAAACTGTTTACCATGGCCTGTACATCCATATCTGCCGGGTCAGTTATGGTATGAATAATCTGGATGAGACCTACTGTAGCTTCAATGCAGTGTGATAGCTGAGAAGACAGCCTCCCGATCCTTGTAATGTGTGAAAAGTGTTTTTTTGACTGTTTTCTTTATATCTGATTTCCGTGTCAAATTGTCCTCTTGTGGCTAGAGGTGTTGTAGATCCATATGGGAAGATTTTTGTGTTCACTTGCTGTAAAACTGGCTTATTTTTCAATTGTTCATATGCAGTGCTGTCTATAATATCCACTGAAGCACCCGTATCTATTGTAAAGGTGATATTGGTGTTGCAGATTGGGAGTGTGATGCAGGGAGACTGTACGGAGCCAGTGGCAGAAGTGGTGAACACATAGTTTTCCGTCCCAGACATTTCTTCTGTGTCCTGATTTATCATTTTTATATTTGCAGGCTTTGTCAGAGGCAGAGAAGACTTGTATTGTGCTGACCTGCAGACAGCTGCAAAATGATTCCCTTGGTCACATAATCAGCTTGAAAAGCTCAACATTTGATGATGACCAGTGGCGTAACTAGAGTCTGGCGGGCCCCGGTGCGAAATTTTGACCTGGCCCCCCCCCCACCCCACCCCACCAGGGCCGAACTGGGACCAAAAAGCAGCCCTGGAAAAGAAGCCCCATCAGCCCCAATACGTAAATTTTGCTTTTACCCTGTTGTGGCCCTCACCCCTTTCTTAAAGAAATTATTTGAAGAGCCACATGTGAATGGTTCAGCAGAGGGAATAATCAACCACAGCTCCATTTACATGGTGCTCTTCAAAGCTCCATTTCTCAGGATTGTGGGGTCCCAGTGGTCAGACACACAGACACACAGCCAGCCACACACAGAGCCACAGCCAGCCACACACAGAGCCACAGTCAGCCAGCCACACAGACACAGCCAGCCACACACACAAAGCCAGCCACACACACATACACACACAGCCAGACAGCCACACACAGTTAGCTACATAAACAGCCACAAGCCACACAGACAGCCACACACAGACACAGCCAGCCACACATATACAGCCACACACAAACAGCCAGCCACATAGACAGCCACCAGCCAGCCACACACAGATGCAGCCAGCCAAACACATACACAGTCACACAAACAGACAGCCACACACAGACAGCAACACACAGACAGCCACACACAGACAGACACACACACAGCCACACACAGACAGCCACAAACAGCCACATAGACAGCCACCAGCTACACACAAACAGCCACACACAGGTGCAGCCAGCCACAGACAGCCACAGCCAGCCACACATCCAACCAGCCTCACACAGCCAGCCATACAGTCAACCACACAGTCAGCCACACACAGCCAAGCAGCCCAGCCACACACAGCTCCATCCACACACAGACACACAGTCAGCCACACACAGCCAGCCACACACAGCCATGCAACATCAGCCACACACAGCCATCCACAGCCATGCTGCTCCAGCCACAGCCAACCCAAGCCAGTCACGTGGCACCAGCCACACACAGCCAAGCAGCCCCAGTCACACACAGCCAGACACACACAGCCATCCACAGCCATGCTGCTCCAGCCACAGCCAACCCAAGCCAGCCATGTGGCACCAGACACACACAGCCAAGCAGCCCCAGTCACACACAGACACAGCCACACACAGCCAAACAGCTCCAGCCACACACAGGACACAGTCAGCCACACAGCCCCAGCCACACACAGCCAGCCACGCAGCCATTCAACATCAGCCACACACAGCCAGACACACACAGTCATCCACAGCCATGCACCTCCAGCCACAGCCAACCCCAGCCAGCCACGTGGCACCAGCCACACACAGCCAGCCACGCAGCCATTCAACATCAGCCACACACAGCCAGACACACACAGCCATCCACAGCCATGCAGCTCCAGCCACAGCCAACCCCAGCCAGCCACGTGGCACCAGCCACACACAGCCAGCCACAGACACACAGCCCCAGCCACAGACACATAGTCAGCCACACACAGCCAGCCACAGCCACACACAGCCAGCCACGCAGCCTCAGCCACACAGACATATAGTCAGCCACACAGCACAGCCCCAGCCATACAGCCAACTAATGCATAACATTTTGAGGATAACCTGGTGTTGGTGAAGTCCTATTATGGAGACAGTATGAGGCACAGTATAGGACACAGTATGGGGGCACACAGTGGGGAGGGGGGCACACGCAGAACATTTGAGTCTGACCTGGCGTTGGTGAAGTCTTGTTATGGGGCACACAGTATAGAGGTGGGCGGCACAGTATGGGGGAGGAATCAGTATAAGGGTGGGGGGAATGCACAGTATTGAAGAGGGCACAGTATGGGGGGCACACAGTATAAGGGGGTGGGCACACACATGCACAGTATGGGTAGGGGGCACAGTATAAGGGGTGGGCGTGCACACAGTATGGGTAGGTGGGCACAGTATATGGGGCACACAGTATAAGAAGGGGGCACAGTATATGGGAGGGTATTAGTAGATGGAAGGGTATTAGTAGATGGGGAGGCACAGTATGGGAAGGGGGTACACAGTATATGGGGCACACAATATAGGGGGGTACAGTATATGGGGTGGGTACGCACAGTACATGAGGTGGGCACAAAGTATATGGGGAGGGCACAGTATGGGGGCACACAGTATAGTGGGAGGGGGCACACAGTATATGGGGCACACAATATAGGGGGTACAGTATATGGGGTGGGCACACACAGTATATGGAGAGGGCACACAATACAGTCTCTGACCTGGCGTTGGTGCAGTCCTGGTACAGAGTCTTGAAGTCTCTCCTGGGGATCAGCTTGCTGTGGTTGATCCCCAGCTGGATGGCCCCCAGCCCCCGCAGCACCTGCAGACAGATGAGCTCCTGCCCAGATCCAGCACAAAGGACGCGACCCGCACCCTGTGCATCTCCACCATCCGGCATTCGCTGCTGCCCCAGGGAGCCGGGTTGTATGCGCCCAGCAGCAGAGATTCCGGCGGGCTCAGCATTTCAGGAGGGGCGGATATGGCCATGCTCGGGCTCCGGCTCCCGGCCTGACAGAACAAGCACTGAGGAGGAGAGGAGGGGCGGGCACAGCAGCAGGAAGTGAGCTTTCTCTCACTTCCCGTCCTCCCTCCTCTCCGGCCGGCGCTATCACGGTCGTGGCGGCCGGCTGTCAGCACGGGTCACGGGGTCCCCCGGGGGGGGGGTTCGGGCCCCCGGGGGGGTGCGGGCCCCCCCTGGGGGCGGGCCCGGTCGCAGTCGCGACCGCTGCGACCGCGGTAGTTACGCCACTGATGATGACATGTTTTGGGCCATTGAATGATTGTTTGTTGGCCCATGTTCATCTAATGTGTATGAATATCTTAAGAATATAGAATATGTTCAATTTGGGTCTAGATCCTTGTATCTCATTGGCGAACCTACACACCCAGGAGAAGGGGGGGCTCATGCAAAAATCATCCCCAGAGGTGCCTACTTCTCCTATATGTTTCCACTTCAAAGAAGCGGCATCAGAACTCCCTTGTCATACTGCCCTACACCGTGCACACTTTATCCTCCAGCGGCAGAATATGTTGTCCTTTATTACATTGCAGCCCAACTAGTACTAGATTACCAGTTCTTAGAATGGAGGACATCTGTTTAAACATATAAGCAAGTGACACAGTCCCAAAGGCGATTATCAGATTTCATCAAGCCTTTGGGGTTCTATACAAGAATATAGTTGAATTAAACTTTTTATATTAAATATTACATTTATACAATACAGCCATGGCTGAAAGTGTTGCCACCACTGAATTGTTACAGAAAATGAAGTATTTCTCCCAGAAAATTATTGCGATTATATAAACGTTTATTTGTGTGTATTGGAGCAACACAAAAGACAAAAATGAGAAAAAAAGCAGAGAAAAAAACAAGAATTGAACATAATTTCACACAATTTCCTCCCCCACACCAAAAAAAAACCTAAGTCTTTGCATTGTGTGTCTGTGTGCCCCACTAAGCATGGGGAACATAGTAGAGAAGAACCTTGTCTGAGAGATTGAGACCTTAATTTGTTGGAAAATATCAACAATCTCAAGGTTAAAAGTCCATCTCCAGAGATCTTGATGCTCCTTTGTACATGGTGCGCTATATAATCAACACGTTTATAACCCATGGCACTGTAGCTAATCTCCCTGGATTTGAATGACAGAGAAGCATTGATGAACCATTGCAACGCAGGATAGTTTGGATGGTGGATAAGACTCAGAGTTGGCTCTCTATTGGTGGACAAGGATTCCCCCAGACCTGTCCGGTGGTCTGGCACTGAGTCTCCTCTTTCTTTCCTGGGCTGCCTTTTTCTCTCTCAGGCACCCTCCTTGGGAGACCCCTCTAGTTCTCCCTCCTTGCTTCTCTCCTCAGTAC
This sequence comes from Allobates femoralis, assembly GCA_033576535.1. NCBI lineage: Eukaryota > Metazoa > Chordata > Amphibia > Anura > Aromobatidae > Allobates > Allobates femoralis. Next base: position 56,170,693 of record JARQOC010000004.1, on the reverse strand, counting down.
GGACTAGATCCAATTGTCTCACTTCCCGCTACTCCTTACTCCTAACTCTCCTCCCCCCGGGATCGGTTACCCTGGTTACGGGTTGCCAATTTGGCCGCTACTATAGGTGTAAGGATGCCGGGATGGGAGCCTCAGGTTGACTTTACACCCCCCTAGTGAAAGGAATACCACACACTCTGTTGGGGGTGAAGTACCCCTACTGTGGCGCCCTGACCAGTGGGGCGCCACAAGAGTTTCTTCCGCCCTTCATACCCTGGCCTGGAGTTAGGATGGGTGTTGGGTGCAAGGTGTGTGTGTCTCGGTATTGTATCCCCATCTTACCTGGGAGTGGGACACCACACCTATGGATTAGGTGCAGTACCTCTGTGGTGACCAGACCGCAGGGGCGCCACAGTAGCTTCAACTGATATGTCATAGGGTTAATAATGTCTGTCCCACGTTAATGGACCGATAACCCTTGAGCTAAGAATTCCAGACAGATCCCCCCCACTTGATGTTTTAGTGGAGACCCAAGCATACTCATTCACATCCAGGTCCGGACACGCACATTTATTACCACTCAAGCATTTGGAAGACGATGGCACACATCTTGAAGGACACACAACAGCCAATTCATCATTCCGAGGCTTGCAATTCTCATCCTAAGGGACAGGAGGTTTGGAGAAGATGACCCCCCCCCCCACACCCAAGCTCACCCATAGGTCCAGGAAGCATCTGTCCTTAGAAACGAATTGCGTCCCACCTCTGCAGTTGCACTTTGTTCACATTACACAGAAGAGAGAGAACACCAGAGGAAATGTATACACTCTGGTTGCCTTCCTCACAGCGACTAGAGGGGGGCTATTTTTTCAGACTGTGAATTGGGAACCCACCCCTCTGAATAAACTGGATTGGGTACCATACTCTCAGGAACTGAGACCCGTGTCCACTCTTACTACTTTAAAGGGAGACCAAGACCTAGCACAGTCCTGACGTGAGATAACGGGATCCCTTCTTTGTTCTGGAAGAGTATTAAGCAGAACAGAGGGAAAAACATAGGAAACATGCACACTCAGGTCGCCAACCTCCACACGACTGGGAGGAGACGGCATCTTAGATAGTGGTTTGCGTACAGCTATACATACCCCAATAAAGTGGCCCTAACGTCCTCAATAAATGCGTGCCCCAGACCCACGGTGAACAACCGGTGAGTGAACCCAAAGTGACACCCCCCAACTGCATTGGTTTCTCATCTGGTAATTATGGGGCTACCTCCATGGGGAGAACAACAGGACGCAGAAGCTGGGTAGATCTTTCCCTGAGGCTTCAATCTACCCTGATGGCAAGGAATATAGTGGCCTCCAGCGACTTCAGAGCAGAGTGCTAAGGCAGTAATGGAGTTCAATCACCAGCAAGGAATGCTGGACCATGTGATCATATGAAGGAGATGGGAGTGATCACAAAGTAGCCATACCTGGGAAGAGAACTAAGGAGCTTTGCTAGCAACAGAAACTGACATTAACTCCTATGCTGCCAAAGGAAAGAAATACATTTAATATGAAGTCTCATTACAGGAATGATACACCGCTCATAAACATTTCACAGACTCTTTACATGCATTTTGCAAAATTCCAGTTGAGAGGTGTAAGTAGCTCGTTGATAGGAAGCGATTTATTGTAGTTATTTATTCCAAAGGGTGCCTTTTTTGTTTTGTTTTTGTGTTGTTCCAATACATGTGTATGACAAAAATGTGTAATTGCAATAATTTTCTGGGAGAAATTCTTCATTTTCTGGAACAATTTCAGCAGGGGTGACGATAATGTTGGCCATGTCTGTATATACACAGGGTCATATGAATGTGCTACCCTTATAAAGTCTATAAGCCAACCCCTTAAAGCCTGGAACAACATCATAAATAAAGAATTCATTATAAATGGTTTATTGCAACGGGGGCGATCAGGGTGAGTATGCCCAAAAATGCAATTTCATATCTTGCAAGAGACCATTCCATGATCACTAATTATATGACATATCTCCGCAGATTTAGGCGCTCATCTTACAGGCTTCACCTTCATAAGAGCCCTTCGTGTTTCTCAAATCCCTACTGTAAAAATTTGCATTGAACGTGGCCTCCAGATTTCCAGCCCTGTAGTTCTTCTGGTAGAGTGTTTGTCTTCATGATGGGTTTTAACAATCATCTTCGGTTTTGGGGTGTGGGTTAAGTCAAGTATAGGTCACAGAAGTACTTGTCCTTAAAATGGTTCAGATACCGGGCAATTAGAGAAAGCAGTTGTGTAACCACATTTTATTCCCGTGATTTGCTGCCCAGAGGAGAGACTCCGAGACCTTTCAAGAGCTTAGCTGGAATTAGGATTTTCACAGCAGAACGGTACAGCCTGCTGTCATTGCCTCTCTTGGATCGAGGACTGAGATTTTCAGGTCACATGGTAAATATGTTGTGCACAATGTCATATGCCATACATATCATCCAGGGATAGAGCATATAGTTTTATATCCACTGTTGATGCATGAAGTTCTCATTTCACTGAATCCTCCGATTTCTAAATATTCTGTTTCCCCAAATTCTGAAACTGGGACTCACCGTTCATGCCAAAATGAGTCTAGCACATTTAGTTTCTCTGAAGTCTTTTTTTTAGATTTTTTTAACAATATAAATCCATTCCTCCTGCCCTGGGGACCCTCCTGCCCTACCCAAGGAGGACTTACCATCCACGCTGCCCCATGTCACCATCCCCAGCAAGAATACGGCAGCAGGTGGTTCTACTAACCACATACCCGGGTGGCGTCACGACAAATCCCCTGTAAATATACCCCTTTTTGGACTGATCCCAGGCTATGGGACCGGGTCACGACTACCGTGATATTCCTGAAAGACCGCCACCGTCCTGGTTCCCGAGTAACCCATAGCCTGGGGGTGCATCACATGTACTGATGGGGTTCTGATTTTTTTTTACTAAATGAGGGTTGTGATGCTGTGCTTATGTACTGATGAAGGTTATATGTATGTATATCTGTATCTCTGGTGGGTCTGGTGATGTATTTCTGTACTGATGAGGGTTTTAATGCCTTGTTTCTTTACTGATGGGAGTTACATGAATGTGTTTCTGTACCTCTGGTGGGGCTGGTGATGTATTTCTGATTCTGTACTGATGAGGGTTTTGATGCTTTGTTTCTTTACTGATGGGAGTTGCATGGATGTATTTCTTTACTGATGAGGGTTCTAGTTATGTATTTCTGTACCTCAGGTGGTTGTTGTAATGTATTCCTGTTCAGATGGTGATTCTAATGTTGAATTTCTGGGTGGTTGTTGTGATGCATTTCTGTACTGATGAGGGTTCTGGTGATATCCTTCTGTACCTCTAGTGGGTCTGGTGACGTATTCCTGTGCTGTTATAGGTTGTGATCCTGTACACATGTAACAATCCATAACTTGTAAGCTTACTTGATACATGACTATGTTAACAAAGTATTGTGCCATCTGACAAATTAAGGGTTTTATGTTTTTGAGGGTCAATGTTTTTATTTGCTTACAGCATTAAAAGAGTTGTCCCAAGTTTCGGATGAATCTGCAGGTGCTTTGTGTGTAACTCTAGGTGACTTCTGAATTCTCACCATGCGCACACTCCACACTGTCAAGATTCTCTGGTGCAGGAAGTGAGACTGTGAGGTCATGAAACTGGAAGTATGTGCGTTACATGCATGCAGTCACGTGCCGACTAGACATGAGTGGACTCGATCAATGAAAATGAATTGAATGAGGCTGGAATGAGTCAGTATATAAATTGCACTTTTGTGATTACATGACCTCCAATCTTCCCATTTGCACAGGAGAATCCTGAAAGTGTGCAGCCCACGAGCTGTGAGAATTCAGAGACCCTGTAGTATGGCAGATGAGGGGGCGCCAAACTGAATTCTTGCCCCGGGTGCCAGAAAACCTAGATACACCTCTGTACTCCAGCATCTTTAGTGAAGAGCTTTCCATTGTCTTGTTCCTCTGTTACTACTCCTGGGAATGTGTGAATTCACAATGTGGGTGTGTCCTTGCACACTGTCCAATCAGTTGTGATTGTGTCAGACTACGGGGCATATTCTATTGATAAAGGGAATGGAAACTTACAATTGCAATATATTATCAAGAATACCATCAATCCTGACCAAGTTCCAAACTCTGTTTGTCAAAATGCAGCCCCAAATTTGCAAGGTCCCTCCACCTTGCTTCACTCTCCCTGCAGACGCTCATTATTTTACCACTCCCCTTTTGCAAATAAAATTCCTTCTGTTAAATTCTCAGGCTAGGGTCCCCAACCACTGGGCCCCAGACCTGCATCGGGCCGTTAGGGTCCCTGTGCCGGTCCGCTGCAGACCAGCACTACAGTAGTGACAGTAGTGAAATGCAGTGGCTCAGAGCCTGCTTCCCCACCCCTAGTGACAAAACTCCCAGCAGATCAGACTCCAGCGAATTAGAGGCGAGCATCTAACGTTATGCAATGACGTCATATGCTCGCCTCTGATTGGCTGCTGGCTCATCTGCTGGGAGTCTTGTTACTGAGGGGCGAGGAAGCGGCTCTGAGCCGCCGGAGGACCGGTGAGGAAAGAGTTTGAGAGTGTGTGTCTGTGTGTGTATGTATGCATGTGAGAGTGTGTGTTATTGGGGGCTGAATGATGGATTTATTGGGGGCTGCAACAAGAGAATAATGTGGTTATTGGGGGCTGAATGAAGGGGTTATTGGGGGCTGAATGATGGGGTTATTGGGGGCTGCAACAAGGGAATGATGGGGTTATTGGGGCTGAATGATGGGGTTATTGGGGGCTGTAACAAAGGAATGATGGGGTTATTGGGGGCTGCAACGAGGGAATGATGGGGTTATTGGGGGCTGAATGATGGGGTTATTGGGGGCTGCAACAAGGGAATGATGGGGTTATTGGGGGCTGAATGATGGGGTTATTGGGGGCTGCAACAAGGGAATGATGGGTTTATTGGGGGCTGAATGATGGGGTTATTGGGGGATGCAACAAGGGAATGATGGAGTAGGTTATTGGGGGCTGCAACAAGGCGATGATGAGGTTATTGGGGGCTGAATAATGGGGTTATTGGAGACTGCAACAAGGGAATGATGGAGTTATTGAGGGCTGCAACAAGAGGATGATGGGGTTATTGGGGGCTGCGGAAAGGAGATGATGGGGGCTGCAAGGGGATGATGGGGTTATTGGGTTTGCTGCAAGGGGATGATAGGGTTATTGGGGGCTGCTGCAAGGGAATGATTGGGCTATTGGGCGCTGCTGTAAAAGGATGATGGGGTTATTGGGGGCTGCAAGGGGATGATGGGGTCGTTGGGGGCTGAAAGTGGATGATGGGGATATTTTGGGCTGCAAGGGTATCGATGGGGGCTGCAAGGGGATGGAAAAATAAGACATCCTCTCATAATAAGACGTAGCGCATCTTTTGGGGAAACAGGGTACTAAACTCCACCCCTTCTCTATAGCCCCACCCATATGATCAAAGCCCCACCCCTGTGCAACCCCACCCTCCTGGGCCCCGGAAAAGTGGTCTTGCATGGAGCCGGTCCTTGGTGCAAAAAAGGTTGGGGACCACTGGTCTAGAGCACTTGCTGCCATTTTTCTGCACCCCACATCCTATGATTTCATACATAGTTGAGTAATTTGGCTTTGTTTCCATGTTGAAGGTATGGAGTTTTGATTACAGTTCTTTCATGAAGACCTCTTGAGTTTATAATATATATTGTGAACAGTAGAGAAGTTAATTGGATCCCACTGGTTGCTGCCGCCAGTTCCGAGCTGATGGCACTGCTGAATAGAGATGAGCCACCACCCCGGTGTTCGAATTCGATTCGATTAGTCGAATTGACGGGGTGTTCGACGAATGTTCGTCGAATGCTCGACGAACACCATCGAACACACCCGGAAAACGAACAAACCGGGCCTGTGGGGCATTTTCACTTCCACAATGTATATACAGTTAGGGCCAGAAATATTTGGACAGTGACACAATTTTCGCGAGTTGGGCTCTGCATGCCACCACATTGGATTTGAAATGAAACCTCTACAACAGAATTCAAGTGCAGATTGTAACGTTTAATTTGAAGGGTTGAACAAAAATATCTGATAGAAAATGTAGGAATTGTACACATTTCTTTACAAACACTCCACATTTTAGGAGGTCAAAAGTAATTGGACAAATAAACATAACCCAAACAAAATATTTTTATTTTCAATATTTTGTTGCGAATCCTTTGGAGGCAATCACTGCCTTAAGTCTGGAACCCATGGACATCACCAAACGCTGGGTTTCCTCCTTCTTAATGCTTTGCCAGGCCTTTACAGCCGCAGCCTTCAGGTCTTGCTTGCTTGTGGGTCTTTCCGTCTTAAGTCTGGATTTCAGCAAGTGAAATGCATGCTCAATTGGGTTAAGATCTGGTGATTGACTTGGCCATTGCAGAATTTTCCACTTTTTTGCACTCATGAACTCCTGGGTAGCTTTGGCTGTATGCTTGGGGTCATTGTCCATCTGTGCTATGAAGCGCCGTCCAATCAACTTTGCAGCATTTGGCTGAATCTGGGCTGAAAGTATATCCCGGTACACTTCAGAATTCCTCCGGCTACTCTTGTCTGCTGTTATGTCATCAATAAACACAAGTGACCCAGTGCCATTGAAAGCCATGCATGCCCATGCCATCACGTTGCCTCCACCATGTTTTACAGAGGATGTGGTGTGCCTTGGATCATGTGCCGTTCCCTTTCTTCTCCAAACTTTTTTCTTCCCATCATTCTGGTACAGGTTGATCTTTGTCTCATCTGTCCATAGAATACTTTTCCAGAACTGAGCTAGCTTCTTGAGGTGTTTTTCAGCAAATTTAACTCTGGCCTGTCTATTTTTGGAATTGATGAATGGTTTGCATCTAGATGTGAACCCTTTGTATTTACTGTCATGGAGTCTTCTCTTTACTGTTGACTTAGAGACAGATACACCTACTTCACTGAGAGTGTTCTGGACTTCAGTTGATGTTGTGAACGGGTTCTTCTTCACCAAATAAAGTATGCGGCGATCATCCACCACTGATGTCATCCGTGGACGCCCAAGCCTTTTAGAGTTCCCAAGCTCACCAGTCAATTCCTTTTTTCTCAGAATGTACCCAACTGTTGACTTTGCTACTCCAAGCATGTCTGCTATCTCTCTGATGGATTTTTTCTTTTTTTCAGCCTCAGGATGTTCTGCTTCACCTCAATTGAGAGTTCCTTTGACCGCATGTTGTCTGGTCACAGCAACAGCTTCCAAATGCAAAACCACACACCTGGAATCCACCCCTGACCTTTTAACTACTTCATTGATTACAGGTTAACGAGGGAGACGCCTTCAGAGTTAATTGCAGCCCTTAGAGTCCATTGTCCAATTACTTTTGGTCCCTTGAAAAAGAGGAGGCTATGCATTACAGAGCTATGATTCCTAAACCCTTTCTCCGACTTGGATGTGGAAACTCTCATATTGCAGCTGGGAGTGTGCACTTTCAGCCCATATTATATATATAATTGTATTTCTGAACATGTTTTTGTAAACAGCTAAAATAACAAAACTTGTGTCACTGTCCAAATATTTCTGGCCCTAAATGTATATACATTGTGGAAGTGAAAAAAAGTGAAAGAAAGTGTTAAAAATAAAAAAATAATCAATGCTCACCTGTCCGCGGTCCACCGAAGCCTCCGGCAAGGTCCTGCGGCTTCTAGGATCTGTGGTGACGTCATGTTCTCGCGCAAACTCTGGTCACATGACCGGAGTTCCGCGAGAAGATGACGTCACCACAGGTCCTGGAAGCACAGGACCTTGCCGGAAAGCTTAAAATAGATATTTTTATGATTCGGACCCTTTCTTTAAGTAAAAGTTACTTAAAGAAAGGGTCCGAAACATAAAAATATCTATTTTAAGCTTTCCGGCAAGGTCCTGTGCTTATAGGACCTGTGGTGACCTCACGTTTCTCGCGGGAACTCCGGTCACGTGACCGGAGTTCCCGCGAGAACGTGAGTTCAGCACAGGTCCTATTAGCAATAGGACCTTGCCGGAAAGCTTAAAATAGATATTTTTATGTTTCGGACCCTTTCTTTTACTTAAAGCGAACCTGTCACCCCCCCCCTGGGCATCAAAAGCTATAATAGCCACCTTCTGCAGCACTAAGGCTGCATTCAGAGAAGGTGGCTATAGGCTTTTGATGCCCTTTATACTATGAAATATGCAGTTAGGTAATTGCTCACACTTATGAAGACCAAAGACCGGGAGGCGGGGTTTCACGCTCCTCCGACCCGCCCCCTTTTGTCAGTCATGGTGCGCGCCTGCTGCTGCCTCCCCTGACTGTGTGAAATGAACGCGCGTCTTCATTCTCCTGTATGGAGCCGCGCATGCGCTGTGCGCCCGGTGTCCAGGAAGTCGTCGGGCAGCACGCACAGCGCATGTGCGGCTTCATACAGGAGAACGAAGACGCGCGTTCATTTCACACAGTCAGGGCAGGCAGCAGCAGGCGCGCACCATGACTGACAGAGGAGGGGCGGGTCGGAGGAGCGTGAAACCCCGCCTCCCGGTCTTTGGTCTTCATAAGTGTGAGCATTTACCTAACTTCATATTTCATAGTATGAAGGTCATCAAAAGCCTATAGCCACCTTCTCTGAATGCAGTCTTAGTGCTGCAGAAGGTGGCTATTTTAGCTTTTGATGCCCGGGGGGGTGACAGGTTCGCTTTAAAGAAAGGGTCCGAAACATAAAAATATCTATTTTAAGCTTTCCGGCAAGGTCCTATTGCTAATAGGACCTGTGCTGACGTCACGTTCTCGCGGGAACTCCGGTCACTAAACTTGGTGTTGTCTAGTTTTGTTGCCTCCCCTAACCGGGTTCTGTCCTAACTTTCCCACCCTCCACTTGTCTTGTCCCGCCATCCCATTGCTGGGCATAGAGTCTCTAGTCTTGGGATCGAGAGTGTGTTGGGTGTGTGTTTGGGGTGACCGAACTTACCGATTCCGGCTGCTGCGCCATCTAAGGGTGACTGGTCCGCAGGGGCGCCACATTTCCATCAGGAAAAATATTGCCATTATTTGCAAGGAAACTAAGGCATCTTCTATTTCCAAGTTATGGCTCTCAGGAAAGCCATGCACTAGGCATGTACATGTCATTATGAGCGACATTTGCGAATTGTGCCGTCAGTGGCTGTTTGACAAAGTTGGTGCAATCCAATTTTCAAGGTTTTCTTCTTTCCTAACTCAGCAAATGCGGACATTCCCCTGATAGTTGAGTGTAAGCTGTTCGGTTCACATACACTGCGCAGGATCCTGTTCCCAGAGTACATGTCATGTCACGGGTAACGTAACTGTTGTACGCTGGTGTTAACTTAATGGCATCCTATTGTATTAATAGCCTTACAAGGGCCTAATTAGAGGGTATAAGTACATATCCTGTGCAAATATCATCACATCTCCTGCGTGGAATAAATATTGACCCCCCCTGTCTCAAGGATTAGTAAGTCATTCTCTGGTAAATGTGGCTGCTAATTGCACATTCATACAGTCTTGGGTTGAGTTACTCACCCGGCCGAGGCTGCCAAGCACAACTGTACATTAAATAGGATTTGAATATTAACCTGAAGGCAAATATTGGCAAGAGGGAAATTCAAGTTAGTATAATATTTCCTTTTGACAGCTCACACATAGGATGGGTTAATTGAATTAACCTCAAACTGACATCCCCAGCTCCGGATGGGAAATTATAGACATCTGTTGAATGGGAACTGGTTCAATAAAGGTTGGTGAAAGGACGATACTTGTTTAAAGTGTATGACTTATTCAATACCCGCTATACAGGTGCATCTGAATGAATTAGAGTACATCATACATTTATTTGAGTAATTCAATACATAAAGTGAAACACATATATTATATAGAGTCATTACACACTGAGGGATCTTTTTCAAGTGTTTATTTCTGTTAATGTTGATGCAAGCAACATTTTTGTGTCCGGTGAGAATAATCCGAATTCTCCCGAATTCCACCGCAGAGTTGAAACCGGATGGGAGAGAGCTGCCATCCGGCTCCATCCAGCCCCATAGGCTACTATGGGGCCAAAAACCGGTCCGGGACTGTCTGGTTTACACAGGACAGCCCCGGACTGGACCTTGCCGTGGAGTGAAGCCAGCCTAAATAGACTATTTTTTTCTAATGTACGAGGTGCAGGTTACCACCATGATTAAGGCATCAACAAGGGGCGTTTTTAGGGGTGGTGGGGGCAACTTGGGGTGTTGTGTTTTGTCTGGATGTAAACTTTTTAGATCACTAAATATTATGCTTTGAATCCATGTGAGATTTTATCTTCTACACTCGCTGGAAGTTTTGCATCTTGCATGCTCTGAACGGGCCTTTCCGTGCTAGAGAGATCCATGTGGACCTTGAATCTGTGGTGAGCTGAATTTTCATGTTTTGTTTACATTTTAAAAAAGAAAAAAAATCATGCATCGGAGCAATAAAAAAAATAATACATTAAAATATCACCATGACCCAAATGACAAATTGCTCCATGTGTCCATTAGGCTGAAGGCACACTGACGTGCATCAAACACAGAGTTTGTGGGTGTGTGTGGTGCGAGTATGGTGCGTATGGTGAGTGTGGCTGGCTGTATGTATGTAAGTGTGCTGTGATTGTGAGGTGTGAGTGCGTGTGTGCTGTGTGATTGTGATGCTGTCCACGGCCTGAAGGACCGCAGGCAGCATTTGTCGGGAATAGAAACTCTGCGCCTGTCAAAGCCACAGAGTTTAAATCTCTTGCTTTGCTGGTACAGTAAGGTATCAGTTTGTACCGCTGTGACAGCAGCGGTACAAGATGTTTAGCTACTACAATAATGATAGTAGTAAAATAATGTATTCTGGGGTTATTTTACTGATTAACCCTAGTCAGCATCCTCTGCACCGCATGTGTGCGCAGAGGATGCTGATGCGGCTCTAAACCCAGTGCTGAAGGGGTTAATATGCAGCTGGTGTAGTGACACCATGTATGTGGAGAGTGTCCTCACTCTCTGCAGACATGGTGTCATTACACCATGTGTGTGAAGGGGTTAATTTTTATGTATAATGGTTTAAAAGAACTGTCGGGTTTATAAATTCACAGAGAAAGCCGGCACACTGTTACTGTCTATGGGGAGCTGTGGCTTCAACACCATGAGAGGGGACAGCTCCTCATAGACAGTAACAGAGAGCCAGCTTTTTCTGTGAATTTATAAACCCGACAGTTCTTTTAACCCATTATACATAAAAATTAACCCCTTCACACACATGGTGTAATGACACCATGTCTGCAGAGAGTGAGAAAACACTCTCCACATACATGGTGTCACTACACCAGCTGCATATTAACCCCTTCAGCACTGAGTTTAGAGCCGCATCAGCATCCTCTGCGCACACATGTGGCACAGAGGATGCTGATGGGGTTAATCCCTAAAATAACCCCGGAATACATTATTTTACAACAGTCATTATTGTATTAGCTAAACATCTTGTACCGCTGCTGTCACAGTGGTACAAGGTGATAGCTTACTGTACTGACAAAGCGGTCATTTTAAACTTGCCGGCTTGACAGCCGGCGAGTTTAAAGCGTTTTTGCCTGCACACTCGTACTGTGTGCTGTATGGGGGCGAGATTTTCTCACACCCATAAACTTGCATTGCCCTCACCGCGCGTCAGAAACGCGTGCAGTCGCAGCATGCTGCGATTGCACTCGCTTCTGACTCGCAGTGCGAGTTAGGTGTGGGGACTCCACCAGTGTGCCCTGCCTGATAGGGCAACACTGGTCCCAGTGCAATGCGAGATCCCTCGCATGGCACTCGTGCGAGTCCCTCGCACCGTGTGCCTCCAGCCTTAGACAGATGAATTCTGTCCTGCAGCTCTCCACAAAAGTCCGTGGTACCAGTACACAGCAGACTCAGTGGAATTCCGTCTCATATGACCACTTATGGCCACTTTACACACACCAATTTCTGTGTCCAACTTCTGAACAACTTACTGGTTGCAGTGAAATCATGGACACATTGCTCCATTGTACAGTCACAAAATGTAACAATGTGTCCATGATTTCACTGCAACCAGAGATCTGTTCAGAAGTTGGTCACAGAAGTTGGTGTGTGTAAAGTGGCCCTTAAACATTTCAGTTTCAGTGCGGCAGTTGGAAAAATCAGTTTAATTGATTCCATATATATATGTGACCTGTATATTTTATATATTCTGTTCTCGGTGAATCCAGAGATGGCACTGTGTTACTTTCTCTCCGGACACACCTTGTGTCACCCTTGTTCTGCCATCGCTGTCAGCAGGCATGGCCTACAAATATATGGCAGGATTAGTGTACAGAGGTCTATGTAAATTCTGACCTTTTCCTCCACAAATAAAAGGTAACAGATTGGCGTAGGCTTATGAGTTCCAGCTGTAGGATAGGTGCTCCTACCATAACTCCTGAGCTAAGGGAGAGATCATTGATGTGAACACTTAGATGCCTGGCATGGAGTTGGCAGCACATGATACTTAGTGGAAGATAGATGCATAATATATCCCTGACTACAACCAATTATTAGTATTAGTATTATTTATTTATGAAGCACTATTGATTCCATGGTGCTGTACATGAGAAAGGGTTACATACAAACAAGTTAAAAATACAATGAGAAAACTAACGGTGAGACTGATATAGAGGGGAGAGAGGACACTGCCCTTGCAGGCTTACATTCTACAGGGCAGTGGGGAGAGAGACCGTAGGTTGGATCTGCACTGGTGGTGGTGGCGCGCCGGGTCCAATGGTGGTGGAGCACCAGGTCCAGTGGTGGTGGAGCGCCAGGTCCAACGGTGGTAGAGCACAAGGTCCAGTGGTGGTGGAGCGGCAGATCCAGTGGTGGTGGCGCGCGGGTACATGATGGTGGAGCACCAGGTCCAATGGTGGTGGAGCACCAGGTCCAGTGGTGGTGGAGTACCAGGTCCAATGGTGGTGGAGCACCAGGTCCAATGGTGTTGGAGCACCAGGTCCAATGGTGGTGGAGCACCAGGTCCAGTGGTGGTGGAGCACCAGGTCCAATGGTGGTGGAGTGTCGGGTCCCGTGGTGTTGAAGCGGCACTGTGGTCATTGCAGGCTGTAGGCTGTTCTGAAGAGATGGGTTTTCAGCTTCCGCTTGAAGGTTCTGAATGTAGGGGACAGTCGGACATTTTAGGGTGCAGAATTCCAGAGGATGGGGGATGCTCGGACGAAGTCTTGCAGGCGGTTAGATGAGGAACGCACAAATGTGGAGGAAAGAAGGACGTCTTGGGAGGATCAAAGATTACGAGTCTAATCTGATTTTTATAAATTGTCTCATTGACAAACTGTTCAGGGGAATCTCCATTTTTCTGGTGCTTCATTATCCTACAAGCTATGGCTGTAGGATGAAGCTCCAGGATGGTCAACTCCTTCTATATGTATGCATCCCTTTTCTAGAAGTTGCGTTGGTGGAGAATCCATCACTCAAACTAAAACCATGACATGCTGGGATTTATAATTCCATGGTGGCCAGTTCCTTTTTTATAGAGAGAGGGGTTATGGTATTTTATCTATGGCCTTATCTTCTGCTGTAGTCCTAACACCTTCTTAAACAACTCCCTGGATTCAGAAGGCAGAGCTGCAGCTGGAATTAACCTCCGGTGCCCCTGGTGCTATACACAGTGATAAGAGGCTTTCCCATACAGAGATCTTCATCTGTCTTTTATCAGACTCATAGATGATGGAGGGGAGCAAGGTCTCCATGTAAACAGCACTCAGAGGTGATGGAAAAGCAGAGGTGAATGGGGCCTCGGAGTTAACCACATTAGTGCCGAGAGCAAAACTGAAAAAAATTCAATTTGCCCCTGTCTCACCAATGATTACATATCTGTATATAGAGTCAAAATACCGATCCCCTTTTTAGGCTTCATTGTCTTAAAATAGGAATTTTGGCATCTTAAAAGGTATCTGTCAGTAGGATCAATCCCCTACGCAATCTATATGGACATGTAGGTCAAAGGAAGTTGAATAAAATTATACCTTGATATCTGTGATTCGATGTCTGATGACGTCACTTGCGCCGCCAGCCCATATGATGTCACTGGTCTCTGCATGTTGAGTTTTCTAACACCGCTCTTCTGCCAGCTATTTACTGACGATCTCAGCCGGCAATAGAGAGTGGGCTGTCATTGTGCACTTCACACTGGGACTACCCCAGCCCCTGAAGTGAGCAGCCTCTGCCCCTGACGATGCTTTATTTCAGGGAGGGGGCAGAGCCTGTGGCAGTGATCGCAGCCTCTACCCCCTGATGACACTTCATTTCAGGGAGGGAGCAGAGCCTGTGGCAGTGATCGCAGCCTCTACACCCTGATGACACTTTATTTCAGGGAGGGGGCAGAGTCTGTGGCAGTGATCGCAGCCTCTACCCCTGATGACACTTTGTTTCAGGGAGGGAGCAGAGCCTGTGGCAGTGATCGCAGCCTCTACCCCCTGATGATACTTCGTTTCAGGGAGGGAGCAGAGCCTGTGGCAGTGATCGCAGCCTCTACCCCCTGATGACACTTTGTTTCAAAGAGGAGGCAGAGTCTGTGGCAGTGATCGTAGCCTCTACCCCCTGATGACACTTTGTTTCAGGGAGGAGGCAGAGTCTGTGGCAGTGATCGCAGCCTCTACCCCTTGATTATACTTCGTTTCAGGGAGGGAGCAGAGCCTGTGGCAGTGATCGCAGCCTCTACCCCTTGATGACACCTTATTTCAGGTAGTGGGCAGAGCTTGTGGTAGTAATTGCAGCCTCAACCCCTGATGACACTTCATTTCAGGGAGGGGGCAGAGCTTGTGGCAGTGATTGCAGCCTCTGCCCACTGATGATGCTTTGTTTCAGGGAGGTGGCAGAGATTGAAGTCTCTGCTCCCTGATGACACTTCGTTTCAGGGAGGGGGAAAGACCCTGTGGCAGTGATCACAGTCTCTGTCCCTGATGACAATTCATTTGCGTGCATTGGAATTCTCAGACAAACCGTCATCAAAAGGGAAATAGGGGAAAAAACTATACACTAGTTAAGGAAGAATGGGAAACTTTTATTGTAAGTATGTTAGAAAATAGTTTATATTAAAGCACTCAATAGATATGAATTTAGAATGAAAATTACTTTACCTTCGGGAACACCCCTATAAAGAATTCCACCTCTCACCTGGAAATTTGGACACTTCTTTATAAAATGCTCCAGGTCTCTTATAGTCGAAGGCATCTTCTCCAAAAAGCAATTGTAAGATCTTTCCCAGGTGATCAATGGGATTTAGATCCAGACTCATTGCTGCCACTTCAGAACTCACCAGCAGTTTGTTTTCATCAATTTCTGGGGCTTCTTGAGATAAGTTTGGACTAATTTTCCTGCTGGAAAATCCATGACCTAGGACACACACCCAGCTTTCTGACACTGGGCACAACATTGTCACCCAAAATCCTTTGGTAACCTTCAGATTTCATGATGCCTTGCATGCAGTCAAGTCCCCCAGTGGCAGGTGCAGCAAAACCACCCCAAAACATATTTGTCCTTCCACCATATGTGACTGTAGGTCGTGTGTTCTTTTCTTTGTAGTCTCATTCTGTTTTCAGTAAACAGTAGAGTGATGTGCTTTACCAAAAAACTCTTTCTTAGTCTCATCTATCCACAAGACGCTTTCCGAGAAGGATTTTGGCTTACTCACGTACATTTTGGCATACTGCAGTCTAGCTTTTTTTGTCTCTGTGTCAGCAGTGGTGTCCTCTGGGGTCTCCTTTATCGAATTTCATTTCATTCACATGTAGCATGTGGACGGATAGTTCGCACTGACACTGATGCACCCTGAGCCTACAGGACAGCTTGAATTTCTTTGGAACTTGATTGGTACTTATCCAACATCCGGACTCTATTATGTGTTGCAACCTCTCATCAATTTTTTTTCTGCCATCCGTGTCCAGGGACTTTAGGTATTGTGCAATGGATTGTAAACATCTTGATTATGTTGCGCACCATGGACAAAGGAATATCAAGATTTTTGCAGAAGGACTTGTAACCTTGAGATTGTTGATATTTTTCAACAATTTTTGTTTTCAAATTCTCAGACAGTTCTCTTCTCCTCTTTCTGTTCTCCATACCTCGTGAGGCACACACAGACGCACAATGCAAAGATTGAGTCAACTTCTCCCCTTTTTATCTGGTTTCAGGTGTGATACTCATATTGCCCACACCTGTTACTTTCCACAGGTGAGTGTGAACGAGCGTCACCTGCTGGAAACAAAGTTATTTACCTACAATTTTTGAAAGATGCCAACAATTATGTCCAGACCATCTTTGTGTTTTGTGTTTTTTTTTTGTGAAATTATGCTCAGTTTGTTTTTTCCCTGCTTTTTTGTGTTGTTACAATACTACAAAGGAAATAAACACATGTATGAGAAAACATGTGTAATTGCAATAATTTTCTCATACTACATAATTTTCTGGAAAAATTTTAAGGGTGCCAACACTTTCAGCCATGCCTGTATACTTTGTCCACTGACGCTCCTAACAATATACCGTATTTTCCGCTTTTTGGGGGAGGGGGGGGAATGGGGGTGCTTCTTACAAAGCAGACAGTAAAAAAATGGGGTGAAAAGTTAAAAACAGCCTTTCTTACTCTACGGCTGCGGGGGAGACTGGTAGCAGGCAGGGTCCCGGTGGGGCAATGCAGCTGGCCTGGTGGTCGGAGGTTTGTGGGTGGCATTCTTGAAGTCCGCTGCGGCAGAGAATGCCAAGAGCGTGCAAAACAGTAATCAAAGAAAAAGGTGGCTACTTAGAAGAACCTAGAATATAAGACATATTTCTGGACAAATATCAGGAGGGACATAAACCAGGATGGGAGCATGGAAACCAGGATGGGGGCATATATTTTAGGAAGGGCATATATACCAGGATGGGTACCAAATATTAGGAGGGGGACCATATATCAGAAGGAGGACAATATACCAGGATGGGGGCATGGATACTAGGAGGGGAACCATATATCTGGAGGAGGACCATATACCAGGATGGGGGCATGGATACCAGGAGGGGAACCATATATCAGGAGGAGGACCATATACCAGGATGGGGGCATGGATACCAGGGTGGGGGCATGGATACCAGGACGGGGAGCATATATTAGGAGGGGGACCATATATCAGGAGGAGGACCATATACCAGGATGGAGGCATGGATATCAGGAGGGGCACATATGCCAGGATGGGGGCATGGATTCCAGATGGGGGACCATATATCAGGAGGGGGCACATATACCAGAATACAGACAAATATACCAGGATAGGGGACATATAAACTGATTGTAAGACAGACACTGACATTATAAGAAGAACCCCATTTACCGTATATACTTGTGTATAAGCCGACCCGTGTATAAGCTGACCCCCCTACTTTTGCCCCCAAAAACTGAGAACACTTATTGACTCACGTATAAGCCGAGGGTGGACTCCAGCACAGGTATACAGGCCCCCCCAGTGGTATACCGCAGGCCCCAGCAGTGGGGTATACAGCAGGCCCCAGCAGTGGGGTATACAGCAGGCCCCAGCAGTGGGGTATACAGCAGGCCCCAGCAGTGGGGTATACAGCAGGCCCCAGCAGTGGGGTATACAGCAGGCCCCAGCAGTGGGGTACACAGTACAGGCCCCCAGGGGAATACAGCAGGCCCCCAGGGGTGTAAGCAGGCCTCCCAGGGGTGTAAGCAGGCCCCCAGGGGAATACAGCAGGCCCCCAGGGGTGTAAGCTGGCCCCCAGGGGTGTAAGCAGGCCCCCAGGGGTATACAGCAGGCCCCCAGGGGTGTAAGCAGGCCCCCAGGGGTATACAGCAGGCCCCCAGGGGTGTAAGCAAGCCCCCAGGGGTGTAAGCAGGCCCCCAGGGGTGTAAGCAGGCCCCCAGGGGTATATACAGCAGGCCCCCAGGGGTGTAAGCAAGCCCCCAGGGGTATATACAGCAGGCCCCCAGGGGTGTAAGCAGGCCCCCAGGGGTATATACAGCAGGCCCCCAGGGGTATATACAGAAGCCCCAGTGGCACTGGCCCCCCCATCATGAGAAGAGCCCCCCACACTTTGCAGAGCCCCCCCCCCGCTGCATTATCTTACCATCCAGGGTCTTCTTCACCGGAGGTCCTGCAGTCCATCCTCGCGCGCTGTGTTCCCGATCTCTTGTGACCCGGCGGTCGCAGTGGAATGACGTCATCGCCCCGGATCACGTGAGACCTGAACACAGCGCGTGGTGATGAACTGTAGGACCTCCGGTGAAGAAGACCCTGGATGGTAAGATAATACAGCGGGGGGGGGGCTCTGCAAAGTGTGGGGGGCTCTAAACATGCTGGGGAGGCTAGTGCCACTGGGGGGCTGCTGTATACACTGGGGGGCTGTATGCACGGCTCCCCCTGCCACTGTGATGGGCGGGGGGAGCCGTGCATATCTAATGAGCGGCCCCACGTGATGGGCCGCTCTCAGCAGCCTCCCCCCCGCCTCCTCCAGCCTCCCCAGCACCCGGCCTGTTAAAATCATAGTAAAGTACTGTATTGACCCGTGTATAAGCCGTGTATAAGCCAATTATTGGGCTGAAAAACTCGGCTTATACACGAGTATATACGGTAACATTAAAAATTATTTTGTTTCTCTTTTCCTTCACCAAATTTGGGGGTGCGTCTTATAATCAGGTGCATCTTATAAAGCGAAAAATATGGTACACCTATTTGTTTCACCTGCAGCTGAATAGTATTCTCATTCCACCAGACAATTGCAAAAAATATGTAAATTAAAGCCTGGCTGTGAAAATCTTGGCTAATCCTTGGTTTTATGTGTTTATTTGTCTTTGATAGTATTACTTATTTCATATAGGCCAAATGGACTTTTGTGGCCCCTAGGCTTCAGGGCCGTGGTGCGATTGTAACCTCTGCACCTATTGTAGGTTACCCCCCTGCCTGTACTGTCATTTTGTTTGAATATTCTGTGGGTTATACTGATAAAGGATTAATTGTATTATCTGCATTTTATATTACTATTAAAATGAAAAAGATACTGGCTCTCCGTCTTCCATATAAAAACGATCCAGTTTATTTTGTAGGGACCGTAAGGGCCGGGGTACTCAACCATCTGGGGCAAACACTTCAGAAGTCACAATGGCGGTCCCCAGAGGTTGTGGTCCTGGCCAGACATGTTTAAGGGGTTATTTACAGGGCATAGTAGTAGTTTGTAAGAAAACTGGAGTTGGGCTGCTGTGTTCCAAGGGGAGATGGTGTGGCAGCCAGGTGGTAAACCCTCTCCAGTTAGGGCAGGGCCCCTTGGAATCTGTAGAGGGATGGATGGGATGTTGCATGGTGCAGAGGAAGGAAGGAAGGACCAGACAACACACAGTTCTTGTGATTCTTACCCTTTACTTGAAGATCAGGATTACAACCCAGCCAGGGTACAATGTTCACCAGGATTACAGCCTGGCCAGCCCAGAGGTAATTAGAATTCACCTTGCTGAGACAATGGATATATGGCCTTCCAGCAGCCTTTTCCTGTTCTGACACTTGCTACCCCTTGTTCTCCCCTAAGTGTCCCTTGGTTGCCAATCCCTGCAGGCAGGTAGCTGCGGGTCCTACGAGCGACGGTCTTTTATCCTCTGATCTTATATAGCCCCTTGAGCCTCAGGAGGATCCACAAGGTGAGTGACTGTACTTGAAGCCCAGTGACCTCCAGTTTCTCGACCGGTCCTGAAGTATCCCTGGTCGATTTGGGGCTGGTACCCCTGTTGCAGCTAGTTCCTATGCCCAGCTTCAACAGCTGGCAGCAGATTCATCTCTCCAGGACCTTGGTCTAACACTTCACTCCACACTCCATGCTTCTCAAATTGCCTGGACTCAACTAGAACTCCTCTCCTTGCCACCCCCCCCCCCCTAACCTAACTCCTCCCTCCAGCCATTAGGTGGGGACTGCCCTAAAGGTGGGTCTCTGCCATCCAGCACCTCCCTGGCCTGAAGTTCAGATTTGTTTGGTGTATTTTGGGGATCTCAGCAAAGTATCCTCCTCTTACCTCCAGGCATGATACCACACATATGAAATACATGTAATACCATTTGTGGCAGCCTGGCTGCAGGGGCCCCACAATTTCATAAATAAATGATAAAAAACCACATAAAGACACAAGTGATCAGACAGAGACACGTTTCACAGATTGCATCTCCTTATTCATAGATGTCTCAAGAAGTTAATTGGTTTTGAAGTTCAAATACTATTTCCCATTTCCTAAGGGGTAAAGTTTCTTTTTGTGTATAGATCCAAGTCAGCATAGGGAGAATTATAGGCCATGCAGTGCTCCCCTGGGATTTAAAGAGAATCTGTCAGCAGGTTTTTGCTATGTAATTTAAAAGCAGCATGACGTAGGGACAAAATCCTGATTCCAACGAAGTATCTCTTAGTATACTGGGTGCAGCCATTGTGACAGAATCACAGTTTTCTCTGCTGCAGATCTAGGAAATGTTAGGATGCTGAGCCGTGATAACCTGTCCACACCACTGATTGAGAGATTTCTATATTGACAGTTTTCTATACATTGACAGAACACTGCTAAGTAATGAGAGCGTGATTGCACTAGGAGGCAGGAGGCCAGTTGTCCAATGATGATCCCTTGCTGATAAAGCACTGATTTTATTTTTACAACAGACCAGTAAGTGACACATTGCTGGAATTAGGGCCTCAGTCCCTACAACACATAGCAAAAACCTGGTGACAGATTCCCTTTAACGGGAGCATTGCATGGGCTATAATGGGGGCGTCACACGCGTCAATGTCGCCAGCGATCTGATCGCTGGCAACATTGAAGGCTGATCGCTGGTGAGCTGTCACACAGGCAGATTCACCAGCGATCGGTACCAGCGAGAACACTGTGCCGTGAGGCGTTAGTTACCCGCTGTTTACTATGGATACCAGCTCCCAGCGCTTGCTGAGAGGCGCTGGGAGCTGGCTGATCGCTCGTCTCCCGGTATACCACTGGGGCTGCTGTATATACCACTGGGGCTGCTGTATTATATAACTGCTGGGGCTGCTGTATACCACTGGGGCTGCTGTATACCACTGGGGCTGCTGTATATACCACTGGGGCTGTTGTATATACTGCTGGGGCCTGTATACCACTGGGGCTGCTGTATATACTGCTGGGGCCTGTATATACCACTGGGGAGGCTGCTGTAATACTGCTGGGGCCTGTATATACCACTGGGGAGGCTGCTGTATACTACCACTGGGGAGGCCTGTATACCACTGGGGGGGCTGTATACCACACTGCTGGGGCTGTATACCTGTGCTGGGGTCCACCCTCAGCTTATACAAGAGTCAATAGGTTTTCCCAGGTTTTGGGGGCAAAAGTAGGGAGGTCGGCTTATACACGGGTCGGCTTATACACAAGTATATACAGTATCTATCTATCTATCTATCTATCTATCTATCTATCTATCTATCTATCTATCTATCTATCTATCTTATCTATCTATCTACAATAACTATCTATGCATCTATCTCTCTGTTTATCTATTTACAGTATCTATCATCTATCTATGTGTCTATCTATTGTATCTATCTATATCTATTGTATATATCTATCTACAGTATCTATCTATGCATCTATCTGTCTGTTTATTTATCTACAGTATATATCTATCATCTATCTGAGTCTATCTATGTATGTACAGTGCCTACAAGTAGTATTCAACCCCCTGCAGATTTAGCTGGTTGACACATGCGGAATTAACTTGGCATTGTGACATTTGGACTGTAGATCAGCCTGGAAGTGGGAAATACACTGCAGCCAAAAATTTTTTTTTTTTTTTTAAAGCGTTAAAAGTTAATTCAGAGGGTCATTTATTATTCAACCCCTCAAACCACCAGCATTCTGTTTGGTCCCCCTAAAGTATTAAGAAGTAGTTCAGGCACAAAGAACAATGAGCTTCACATGTGTGGATTAATTATCTCTTTTGCCAGCCTTTTCTGACTATTTAAGACCCTCCCCAAACTTGTGAACTGCACTCATACATGGTCAACATGGGAAAGACCATCAGAGACAAGATCGTGGAGGGTCACAAGGCTGGCAAGAGGTACAAAACCCTTTCCAAGGAGTTGGGCCTACCTGTCTCCACTGTTGGGAGCATCATCCGGAAGTGGAAGGCTTATGAAACTACTGCTGGACAGCCTTTGAAAGTTTCCTCCTGTGCCGAGGTCAGGCTTGTCCGAAGAGTCAAGGCTAACCCAAGGACAACAAGGAAGGAGCTCCGGGAAGATCTCATGGCAGTGGGGACATTGGTTTCAGTCAATACCATAAGTAACGTACTCCACCGCAATGGTCTCCGTTCCAGACGAGCCCGTAAGGTTCCTTTACTTTCAAAGCGTCATGTCAAGGCTCGTCTACAGTTTGCTCATGATCACTTGGAGTACTCTGAGACAGACTGGTTCAAGGTTCTATGGTCTGATGAGACCAAGATCGAGATCTTTGGTGCCAACCACACACGTGACGTTTGGAGACTGGATGGCACTGCATATGACCCCAAGAATACCATCCTTACAGTCAAGCATGGTGGTGGCAGCATCATGCTGTGGGGCTGTTTCTCAGCCAAGGGGCCTGGCCATCTGGTCCGCATCCATGGGAAGATTGATAGCACGGCCTACCTGGAGATTTTGGCCAAGAACCTCCGCTCCTCCATCAAGGATCTTAAGATGGGTCGTAATTTCATCTTCCAACAAGACAACGACCCAAAGCACACAGCCAAGAAAACCAAGGCCTGGTTCAAGAGGGAAAAATTCAAGGTGATGGAGTGGCCTAGTCAGTCTCCTGACCTTAACCCAATTGAAAACTTGTGGAAGGAGCTCAAGATTAAAGTCCACATGAGACACCCAAAGAACCTAGATAACTTGGAGAAGATCTGCATGGAGGAGTGGGCCAAGATAACTCCAGAGACCTGTGCCGGCCTGATCAGGTCTTATAAAAGACGATTATTAGCTGTAATTGCAAACAAGGGTTATTCCACAAAATATTAAACCTAGGGGTTGAATAATTATAATTGACCCACACTTTTATGTTTAAAATTTATTAAAATTCAACTGAGCAACATAACTTTTTGGTTTGTAAGATTTATGCTTCTGTTAAAAAATCCTACTCTCGTTTGCAGTTTGAAGGCTCTAACTTATTGGCATCTTATCAAACCACCTAAATCTGCAGGGGGTTGAATACTACTTGTAGGCACTGTATATATCTAGTATCTATATCTATCTACATTATATATCTATCTATATACCTACCTACATTATCTATCTATCTATCTACAGTATCTATGCATCTATATGTTTGTTTATTTATCTACAGTACCTATCTATCATCTATCTATATGTCTATCTACTGTATGTATGAATATATCTAGTATCTATATCTATCTACATTATATATCTATCTATGCATCTACCTATATATTTATCTATCTAAAGTACCTATCTATATCTATCTATCTACAGTATCTATGCATCTATGTTTGTTTATCTATCTACAGTACCTATCTATCATCTATCTATATGTCTATCTACTGTATGTATGAATATATCTAGTACAGTGGCGCACCCAAGGGGGGGGACCTACGTGTCTGGACACCCCCCTTGGACGGCCCTGAGAAGCTGGGGGGCCCACCGTGCAGTATTAAGCATTAATTAGGTATTCAAATTTACAAAAATCGCTTGGCTTTTAGGGGGGCTTCGCTCCCCCAAACCTCCCCACCGGGGGCTTTGCCCCTCGGAACCCCGCTGGGGGGTGACACCCCCCTTTCAGGACCGGTGTGTGTTTCTTGGACCCCTACCTTGGGAAATTTCTGGGTGCGCCACTGATCTAGTATCTATATCTATCTACATTATATATCTATCTATGCATCTACCTATATATTTATCTATCTACAGTACCTATCTATATCTATCTATCTATCTATCTATCTATCTATCTATCTATCTATCTATCTATCTATCATGTATCCATGTATGTACAGTTGTGGCCAAAAGTATTGACATCCCTGCATTTCTGTCAGATAATACTCCGTTTCTTCCTGAAAATGATTGCAATCACAAATTCTTTGGTATTATTATCTTCATTTAATTTGTCTTCAATGAAAAAACACAAAAAGAATTGTCCTAAAGCCAAATTGGATATAATTCCACACCAAACATAAAAAGGGGGTGGGCAAAAGTATTGGCACAGTTAGAAAAATCATGTGATGCTTCTCTAATTTGTGTAATTAACAGCACCTGTAACTTACCTGTGGCACCTAACAGGTATTCGCAATAACTAAATCACACTTGCAGCCAGTTGACATGGATTAAAGTTGACTCAACCTCTGTCCTGTGTCCTTGTGTGTACCACATTGAGCATGGAGAAAAGAAAGAAGAATAAAGAACTGTCTGAGGACTTGAGAAACCAAATTGTGAGGAAGCATGAGCAATCTCAAGGCTACAAGTCCATCTCCAAAGACCTGAATGTTCCTGTGTGTACCGTGCGCAGTGTCATCAAGAAGTTTAAAGCCCATGGCACTGTGGCTAACCTCCCTAGATGTGAACGGAAAAGAAAAATTGACGAGAGATTTCAACGCAAGATTGTGTGAATGGTGGATAAAGAACCTCGACTAACATCCAAACAAGTTCAAGCTGCCCTGCAGTCCGAGGGTACAACAGTGTCAACCCGTACTATCCGTTGGCATCTGAATGAAAAGGGACTGTATGGTAAGATACCCAGGAAGACCCCACTTCTTACCCCGAGACATAAAAAAGCCAGGCTAGAGTTTGCCAAAACTTACCTGAGAAAGCCTGCAACGTTTTGGAAGAATGTTCTCTGGTCAGATGAGACAAAAGTAGAGCTTTTTGGGCAAAGGCATCAACATAGAGTTTACAGGAGAAAAAAAGAGGCATTCAAAGAAAAAAAACGGTCCCTACAGTCAAACATGGCGGAGGTTCCCTGATGTTTTGGGGTTGCTTTGCTGTCTCTGGCACTGGAGTGCTTGACCGTGTACTGTATACATAATCTATCATCTATCTCTTTATCAAGATTCAAAGAAGCTTTATTGGCAGGAATAAATACACCTCAGTTTTGCCAAAGCAAGTGTACAATAGGGAATAGGGATAGGGAATGTGGGGATTTTGGGTAGGGCTGTAGGAACAAAGGATGGGGGTGTGGGCTATGGAAGCCCATGGCATATCATAGTTCTCTTCTATGACATTCTATGATCTATCTATCATCTATGTATGTATCTATCTATCCACATATATATAAATATGAATGTAAGCACACATGACTACAGAGTTGAAGAATGAGATTTCTGGTGTCCAGATAATGTGAGATATAAAAGGGTTAATATTCCAATTCTTTCTCATTTATGCTTCGGCATATTTGCCTTATCTAAGAATGTCTCTGGATTGCTCCAGGGTCTCCCAATGTCTCAGCTGCCAGATCCCCTGTCCATAGAGAGCCCCCTATCCTCAGATAAACAGACAGATCTCCCCTCTCTCATCTCCGCACCGTTATCTGATTCTCCCTGCACTTGATGGATCATATCTTCAGTGTCCAGATCCAACTTATTTATATTTGACCTCTTTTTCCCAGAAAAAAAATCCCTCTTGATGTTTATGGCAATTTGTAAATACGCGACTCGGTCAAATCGTGATTGATTGTCCGAAACAGACAATGAAGAGTGTGAAATATCTACAGCTCTGAGACCATGATGCTGGGTAGGACTGGCCTAATTCAGGAAGAAGTTCAAAAATAGTAGAACCAAATACATCACATTCAGGGCTGTCTACGGCTCTGTGCGCACGCTGCAGATATGATGCATCCTGTGGTGTAGATGTGATGCAGATTTGTCCATCATTACACCAGCAAAGTCAAGGAGAATTCTGAAGTCTTGTACACACGTTGCTTATTTTTTCTTTGCAAATTTGGTGCAGAAAATAATCTGCAGCATTTCAAGTCTAGGTGCAGATTTCCTGCGTTTTCCGCTCCTTCCATCCATTGATTTCATTATGAAAAACACGTGACACAAATCTGCATCAAATCTGCAGCGTTTTTCTACCAGAGGGTAGAAAAATCAGCGTGCGCACATAGCCTGGGGCGAAGGCTGGAAACACACTGGCATTTGGGTCCATTACGTCAGCATGCGTCTCAGTCTGGCAACCTATGGATCCGCCTTGTGTCCCTATGTTTAACATGAGGACGAGGGTGCATGTGTAGGCATCAGTATGCATGTGTTTGTGTTGCGCTGCGTCTTTTTTTTGTGGGTGACAAACCTCTCTCTTTCTCCTTTCTCTTTCTCCTTTCTCTTTCTCTTTCTTCTTTCTCCTTTCTCTTTCCTCTTTCTTCTTTCTCCTTTCTTCTTTCTCCTTTCTTCTTTCTCCTTTCTTCTTTCTCCTTTCTCCTTTCTCTTTTTCTTCTCTCTTCTCACTATTTATTTTCTCTCCCTATGTTTCTTCTCTTTCTCTCTCGACAGATGTATCCCAAACGCTAGTGTGAAACCAGCCTAAGTGTCCACTGTGCTTCTTTTTTGTGCTGCGTTTGTGCACATACAAACGCAGCACAAAAAACACAGCACCAATAATGGGACACACAAACACAGACAGACAGACACACACACAGACTGACACACACACACAGACTCACACACAAACACAGACTGACACACAATGTCTCACCCTCCCCAGTGATCCAGGGTGATACTTTTTTTGTGTAGCAGCTGGAGATGTCTTTATCTATCTGCCAGGACCTTGCACCATGTGACTCCTCCTGTCACATGGTGTGTAGGCTCTGGCTCTGATAGGACGATACCCGCAGGTCCTACCGATGCATAGAGGTAGAATCACTGGGGATCGCCGGGGAGGGAGAGTATCGCAGGAAAAAACATCACAAACGGACTGTGAGAATATCCATCCGTGTGTGGTGCTTTTTTGAGGTGGTTAGAATTCAGTCTATGGGAATACGCAGCCCAACTATGGACACGTTAATTGCAGAGATATTAAAACAAAACGCAGGTGATTCCTGCACCAAATGTGGGCACAGATTTTGGAAAATCACATTGACTTTCATGTTAAAGCTGCTGGTGCTGCAACTCAGCAAAAAACCCCACATAGGCACATAGCCTTTCATTGGAAATTACCTGAATGCTTCTTCCTAGTAGTAGTGTACTGTCATACATGACCAAATAACTATGACATACAATGCCTAATTACTAGTGCCGTACCGTAGACAGCTGCCTAAATATCAATCCAAAATTAACATACAATGTAAGTCCCACATATATAACTTTTTGGCGGCCGTCACACGGTTCAATATCGTGAGCGATATTGTAAGCGATCACGTGCACGCGCGATCGCTAACAATATCGCTCACATCGCTGGTTAGCTGTCACACAGACAGACTCACCAGCGATGTGGAGCAGCGAGATCGCTGGTAACTATGGTACACATCGGGTTACTAGGCGCCGCGCGGCGCTTAGTAACCCGACGTTTACCATAGATACCATCTCCCAGCATAGGCTCTGCCGCTGGGAGATCGTTCATCGTGGTGTCACACACCACGATGAAGCAGATTGAACAAGCGTTTATCGCTTGATATGAGCTCCGGCTCTCATATCTGCGATGTAACGATCAAGCGATTTTACATTGTAAAATCGCTTGATCGCACTCAGCGATGCACAAACGATATCGCTTAAGCGATCAAAACGCAGATCGCTTAAACGATATCGTTCAAGAAATTGAACCGTGTGACGGCCGCCATAGGGCCACGTCACACACACAGATAATTGTGCGGAGATTGTTGGCAGATCTCTGGTTGCAGTGAAATCATGGACACATTGTTACATTTATACACAGCCACAAAATGTAACAATGTGTCCATGATTTCACTGCAACCAGAGATCTGCCAACAATCTCTACACAATTATCTGTGTGTGTGACGTGGCCCTTACAGGCTGCAAGTTAAGAATATCAGATGATCTATGGAACCCCTTTATCCATTCTTGTTGATGCAAATTTTGCCAGACTATACCAAATTGTTTCTTAAAACAGCAGTCTGTAGATTCTGCCGTATCCCAGGCTGAGAAGGGGGAAAGTTTATATTAACTGGGCTCTAGGGGTCCTGGTAGAAGGGTTAAAAAGTCCCTGTTTTATAAATGGTGATGTTGGTAAGTATGTCCAATGCCATACAGTGCTCTGTATCACCAATATAGAGTGACACAGTACAGCTCACTCACTCTGAATTGAACATATATAATATATATAATCTATACTGTACTGTGCAAATGTTTTAGGCAGCTGTGGAGAAAATGCTACAAGTAAGAATATTTAAAAAAAAAAAAAAAAAAAAATAGAAGAAATTATATTTTATTTTTATGAATTAACAAAAGTTAGCATGAAAGAACAAAAAAGAAATATAAATCAAATTAACATTTGTTGTGGCCACCATTTGCCATAATTTGACTTAAATTTCCCTCTTTTGTCCCTTCACTTTACATTTTGTAATTAATAAACTATATATATATAATATATATATATATATATATATTATATATATATATATATATATTGCATCAGACATACGCAACATCCAATTAATAAAGCTTTAATATTAATGTATATAATATTAATTAATGTATGGAGGTCACATGTCTGGGGTATCTGACAATCTATTGCAGGTCTTTTATCCATTCTTGTCCAATCTCTAATATCTAGGGATCTTCTGTGCCATCAGGATGCTTCATCATCAGACTGAGTTTTGGTGTCCAAAGGCACATTCAGCAGGTGAGGAATGGCCTAAAATCTCACAGCAGTAAATATCTTGCTTCTATAACGTTTTTTCTTCTGATCGGCTGGTCTTCCTTAGTATCCGCTATTCAAGGGTGACTGGCACTGACAATAAAGAAGGGCCGCAGCGGGTGCAGCTAGTGCAGGCCCGCGCATGACAGATTTTTAAGGGAAGGCCAGGTAAGGGTTAAGTTTTTAGCATGTACACAAACAGAAAAGGAAGAGGGAGGGGAAGCTAGGTCACATGGGTTAGGAAACATTGGAAAGTGGTGGGGAGTATTTTTTCAATTGACCTTATAAGAAGAGGATGAGCTGCCAGGACCAGGAACGTTATCTTCACCAAGGAGCCAGGACCTGTGGACACCCCACCCCTCGCCCTATTGTTTAGTGGTTGAGGTGATTTTTGTACGGTTATAATTGCTTTTGTCATAGCAGCTGGAGGCGAGGAGTTTCAGGGATGGCCTGGGATAATGGGGAAGGTTAAAATCAGAGGTATGTTCACCCGTTGGTCTGAGTTATGGTTAGTTCCCGCTGGGACGGTTCCTGGGGAACAGGTACATTTTTGGAGGAGCAGCACCATGACAATTGCAACCCCGAGTCGGTGCATTGCGACTGGGGACTATTCTTCAGTGCTGTTCCATGGTTAAAGGCCTGCAGGCCGTCCAGGTTCTACTCAAATAAAAGTGTTAATTGTTGTTATTCATAAAGGCTGATGTGGCCAGATATTTCCACATCACTCAGCGTCATGTCTATTTATTAGGCCGTACACACTTTACAATATCTTAGTCAAGAATATTTGAATCAAAGATGGAACCAAGCTTCCCCAGACAGGGAAACCTGCAAGAACTGTTGGCCATATAACTTAAGGCCACTTCACACACACAGATATCTGTGCCAACTTCTGAACAATCTCTGGTTGCAGTGAAATCATGGACACATTGTTACATTTTGTGGCTGTGTACAAATGGAACAATGTAGTCCATGATTTCACTGCAACCAGAGATCTGTTCAGATGTTGGTCACAGATATTGTGTGTGTAACGTGGCCTTTATAGGCAAAAGTGCATTCTCCATCTTCAACACTCGGGCTCATTTGTCTGGTGATCACTGGAATGGTGACACAGGCGAATGGTTGGCAATAAGTCTTCCCACATGCCTTTGATACAAAGCAAGTCTATTAGGTCTCAAACATGCTACTGTAGGTATTATTATGACTGAGGAATGGTTTATCATTAGGAATTAGATCTAACACTACATTCACAGATCCATGAGTACACACTGCCATGCACAGGCAGTGGCTGCGGATACCACACATGTGGAGAGGCCCCCTGTGTACCCCAACTACAGAATATCTACCATAAAAAGGTATTAAGAAGGGTTTAACAATGACTGACTATGGACATTCAATGTAAGAGCCATGAATTGGAGTCACTTTTGCTTTAATAGATAAGTGCACTTATTACATAAAATAATGGAATATGCAACATGTCAAATAAAACTGAAATATTAAATAAGTACCTGATACAGGCCAACACTTCTCAGCATGAGAGTGGTAATCTCCATTACAAAAGCTAACCCCAAACAACCCCACCGATGCTAAGCCGTCCCTCTTCCATATATCAAAGTTGGGTCTCTCCCCACATCTTACAGTACAATGGATTGACCTTCAGGAAGTATTAGGTTACCAACCTCTGTACCAGCTGTCCTACCCATGCCCTAAAGGTGGATACCAAAGAAACACCCAGAAATGCCCCACTTTCTGCCTGACACTTGATGGTATCTATCTAAATATAATATTGCACCTGGAATCATTATATGAAAAGCAATTATTCATAAAAAATATATTATAACTTCATAGTCTCTAGGTTTGGTCCCTTAGATCACCACAGAGGCGGATGCCACCCTGCCAGGTAATACAGGTATGGGTAGCAGTGGTAGTTCTGATAGAGGCTCATGAGAGAGCTCCGGCTTAGTTCTCCATCCCGACATAGCACAGGGAGAGAAGACGTCTTATCCAGATCCTCCAGGTCGGTGGCTAATTGCTTTCTTTTGGTTTTATATCTACGATTCTGGAACCAGATCTTCACTTGGGTCTCGGTCAGCTTCAGGCTCTTGGCCAACTGGGCTCTTTCGGGAGCTGAGAGGTATTTTTGGTTGGAGAACTTTCTCTCCAACTCTATGACTTGGGAGTGGGAGAAGGCGGCTCGTGACCTCTTCGGAGGCTGCTTGGCTACTTTTTCCTCTTCACGTGATGGTGTTCGAGGAGCCGTGGGGTCCAAATGCTCAACTTCCGGATCATCTGTAGGGGAAGAGTTGGAAAATAAAATTAAATAATTGAGCTACCAAGTTATTCAATATCAACATTAGCAATTGTCGTCGTTATACCCCATACCATATGCCTTTTAAAATACTGGTGCCTCTAAAGGTGGCAGAGGGGCATGCGAGTCCCCACTAAAGTCTAATAATATAGATGGTGATGGATTGAAAAATGTATTCATCAAATATATGTGAAGTGCAACAGCAGGATGGGTCCGCCCCAAGGGTATGTCAGAGCGAACCCAGAGGCGGGCGATAATGAATGCTTGCGCTGCGGCCAGTGTCCCGGACAGAGTGTGGGCTCCCAGTCATAGATGTCCTATAGGTGGCGCTGTTTTCTTTGACTGATCAATCAAACGTATGGGCTAAGTCACATTTCAGTTTAACTGTAATTTACACGATGCGGTGCTGTCTTTTCGAGACAAACTCACAGACGAACAGACTAGATAGGGCTTTGATCTAGTAGATTCAATATTGGATGAATGTTTTGCTCCAATCTGGAGTATTACAAAGAACCAGCACATCCATTAGGTGAAAAAATACCGGTATATGTACCGTTTTCTTGTTTATTTTCACATGAAGTATTCACAGAGAAGAAGAAACGTTCAGCTCACCTGATGATAAAAGCTTTGAACTCCTAAGATGAGTGCGGACCGTCAATCCCAGTTGGACGGATAATAGAACATGTGAATACATGGTAATCTTGTCCAGAACTCGATCTCCAAATTTTCCCAGTAAGAAATATAGCTTTATTTACGCGTTTCGAACCTAGAAATATGGATGGTTCTTAATCATATCATGCCATGATTTAAGAATTATACATATTTTTGAGTTTCAAACGCATTAAATAAGCTATATTTTGTTTACTTGAAAAATTTGAAGATCGGGTTTTGGACAAGATTACTGTTTATTCACATTTATGAAGAATCGCTGCTTGAAACGCATTGTCAGATGCAAGTGTTTTTTTGCCTCTTTTTGTATTATAACACGTAAAAATAAAAAATAAATCACATTTTTTCCACTTAATGAATGTGCTGGTGATATTTCTTTATTTTATGTGAACGGTGATCACAAACCCGGAGGAATACTTTAATGCAAAGGCTCTTCAACGTGAATCCAAGGTATTAACAAAGCCTTCAATGGTAGCAATAAAAAACAAGGAATATTTTTAATTATGTTCAATTTTTCAAAATAAATGACAAACTTAAGATAACATTTTGTCATATCTCCATCTGTATATGTAAATACCAATCTTCCATAAACCCTAGATTATAGTAGGCAGAAAAAGAGGATAGGTAATCAGACTACTGGATATGGCCACACTCGCTCAATATTTGGTTGGGCAGATCAACGTCTACTGGCCATATTAGATCAATGATAGATAATGAATTTTTATTTATATAGTGCCAACATATTCCGCAGCACTTAATAATTTAGAGATTTATGTACAAACAGTGGTAAGAAACAGTTGTGTAAAATACAATAGTTGGAAAAGTAAAATGACGACCCTGCTCGCAAGAGCTTACAATCTACGATAAAGTGGGGGTGACACAAAATACTGGGGGCTTATTTACAATCATGGTCCAAACATCTTATGGAAGTGTGGAATAGATGAGTGGAGTAAGTGGCCACCAGCCAGTCTGTGTTGAGCTTTTGGGTCTGATGGAGTTAAACGTGATGTTCAGGGAAGTAGTGGTAACCAAAGTTTAAATGATTCGATTAGGGAGAATGATAAGCCGCTCTGAAAAGATGTGTTTTTAGGGAGGCGCCTAAAACTATGTAAGTTGTGGATAGACCTAATTTCTTGAGGTAGAGCATTCCAAAGGATTGGTGCAGCTCGGGAGAAGTCTTGGAGTCGGGAATGAGAGGTTCGGATTAATGCAGATGTTAGTCTAAAGTCACTCCCAGAAGAGAACTGGTGGGGCGATAGACAGAGATGAGGGTAGAGAGGTAGGGAAGTGCTGCACTGTGAAGAGCTTTGTGGGCGAGAATCCAACAGAATCAGTCTAATTCATAGCTTGTTCACACTGGTCTATCATACGAACATGTCCAAAATTAAATTGGACAGCACACTGACGGTACGCCGGGGCTGTACTGATGACCGAGTGTCCATGTGAATAAATCAAATCATGCACTATTATCTTCCAGATTTCGTAAAAGCCTCACCTTTTCAAGTCTATGAGTGCGCCAAACCAAAAAGTCAGATCCCACCAGATCATCCGCATTGCATCTGATTTTACTGATACATTTCCATTATTGATTGCTCTCAGTGGGCGAAACAAAATAGGAAGCTGGTAGTTATGAAACCTTTTAATTGTTAACATTGACCATTATCTTTAATGTCAGCCATTAAAAGGTGTCACAACTAGAAGATTATGTTTGTTCCAATCTTTTTTAACTGGCTAACATGGTGCAAGCCTTTATTTCCAATATTAACAAAGGAAACTGTATTTGATCATGGACATTTTAGAAAGTTGATATATAAATCCAGATGTCACGCAGATGTTCTAAATGGACACACGGATGACCACATCAATGAAAATCGGATAGTTTTTCATATGCTCACCTAAACCTGGAGTGTTCTATGTTCTTTATGGGGACCAGAAAAATGCTCAAAAGAAAAATGCCCACAGGGTTAGGGTTAGGGTCTAGGTGTTAGGGTTAGGATTGCCTGTAGGCATTTTTCCTTGTGGGCATTTATCAGGGAACCTTTTTTAATACCTCAATGATCAGTCTTTCCATTTATTCTTTCCTAATAAACTAAACAGAGCCATCATACTTTGGAAAGGCAGAACCTATCACTCAGAACAATGGACAATCAACACTAATAGTAACATCCAACCCTAGTGAAATTCATCAGGTCAGGATCAATGAATCTATGGATGCATTTGGTGGCTCAGTGGTTAGCAGGGGCATAACTACAACAGGTGCAGGGGTTCCATCGCACCCGGGCCCTCGTGCCTAGGGGGGGCCCCAAAAGTCTGGCCTATAGAAAAAGACTATTGCTATAAAAGATTTCCAATAATTGGGGGCCCCGTATGAGCTTCAAGTTACTCCACTGGTGGTTAGTATTGCAGCTGTGGGTCCTATGTTCAAATCCCACCAAGGATAACATCTGTAAGGAGTTTGTAAGTTTTCCCTGTCTTTGCGTGGGTTTCCTACAGGATCTCTAGTTTCCCCTACACTCCAAAGATATACTGATAGGGGATACAGATTCTGAGCCCCAATGGGGGCAGGGCTGCTAATATATGTAAAGCACTGTGGAATTAATGGTGTTATATAAATTAATAAATATTATTATAGTATATTAATATTAAATAAAGTTCCAAATAAATTGATAAGTGTGTGGGTGGCAAGGCTGAGTCATCACAGCCACTGGTGAATTAGCAATGACCCTTCTGCCCTGTTCAGGTTCATTTGACCTGTAAAAACAGAGACAAGCAAACCTATGACTGGTGGGAAACACATGGTGGGAGGAAGAACAGACACTGATAGTGGAGTAGCACAGTAGCTGCGGTATAATCATCAGATCTGTATCACTATCAGTACTATGGCAGAAATGACCTGCCCTAAAGACTATCCATAGTGACATTGTTTTTGAAATAGCTTGTCAGTAAGGGTACCTTTACATGTCGCAACATTGCATGCAAATTCACTTGCAACTTACTGGTTGCAGTGAAATCATGGACATTGTTTCATTTGTACACAGCCACAAAATAGAACAATGTGTCCATGATAGAACAATGTGTCCATGATTTCACTGCAACCAGTAAGTTGCAAGTGAAATTGCATGCAATGTTGCGACGTGTAAAGGTACCCTAAGGAGCTGAGCAGCTACAGGTTCCAGCATTTAAAGATACAGCAAGCTTTCCAACCTTACCTGACTCCACAGAGTAGTGTGCTTTGGTTCTATCACCATCTGACGTCTCGGTCTTGGGTGTGATATCTCCTGGTGATTTCTTCTCCAGGTCTTCAGGTTCTAAGTGCCTTTCTTTGCTTTTGCAGTTCAGATCTGAGAGGATGTCCTGGATGAGGAAGGATGTAAGAGGTCTTGTGGAGTTAGACATGTCTCCTGTGGGTGACTGTGACATCCAGAAGGGTGAAGGACTAGACCTGGTGTCCTCAGGTTACTGCATCCACTCTATGCAGATCACACGATTGTCTACATCTGCTCCTAACTTTTACTCTGTATATATTCTCTTCTGCCTTCTGATTGGCTAAGATCACACCCTTGTGTAACTTCTCATTGGCTGAGCTCACACCCCTTTATTTCTGCTCTGTAGAGCTCACACCCCTCCCCTTTCAAACAGGTACAGCAGCTCCTACCAGCCGTCACCTATGCCGCAGTGCCAGGACCTGGGCTGCCACCCGCCCGGAGATTCCAGGACAGTCCGTAAAAATATTTAAGGTGTCTGTAATTCCTCTGGAAGCTGAAGACATTTAGACAGATTACTTTGACTGCAATATATAATATACCATACATATATATATTTTTTTTCATTCATTTATATAGCGCTATTAATTCCAAAGCACTTTATATACATTTGTAACACTGTCCCCATTGGGGCTCACAATCTAAAGATGCAGATAATGTCTTCATATCAGAATTATGGGCTGCAGACATGGATCACAAATCATAATGTTTTATTATAGTTTTTCAATGTGTTCATAAAAAATATTGTCGGTCCGGGAATATTTGACAAACTGTCCAGAAAAACAAATCAAGTTGACGACCCCTGGCCCAGACCCGAGATAGCTTACTATAATAGTAGGAGCATGGTTGTATCTGCTGATCATATCACCAGCAATAATCAGTCATTATGTCCAGGTACTGGGGATCCAGCAGCTATTGTGCCCATAATCTTCCTGTCATTTTCTTGTGTTTACACTTGGGGGGGGAAGGGGGGTTCCTGAAGATATCGGTATAATCCCAGACATGGGAACATGGCATCATCTGCAGCAGAGAGAGAAAAGAATACAAAACTTCACAGAGAGGAGATCCACTAGATCCTGATTATTGACCTCTAATTGGTTAAATTACTTCTTGCAAAATAGTGACAGATTTGATTTCCGACTTGCAGAGTTGCAGATTCATGACTGATGGTCCTGACCGAAGTCTGCCAAATGTTCATCCGATGAGCAATTCACTGGATATAATAGGGGTGTACTTATATTATTTGCTTTCTCTATATCTGACGTTTACTTGTTGGTGTCGGAATGTGAAATTTTATGAATAAATTTACAAAAGGAGGATTTTTGGTGTATTTTAAAGGCACCAGAGCTATAAGTATTCACATATGAATGAGTGGAAGAAAACTAAAGAGGACCAGTTACACAGGATCAATGCAAAATTTGAACAAGCTTTATTAAACACTGCATAAAAGACACACACTTAAAACACAAATAAAAAGTAGTCCACTGACTACATATGAGGTGTGTGGGTATCAACACTGCTGCAAAACAATGGTCACAGGACATAGAAATAAGGTACCAACTTACATCTAAATTGCACCTAGTATTATCATAGCCTAAAAAAATAGAGGCATGTACAAGCACACAATAGTTGTACAACGGTAAGAGTATCACTGCAGAAACAATGATTACAGAGACCCAGAGGTACACAGGTAATAGTGCACAAGAAGATGTGGCAGTATGTACATATTTTAGTAATATGACCTGATAGACGTTTTTTCGGTTTTGTATTCCATCTAGAAGAAATCCCTTAGCGACCAAGGGGTTCCAAGGTCATCATTGACTAGTCCAGACCATGTGCAACAGAAGTTGAGAGATGGAATGAGCCCTGAGGGCCTCTATTTTTTTAGGCTATGATAATACTAGGTGCAATTTAGATGTAAGTTGGTACCTTATTTCTATGTCCTGTGACCATTGTTTTGCAGCAGTGTTGACACCCACACACCTCATATGTAGTCAGTGGACTACTTTTTACTTGTGTTTTAAGTGTGTGTCTTTTATATTGCAGTGTTTAATAAAGCTTGTTCAAATTTTGCATTGATCCTGTGTAACTGGTCCTCTTTAAGCGGCCGTCACACGCAACGATTTCTTGCCCGATATCGTTTAAGTGATCTCCTTTTTGATCGCTTAAGCGATATCGGGCAAGAAATCGTTGCATGTAATCAAGCGATTTACGATGTGAAATCGCTTGATCGTGACATCGCTGATCTGAGCTCCGGAGCTCAGATCTAGCGATGAACGATGCCACGATCTGCTTCATCGTGGTGTATAACACCACGATGAGCGATCTCCCAGCGCAGAGCCTATGCTGGGAGATGGTAACTATGGTACACGTCGGGTAACTAAGCGACGCGCGGCGCCTAGTTACCCGATGTGTACCATAGGTACCAGCGATCTCGCTGGTCCACATCGCTGGTGAGTCTGTCTGTGTGACATCTCACCAGCGATGTGAGCGATATTGTAAGCGATCGCGCGTGCACGTGATCGCTTACAATATCGCTAGCGATATCTGTACGTGTGACGGCCGCCATAGTTTTCTTCCACTCATTCATATCTGAATACTTATATCTCTGGTGCCTTTAAAATACACCAAAAATCCTCCTTTTGTAAAGCCACTCATACATTGGTGTTTGGCACAGAGCTGTGTACTAACTTATCTAGTGGTGCATACTTAGATTAGCCATTTTTTGGTTTAATAATAATTTTATGAATAAAGACAATTTTTGGTTTAAGTCCAAAACTGTAATATTCTATCTATCTATCTATCTATCTATCTATCTATCTATCTATCTATCTATCTATCTATCTATCTATTGCAGTATCTATGTATCTATCTCATTCAATATCTATCTATAGGGGGCGTCACACACTACGATTTTGTGAACGGTCTCACCTACAATCTCAGGGGTGCGCGCTCATGGACAACATCGTTAGTGAGGTGTCACACGTGTAGATATCGTTAACGATGCATCAACAATGTTGCATGCAGGTATCGTTCGCACAACCAGCGACTGATGCTTGTCAATGTTGTGAATAGGCAAAATCGTTAAGGAGATCGTTATCGCGGTGTCACACAGAACGATGCAGCAGATTGCATGATCGACATGGTCTGATGTGGGATCCGGATCTCAAATCTGCGATGAACAATCAGACCACTTATCGCTTGTAAGATCGACGTGTCACACGCAACGACGTTGTTTGAATGACGGAAAACTCGTGAGGTTACAACGTCGTCGTTAAATATATCGTAGCATGTGACGGCCCCTTATCTTATACATCTCATCTATCTTAACATCAATCATCTATTTATCTATCCTTCTATCTACCTTTTATCTCATACAATATCTATTAATGAATCATCTCTCTATCTGTTATCTGTCTATACTCTTATACATCTCATACAGTTTATATCTTTCTATTTATTTGAGAAAGGTTCCAAATGAGAAGTTGAAACACAGCATGTGTCTACTGTATGTGAATAAAGCCACTTTTTTCACTTATTTTTATTGGAGTGCTGCTTCCACTCTATTTTTCTTTCTATCTATATATCAATATGAAAACAAAAAAATCGCTTTTTAAGCAAAAATAAAGTGGATAAAGTGTCAGGAATAGGAGAATTCAGAACGATATAGTTCATCTTGGTGTCACACTGAACGATGCTGCACTTTGCTGGAGCGTTAATTGGACGACGAACGCTAAAAGTGAGGTCCTGAGCACACTTTTGAGATGTCTGATCCAACGATTTTTCCTTCAGATATCCTGCGTTTACACGCAACGATGCAAAAACGATATCGTTCGATGTCAAAAGCGTGACGTTTTAAACGATATCGTTTCAGATATCTGAGCATGTAAACCCACCATAAGAAGGAGTGCTGCAGTTAATTTTTATGGTCTCTATGACTTGGTAAATGAAGCATTGCCTGAATTGATTTGCACCCTGCCATACCAACCATGCTGCTCATTTTTTCTAAGTATCTATCTATCTATCGGCCCCGTTTCACGCTTCAATGGTCGAACGATCCGATTTGACCTAGATCACTGGAACGGCGTTCAATGATCGCTAGTGAAATGTCACATGTATAGATATTGTTACCGACGCAGCAACGATTCAGCAACAAGCGAACGATACTTGTGGTCGTTAGATCGCCTACGTCCTTCACTTCTCAATAGGTGAGGTTGTTAACGACAATGTTATCGATGTGTCACACACACTAATGCTGCAGGTTGGACATACGCTCATTGTTAGGCTTTAGGTCCGGTTCAAAAACCTCCAATGAATGATCTGCCCGATTATCATTGATCAGATATACATGTCACACTGAACAACGTCGTTTGAACGACTAAAAACCTGTGACGTTTCAATGATATCGTTAATGATATCGTAGTGTGTGACGGGGTCTTATCTATCATCTATCTAGTTAAACAAAAA
This sequence comes from Allobates femoralis, assembly GCA_033576535.1. NCBI lineage: Eukaryota > Metazoa > Chordata > Amphibia > Anura > Aromobatidae > Allobates > Allobates femoralis. The sequence continues at coordinate 56,131,101 of JARQOC010000004.1, read as the reverse complement.
CTGGGCAGCACTACCAATTAAACTCCAGGTACAAAACCTAAAAGGTGGTGTCCAAACCTCAAAAATGAAAAACCAGGCAGCACTCCCAAATTAGGTGAAAAAAATGTGGATATTTACTGATCTATGGCAATGTTTCAACATATTGCTCTGTGCGTAAAAGTGGGACGTTTAATCCTATGTGTACAAGCTACGCATCCCACACATGGATAGCATCCTACTCTTTTAGCGCCCGTAAGTGTCACCTGTGCTTGTTTCTTTATTGGCCCAAAATCCGATTTTACCAGGATGTCTTAAGTTCTTACTTTTTTCTATAGGACATTAACGGTCTGTTCTAATATTCCTCACGCACCCACAGACATGGGAAGTTTCCAAAATCCAGCATTTCATGACCTGTGACACAGATTATGTAATCTACCTATTGGAATGCCCATGTGGCCACGGTTTAGCCAACATAGATATACAGTTCGGAAGAAACAACAAAACTTCCCTGTCCCGAAACATTTTTCGGATTGTAAACATATGGAAAAAGATCTCAAGTTCAGGCTCATTGATAGAGTGTCCCCTATACGAAGAGGTGGAGACAGAGAGAAATTACTAAAATATAGAGAACTGAAATGGATACATAAATTGGGAACCCTGAAGCCAAAAGGGATGAACGTAGATTACAAGCTACATACCCCGATATAGGTGCGCTTGAGTCTTACAATGTGAACACTATGTATGAGTGAAGGTATTGGACATGAAAATTGATGTATTGAATTATTTTATTTGTCTTTTTCCAATTTCTCCTTTTCTTCTAGATGCTCAGGATTGCCCTATTGGGAATTCTGAATACCTGTGGCACAGTCTAGGACATATTGTACAGTGACACTAACCCCATCCTATGAGTAACTTGCACCTTTATTTAAATGCATGTGAAAAGAAACACGTAATAAAAATCACGTAAAATAATTTATTATAGTATTATGGTTTTCTTTGGCTAGGCCTGACCTAAAAAGGGTGCTGGGCTCACCAAATCCAAAAGTATTTTTGGTCTGAAAAGGGTTTGGTGATTCTGTTGACCCCCGTTGTCAGAGATAGCTGTGGTGATATGGCTCCCCAAAGTCATTTAGGAAACTTGTGTCCCCCTGTGATTAGTGGGATACTTGAGACCCCGGGGTGATGGGCATTATTCCCTGGGAACCCTTTAAACCATGCCATTTATGTTCTGGTGATAATGCCCTGAAAGCCCTAAATGGAAATAAGGCATTCCAATATTATTTCATTACTTTTTATTAATGCACTGTATATTAAGTTATTTTACACCAGCAGATAGCTGAGGCACAGTAAACAATAATGCCAAGCACATAATATGATTATATGACATGCAGATGGAAGAAAACACTGTAAATATGCACAGCACCGCTACTTGGGTGTATTAGAGGTGCTGGATGCACTGAGCATGCTCAGGAGTGCCAAGATGGCGGCCGCAATCCTTCCTGTGTAGCTGAGGCAACCAGGAAGTAACTAGTGTGACTGGGCATGCTCAGACTGCATTTCCTGACGCTGACAGGATTACACATGGCAGAGAGAGGAGGAGGGGAGAAGTACACTCAGATATCTAAACCTAATACTGTGCACAGGTGAGGAAAGTCCACAATTAGAGGTGATTAAGTGTCAGGCTGGTTTCACACTGCATATTTTTTCCTGTCCGTGGGATCCTACATTTTGTAGGATCCACTGACAGGAAAGGATACCACAGGGGGTGACCTATTCTGTGTCCAGGTCCGTGATTATCACTTTCACTATATTATACATTGCAGAAGTGAAATATAGTATAAAACAAAGAGTTATAAATAAAAAATCAGTATGCTCACCTATCCGTGATCCACCGCTGCCTCCAGCAAGGTCCGGGTGCTTATAGGACCTGCGGTGACATCACAAGCCGATCAGCTGATCGGGTCACATGACTGCAGTTACCGCGGTAACTGCGGTCATGTGACCCGATGATGCTGCCGGGTTGTGACATCACCGCACGTCCTGTAAGCACCCCGACCTTGCTGGAGGCAGATGTGGATTGTGGATAGGTGAGCATACTGATTTTTTATTTTTAACTCTTTCTTTTACTTCACTTCTGCAATGTATGTTATACATTGCAGAAGTGAAATTAGAACGTTAGGAGCAATTTTAGTGTACTGAGCATGCTCAGTACACTAAAATCAGGTCCGGGGGAACAGTGCTCATAGGCCCCCATGTTAAAGGCCACGGATCGGATCGGATTTGGCCTAATTGCCACCCGATTTTGTGGGATCCAATTTTTTTCTGTGCCCAAAATCGGAGCAGTCTCCGATTTTGGGTCCAGCAAAGAATTGGACACAAATCAAACCCACAAAATCGGATGGCAACTGGGCCAAATTCGATCCGATCCGATCCCCATAGGATAACATAGGGGCCAAATCGGATCCGTGGCTGTCCGATTTACATCAGACAGCCACAGATTGAACAAAATCGCAATGTGAAACCAGCCTCAGAGAGGAATATTGAGGGATGAGATGCGTACTTATGAAACTGAATTATGAAATATGGAAAAATAATATGAACCACTGGTTTGGAGGTGATAGATGTAAAACTTGTAAAATCACATGCTATTTTATTAATAAAATAATAAGAATATGTAAATGAGGTTTGATAAAACGCCCAGTCACCAAGTGCATAGGTGCTGGATGAGGGTTGTTTGAAACGGAAACGTCGCCATCTGTCCTGAAGGCCTAATGAAGGCGATATAAACCTCAAGGAAGGAGTGCTGCAGTTTTTTCATGGTGTGTATAAATTGGTGAAAGAAGCATTGCCCTAATGGTAGGTTTACACGCCGCGATATCGGCGTCCAACTCCGATCCAACTCCGACAAAAAGTCACGTGGTTCGGGAGTTGGAGCCGATATCGTTCCTGCATCGTACTGTTTGAAGGTACAATACGATGCAGGAACGATGGTAATCTGATATCGGGGGTCGAATGAGCGTGCTATTCAACCGCCCGATATCGGATGCCTGTTGGAGCCGGATCGCTGCGTGTAAACATCCAACTCCGATGTGTACGCCGACGCTACCCATTAACTCCTATGTTAAATGGTCGTTACTGGGTTGGTGGGCGTACACATCGTAGGGACGTTGTTTCCCGATATCGCAGCGTGTAAACCGCCGATGCGATATCGGGAAAAGTGCTCAAAAAATGCGCGCTCCGGCGCCGTTCTATAGCGATATCGCCCCGATATCGCGGCGTGTAAACCCACCATAACAGATTTGCACCCATTGTTGTGGAGGTGCTGCTCTATATTTTTCTATACATATCTATCTATCTAGATATCGATTCAAGATTTAAAGCAGCTTTATTGGCAGGAATAAATACACCTTAGTTTTGCCAAAGCAAGTGTACAATAGGTATAGGGATGTAGGAACGATGGATTGGTGCACATTCAGGGTGGGGGCTATAAAAACAATGGATGGGGGCAGATATGGGGGCAAATATCTATCTATCGATACCTATCCATCTAAAGGCCCCATCACACACTTCAACGTCTGAGCAATCTGATCAACGATCCGACTTGACCTAGATCGCTTGAACGTCATTGTTTGATCGCTAGTGAAATGTCACATGTACAGATATCATGAACGACGCAGCAACGACTCCGCGACAAGCAAACGATATTAGCAGTCGTTTGGATGCCTGTATTCCTATGTCCTGAATAGGCGAAGTCGTTAACGACATCGTTATCAGTTATCAAGGTGTCACACTCGCCGATGTTGCAGGTTGAACGTACGATCATCGACTGATTTTTGCTTTTAATATCTATGTATCTATCTCATGTCTGTCTGTCTGTCTGTCTATCTACATATCTGCATATCTACATATCTACCTAGCTATCTACATATCTTGTTTAGGACTTGGATATTAAACATCATTCTTGATACACCTGTTTTTGCCTCACTATTTTCCAGCCATGATCTTGCTGTCTGCTCTCTCCTTTTCTTGCCATAGCAGTGACCTCTCTCTACAGTCTCTCATTGTAACACACATTCGTACAAATGCTAATTGTGTATTCTCTTCACAGCCCATTTCCTAGCACTTCTCAGGGTAAATTCTGATGTTACCTGTGAAAGTAAACAGCAGTGTCCTTATTCACAGATAAGAAAGTAATGTGCAGGAAATGCCACATTACTCCATACACAGCAGCCCCCATACACAGCAGCTCCCCATACACAGCAGTCCCCATACACAGCAGCTCCCCATACACAGCAGCTCCCATTCACACCGTGATTCCATGTTAATAACCCAAAACAGGAAACTCTCCTTACCTTCTTTCACATGGACTTTCTTTGTAAACCTTTTTTGGTAAAAAAAAAAAGAAAAAGAGAGACCCACCATGAAAAATGTATTTTTTAATCCTTTTTTTTAAGTGGATTTTGTTGCATTTCTTAAACACAATGTATCTTTATTTTTTTTGTGGCCTTTTTACAAGCCATGTAATTTGTAGATTTCTCTTGGAATTAACAACCTGTAACAAAAAATTCTGAATAATGGTGAGTTTTTCATCAATGTGCAGGGTCTATAATTCACCCATTATTGGTCCGTGTCCATTTTTTGCTTTCAGTGTGTAATCCGTTTTTCCCATGAGTAAATAAGTAAATTAAATTTCAAGTTTCTCCAATTCATTAAACACTTAAAAATGGACCGCACTCAGATGACACCTGATGGCATCTATTTGCTGTCCTTTTTAAGGACCCTTTGATTAAAATGCGACCCACAACATGTGCAGGGGTTGCAATCACACTTGGGCCCTGGAGCCTAAGGGGCCCCCAATATCTCCTTTGTCCTATAGAAAAAGATTATTGCTATTAAAGATTTGCAATAACAGGGGGTCCTATTGGAGCCATGACTTGCTACAGAATGTAATGGCAGCATTGGATAACAATGGGGCCAGCATGAGGCAATGAGCCCTTATATGAATCCTACTCCACACTGATGAGGGGCAACACCCCGAAACAGCTGTCTGTGGATGGATACCCGGTCTTGGTATTCCCTTGTCATATCTCTAAGCTTGTAAAAGAGCTGGATATTGACTAAAAGGGCCACTTAACATGGTGGTTATGGTGTTCTCTGCAAGGAGCCACCCCTTGACTGGGTCCTTCCCTGGAAGGATATCTGGCTAGTCCTGTGTTTGAGCCTCCTAACCGAGGCTCCACAGACTTATTTGCATATTCATAATTCCCAGGAGGCAATGTGCCTAGGAATTCACTGTGTTGAGCGCTTTAGCCAGCTACCCGCAGTGTTTTCTTGGACTGGTCTCCCTGAGATCAGTGAATACTTTGTGATGTTGGTCTACTAGGCCTTGCTTCCACCTAGCCAGAATCCTACTCCACACTGACGAGGGGCAACACCCGAAACAGCTGTCTGTGGATGGATACCCGATCTTGGTATTCCCTTGTCATATCTCTAAGCTTGTAAAAGAGCTGGATATTGACTAAAAGGCCACTTAACATGGTGGTTATGGTGTTCTCCGCAAGGAGCCACCCCTTGACTGGGTCCTTCCCTGGAAGGATATCTGGCTAGTCCTGTGTTTGAGACTCCTAACCGAGGCTCCACAGACTTATTTGCATATTCATAATTCCCAGGAGGCAATGTGCCTAGAATTCACTGTGTTGAGCGCTTTAGCCAGCTGCCCGCAGTGTTTTCTTGGACTGGTCTCCCTGAGATTAGTGAATACTTTGTGATGTTGGTCTACTGGCCTTGCTTCCACCTAGCCAGAATCCTACTCCACACTGATGAGGGCAACACCCCGAAACAGCTGTCTGTGGATGGATACCGGTCTTGGTATTCCCTTGTCATATCTCTAAGCTTGTAAAAGAGCTGGATATTGACTAAAAGGGCCACTTAACATGGTGGTTATGGTGTTCTCCGCAAGGAGCCACCCCTTGACTGGGTCCTTCCCTGGAAGGATATCTGGCTAGTCCTGTGTTTGAGACTCCTAACCGAGGCTCCACAGACTTATTTGCATATTCATAATTCCCAGGAGGCAATGTGCCTAGGAATTCACTGTGTTGAGCCTTTAGCCAGCTGCCCGCAGTGTTTTCTTGGACTGGTCTCCCTGAGATTAGTGAATACTTTGTGATGTTGGTCTACTGGCCTTGCTTCCACCTAGCCAGAATCCTACTCCACACTGATGAGGGGCAACACCCGAAAACAGCTGTCTGTGGATGGATACCCGGTCTTGGTATTCCCTTGTCATATCTCTAAGCTTGTAAAAGAGCTGGATATTGACTAAAAGGGCCACTTAACATGGTGTTATGGTGTTCTCCGCAAGGAGCCACCCCTTGACTGGGTCTTCCCTGGAAGGATATTGGCTAGTCCTGTGTTTGAGACTCCTAACCGAGGTCCACAGACTTATTTGCATATTCATAATTCCAGGAGGCAATGTGCCTAGGAATTCACTGTGTTGAGTGCTTTAGCCAGCTGCCCGCAGTGTTTTCTTGGACTGGTCTCCCTGAGATCAGTGAATACTTGTGATGTTGGTCTACTAGGCCTTGCTTCCACCTAGCCAGAATCCTACTCCACACTGATGAGGGGCAACACCCTGAAACAGCTGTCTGTGGATGGATACCCGGTCTTGGTATTCCCTTGTCATATCTCTAAGCTTTAAAAGAGCTGGATATTGACTAAAAGGCCACTTAACATTGTGTTATGGTGTTCTCCGCAAGGAGCCACCCCTTGACTGGGTTCCTTCCCTGGAAGGATATTGGCTAGTCCTGTGTTTGAGACTCCTAACCGAGGCTCCACAGACTTAATTTGCATATTCATAATTCCCAGGAGGCAATGTGCCTAGGAATTCACTGTGTTGAGCGCTTTAGCCAGCTGCCCGCAGTGTTTTCTTGGACTGGTCTCCCTGAGATCAGTGAATACTTTGTGATGTTGGTCTTACTAGGCCTTGCTTCCACCTAGCCAGAATCCTACTCCACACTGATGAGGGGCAACACCCAAAACAGCTGTCTGTGGATGGATACCCGTCTTGGTATTCCCTTGTCATATCTCTAAGCTTGTAAAAGAGCTGGATATTGACTAAAAGGCCACTTAACATGGTGGTTATGGTGTTCTCCGCAAGGAGCCACCCCTTGACTGGGTCCTTCCCTGGAAGGATATCTGGCTAGTCCTGTGTTTGAGACTCCTAACCGAGGCTCCACAGACTTATTTGCATATTCATAATTCCCAGGAGGCAATGTGCCTAGGAATTCACTGTGTTGAGCGCTTTAGCCAGCTGCCCGCAGTGTTTTCTTGGACTGGTCTCCCTGAGATCAGTGAATACTTTGTGATGTTGGTCTTCTAGGCCTTCTTCCACCTAGCCAGAATCCTACTCCACACTGATGAGGGGCAACACCCGAAACAGCTGTCTGTGGATGGATACCCGATCTTGGTATTCCCTTGTCATATCTCTAAGCTTGTAAAAGAGCTGGATATTGACTAAAAGGGCCACTTAACATGGTGGTTATGGTGTTCTCCGCAAGGAGCCACCCCTTGACTGGGTCCTTCCCTGGAAGGATATCTGGCTAGTCCTGTGTTTGAGACTCCTAACCGAGGCTCCACAGACTTATTTGCATATTCATAATTCCCAGGAGGCAATGTGCCTAGGAATTCACTGTGTTGAGCGCTTTAGCCAGCTGCCCGCAGTGTTTTCTTGGACTGGTCTCCCTGAGATCAGTGAATACTTTGTGATGTTTGGTCTATTAGGCCTTGCTTCCACCATAGCCAGAATCCATTATCACACTGTGAGGGACAACACCCCGAAACGTTGTCTGTGGATGGATACCCGTCTTGGTATTTCCTTGTCATATCTCTAAGCTGTAAAAGAGCTGGATTTGACTAAAAGGGCCACTTAACATGGTGGTTATGGTGTTCTCAGCATAAGGAGCCACCCCTTGACTTGGGTCCTTCCCTGGAAGGTATCTGGCTATTCCTGTGTTTGAGACTTCCTAACCGAGGCTCCACAAGACTATTTGATATTCATAATTCCCAGAGGCAATGTGCCTAGAATTTTACTGTGTTGAGTGCTTTAGCAGCTGCCCGCAGTGTTTTTCTTGGACTGGTCTCCTGAATCATGAATCTTTGTGATGTTATTAATTGAGATTGTTATAGAGATTAAAGAGAGTAAGAGGTTAATTATCATGTAGATGGAACCAGGCTTCTTGGTTTTTTTTCGCTCTTTTAAGGAGTTTATTGGCTTTAAAGGGAGAAGGGTGGCAATGGTTGTTTTAATAGATTAGCCCTCCAGGACATCATTTACCTAGAGTTAAGAAGCAGCCCCACGTCAATATTTTGGTATTGTTTTTTATCTGTTTTTTTGTTTTGCAGGTCGGTCTCCTGTTAGAGGATGGGTCACTCTGGAATGAGTGGATCCGTATGGATTTATTCACATGAGTATTTATTAAATTATTTATGGAATTGAATATTTCAGTGGATTATTTATGGTGTTTTTAAAATTATTTATTATATTTGGATATTTTAATAAACTTAACAGAGCTAACCGACCAATGAATAAATTAATTTATTTTACCCCACAGCTTTCGTTTGTAGTCTCTTTATTTTTAGATAAGGATTTAAATGACAAGTTTTGGGCTTTATTGCCTCATTGAATGTGTTTGTTTTTTGTTACCAAGCACCACCCAGTGATACATGCAAAATTAAAAAAAAATCCTCCCAAGTAAATATTTTAGGTTTTTCTACCCTAACAAGATCTGAGAATACATTTTTCATGTGTCTTTGAGAAATCATTAAAAGCTGGAACCTATGAGCGACCACATGGGTAAGGCTACATTCATATGTTCAGTTTTTGGTGAGTTTTTCACATCAGTTTTTGTAAGGCCGGCTTCACACCGTGGTGTGATCAGGCCCGGGGCTGTCCGATGTGATTCAGAGCTCTGGACCCGTTTTGCAAACAGAACCAGAGGGCAAATATGCCCTCCAATCCGGTTTGCAGCCAGATGCCGGTGATAGCAGCCGCAGCTGCTGCAATTTCAAGATCGCGGCTAGCGGGGAGCTAGCTGCAGTCCTGAAATCACAGCAGAGGACAGCCGGTGGTGCTGATGTTTAGCAGCACTCGCTGCTAAACTTCAGCCGCTGGTATCCGGTTCTCGGATTCTCCCGGATCTGGGCAATCCGGCACCATAGACTCCCATGTTAGGGAGCATCGGATCGCCCTGGATCCGGGAGGATCCCATTTGGGCAGATTTTTCACCCTGGACACAAAAACGTGTTGCAAGCAACGTTTTTGTGTCCGGGAGGAAAATCCGAATTGCCCCAGATCCTCCCGGACGGATGGAAACCGGATGGCACATAGCTGCCATCCAGTTCCATCCAGCCGCATAGGGCTGCATAACAGCAAAATCGGGTCCGGGGCTGTCCGGTTTACACCGTTCATCCCCGGACCTGATGCTGCCGCGATGTGAAGCCGGCCTAAGCCAAAACCAGAAGTGGGTGATAAATCCAAAAGTGAAGACGTCTTTCTATTTGGCCTTGTTCACACAGTGGGTATTTGGAGAGGTTTTTTTTTACCTCAGTATTTGTCGCCAAAACCTGGAGTGGAACAATCAGAGAAAAGTCTAATAGAAACACGTCACCACTAGGGATGGGCGAATCTACTCGCTAGGACTCGTTACTCGGCGAGTAGTAAGGGACTCGCAGGACTCGGTACTCGGCGAGTTTCCCAGTGATGACTCGCACGAGTCCAATGCAAATCAATATCAATCCTAGTTTTGTCAGAAACGCTGACAAAACTAGGATTGCCATTGTTTGCATTGGACTCGTGCGAGTCATCACTGGCTACTGTGCCAGTGATAGCAGGGAAACTCGCAAAGTAACTGCTGTTTCTTTGCGAGCCGAGTCCAGCTGTCTTCTCTGTGCAGCTCCAGGGTCCTAGAACCTGCCTGCTCACAGAGATGATGTAGCAGTGCTGAGATTATTCTCAGTCTGCTCATTCCCTGTGCATGTAGCAGAGAGGACATCGCGTTTTGGACTACGTCGGACGGAAGAGGATTTTTTTAATTAAAGATGGAGTCCCTAATGGCTTTTTTTTTTATTTCAAATAAAAAATTTTCTCTGTGTTTTTTTAACCCTTTATTGGAGATTCTTAGTGGCTGGTCAAACGTGGCCTGACATTAAGAATCTCGGGCTTAATACCAGCTTGTATAACAAAGCTGGTATTAACCCCTTTATTACCCAGCGTGCTACCGCCACCAGGGCCGCTGGAAGAGCGGGGTTCAGCGCCAGAGGATGGCGCTTCAATGAACGCGCCATCTTCTGGGGCGGCTGCGGGCTGCAATTTGCAGCGGGGGGTGCCCAGAAAGCTTGGGCATCCCTGCGCTGCGGATTCCAGCCCTCAGCTGCTTAGCTGTACCTGGCTAGACATAGAAATTGCGCGGAGCCCCACGCATTTTTTTAAAATTATTTAATGAATTTCAGAGTCAGAGTCTCAGAGTCAGAATCTCAGAATTTCATGAAATAATTTAAAAAAAATGCGTGGGGCTCCGCGCAATTTCTATGTCTAGCCAGGTACAGCTAAGCAGCTGGGGGCTGGAATCCGCAGCGCAGGGATGCCCAAGCTTTCTGGGCACCCCCCGCTGCAAATTGCAGCCCGCAGCCGCCCCAGAAGATGGCGCGTTCATTGAAGTGCCATCCTCTGACGCTGAACCCCGCTCTTCCAGCGGCCCTGGTAGCGGTGGCACGCTGGGTAATAAAGAGGTTAGGGCCAGCTTTGTATTATCAGCTGGCCCTAAGCCCGAAATTTATGGTGGTCACGCCAATATTAGACATGACCACCATGAATTTCTATTAAATTGTTTTAAAAAAAACACAACACAAAGAAAATTTTTTATTAGAAATAAAAAAAAAAGCCATTAGGGACTCCATCTTTAATTAAAAAAATCCTCTTCCGTCCGACGCAGTCCAAAACGCGATGTCCTCTCTGCTACATCCCCTGTGTATAGATATAGATCTCTATGCACAGGGAATGAGCAGACTGAGAACAATCTCAGCTCTGCTACATCATCTCTGTGCACAGACATTCATGTCTGTACACAGGGAATGAGCAGACTGAGAACAATTTCAGCTCTGCTACATCAGGCAGCAGGCAGGCTCTAGGACCCTGGAGCTGGCAGCCAACACAGAGGAGACAGGACTCTTATCTGTGCGAGTCAGCGATTACTTACAAAGTAAACGAGCAATGCAAATAAATGACAAAACTAGGATTGCTTCAGGCTGAAGCTTCCGAGACACATCTGCGAGTTGTAAATCTCACACTACTCGCTATTACTCGCTTCCCCATTCATTAACATTGGACTCGCTAGACTCGCAACGAGTAGCGAGTCCTGGGCTCGGACTCGCTAGAGTCAAGCGATTCCGAGTAATTTAGGATTCGCCCATCACTAGTCACCACTTCTGTATTTATCACCCACTCCTGGTTTTGGTTACAAATACTGAGGTAAAAAACTCACCAAATAGTCAATGTGTTTATGTGGCCTAACATGGGATCCCAGTCAGTATACAGCCATTTGCACACATTGAGTATTTGGTGAGTTTTTTTAACTCAGGATTTGTAACCAAAACCAGGAGTGGGTGATAAATACAGAAGGTCATGATTGATAGACCATTATAACATAGTCTATGGTGGAACCTTAGTCAAAAATATATAGATTCTTGAAGAAGGCCGAAACGTTAACGTAAATCTTTATTTTGCAAACACTTGATGTGAAAAACGTAACAATAAAACAATTGTGAACATATAAGAGATTGTCACGTAAAATATTTTTATTATGATGATTTGGTGTGCCTAGCTCATATTATATATAGATTCGTTTTTCTAGAGCACCCACATGGAAGGTGAGCCTATCGCTACCGTATTATATCTCAACATGACTGTATACTGATGGGATCCCACATTAGTCCATGTGCACACGTTCAGTATTTGGTGAGTTTTTACCTCAGGATTTGTCGCCAAAACCAGGAGTGGAACAATCAGAGGAAAAGTATAATAGAAACACGTCACCACTTCTGTATTTATCACCCACTCCATGATTTGGCTTACAAAACCTGACCAAAAACTGAACATGTGAACACAGCCTTAGATGACATTGCTGCGCTGATGGTACAGTGATCAGTATCTCTGACAGATTTGTACCTTTCGAGACAAAACTGGACCCAAGAACCTCCAATAACACCTTCTACGGAGTGTCTCTGTTCCAAACTGTGAAATCTGCCCTATTTTCCACATCACATCAGGATCAGAATCCTCATGTAAGGGCCACTTTACACACACCAACTTATCTGTCCAACTTCTGTCCAACTTACTGGTTGCAGTGAAATCATGGACACATTGCTCTATTTTGTGGCTGTGTACAAATGTAACAACGTGTCCATGATTTCACTGCAACCAGTAAGTTGGTCAGAAGTTGGACAGATAAGTTGGTGTGTGTAAAGTGGCCATAAGACTTTGTGGCAGGTTTCTCATTGGTTTTCTATAAAAATCACTCCACTTTATGATTTCACTCCATAGTACTGTAGTAAACCTGTGGTGGACATCTGCTCGCTGGAGATCCCGACCTCAGGACACCATGTTATTTTAATAAATGGACAAATCTTTTAAGAAGCAGCTAAAATAAAAGAAAGGAAACTTTTACAGCAGTTGTCACTCAAAACGTTTCACTTCAGTTGAGCAGTTGGGGACATTGGTCATATAATGGTCACTGATCATTCCCACATCCGGTGTGTATATTAGGAGCACCACATGATAGAAGATGAGGACACAATGACGTTCACTCTGGCCCTTTACTATTTTATAGTATTATGTTGCTCTTGCCCCAGACTAATAACATGAAGATTTCGTGTTTGTAGGACGACACCTATCATTAACCAGCGGCTAGAAATCATAATTAGACTGTAGATAATTACACTTCCTCCAGTGGGCACAGACTGACAACCAATGGTCAGAGCCACTTCCTGGGCCTAATCCGGCCGCCAGGGCTGTTTTGGTTTGAGACTCTCCTATTCTCATTGCTTCCTCTACACAAATAAGAGAATTTCCACTGTGGGGCTTTGCGGATTAGGGTGGAATAATTATTATATACATGTAATGTGTGTATCCTCAGGAGTGGTGCTGCTGGGGGCTGTTGTGTTATTGGGAAATTCCTTTCTTCCAGTATTTTTTTCTATACACTTATTTGTTGCTAGTTTTTGTTATATTGGCAGTGTTAAAGGGGTCAGGGAGAGGCAAAATTAGTAGTGGTCCCATAGTTCTCCAGTAACTAGAAAATTGAGAGGCAGAAAAAGCGCAATGGGTCTTATCGCTAAAAATGATTAAGCATTGATGATTGTATAGGCTCACCTGGGCTAGTTGTGAAACCCACAACTAGTATATGCACCTGTACAGCTGCCGCTGGATCAGCATCTCCACGTGCAAAGTGGCGTACATACAGGAATCCGAAGGATGGTGCTTCTACGATCCGTGCTGCTGTCAAAGAACGAGGACCACACAGGTTCTGAATGCAATGATAGTTTATTCCGACCGGTACCCCTAATGAAGGAGCTTGGACAGCCCCGAAACGCGTCAGATAAACCATCATTGCATTCAGGCCTTTTGTGGTCCTCGTTCTTTGACAACCGCATGGATCATAGAAGCACCATCCTTTGGACACTTGTTCTCCAGTAAGTTATAGAACACAGAGGTATGAGCTATACTTGAAGATTTTGCAAGTTTTCCCACCTACAAAGAATGGAAAGGTCTGTAATTTGTATCTTAGGCTACGTTCACATACGGCGCATTTTGCCGTGCATTCGGCAGGGCCGCTTTTTGCGCGCAAAAAAGTGCTACTGCATGCCGATGCAGCGCTTTTCTCGGCACGCTTTCCCCGAGGCCATATTGACATGTAGCCTATGGGGAAAGCGTGCCGAAAAAACGCCAAGAATTGGCATGACAATTCTTTTTGATCAGGCGCTTTAGCAGTTAAAGCGCCCGCGCAAAAATATGCTGCAAAACGCAAAAATCCATAACTTTTGCTGGAAGGCATCACCAGCTTTCTATTGCACTGCTTTTACGCGAGCGCTCAAAAGCGCCTTGTAAAAGCAGAAATATGCGGCTATTACTCCGCATGCGAAGGTACACTTCAACTGTGAGAGCCAGAATCTAAAAAAAAAATCACATTGTATAATTTTTACATAACTAATATGCATTAAATAAGTGTTTGGCCAGGATCACACATACCATCCATTTTTGCCTTAAATCCGGTTTTGGGAACATTTTGGACATTTTTTTTACAAAAGTCCAAAAACGCTTATGCGTTAACGCATGTATCTTCGTTTTTCAAAAAACACATGCGTTTTTGTGCAGCATCCCAAAAACGCTGCTTGCAGCAATTTTGGCTGGGGTCACGCATGCCCATGAGCTTTTTTAAAAAATAAAATCCAATTTGCGCCATACTGTGTTAACAATAATTACCCTCGGTATATTTTTGTATTGCTCACCTTGACCAGTTGTGCCGTCCGCACAACTGGATAAAATTGCACACTTGCGAGGTCTTTGAAATAATGAATTTCACTCTTCTGGAATAATGTGAACAAATGGTGTCTTCAACGATTTCCTCGGAGGCCAAGGGTCACGTGACAGCTCAGGAGGATTATCTAAATAACGAAGGCCAGGTCCTGAAGCCCAGAGCAGCTCCACATCCCCTCCACGTAGGGAGAATATGTAAGGTAATGAAGAAAGGATAGAGTATGTGGTAAGCGCTAGGGAATAATTACAGCTCCACGGCCAGTAGTAAATTACCTTTAGGCTTTAATGAAAATGTGTACAAAACGCGGGTCCATTAACCATGATGCATTTCAACGCAGTATGCGTCTTTCTCAAGAAAGACGCACACTGCGTTGAAATGCATCGTGGTTAATGGACCCACGTGTTGTACACATTTTCATTAAAGCCTAAAGGTAATTTACTACTGGCCGTGGAGCTGTAATTATTCCCTAGCGCTTACCACATACTCTATCCTTTCTTCATTACATGAGCTTTTTTAAGCCCTTAGAAAAACGGATCCGTTTTTCTAAAGGAGCCAATAGTGTCCTCTGAGGTCCTGGATGTTTTCTGGAAATTTTGGGACTTAGTCATTTTTTCCCAAAAAATGTATGCGTTAACACCTGGTGCCGATATGTGCCATGCGTTAACGCATGCATCTCCCATAGGTCCCCATGTTAAAAAAATGCATGTGTTTTTTAAAGCACACAAAAAATGCTGCTAGCAGCGTTTTTGGAATGCTGCACAAAAAGTCATACTTTTTTTTTTTTAAAAAACGCACACACACATGCATTAACAGATATGCGTTTTTGGACTTTGAAAAAAAAATGTGCAAAAAGTTCCCAAAAACGGATTTAAGGCAAAAACGGATGGTATGTGTGACCCTGGTCTTTGGGTGCCTTAAAAAATGCATGTGTTTTTTTAAAATGGGGCCCTATGGGAGACGCATGCGTTAATACATGTTACTTATAGGCACCATGCATTAACGCATGCGTTTTTTGGGAAAAAATGACTAAGTCCCAAAAATTCCACAAGACATCCTGGACCTCAGGGGATTAAAAAGCGCATAGGCATGTGTGACCCTGGCCTTTGATACAATAGAGAATCAGAATGTACCGTATATACTCGCGTATAAGCCGAGTTTTTCAGCCCAAAAATTGGGCTGAAAAGTACCCCCCTCGGCTTATACGCGAGTCAGTGCTGTATACCGATGTATACATCGGTACATACCGATGTAGCAGCCCCCGCATCCCCAGTAATGCAGGGCCCCCCCAGGGTCTCTCCGGTCACCTGTAAAGCAAGCTATACTTATCAGTGTCCCGCTCGCACCCGCCGCTGCCGACATCCACGATCCTCCATCTTCATGCGACTCCTCTTCCTGTTTCTGTGCGCGTCGCCGGCAATGACGTCATTCCCGGCGACGCGCACAGGAAACAGGAAGAGGAGTCGCATGAAGATGGAGGATCGTGGATGTCGGCAGCGGCGGGTGCGAGCGGGACACTGATAAGTATAGCTTGCTTTACAGGTGACCGGAGAGACGCTGGGGGGGGCCTGCATTACTGGGGCTGCCTGTATACTACCGCTGGGGCTGCTATATACCTCTG
The DNA here is from genome assembly GCA_033576535.1 of Allobates femoralis. Taxonomy (NCBI): domain Eukaryota; kingdom Metazoa; phylum Chordata; class Amphibia; order Anura; family Aromobatidae; genus Allobates; species Allobates femoralis. Next base: position 56,114,919 of record JARQOC010000004.1, on the reverse strand, counting down.
GGGCACTGTATACTACCACTGGGGCTGCTATATACCTCTGGGGCCCTGTATACTACCACTGGGGCTGCTATATACCTCTGGGGCACTGTATACTACCACTGGGGCTGCTATATACCTCTGGGGCCCTGTATACTACCACTGGGGCTGCTATATACCTCTGGGGCCCTGTATACTACCACTGGGGCTGCTATATACCTCTGGGGCACTGTATACTACCACTGGGGCTGCTATATACCTCTGGGGCCCTGTATACTACCACTGGGGCTGCTATATACCTCTGGGGCACTGTATACTACCACTGGGGCTGCTATATACCTCTGGGGCCCTGTATACTACCACTGGGGCTGTATATACTACCACTGGGGCTGTATATACTACTGGGGCTGCGTGTATACTACCACTGGGGCTGCTGTATCTACCTCTGGGACTGGTGTATACCACACTGCTGGGGGCTGTATACTTGTGCTAGGGTCCACCCTCGGCTTATACACGAGTCAATAGATTTTCCCAGGTTTTGGGGGCAAAAGTAGGGGGGTCGGCTTATACACGGGTCGGCTTATACACGAGTATATACGGTAATATTTGGTAAAGAAACTTTTGTTTGCAATTACAGAGCTCAGACGTTTCCTTCCGTTCTTAACCATGTTTGCACACACTGCAGTAGGGATTTTGGCCCTCTTCTCCATCTAGATCTTCTCCTGATCTTTCAGGTTTCTGGGCTGTCACTGGGCAACATTGAACTTCAGCTCCCTCTGAAGATTTTCTATCGGGTTCAGGTGTGGAGACTTTCTAGGGCATTCCAGAAGTGTGAATTGCTTCTTAGGTTGGTTTCACCCTTGCGCACCCCTCCGCAGCGTCTTGCATGTCGCCTTCCTGGTGCGGATGAGACTGAGTGATTTGTGCGCAAGCACCGCATGCACACAATTCACATATTGCCGGCAATGGGTGCGCACGGCCATCTGCACCCGAGCGCAGGCACCGGCGTTCCCATGTTAAACAAAGGGACGCGCGGTGCCTGCACTCAGCTTGCGCTTCCCTGCTGCAATACGCTGCGGTGGGGAGCGCAAGTGTGAAGCCAGCCTTTCAGAGCCACTTCTTAGTTGCCCTGGCTGTGTGTTTCTGGCCTATGTCATGCTGAAAGGCCCAGCCTAGTTACATCTTCAATTCTCTTTCGGAGTGAAGGAGGTTTGTGGTCAAAATCAATATGGCCCCATCAAACCTCCATTCAAAACGGTGTCCCCTTTGCAGAAAAACACCCCCAAAGTATGATATTTCCAAGCCACGCTTCATGGTTGGCATGGTGTTCTTGTACTTGTGCTCATCCTTTGTCCACCTAACACGCCGAGTGGACGAGTGGAGATAATATCAAAAGGTTCTATTTTGGTCTCATATGACTACATGATCTTCTCCCATGCCTCCTCTGGATCATCCAGATGGTCATTGGCAAACTTCATGCACGCCCTGCAGGATTTGTATCCATGAAACACATAGCGTGTTAACCGTAATCTTTTGAGACTGTGGTCCCACTTCTCCTCAGCTCATTAACTAGGATCTCCCATGAAGTTGTCAGTGGATTCACTGACCTTTCTCAGAATCATCCTTACCCCACGAGGCGAGAGCTTGCATGGTAGGGGATCAAATTAGTTTTTCATGCAATAAAATGCTATTTAATTATTAAAAAATCATTCAATTTAATTTTCAGAATTTTATGTAGTTTCTGCCTCACAATTGAAGTGTACCTAACTAAAAATTACAGACCTCTTTACTCTTTTTAGGTGGGAAAACCTGCAAAATTGTATTGTGTATGAAATACTTATTTTCTCCACGGTATGTTTCCAAACAATTCTGGATCCAGGTTGACAGCAATAGATTTGTGGAGCTATCTTGCAGTCCCAGGAGGTCGGTGGTATGTCCCACTCTCCAAAATATCTGCATCTTTAGGGTAAGTGCACACTGGCCGGGTTTTCGGCGGTTTACCAGTGTAAACCGCCGTTTTGTTTACATTAGTTTTATGTTAATTTATGTTAATCCAAACCGGCGTTTGGATTAACATTAAAACTAATGTAAACAGCCCAAGGCAGTGCACACACCGGCGGTTACCCAGCGTCATCCGTTGCTAACCCGCAGGTTTCCCAGCGGGTTAGCAAAGAATGACCATGTTCTAAAAAACGGCGGTTCTGCAGCGGCTGCAAGCAGAATCATGTGCTGCTTCCAGCCGCTGCAGAATCGCCGCCGAGAACCCGCTGTGCAGCCGCCGGATACCGCCCGCACATACCGCCAGGAAGCCGGTGGACGGCGCCGGAGCTTCCTGGCGGGTCCCGCCCAGCCGCCGCCGACAAACACGCCGGGTAATGTGAACTTACCCTTAGGGTGCAGATACAGCTAAATGTAGAAGAGGAACACTCTGTCACTCACCTGTGCCATCTGAGGCTTGGCACTAATGGCACAATGACATCACCATATCATGTCTGCTATGTTGGGGCTCACACAGCAAAGACTGTAGGTCTGCTCCGTTGGTTGTGTGACACAGTCTAGGTGAGTACTTTTTTAATTTACCATTGGATTGGAGGGGCACCATACGTTTTGAATGTGATGGTGGCATAATATTATGGGGTCGGGATAACAGTTTGTGGGCATCACTCTTTGTAGTGGGCACTAGGGGCATCATACTGTGTGTGGGGGAGCACCATATTGTCTGTAGTAATGCTTGTTGGGCATCATACTATGGAAGAGGGCATCACAGTGTGTTTGAGGGAACATCATACTGCCTGGGTGAATGCCTTGTGTGCATCATAGTGTCTAGGGGGCACTGAGGGCATCATAAAGCGTGAAGAGCAATGTAAAGCAATTATAGTGTCTTAGGGTACAGTATATACAAGGGGTTGAATGAAAAGTAACGCCTCCACCTTCGTAACGCCTCAGCAGAGGGCAGCAGTGGAATGTGGCAGAGAGAAATTGAGAGAACTGCGAGACTCTGGTTGCGGAAACAGAATGTCGACTTCTTCCGTGACAGTGTCAGAAAACGTGTTAATCATTGGCAGAATGGAACCAATGTCTGGGGATTATGTGGAAAAGTGAGTATGGGTAATTAAAGAGCACATTGTAAGGATTATTTCTGCGTTTGATTTATTAAAATATTCCCATAAAAACCTAATTTACGAAGTTGGAAGCATTACTTTTCATTCAATCCTACAATGAGAACAATAATACATTAAAATGATCAATGTAAATCAAAATTATCCCATGGAGGTCTGGATTTGGAAAGATAACACAAAATCAAAGTAAAAAAACAAAATAAGGAAATGAGGCTCAGTAGTGTGTGTGGCCTCCACGTTCCTGTATGACCTCCATACAATGCCTGGGCATGCTCCTGATGAGGCGGCGGATGTTCTCCTGAGGGATCTCCTCCCAAAACTGAATTAACGCATCAGTTAACTCCTGGACAGTCTGTGGTACAACATATAATAGGATGAGGGAACATGACATGATGTCTCAGATGTGCAAGTTTGGATTCAGGTATGGGGAACAGGAAGGTCAGCTCATATCATCAATGCCTTCATCATGCAGGAACTGCTGTCAGCCACATGAGCCCTATTTGTCATGCATCAGAAGGAACCCACGGCCCACTGAACCTGCATACTGTCTCACAATGGTCTGAGGATCTCGTGCTGGTACATAATGGCAGTCAGGGTACCTCTAGCTAGCACTTGGAGGGCTCCAATCTGGTCATGCTGGAGGAGGTTGTAGGCAGCAGAACGTCTTCCATCGTTTCTCCAGACTCTCACGTCTGTCTCATGTGCTCAGTGGGAACCTGCACTGCCCTGTGAAGAGCACAGGGCACCAATCTTGAATCTGCCAATCTTTATGTTCTCTAGCAAATGCCAATCGCCCTGCATGGTGTTGGGCTGCAAGCACAACACCCTCTTGTGGATGTCGGGTCCTCATACCACCCTAATGGAGTCTGTTTCTGACAGTTTGAGCAGACACATGGATAATAGTGGCCTGCAGGAGGTTATTTTGCTGGGCTCTAACACTGCTCCTTTAGTGCCTCCTTGCATAAAGGAAGAAGTAGCGGTCTTGCTGCAGGGTTGTTGCCCTCCTACAGCCCACTCCATTGCTCCTGGTGCCTCCTGGTATCTGCTCCATGCCCTGGACACTGTGCTGACAGACACAGCTAACCTTCTCACACCACAGCTTGCATTGATGTGCCATCCTGGATGCACTGCACTGAGCAACTCCTGTGGGTTGTAGACACCGCTTCATGCTACTGACGCACCCCAGGGCTGGGGTACTCGGATCCAGGGCGTAGCTTTAACGGACCGTTACTGGTAGCCGGTGCCCGGATCCGTGGCCCTGGTGGTCACGAAAAAGGGGTTTAGTAAAAATAGAATAATAAATGTTTTTTAACGTGAAGCCACCAGCAGTATCTGGTGATGACACCAGTGCTGCCAGCAGACCTCCAGGGACGATGGGTAGGCAGCCGGATGGAGTCGCTCCATGCAGGCGGAGCGAAGTCTCCAGGGCAGTGAGGTAAAGAAATGATTTCACATCGGGAGAGGCGTAGTCTTCTTCTTGAGACTGGAACAAGTGACCAACTTAATAGAAATAAGACACAGGAAACCTTCTTGCTCTGCATGGGCATTTAATGGTGACATGAAGCAGCTTTCCAGGTTACACAGCCATTGTCATTGGTACATAGTCACTTGGTTTCAGGTATCTGGCTGGGTAGTCACCCAAGGATGCAAAAGTCTCTCTGAGCCCCTCATTGATGTTCCTTCTGGTACAATCTCTGTCCTTTTCACTGCACTCTCCTTACTATCTGTGCGTGGCCCTGCACAGAGCCCTCTTCCTACCAGGCCTGTTGGGTATATAGAGGTAACCCTTCTCTCTCTAAGGGGCTCAACCCGGTCTGGAGCTCCTGGTGGGGATGTGCATGTTGGACCAGGTCGGGGCTATCTGAAAGGCCTTCGACCACCGGGATTGGTGGCTCAGGGCTAAACTTCCTGCACCGCACTCGGAGCCGGTAGTCCGTCATGGACTGGGTTCCCTCCGGACCGGTTTTCGGCACGGTCCAGCCCCGGGCTTCCTCAAGCCAGGGATCCCTCTTCTGTCTGGGCTGCCTTCCTTTACAGGCACCCTCCACTTCACTCTCCTCACGATGACTACTCCTGACTAACTGTCACTTCCGCCTGCCTCTATCACTACACCTTAGCTCCTCCCACCGGGACTGGTTCCCTAGTAACGGGTTAACCAAAAGGTCCTCTAACCTAAGTGTATAAATGCAGGGATGAGGCCTCAGATTAACATTACCATCCTTTGAAGACAGGGATACCACACACACTTGTCTGGGTGCAGTACCCCTTCTGTGGCACACTGGCCAGTGGGGCGCCACACTACCTCTAGGGATGAGAGCAATGACAGAATGCAAAAGTGACTGCGATGCCTGTTAGGGCCATGGGGTACTCGGTAACTGGGCCGGTCGGTTCGGTGGGAGGTCATGGTGGCAGTGACCCGGCTACTTGGCCCTGGGCGTGCAAAAGAGGGAATATTTACTTGACTCTGTACTTGATTACAAACTCATAATTGGACAGCCGAGCCATCCATCACTGTTCTAGCGCACCTTGCTTCACGGTTTCCTGGTGAATTAATGATAATTCGTGAAGATGGTCAATTTCGCTGAAGCCAGGTAGTGTTCGCTCAGTTAAAGCCCAGACTATGGCTAAGAATTCCAGCTTGAAGGAACTGTAGTTGTTGGGGTTCCTTTCAGTGGGACGAAGCTTCCTGCTTACATAGGCAATCACTCTCTCTCTGCCTCTCTGTTCTTGGGACAATACGGCTTCCAATCCCGCATTGCTGGTGTCCGTGTATAATATGAATGGTTGACCATAGTCGGGATAGGCCAGGATCTTGTCTCCGTGACAGTCAACATAAACTGGGTAAGGATTCTTACACTCTACTGTCCCACTCGATAGGAGGACTCTTGTTCTTGACCTTTTTGGACTGACCTAGCAGGAGGTCTTACAGTGTTACAGATATCTTGGTGAAGCCCTTGCTGAATCTCCGATAGTAGCCTTCCAACCCGAGGAACTGCCGTACTTCACGGATGGTGTTGTGTCTTTGTCAGTCCTGATGACGGTGACTTTGTCAGGGTTTAGTGCCACACCTTCTGCGCTTACCACGCTGCCTTACGTACTGCTCCTTAAGTTTTAAGAGGTGACATTTGGACGGCTTACTTTCAGGCCAAAGTTGGACAGGCCTTCGAACAACTCGGCCAGATGTTTTAAGTGGTCTACGTAGGTATTGGAGAAGACGATGACGTCATCCAGGTATAGTAGGACCGTCTCGAAGTTTTTGTGCCAGAGGCAATACTCCATCAACCTCTGGAAAGTCCCTGGAATGTTGCAAAGCCCGAATGGCATGAACTCGCATAAGCCCATGGGTGTCATGAAGGCGGTCTTCTCTCTATCCGCCTCTGCCATGGGAACCTGCGAGTACCTACTGGTGAGATCTAAGGTGGAGAAATAGTTAGCCGATTTCAGGGCAGCTAATGATTCCTCAATTCGCATCTATGTGTGTAATGTGGTTAATTTGCCTGTAATCAACACACATCCTCATTGTACCATCTTTCTTTTTAACGAGGACTAACGAGCTGCACAGGGTCTACAACTATCCCTGATCACCGCTGCCTCCTTCGTCTCACGTAACATACCCTTGGCACACTGGTACTGGCCTGGGGTAACAGGGCGGTACCTTTCTTTAATGGCCGGATGGTCTCTGGTGGGGTTATGGTGTTGGACCCCTTTTACTTGCCCAAAGTCTAGTGGGTTTTTGCTAAATACCCATTCATATTCTCGAACCACCTGGTAAATCCCATTCTTTTGGTGCGAAGGGGTGGAGCCAGTGCCTACATGCAGCTTCTGATACCAGTCCTCCAGCTGTTCTGCAGAGCCATTGTCCTCCACCTGGTTGGACAGGACCAAGGGTTCTACTGCCTGAATTGCGTTGTTATTGACAGTGAGCAGCTTGGCAATGGTGGCATACCGGGGCAATTTGACCTCTTTCTCCCCACAATTTCAAGATGCATATAGGTACCCTTCCCTTGTGGACATCTATATCCCTCTGGCTGTCAGGATAGTAGGCCTGCTGTCGGAGTACACAAATTCTACCAGGGCCTGGTAATCCTGACCTCTGATAACTTTAGCAACTAGACACCAAATCATCATTTCAGTTTTTCGGAGATATTACAATGGGGAAAGGATCACTCACCCTTACACTGCCGACTTCTCCACCAGACAGCTCTACCTGTTGCCTCTGCATCAGGTCTTTGATCTCCCTCTGCAGGACTCGCTGCTGACTGGAACTGGAGGTTTCGGCTACCTAATGCAATAGAACAATAATCTCGCCAAACAATTTTCTATCACGTTGTTACCTAAGGTCATCATTGGATTAATTCTCGCTGTTCAATATCTACAATTATCAGTCCTTGAGCTGTTAGCTCTACTCACCCAACCTTAATGGTCACCTCTTTATACACCACTTGTAGACGGAGCTGACTATTACTGGCGAATATTGTTAAGTATTGGTGTTGCGGGGTAATGTTGGAATCAGCCCAGTACCACTTATAAAGGATATATGGCATCATTGTCACCTGGGACCCGGTGTCCACTAGGGCGTTCATCGGGATGCCATCAATCACGACTGGGAGGACCGGTCTTCCTCCGACGTACTTGTCTCGCCAGTTATATGGGCCTGGTCGCCTTACTCCTGGGGGTTTGCCTGCTGCTCCAGGGATTGCCCGTTTAAAGGACAGACTCTTGCGAAGTGCACCGCCTTGTTGCAGTGGCGACAGATGGGTTGTCCAGTCGAATTTTAGCGATCGCTGTTTTCTTCCCCTGGTTGGTGGGATCCTCCACTGCCGTCCCATGGGACGTCTTCTGGACTGGAGGCCAGCTGGATCTTTTAGATTTGGGGGTGATACTTGCCTGGACTGCACACACTCTTGGTCAGCTCCTGGACCTGGAGGAGTAGATCTGCTGAAGTGTCATCACTTAATGTCTGTGCATCAGCCTCAACGGGTGCCTGAGGCGGGGACGCTGCCTCCTGGTAGTTTATTGCAGGACTCTTGGGGAGCGCTGTACCACTAGGGATTGGTTCACGTAGCACCCGTAGTGCCCGATCTTTAAATGGTGCAAAGTCCAGGTCTGGATTTTGTAGGGCCATAATGCGCAGCTTGGTTCGGTGTGTGCTGGTCACGAGCCCCTCGATGAACTTGTTCGGTTAGCAGCCTATCCTCATCCTGCACATTATGGGGTCAACCTGTTTAATGGCCCACAGCGCCTCCTGAAGATTAAGGACATAGTCTCTTATGCTGTACTGCACCCTTTATTTGCACCCGAAGAATGTAATTTTAATCCCTGCCGCGGTGTGGGTGTGGCACACCTGCAGGGGATTGCCCAGGACCCACCGGTGCAGGGAGGGAATGCACACCTTGGCACACACAGCACACAACACCTTCCACCCCAGACCTGGAGGGGGAGCTCCACTGGCTATCCTTAAGCCAGATCCCCATAAAAATCCAGGCCTGAGGGGAGGAGTTAGTGAGTCTCAGTCTGCAGTGAAGAGAAACAGTCAGTCAAAAGGACTGGAAGGAGCTGGTTGCTAGGACCAAGCCAGGCCCAGAACCAGGAAACCTGACCCGGCTGTGCAGCTCCCTAGGGAGAGGTACGGAGGCCAGTGGAAGAGGTAGGAAGACAGAAGAAGGGAACAGATCCGAGATCCCTTTAGCCCACCCAGACACCAGAGTCCGAAGCTGCTATTAATCTAGTGGTAGCAGAGAAAGCCCATACATACCAGGAAAATCTAGTCCCCCTGAAGTTAAAGAAAGCAAGACACCAAACCTGACCAAGCATAGGACCAGGGGCCCAAGAGGAGAACAGGTATTCGCACAGAAAGGTCCTTATTGTCAGATTGTCAGTTGTGGAGTTGCATCCTGAGACGGAGAAGGAGAAAGAGCGGCATGTTCTGCTCCAGGCAGAAATTTCCCCATTTACCGCCCACACTAACAGAGGAGGCCTCACAACTCTCCAAGGTGGACGTCCCAAACTTCACCGATAACCTGGTTACCCTCCTGGACCATGCCTGTTACCGGACATCAGTAAAAAGGTACAGAAACAGAGACTATTGTGTGTGTGTACCTGCTTCACCGCCGCCGCCTGCAGCATTCACAGCAGAACGCTACTACTACTCCTCTCATCCACCCGCTGCCCTGACGTAAAGCTCCACCTGTGGGGAGTTGTACTACCAAAGCTGCATTTCCATCACCTCAGCGGCCGGCCGCAGCGCTGGTAACCCTATTACCAGATACCACAGGTGGCGTCACGTTACAATTCCCCCATCTTCATCACCCCCACCCTGCCACTGAGGGTCCTTGACACAGAGACGGGAACCGACCAGCCGTGATCCCCACTGAAGTAACCACCTGTCCCGGTATCCGAGTACCCCCTACCCTGTCGACCAACTCACAGGTATCAAATGAGTCTTTCAGCCTGGCCAGGATTTGCTTAACAGATCTTTTATCAGAGTCCGGCCAGCACTTTACCTCCCTGTGGGCTGAACCGGTTAACTGACCGATAAGGATGCTGACTTTTTGGCCCTCTGTCAGGGGGTACACTGTATGCGACTCCCGAGTATTGCGGTAACCAGGCTGCTCCTGGGATGTACAGCATGGATAACAGCATTATTGGGGTTGCGGCTGCACCCGCTGCCGGGTCCTCTCCTAGGTTGGGCATCTTACTTCCCACCTAGTGAACCTCAGCCAGGTTCTGAGTTTCTGTTCGCTTATCAGTCTGCTGCTCCGCAGGTGGGATGAATCGTACACACAGGGCTTCCGGATCATGGCCTCCTGCTCCCCGCCGGTTGACATCAGAGCGCTGGGCAGGGTTTCACTTTGCATCTTTCTGCTTCCTGCACGCCTTGTGTCGTGGTAATGGCGGCATTTATACAGTTCAATATAGTCTATAGCACACAGGACCCGGGGGTACTGGTCTACAAATCCTGTTTGTGGTCCCAGTTGTGACGCCCACTACGGCTATGGGATACTCGGGCCGATCGGTTCGATGGTAGGTCATGAGGGCGGTGACCCGGCTCCGTGGCCCTAGGCGTGCAGAAGAGGGGATATTTACAGGGGATAGTTTGTGATGCCACCTGTGGCACTCGGCCAGGGATGGCTGACGTTGCAGGCTATGACCACTGGGGCAGATAGTGCAGCTAGAATGGTAAAGCTCCCCACAGGTGGAGCTGGGTCCCAGGGATGGTGTGTATAGTCTATAGCGATGATGATAATTGTTGGGATGCAGGACAGAGGGTGCACGTAATAATTGGAGGACACAAAAGGGGTGCAGTTTCCGTGACCTTTACTTGGTAGATGGTATTGAAGTCCGGGCACTGGTTACAGATGTTAGAAGGGATGCGGCCGGCCTGGAAACATTCGGAGATCCACCTCACCAAGCGGGGTTGGAGGCCTTCCTGCTGTGCTCTCTCCTTTGGTCCCTGCGTCTTCAGCCACGCCGCAGCCATTCTCCTGTTTGCTGGTTCTGACCCGTATGGTAGGCAGCACGAGCCTCTCTCTGGTGCCACCTTGCTGAAGGCAGCTCCAGGCTCTCAGCACGCTGCTGTGCTGCTGGGTGTTCAATGCGGCCAGAAGACTTGCTGTCTCCTGCCTTCCAGATTTGGCTGTCGGGGCGTGCAGCACCCACATAGCCAAGGACTCTGCCCATCCTTTCATCAGCGCTCCGCTCTGGGGTGAGCTCAATCGCAGCTCACGTCCCAGAGCTCTCTCCTCTATTTGCTCATTCTTCCCTCTCCTCAGACATTCTGACTAACCCCTCCTCTTGGCCAGAACCAGGGTAGCTCCCTGAAGTCGGGTCCTAGAGCTCCCCCTTCTGGCTTTGAGTCAGGAAAAGTGTCCCTGTGAGGGAGGCAATGCCACTGTGGCAATCGGACCACTGGTGTGCCACATGACCAAAACAACAGCCAAAAAGGATGAGAACAGAGAAATGATCTGTGGCCACCACCTGCAGAACCGATCCTTTATTGGGGGTGTCTTGCTAATTGATCATTTCTATCTGTTGTCTGTTCCATTTGCACAACAGCAGGAGTAATTGATTCACAATCTGTGTTGCTTCATAACTGGACATGTTGATTTCACAGAAGTGTGATTGACTTGGAGTTTCATTGTGTTATTTAAGTGTTCCCTTTATTTTTTTGAGCAGTGTATAAGTAATGAACTTTCCTAACAGCTGGTAGCTCATTATAATGGTCATTTTTTATGGAAGCTCCTCTAGTCCATCCTCATTTTTATGGATCACTCACATGAGCGTATAACACAGACGAGTGTTATTCAATCTTTTATCAGATAGCCCTCGGACCAATATTATACTATTGGGCAGTGCCAGCTAGAGTTTATTTGGCGCCCCTGTGGCCAGGTTGCCACAAATGGTACTACACGTATTCCTATGTGTGATATCATGCCTGGAGGTAAGTGAGGACATTTTGCCTAGACCCCCAAACACACCCAGCACATTAGAACTTCAGACCGGGGAAGTGCTTAGTGGAAGAGACCCACCTATAGGGCAGTCCGCACTTCCTGGCTGGAGGGAGAAGTTAGTTTAGGGGTGAGTGGCAAGAAGGAGAGTCCTAGTCTAGTCTTGGTAGCTTGAGAGACGCACGGAGCGTGGAGTGAAGTGCTAGGCCAAGGGCCTGAAGAGCTGAATCTGTTGCCAGCTGATTTAAGCCTAGCTGCAGGAGGGGTACCAGCCCCCATCTCGATCAAGGATCAAGTATTGTGACTCACTTTGTGGACCTTCCCGAGGCTCACAGGGCTATATAGGGTCAGAGGACCAAAGCTGTCGCTCCCAGGACCCGCAGCTATCTGCCTGGCATTGAATGGCAACCACAGACAGTTAGGAGAGGAAAGGGTAGCAAGTGTCAGAACAGGGTAGGCAGCTGGAATTCCATATACCCTTTGTCTCAGCAAGATGGACTCTCCTGGTGAACATCATATCCCGGCTGGGTTGTAATCTTGAACTACAAGTAAAGGGTAAGAACCACAAAGACTGTGTGTCGCCTGATCCTTCCTGCGTCCTCCTGCACCACTACCCTCCTCCTCTGAACCATTCACCAGCCCATCCATCCCTCTACGCCTTCCAAGGGATCCCTGCCCTGACTGGAGAGGGCTTACCACCTGGCTGCCCTGTCATCTCCCCTTGGAAGCCCCCACAGCAGCCCTTGGCCACCAAGGTCAGAATTCCAGTTGACATCGCAAACTATCTCCCTTGTAAGTACCCCTTTAACATTTCCGGCCATGACCACAACCTCTGGGCACCACCACTGTGATGTCCAGATCTGTTTGACTCCCGGATGGTTGAGTACCCTGGCCCTTGCGGTCGCGACATTTATTTTCTCATGTCGATTTGGCATGAGAAAAATATTGCAGCATGCTGTGAATGGCAACGTAAATTGAACGGCGCACACCCAATCAAGTCTATGTGCTCATACAAAACACCAGACTGCACTTGTATGTCATCCTCGTTCCATCCGATGTACGCCCGACATAGACAATGGAGAAGATGGAGAAATTATGTTCTTCGTCTTCTCTGCACCTGTGATACGATTGTCACATGCAATAGAATCAGATCACAGTTAATGACACTGATCAGAGTTTGAGCCAAGTGTCGTTAGCATAATTGGGCCAATTCTTTCCCATGAAGGAACATACGCTCGTGTGACCTCAGCCTTACTAGCCAGCCATCACACAATACATTTCCTGCGGGGGACAATTCTTCCTCATGTCTTTTTATGACTTTGCAAACAACTTGCTGACTAAGGAGTCCATATTGGAAACATTGAGCTTGTAATGTTACACTTCCCCGTCCATGCTTATCACCCCAGTGAGGCAGTTTATGCTGATTTATAGGGCAATTGAAACCATACAGTATTTAGTGAGCCTGCCCAATGTCATGCCCTCTGATCTCCACTCCTAATTAGAGTGCAGGGCTAGGGGAGCACTGTGCTGCCCACTGGGCTGGCTGGGTGGGCTGTGGAGAGCTTCTTCTATCTGCTCAACAGTTTAAGGGCTCCTCACCTGCAGGACATATTGTCTTGTTTGTTTGGAGAACAGACAACATCTGACCTCTCAGCTTATGAGGGCAGGAGACCCCCTCCGATTATACGCTGGAGTGCTCATGTGTGAGAAGTGTGTCTCACTTCTGGATCTTCACTTCCATAGATGGGATGATTTCACTATGATCCCACAGGGATTTCTGATTTTTTTTGCATTGTCTGTGACTGCCTTTTATGACTAAGAAGCAAAACCAACTCTGAAAATTTTCCAATAAAGATAAATAATCTTACTTTTGCAAGTATAGCTATTTTTGCTAATATCTAAGGTTACAACTATCAGGAGTGTAACTACAATAGGTGCAGGGGTTGCAATCGCACCCAGGCCCTGGAACCTAGGGGGCCCCCAAAAGTCCCTTTGACCTCTATAAAAAGGCTAATACTAAATATTTGAAGTATTTGGGGACCCCGTTGGAGCTTTCGTATTGGGGCTCATGAGCTTTAAGTAATGCCACAGACAACTCGACTCCTTCAGGCACAGGGGAAAAGCAGAAATGTTAGTCAAGGGGACAGAATGGATTTTTTGAGTATTGTGGCTTATAATATAGACCAATAACCTACTTCAGACGACCCCACACCATACTATATGCTTATCCTCCACTCTCCTAATTCTTAATTCATTCATTCCACCCATAGGTAGACATCAAATCACAGCCAAAATAGCAATCGTGCTCTAAGGGTACCATTACAAGCGGCTACATTTCTAGGGTGGCTACAGGTAACTTACTGGTTGCAGTGAAATCATGGAGACAAGGTTCTATCTTGTTGCTGTGTACAAATGGAATAATCTCTCCATGATTTCACTGCAACCAGTAAGTTACCTGTAGCCACCCTAGAAATGTAGCCGCGTGTAAAGGTACCCTAATGGTACCTTTACACGCCGCCACAACAGGATGGATACAACCCGCTACAGGCTACAAATGTAGCTTGTAGCGCCAATATCGCCCGTAGTAGCGGCGTGTGAAGACGGGACGACACAGCCGGCTACAGATACCTCTGTATCCGTGCACTGCCCATAAACATATGGCTACATCGCCGATTGTAGCGAGCTGTATCGGCGTGTAAAGACGTTATGGAAGGGAACTCGGGACAGCCTGCAATGTAGCTAGGGCGTGACACAGGCTCCGTGTTACCGCGCCCCATGTGCGATCATTGGTGGAAGCTGCTGCATGACGATTGGTAGTCGCTGCCTAGGGAGGCATATTTAAGGAGCTGACGAGTCACACTACACAATTGCTCGAGCGTGCTGTATTACTCAGCCTCCTGCGATGCCTGGCCAATCAGGATGTTATTGCTTTGTCCTATCAGCGTACGGACGGCTCGTACTCTCAATTGTGGCACGCCTATGTGCTGTCCCTGCTGCACCAGGTCCGCCCATAGTAGCTGGTTATAGCGGTGTGTAATTGAGCTACAGATGGCTACTTGCGACACCCGGCGATGTAGCTAGCTGTAGATGTAGCGTGGCGTAGCGCACCTTGTGGCGGCGTGTAAAGAGGGTGCGGTTCCCGTTGGTAACCGTTCGGCTGTGCTCGTGCACGTGAAGTTGCCGTTGGTATCCATCCTGTTGTGGCGGCGTGTAAAGGTACCATCAGGGTACCTTTACACACGGCAACTTTTCTAGGAATTTGACCGGCAACTTACTGGTTGCAGTGAAATCATGGAGACATTGTTCCATTTGTACACAGCAACAAGATAGAACAATGTGTCCATGATTTCACTGCAACCAGTAAGTTGCCGGTCAAATTCCTAGAAAAGTTGCCGCGTGTAAAGGTACCCTATTAGTTGTCATGCGACGTTGCTCCTCTCTTCTATTAGGGTGCGAAATAATGTGAAAGGAGTCATATCCATTAGTTTGGGGCTCCCTATGATCAAGACAGCACAACTAGCCTGCTACTTCTGCAGTGGAACTACAAGTGATAGCATGTCCTGTTTACATCAGGTGGGGCATCCTGGGGACTGGAGTTTTACAAGTAAATACAAAACAGATGGTCTAAGGGCCCTTTCACATCAGCATTTTTTTCAAATCGCGGCAGATGCGGTGAAAAAACCGCATCTGCCGCGATTACCGCATACCGGCTGCACTTGCGGCACGGTTGCGGCGCGGTTGCGGTAAACGCCATACAAGGTATAGGTGGACTTGCGGCAGGTGCGGCAAGTGTGGTTTTGGCACTTACGGCAGGTGCGGCCGCGAAAAAAACCGCGGCTGACAGCATTTTTTTTCGCGGCCGCACCTGCCGCAAGTGCCAAAACCGCACTTGCCGCACCTGCCGCAAGTCCGCCTATACATTGTATGGCGTTTACCGCAACCACGCCGCAACCGTGCCGCAAGTGCAGCCGGTATGCGGTAATCGCGGCAGATGCGGTTTTTTCACCACAGCTGCCGCAATTTGAAAAAAACGCTGATGTGAAAGGGCCCTTAGGCTGCTTTCACATCAGGGGTTTTCGCCAGTCGCGGCAGTTGCAGTGAAAAAAAAAAGCAACTGCCGCGATTACCGCATAACCGCTGCACTTGCGGCACAGTTGCGGCAAGCCCCATGCAATGTCTATGCGGGCTTGCGGCAGGTGCGGCATCGCGGCTGACAGCCGCACCTGCCGCACACTTACCACAAGCCCGCATAGACATTGCATGGGGCTTGCTGCAACTGTGCCGCAAGTGCAGCGGTTATGCGGTAATCGTGGCAGTTGCGTTTTTTTCACCGCAACTGCCGCAATCGGCGAAAACCGCTGATGTGAAAGGGGCCTTAGTCCTATTTTAAAAAAAGTTCCAGACTGGTGAGTTTTCTAAATATCATCTAATATCAGAAGTGCTCAGAATATCTCAATGTCCTCTCAAAGAGGCTTGAATACTAGCAAACATGGAGCCCAAACCTCTGAGTTGTGGGATCCCAGCATGTAGAGCAAGATCCCACTACCCTCTGTGGCTATTCTCACAATGGAGTTGACGCAAGATGTGCACCAACTAAGGTGTCAAGACCGGGGCAGGGATACTCTGCCACTGAGCAGAGGGTCGGATCCTGTTAGGTGTCATCAGTGGTGGTGGCCGGGCTCAGCGACTGTGGCCCTGGTGACAGAGCATTGCTGCATCCTTCACTAAGCTGATACCGAACAGTAACTACTTGGTCACCGCTTGGTAACAGTAAAGTGCACGGCAGTGCTCATTTATTGCAAATAGTTAGATCTCCATTGAGAGAGCAGTCATAGAGGGATGTGGGATGATCCCACACTGCATTTGGAGGATCCCACAATCTCCAAGTTCAGGTCTGATTTCTGCCAGAAAGCCACGCCTTTACAGGGGACCCTTCTGACTGTTTTTTTGTTTTGTTAATAGATAATATTTTGGAAAATCCCAATCCAAGGTTGACCACTCTTTCATTGAATAAAAACAGCAGCCTCAAACCTGAAACTGAGACACACCATCTTACACCCAACACCATTTCCAAGCCCAGACCAGGAGATGATGGGCGGAAGAAACTCACCGATGCAGACCCCATCTGCTGGCTGGAGGAAGGAGTAGTTTTAGGGGGTGGGAACACAGTTAGTAGTTGGAGTGAAGAGGAAGCAGCAGCAGATGGAGTTCTAGGGGACGCTAGAGCTGGGACGGAGTGGCACCAGTCGGTAGGTCGCCACGGAACCCCAGGCCAGGGAGAACCCAGACTCTACGACCGACTTCCAGGTCATGGTAGAGGAACTAGCTGCATGAGGGGATCTGCCCCAATCTGGTATGAAAACTGCATGTTCAAGCCAGGAAACCAGAGTCTATTGGACTGCACATGCAGTGGCCAACACCGTGTACACTCCCAGGCACAGTGACTACAGAGAGTCAAGAGAACGTGCTGGCCATCACTCAGAAGGGCTCGCAGTCGTCTGCCTTGGGACTAGAAGCATGAAGGTGCAGGGGAAAAAAGGAGGAAAGATCAGTGCAGAGAGAAAGGCAGCAGAGAAAGGCTTATGAAAGGTGTCTTAGTGGAGTGTGTCTGAACTATCTGAGGGCTGGCCAAGCTGCACATTGGAAGAGCGCAGTAACCTGGCTGGGTCTGCACTGAACTAACAACTGCAAGTAAAGGAACCTGGTAAGAACTGCAACCCCTGTGTCTGTCCACTCCTTCTGTGCCTCCCTGCACCCACAACTACCACCATCATCCACACTGATGCTAATGCCAATCTTTGGGGACCTGCTCCATCTGTGGGGAGTGATACACCTAGCTGTAACTACATCTATTTCTCGGGGTTCACTACAAGCAGCGCTGGTCACCCATGACCAGAACCCATGGATGGCATCATGATGAACTTTATTAATCCTCTGTAAATACCTCCTTTTCATACTCGGTCAAGCCATGACTGCCGGGACTGCCACCATGACATCCCCCTCACTGAGCCCGGAAGGTCGAGTACCCCCGGTCCTTATGACCACTGCAGGGCCATCTCACGTTGCAACAGCAAATAAGAGATTTAACGCCCAATACTTTTGTTTCTCCAGGGTTAAGCAGCCAGCAGAGATGTCTGTTGTATTAATGCATTTTGGGGAGTTTGGAGAGATGGCTGTTCAAGGCTATATTCACAAGATCATTGTACTAGAACCTGTTATGTCTGCATATTGCAGGTATGACTGGCTCTATGAGTGGACAAGTACTGGGTTTTCTAGCCATTACATTCACTAGTCTGGTCTGTAAGTCACACCAGATCAGTACATGCTGCAACTTTTTTTCACATGGACATGTGGAAAATGGCCCATGAGGACTATTATAAGTCCAGGGCTGGAGTCACATTGGACGTGAGACATGCAAGAGACTCACTTGAGTTTCACATACATCATCTGGCATGATTGTCGCCGACGACTCTGCATGCAGCTGCATTTATTTCTATAGAGCTGCACGTTTCTGTCCGGAGAGCTGGCTGGTGGCCATGCCGGATGATGCACGTGAGACTTGTGCGAGTCTCTTGCATGTCTCTCGCCCATTGGAACTACAGCTTAACGCTGTGTCCATGTGCGATATGTTTACCACATGGACAACACATGCGTGTGTGGCGCCCCAGATGGTCAGGCGTCACACCGGGTTATTACACCTATAAAAGCGGTGTAATTTTCCCCAACTGAAGGTGGATGCAGAGGCAGGTGGGAGGGACCCAATTCCAGCGCTCCCACACTCAATCCGGGGTAAGGTTACCCGGGGGGAGAGTTAGGATAGTCGGGAGGTCAGAACAGGAAAGTTGCAGACTGCACCTGAGGGAAGATGAAAGGGGGTCCTGATGTGACCTTGAGAGAGGGTGCCTGACGCGTGAATCTTGGCCCGAGAAAGTATGGGGGAACCCCAGTGCGAAGCGACCATACTCCGGGGAGCTTCCCCAGTCCACCACGAAAAAGCCGGAGAAATGTCCAGAGTCCAGTTCTGAAGTCGTCAACCGGCTGCTGCGGTTTGTTTACCGGCCACAGCACCCTGCCATTACAGAGCGGTCCACCCGTGATTCCATAGAGGTCTGGGTTGAAGTTGGAGAGGCAGAAGGGAAGGAGAGGAGCCCTAGGATTACCTCAAGAGAACAGGGAAAGGACTTATCCCAGGCAGGGAACACAGGAGACGGGTTCGTCAACTAAGGTATACCATGGGTACCTCCATACCGCTTTGCATCCACTTACAGCTACCCGGAAGGCAAGACGGCTGAGACTAGTGCCTGCCCTGCAGCATTGTTCAATTTATAGCCAGGGATGTGCAGTCAGTAAGGGCCCTTTCACATCTATGCGCCCATGTGTTTGCCTGCATTAGCCTGCACTTTGCTAGCGCAAGTGCAGGTGCTATCAGAGGCAAGCGCAGGCAAGCGCATAGATGCAGAGCTCTTGCGCTCGTGCCGACGTTACCTCCTATGGACGAGCACAGCCGACTGCAGGAACCCGGGAGCACAAGTGTAATAGGGCCGGTGTGACAGCGCATGCGCTAGTCCAGCCGCACCCGGAAACGTGTAATGTGATGTTTCTGGGTGCATCTAGACAGACGCATGAAATTCAGCTGTCAAAACCTGGTCTACAGGGAATCACTTATTTTTCATTAACTGTTTAAAATCTTTTTTTTTTCTTCTAATGGAGCTAAGAACGTACAGGCAGGTTGATGCTAAGTATCTGCTCGGCGCCGACTCAGGTTGATCTCAGATCTCTCCTGCCACGATTCAGCTGCTTCAAGTCATCGAGCATCTCTCCCTCTTCCGTTCTGGTCTGTTGACAGGGCGTCACTGGTGACGTCATGCTGCCTGCCAGTCGGCTCTCCACAACACCCTGTCAACAGAGCAGAAGAGAAACTGTGTGACTGCAGACTTGAGAATTCTGACATCGCACACACTGTAAGCTGTAAGGATTCTCCAGTGTTAGAGCCGGGAATTGCGGTCATGTGGCCACGAGTGTGGCACGCTCCTGGCTAGAGCACAAACACAGGTGCACCTACACACATAGACCATCACACATACATCACACACACCCAGGCATACCATTACACATACATCACACACAGGCATATCATCATACATACATCAAACACCCAGGTGCACAATCTCACATACACACACATACAGACACATCCAGGCTTAATATTATCACTCATACCTTCACACTTACACACATCACATGCAACATTCACACACACCCCACGCATTACTCACACACAACACACGCATCACTCACACACACGCATCACTCACACAGCCCCATGCATCACACACATTACACGCATTTCTCTAACTGATGCATCACTCACACACACACCACACATCACAGTCACACACACGCATCACTCACACACACACGCATCACTCACACACACATCACTCACCACGCACATCGCATCACATATGCATCACACACATCACTCATATACACACCACACAACACTCACACACACCACACATCACACATGCATCACTCACACACCACACACATTACACGCATCTCTCTAACTGATGCATCACTCACACACCCCAAGCATCTCACACACACATCACTCTCACACACCACACACATCACTCTCACACCACATGCATGACTCATACACCACACGCATCACACACATTACACACCACACGCATTACTCTCACGCCACATGCATGACTCACACACACCCCACACATCACTCACACATACTACACACATCACTCACACACATTATACACATCATTCTAACTGATGCACTCACACACCATACACATCCCTGTCACGCCACATGCATGACTCACACACGCCCTACGCATGACACACATCACATGCATCACTCACACACCACACGTATCACTCACATTACACGCACTCAAACTGACGCATCACTGACACACCACACGTATCACTCACATTACATGCACTCAAACTGACGCATCACTCATACACACCGCGCGCATCACTCTAACACACGCATTACTCACACACTTTACACGCATCACTCGCACACATCACATGCATCACTCACACACATGCATTACTCACACACCACACACATCACTGTAAGTTACTCACGCATCTCACACACATCTCACACATATCACACATACCATGTACACACATCACACATACCATTATACATACATGATATATGTATGAACACATATATACTCACTCTCTTCATGTTTACAGGTCATCAAGTGCCAGTACAGTAGTGTTGAGAAGTTGGAATCATCAGCAGAGGATTGTACACACAGGAGGCCTCCTTTTCCTTCTCCCCCCTCCTCCTGCTCCCGACAGCTGAACTGGTAGTGATATTACAGGAGGGAGGGGGCTCCTGTGGCTGCATCTCTCTCTCCTCAGGGCACACTGCCTTGTGTTTCTCTACCCCTCCCGCACAGACTTGGCCCCGCCCACCTTCTGCTACAGAAAGATGTCCCCCTCCCCTCACTGATGCTGGCACTGCAGTGAGTGAAGTCTCAGTGCTGAACGATGGAGGAATCCCCTTGGCCACAGCTGGGGTGAGGGAGAGCAGAGTACGGGAGGAACACAGATCCCCACTGTGCACAAGAGTCCCAAAACTTTATTTAATAAACAAAAAGACACATCGGGCAGAGCACTGATGGGCCGGGCTCCGGATTTTAGTGCCTAGCGACGGCCCTGCACTGTGACACACTGAGCTAAAATGTATAGGGGGCGTGGCTGGCAGCTACTCACTGGTGGGTGGGAAATTTAACCTCCTGGGCGGGACAGCTGGAAAGCAACTGAAAATCGGGAGTGTTTTGCTGGATCCAGGACGGTTGGGAGGTATGAAGAGTGGTGATGTGTTTCTATTATGCTTTTTCTCTGATTGTTCCACTGCTGGTTTTGACTACGAATACTGAGGTAAAAAACTCCCTAAATACTCAACGTGTGCACGTGGCTGTATACTGACTTGGATCCAGCATCATGCCACGTGCACACATTGAGTATTTGGTAAGTTTTTTTACCTCAGTATTTTTAGCCAAAACCAGCAGTGGAACAATCAGAGGGAAAGTCTAATAGAAACACATCACCACTTCTGTATTTATCACCCACTCCTGGTTTTGGCTACAAAAACAGCGAAAAAAACACTCACCAAATACTCACTGTGTGCATGAGGCCTTACAGAGAACCATTTTTTGGGCATAGATTGAGTATTTGGTGAGTTTTTTACCTCAGTATTTGTAGTCAAAACCAGGAGTGGGTGATAAATACAGAAGTGGTGAAGGGTTTCTATAATACTTTTCCTCTGATTGTTCCACTCCTGGTTTTGGCTACAAATCCTGAGGTAAAAAACTCTCCAAATACTCAATGAGTGCGCATGGCCTTAATATGTATGGGGGAAAGATGGCCACAACAGTGTTTTTCTTGAACAATTTTGTTAGCAGGAGTGGTAGGATCATCAGATGAGGGTAAATAGGAGCTCACATTGTGCTGATGACTGGGGCAGATATCCGACTTGTGTACATAGGGAGAGGCTAATTGTTTTTTAATGAGCGAGGTCTGACAAGTACCATAATTACTTTGGATCGTTTGTTTACTCTGACCACTGAAAACAAGAGGCAAATTGGTCCCCTGACATTACCTGCCCAGCCTCATCCTGCTGAGATGTCTAGGACTCTCCATGCTCACATCTCTAATAGACGATTTATTCTAAGAAACGCCATGACACCATTAATGCAGAATACAGTGGAGGAGGAATAGACTAACATGATTTGCAAGAGATTTTCAACCATTTTTATTTGAGGATGACAAAGTATTTATAAAATACCCTAATGCTATGCGAACATGGTGTCTTTTTCACGTGGACTTCACCCAGAATTCTCCTAAAAAAGCACCATAAATGCCCCCATAAAATGAACATAGTGCACAGCAAAGTAAAATCGACTAGCTTTGTCCATGTTCTGTCTTATGTCACCTCCTTTAACTGTTTCAGCTTGGAAACCCTGAGGAGGCTAAATAAAGTGACATGCTCATTTTTCGGGTGGCTCCCGCTTGGAGGCTGCTCACTCGCTATATTTCACACTTAAGAGATGCTGCCGCTGGTGATGAAGGCATTTTTCTGAAACTGCTTCACCTGGAAAAAAAACAGCATTTAAGCGATGTTCTACCCAAAGCCTAAAGCTGGGGTTACACATGCCAATGTTCCAGCAACCCGACCAACGATCCGACCGGACCGGGATTGCTGGAACATCGGTATATGATCGCTGGTGAGATGCCAAACAGGCAGACTCACCAGCGATTCCAGTACGATGCACCAACACCCGACGGTCGCAGGGATCTGTCGGGTGTCTTGGGCGCAGCATTGGGATCGCTGGTCGTTTCCACTGTTACACATGCCGATGCATGTGTGCCAGTGGGAGACCAGCAATCGAAAAATGGTCCTGGCCATTCCGCAGCCACCAGCGAGCTCATTGCTGGTCGTTGCAGAATATTACTCGCAGCGACATCGCTGGCAAGGTCGCTGCCACATCACAAACCCTGTGACGTTGCAACGATATCGTTACCGATATTGCTACGTGTAACCCGGCTTTAGGCATGTGAACATACTCTGAGGCTGGTTTCACACTGCAGTTTTTTCCCTGATCAGGTTCCATCCTGTTTGTGTGCCAAAACCAGGAGTGCCTCCAAAACTCAGAACAGGTCTCAGTCTTTGAATTATTAACACTGTAAATAGAAGCAAGTGCAGATAGGGTCTTATCGTTTTACACAGCTCAGCGGCTTTGAAGCCGTAAGTGTCAATGCTCACCTTGTAAAGTTGTGTGACACACAGCCAGTATAATAAGCAAAATGGCGGCTGCTGCTGGACTCACACTTCCACGTGCAATGTGGTCAATAATCCAGAGATTCCTAGGGACAATGTGTTGCTGGTCCACGCTGCCATAGAAAACACGTAGTTGAAGGCTTCAAATTATAACACCTTTATTCGATCCATCTGACACGTTTCAGAGCCTGCTATGCTCCTTCATCAGAGAGTGTATAAGGTTCATACTTATACATTCCCTGATGAAGGAGCATAGCAGGCTCTGAAACGTGGATCGGATAAAGGTGCTATAATTTGAAGCCTTCGACTACGTGTTTTCTGTGGCAGCGTGGACCAACAACACATTGTCCCTAGGAATCTTTGAATTATAGTTTTTCTCTGCAGGTTCCTCTCCTGTTTTGGGCACACAAACTGGATGGAACCTGATCAGGGAAAAAACTGCAGTGTGAAACCAGCCTAAGAGTATGCTCACACTGAAATATGTTGTTCTTTTCCTGAAGAAGAAGCAGCTTGTATTGACTTTCAAATGCATTGAATATAAACCATTTATCTCTACTGGTCGGTCCTGGATCTTCCTTTGGAAAGTCTTGAGCAGCAGAACGAAGGGAACACGTCTTCTGCCCTTTATCTGCATTATTTATGTGATATATAGGGATAGCAAAACGCTGTACTCAGCTATCTCCTTCAGTCCCGTAGACACTGAAGCAGTACCGTAACTTGACACTCATGGGCCCGATGCAAAAGCTCCAATAGGGCCCTCAATCATTGCAAATTTTTAATAGCAATGGTCTTTTTCTATAGGCCAAAGGGCTTTTGTGCTCCCCTATGCTCCAGGGCCTGGGTGCAATTGTAGCCCCTGCACCTGTTGTAATTATGCCCCTGCACTGAAATAACCATGCAGATCCATTCAGTTCAGACCAAATTAGGGAAGAAAGAGGAGTCAGGATCCCCATTATCATGATCAGCTACATTTATCACCTAGCCCACTGAGAGGTAATACATCTCTTTTTTGGGGAGTGCCCCTTTCATTAGTAAAATTCTGTCTTTTTGCAGCCACCACTAGGGGGAGCTTAAAAATGTTTCTGCATACAGTGTTATCATTGAGTTCAATGTATAAGCTGTATGCAGGATACTCCTAGCTGCCTAAGTGGTGATTGCTAACAGCCAACATGTATCATTGTAATTCTACATTAATAAAGTATCAAAAAGTCTACCTTTGACTATGAAGATATATCAAGAAATGAATCAATACAGCATACTAGACCTATTGAAAGGAATAAAAAAAAAGCAAAATGATGGTGGATATTCAGCTCGGGTCTCCATTAACTAACATTACCCTTACTGGAACATTATGTACAAGGATGATCTTTTATAAAAGAACAAGGTAACAGAATGTTCTTCAACATATGGGTCTATAACTGTTATAAATTAAAACTCCCAGCATTCCCCGACAGCCCTAGACTATGCATACTATAAACGCACGTTTCAGTTCATCATCACTATCATCCTGCGGTATGGTTGCCTCGGCATACTCCGCGTGCTTCCTGCGTCTCTCCACGCCTGATGTCAGGTACAGAATGATGGTGACAATTTACACCTTGGCTCTTGGCCCAGGATAAGACAAGAACAATGTGATGCAGAATGTGTCAATGTTCTCATTAAATACATATTTGTCAATTCAAGTTTCTTTGTTTTGGCCGAAGAGAAACCAATGTAACAGTAACATTATGTGCAACGTAATAGCTGCAGCTTTATAGTCTGACCACACAATGGGCAGCTGCCAATGATTTACCAGTCACCCATTCAACACAGGACTAGGTGAAAACGTCACATTAAGGCTGCGTTCACACATCCATTGTACATGTCCTTGTTCTGTCCACATTTCAACTGACCCATAAAATTGTATTGATCCATACACACATCAGTATCTGACTTGTGAGACCCAAAGCATGTCCTATACTCATCTATTTTGTAGATCAGACTTGGTCATTTAAAGTCTATGTGGATCTGTTAAATGTGGAAAACATCCTTTATACTTCAGAGTTTCCATCCATGTTTCACTGATCAATTCCTAAGGCTGAGTGTAGGCAAAAATATTAATTTTTCATCCACAAAAAAAGACAAGTTTCATCCATATTGTTATTCGTATGGAGAAACATAGAGGAAGGGAAGATCCAGCAACCCTTAATAAAACTAGAAATGTATTTAATGCATTAAAATCTATGAGGAACTTAAGTAAAATATGGGTCAGATGACGCATTTCAAATCGAAAAGATCCTTAATCATATCATGGATTGCGATGGAGTTGTGGCGCCCTGCTCACGCAGGTAGCCACAGCCTTCCCTACTGCACGGCTGGGTTTCCACAGCAGGTACCTACTACATGCAACACCTTCCACCCCGGCACAGTAGGGGGAGCTAGACTCACTGACTTTAGGTGAGATCCCCTATAAACACTGCTGCTGGGGGAGGAGTTAGTTAGAGTGTGCAGAGGCTAGGAGAGCTGGGAAGACATCCTGGTGCTCGGTGCCGCGGTTAGGCCCGAACCAGTGACCCGGAGTGGCCCTTCTGCCGTTCCGCCAAGCCTAGGAGTGGGGACAGAATGCACGGAGCTTAACCAAGGGAGCAGAGAAAGTACTGGAAATTTGCCCAAGACTTACCGGACTTTGGGGATTCGCACCTACAGGATCATTCTAGGACTGCAGAGAACCCCGACACACCGTGGAGACTTTAGCCACCCGGTCCCCCTGAATACCCAGCAAAAGGGAGTCAGACACCTTAGTGTGGAATAACACAGCAGTGATCAGAGAGGGTAACCCGTGGACCGCACAGGAGGAGAGAGAGAGGACCAGAGAAAGTCCTCGGCATACAGATAGAGATTGCTGCTAAATAAACTCTTTATTTGATAATTTTATGATATTCTTTTTTCTTTTGCTCTGACGTTTCGGTCTCACATAGACCTTGTTCACAGAAAGAATATCTATACAAAAGTAAAAAAATACATATCAATGTATATAATGTTTCTCAAATGTACATACAATTGAAACTGATACAGAAATAACTACGGTAACATATATCCCAGTTAGAGTTTTTATGACTCTATACAAATCAACAAATGTCAACAGTGTACAACATAATCCAATATTCCCATACATCTTCATTGTTATGAGTACAAGCAGGAAAAATATATACGAAATGAAATCAAATGAAAAACAATTTACCTTATATCAAATTTCTCAGAGAAAAAGCTTTGGTATTGGCAATTATGATTTTAGAGTGTGTGGTGACTGAAAGTTGAGATAGGAGATTAATATCCAGTAATAAAAGGTAAATGTCATAAATGATTATAAAAGAAAAAACTACTACCTGTTGTCACTAGGGAACACCAATAAAATATGTCCTCAAGAATTTATAGGATATCAGGTACACCCTAAAAACATTTATAATGTATTATTATGCGATCAGGAGCCCGCGTATAGAATCATCAATAGTGATGGAATCATGTCAAATTCTAGGAAAATAGTGATCTGATTGTAGCAATTACCTTAATAATCAGGATAAGTGAAACACATATAATTTTAACTTTTTCTTCTGAGCACCGGTGAAGCAGAGTAGCGGACCTTACTTATCAGACTATGTGTATGTTATTTAGAGGCTATGCTAGGCTGAATATATTACCTGGGGGCTGTTTTGGGCTGTATATATTACCTGAAGGCCATGCTGGGCTGTATATATTACCTGGAGGCCATGATGGGCTATATATGTTATTTGAAGGCTGTGCTGGGCTGTGGAATGCCCGCTCAGTCTGTAATAAGCTCACAGACATCCATGAACTCTTTATTTCTAATAAACTCTCATTCCTTGGCATCACAGAGACCTGGCTCACCCCCTCCGACACGGCCTCCCCTGCTGCACTATCCTACGGCGGATTCAATCTTTCCCACACACCCCGCCCCTCTGACAAACATGGCGGAGGTGTCGGCATACTCCTATCTGACACCTGCTCTTTCGCCCCTATTCCATTACCGCCCTCTGTTACTCTCCCATCTTTCGAAGCCCACTCTGTGCGAATCTTCTCCCCCTGTAACCTCCAGCTAGCCGTCATCTACCGCCCCCCTGGATCCATCCCCACCTTCCTTGACCACTTTACCACCTGGCTACTTCATTTCCTCTCTACTGACATCCCCACCATCATTATGGGTGACTTCAATATCTCCATTGACACTGCCCACCAAACCGCCTCTCAACTTCTTTCCCTGACCTCCTCCTTCGGGCTCTCCCAATGGTCCTCCTCTGCCACACGCTGGATCTCATCTTTACCCGTCTTTGCTCCCTTACTAATCTCACAAACTCAACCCTCACCCTGTCTGACCACAATCTGCTGACCTTCTCCGCCCTCTCCTCCCCTACTACATCACCTCCTCTCCGCAAACTTGATCATCCCCGCAGAAACCTAAAACACATTGATCTACACTCACTCTCAGAATCCCTTCTCCCTCTCGCCAACATAACATCTATACGTGACACAGACACTGCCACCACCCTCTACAACACCACATTAACCAAGGCACTCGACCTAGCAGCCCCCCTCACACACCACGCTCCACGCACTAATAGGCAACCCTGGCACACCACCCTCACTAAAGACCTGAGACGGGTATCCAGGGTCGCCGAGAGGCGATGGAAAAAATCACCTTCCACTGAGCATTTTGCACTGTTCAAACAGTCCCTCATCACCTTCAAGACTGCACTTGTCACCGCCAAACAAACCTTCTTCTTATCCCTAATTACCTCCCTATTCCACAATCCCAAGCAACTTTTCAAAACCTTCAATTCCTTACTCCGCCCGCCTGCTCCCCCTCCTTCTCCCCTTATCTCTGCAGAAGACTTTGCCTCCTTCTTCAAAGAAAAGATTGACAGAATCAGAGACAGCTTTGATCCACTGTCCCCACAGC
Organism: Allobates femoralis; assembly: GCA_033576535.1. Lineage (NCBI taxonomy): Eukaryota > Metazoa > Chordata > Amphibia > Anura > Aromobatidae > Allobates > Allobates femoralis. Next base: position 56,086,593 of record JARQOC010000004.1, on the reverse strand, counting down.
CTCCCCTTTCACCTATACTGCCCTCTACTTCCATCAACTGCTTCCCCCCTATAACTGAAGACCAGCTCTCCTCCCTCCTGTCATAATCACACCTCACCACCAGTGCCCACGACCCGCTCCCATCCCACCTCATTCCCAACCTCACCTCCGTTATCATCCCAGCCCTAACTCATCTTTTAAACCTATCACTTACCACTGGCACCTTCCCCTCAGCCTTCAAACATGCCTTGATCACACCAATCCTCAAAAAACCCTCCCTCGATCCCACAACTGTCTCCAACTACTGCCCTATATCTCTCCTCCCTTTCGCCTCTAAACTACTTGAACAGCATGTCCACTCTGAGCTGTCCTCTCACCTCTCCTCCTGCTCCCTCTTTGACCGCCTGCAATCTGGCTTCCGACCCCTCCACTCCACTGAAACAGCCCTGGCCAAAGTCACAAATGACCTACTGACTTCCAAAAGCAAGCGCCACTACTCTGTTCTCCTCCTCCTCGACCTGTCAGCCGCCTTCGACACTGTTGACCACTACCTTCTACTACAGATCCTGGAATCTCTTGGCATCACGGACCTTGCCCTCTCTTGGATCTCCTCATACTTAACGGACCGCACCTTCAGCGTCACCCACTTCCACACATCCTCCTCGCCCTACCCCCTATCTGTCGGGGTCCCCCAGGGCTCGGTTCTTGGACCATTACTGTTCTCAATCTACACTCTCGGTCTAGGGCAACTCATTGAGTCCCATGGCCTCCAATATGACCTCTACACCGACGACACCCAAATCTACCTGTCTGGTCCTGACATCGCCTCCCTTCTATCCAAAATTCCACACTGCCTGTCCGCCATCTCATCCTTCTTCTCTGCTCGCTTCCTTAAGCTGAACATGGACAAAACCGAGTTCATAGTCTTCCCCCCAAGATGCTCCCCCTCACTACCTGACCTATCCATCGTCGTCAACGACTGCTCTCTCTCTCCAGTCCCCCATGCCAAGTGCCTCGGGGTTATCCTTGACTCTTCTCTCTCCTTCACGCCCCACATCCAGGCCCTCGCCACCTCCTGCCAACTCCAGCTCAAAAACATCTATAGGATTCGCACTTTCCTTGACCACGACACTGCTAAAACCCTTATTCATGCTCTCATCATCTCCCGCCTCGATTACTGCAACCTCCTGCTCACCGGCCTCCCTAATACCTCCTTTGCACCTCTCCAATCTATCTTGAACTCCGCTGTCCGCCTAATCCATCTGTCCTCCCCGCTACTCCCCTGTCTTCCCCCTCTGCCAAGCCCTTCATTGGCTCCCTGCTTCCCAGAGATCCCGGTTTAAAATATTAACCATGACATACAAAGCCATTCACAACCTGTCCCCTCCATACATCTCTGACATGGTCTCCCGTTACCTACCTTCACGCAACCTACGATCCTCCCAAGAGCTTCTCCTCTACTTCCCCCTCATCTCCTCTTCGCACAACCGCATACAGGATTTCTCCCGTGCTTCATCCAGACTCTGGAACTCACTGCCCCAACACATCAGACATTCTCCTACCCTGGGAACCTTCAAAAGAAGCCTGAAGACCCACCTGTTCCGCCAAGCCTACCACCTGCAATAAGACCCGGTCCACCCCACCGCCTCATGACTGGAATTTCCCCCTCCTACTGTATCCCCACCCGCCCCTCATAGACTGTGAGTCTTTGTGGACAGGATTTCTCCCCTCTTGTTTCTGTACAACTGAATTGTCAACATTTATTGTTACTTGTATTGCTACTATGTTACTTGTCCTAGTCTTCCCTTTTTAACATGTAAAGCGCCATGGAATATAATGGCGCTATATAAATTAATAATAATAATAATAATAATATATTACCTGTAGGCTGTGATGGGCTGTATATATTAACTGTAGCCTGTGTTGGGCTCTATATGTTATCTGGAGGCTGTGATGGGCTGTATATATTACCTGGAGGCTATGCTGAGCTGTAGATGAAACGCCCCTTCCAGGGCAACGAGAATATTCGGAACCAGACCAGTTGTTACGGTCCTTTTGCATTCAGGGGATGTCATGGCGGCAACCCAGCTCTGTGGCCCTGGCAGTGTCATTTAATAAAGGGATGCTGGGCTTCGATGACGGGGATTGGGAAAAGGGGTATTCGTGACGCCACCCATGGCATGCGACCAGTGCGGCCGCCAGTCTGCTGTAGAACCTGTGGGGACGATGACCAGCAGCTTGGATGGTTTCGTTCCCCACGGTCAGAGCAGGGTCCCCAGGGCAGTGGGTAGTGAAGTCAGTTTATTCTTGGCCGGTGTTCCTCGGATTATCAGCACCTCAGTGGCTATGGCAGCCTCTGCAGCCGATGGCGCGCCGCAAAGAAAAAGTCTCACATACTTCAATTTGAGTTCTGTTCCTTATACAAAAAGGTGACAGTACTTTGGCAAGCAGGAAGCTCCATCCTACGAAAGAACTATAGGCTCATTTCAATGTTAGGAAGTTTCACGGCCATTACAGGAACGCTTTCAATAACCACGTACCTGGTTGCCGCGAAGTTTACTATGTTTACAGATAACAACCCACTTACTCACTTGGACTGCGCAAAACTAGGTGCACTGTAGCAGTGTTCGATGGCCTGGCTGTCCAACTACAACTTTACCATCAAGTACAGGGCAGGCCACAAGAATGCCAACGCAGACGCCTTGTCCAGGATGCCACACTTGAAGGACGTGGAAGAGGAACCGGAGGAGCTGGAATAAATAGAGCTACTGGCCTTCCATCGCCCTAACCTGACCCAATACAGGAGCTGTGTGTACAACAAATGGCAAGAAGCAACGTTGAACTCATTACCTCACCATGGATGGCCTGAAATGCAAAACAGTGATCAAGCTGTAAAGTTAGTCAAGGAGCTACTGATCCAGGTAGGTTCGTACCCTGGTCCAAATGCCCTACCTGAAGCTCAACAGCTGTGGAAAGAGCGGAATAAGGTATTCCTTTATGAAGGTAAATTGTACAGAAGGCATACAAATCCTAAAACTCATGATCTTGTCTGGCAAATAGTCGTGCTGAAAAGGGATGTGAAGATGGTCTTAGAAGTCTACCATGATGGCGCAGGGCATTTTGGTTGGAAGAAATTGGAGGTTCTGCTGAGAGAGAGATTCTATTGGGTCGGCACAAGAAAATCCATTGAAAATTGGTGCAGAAACTGTGGCCCATGCAACCTGAGAAGGAAGGACAAAGATAGTCAGAGAGCCCCACTCGAGCCCATTGTAAAAAAACAACCACTTGAACTTGTAGCCTTGGATCACGTCAAGTTAACCCCAAGTAGATCAGGCTATGTCTATGTCCTTACCATAGTGGACCACTTTTCCTGTTTCTTAGTGGTAGTGCCTATGAAAAACTTGACAGCCAGAAAAGTGGCAAAAGCTTTCAGGGCTTATTTCTGCAGACCACATGGATATCCGGAGCAGGTCCTCACAGACCAAGGTCCAACATTTGAAGCAGAAGTCTTTCAAGAATTTTGTAATCTCTACGGGTGTAAGAAGATCAGGACAACCCCGTACCATCCGCAAACAAATGGCTTATGTGAGAAAATGAATCAAATAGTGATGGATCTATTGAAAACCTTGCCAGTGGAAGAAAGGAACATGTGGCCAGAGAAGCTACCAGACTTAGTGGACTTATATAATCATGTCCCAGTGAGTTCTACCAACTGTACTCCAGCCTACTTAATGAGCGCAAGACCTGGTAAGCTACCAATTGATCTAGATATTGTAGAAACAGAAAAGATGTGGCAAATAAGGGAGCAACACCACAACATGGGGTCAAAAAATGTATAAAAGGAAAATCTTTATTATTGCACAATGTGGGGAAGAATTAAAACATTTAAAACCATGGGACACTCCCATGGTCGTGGACCGCATGTAGAACAATCACAGGAGTATGTACTATGGCAATATTATAATAAAGTACCTGACACATGTGTAATTGTAGGCATGCAGTACATAGAGTAATCACATATGGACCATAGATTAATGGTCAATTGTTTATAACAGTATGGATTCTATATACAGTGTGAACAAAAACCCGTATGTTAATGTTAGCAGGTGGCAGCCCGCATCAAATATTAGAATGGATATGTTCAGAGATGGCAATTGTTCATAGGACAGTTGTGCATAGGTCAGAAGTTAGTAAGCCAACAGATGCCACTCAACTAGGCCAACATCAATTATATGATAATTGTAAAAATATCTGTGAAAGCAAAGTAGTGGTACAGGGCGTGAAGTGTCCGCTGGTGGATGTGCATCCAGAGAAGCACTCATACATCGGTTAGCAGGGGTGAGGTATATACTGAACCCGCCAGATGCCGGTTAGCCCAGACCCTGTACTCAGTGATGTGTCCAAGAGTGGCCGGAGCCCTCTAGTTTACCCCGATGATAGAAGCAGCTGTTGGGGTTATGTGGTAACCCCGAACCCATGTGGGGGAATCCGTTACAGTATGACCCGTCAAATAGCAGATAGTACGAGTTATGAGGTAATACAATAGAAAAAATGGCACATACAAGTGTTCCAGTAATACTGCTAGAAGGGCATGCCTGTGTTTGTAAATGCAACAGCCAGCTGGGGAGCCAGGGGGTGGCCTTATTAGCCCACCAGGGGCAACAACATATATAACCAAGAACAAGATGTGAACAACCAACAGTAAGGCAGTATGTCCATATGCGAAATTCAGTATCAAATCTAGGCATAAATACATATATGAGTACACATAGGCCACAGCTATATATGCACAGACCACAGCTTGTGAACACAATGCAAGTAGGCAGTATTATAGACACTTTGAAGCGTGGTAATGCAGGGGTTAATCAAGACCGGTGTGGATACACGCGCTGTGCCTGAACCCCATACACCCGGTCAGGTGTATTGGCCCAATGGGGTCAGGAACAATCAATTGATCGTCAGGTGTATAGTTACCTATTTACCCAGAGATTACCACATGGTCAAGGTTGCCAGAGCAAGGTACAAGCAGTCAGACCAGAGAGAACCCAGGCCCCACATGTATCGCTGCTGGGGCGCAGCTTTCTCAGGGAAGTGGTCACATTGTGCAAGTAAACTGCATTAAATACCTCCATACCACAATCTCCCCAGACTTCCACCACAAAGCTCAAGGTAATTAACCTCTCCGACCACAATCTTTCCAGAGAAGAAATATCCGTACTCGAAAGAGGTCTGACTTTTTCCCCCATGCATGGGCTAGATAAGTTCACCCTGATCAAGGACATTTATTTCAACAGTGTTTATTTCAGCTTCGCCCTCTGTCCTCACTTTCTCTACCTGCCCTGCTCCTACTTCCTTAGCGCGGCCCTGCAGTGATCCACTTGTTCTGCACCAGGCCCCCAGGGTCTTCTAGAGGTTACGCTTCTCACCCTGAGGGAATCCTTCTCTGGAAGGGGCTCAAACCCTGGATGTGCTTGGACCTGGGTCGCGTTTGCCTGAAGACCCACGACCCTCCGGTGTGGGCGGCTCAGAGCTGAACATTCCTGCACCGCACTCGGAGCTAGTTCTCCACTATTTGGACTGGGATCCCCCCAGACCAGGTATTAGAACGGTCTGACGCCGGGTGTTACCAACACCCTCAGGCTCCCCATTCTTGTCTGGGTCACCACTCTTTCTGGGTGCCCCCTCTCTGCGTCCCTTGAAGGGTTCTCCTCGACTACTTCTCCTCTTTCCTGCTTTTCACTAACCACTTATATAACCTCCCACCTGGACCGTTTACCCTGGTAATGGGTTTAACCAATTGGCCCCTGGCTCTAAGTGTGTAAATGCATAGGTGAAAGCCACATGCGAACCTCACCAGTGGGGCGCCACACCTATGCTAGCCTTTCATCAAGTGCTGATACCTGAAACCGTGAGACAAGAAGTACCACAAGTGGAAGTACCGGAAGTGGCACCTGTAGAAGAAGAACAGGAAGAACAGATTCCTGCTCACAGTGAACTTGTCAGTCCTGTGGTAAGACCAATACCTCATTCAGATCCAGAGACACTAGCGAAGTATACAACTACACATAGCACAACATAGCATAGTACACCTGCAGTAGACACCCCTCAGCTAAGGAGGTCACAGCATAGTACACAATGTCAGATTCCAGCCTGTTATAGGGAATAAAGTGTAGAGCAGAGTAAACTGTAAATATATTTTCTTGTATATAATGTGTAAATACGTAACCTTAAAATTACCAAGCGTATGAACCTACGGAGACTTTACTGTATGAACTTTTTGAACTTTTACATATTGTGAGGTGGCGAGGGGTTGCATAATTGACGGGAGGTATGTGTCACAGAAATTCCTGTTATCTGGGACATAAGCCGGAGTCTTATAGGCAAAAATGGTCACCGCACCAGGTGAACTCACGGGCTCTATATATATCCTTTCCAGCCCGTCCCTGGACGCATGTCCAATCTAGAGTCCTTATCCAGATAATGTCACATACCAGCAGGAAGGACAGCGCCACAGGCACGGGTAGTGATGTAAAACAAACTTCTTTATTCCATGGTCGTGCAGCAACGTTTCGACCAACGTGTGGTTGGCGAAACGTTGCTGCACGACCAAGGAATAAAGAAGTTTGTATGAAGTAGAAGTTTGCTGGTATAAGCCGGACTATTATTCTCTAGTGCACGTTTGCACTGGGAGTTTTACTTAGTGCATGCAAGGGTCCGGCTTATGGGTGCTGTGAGAGACGGGCGGGTCCAGTACCCACATACCTCACCGCTGGGTGTGGTTACAGGCTATAAACTAGAGCCTGGTGTGAAGCACGGCTGTCTGTGCTAGGAGGGGCTGAGAGTAGCCTCCTGTGTGTGAAGACTCCAGGCCAAGCTGGATGCTGGTCACTGATCAACCTGTGTGAACGCAGGTCGGCGACATCTGAGAAGGGGCGCTGTAAAGCAATTGTTTTCCGTTTGTTTTGGCCTGCACTTAAAGGCTGCTAGTTTTGCATTTTTTTCTGTTATCGATTTATGGAGGAAATAAATCGTTTTGGACTTTAAGTTTGTGAAGACGCTGCCTCTTGTTGTTCTCCTGATGCCTGCAAGCGAGTCGCCCTATCACAATTGGTGGAGAATGCGGGCAGCGTTCCCAGCAGACACGTGAGACCGGGGATAAGAGGATCGCATGTCCTGGGTGCAGTCTGCAATAAGCCAGCAGCAGACATCAGACAAAATGGAGGACCTGCTGAAGTACCTGTTGCAGGCTCAGCAGACGCAGCAAGCACAGTACCAGCAACTGCTTCAACAACAGCAGATGGCGCAACAGGAGACCACAAAGCTACTGACGCAGCAGATCCAGCTCCACAAACAGCAGCAACATGATCAGCAGCAGCAGATCAACTTACTGGTGGAAGCGGTCCGTGGCACGGCGACAGCTGCGACAAGGTCAGTGGGCGATTTTTCCATCCAGAAGGCTGTAAGAGGAGCCATGCAGAAAATGACTCCAGGGGATGATATGGAGGCCTTCCTGACTGTCTTTGAATGGGTTGCGGAGAGAGAGGGACTTCCACCAGCCCAGTGGGCGGAGGTGCTGGCGCCATACCTGACGGGGGAGCCCCAGAAAGCATACTACGATTTAGCTTTGCAGGATGCTAAAGAGCATGACAAATTAAAAACTGAAATTTTGGCCCACTTGGGGGTGACAATGACTGTCAGGGCACAGCGGGTCCACCGCTGGGCGTATCATCGAGACAGACCTCCTCGCTCCCAAATGTTTGACCTGTTGCACTTAGTCCAAAAGTGGCTGTAGCCGGAGTCCTCTACGCCTGCGCAGATGGTGGAGCGAGTCGTAATGGTCCATTTTGTGCATTCCCTGCCGAGGCCGGTACAGACCTGGGTTGCCAGGGTGACCCCGGAATGCCGATGAACTCATTGGGCTAGTGAAAAGATACCAGGGAATGGAAGGACCTGGGGCAAGACTGCCCACTCTTTACTGGGGGTCCCAGCAGGGTCAGAGGCCCAAAAGGTGGTGGGGCGTCCAAGGCCCAAAGGGGCAGGGGAGGTGGTGTCCAAGGTCCCTACGGGTGATGAGGTCATTTGCTGGAAGTGCCACGGCCCAGGCCACATTGCCGCTCGTTGTTCCCTGACCCCTGAATAGATGGACTACAGCATGGGTCGCCGCTGCTCCTATTACGCGTACCCTGCCTGCAGTGTGAACAGTCCACCCAGTGAGGGGCCACCAGCAATGTCGGGAGTTGCTGCAGAAGAACATGGATTTGTTCTCTAAGCTGCCAGGCTGTACCAGGGTGGTAGAGCACGAGATCCTGATGGAGCCCCATGTAAGGGTGAACCTGAAGCCCTATCGGATTCCTGAGGCCCGACCGGAAGTGATCTCTAAAGGGGTGACTCGTATGCTGAAACTTGGTGTCATAGAGGAATCCAAGAGCGGCTGGTCAAGCCCGATTGTGTTGGCCCCTAAACCCGATGGAGAGTGGAGATTCTGCAACGACTATCGTAAACTGAATGAGGTCTCCAAATCCGACGCATATCCCATGCCGTGCATCGATGAGCTAATCGAACGATTAGGACCAGCAAGGTACATTACTACTTGGACTTGACAAAAGGGTATGGTAGATTCCCCTGGCGCGAGAGCCAAGGAGAAGACTGCATTCTCCACTCCACATGGGTGCTTCCAGTATGTCCGGATGCCGTTTGGACTGCAGGGGGCCCCTGCCACCTTCCAGAGAGCTATGGATAGCATCCTTACTCCTCATAAGGAATACGTCGCAGCATATCTGGACGATATTGTGGTCTTCAGCTCCGACTGGCAGAGTCATCTGGTGAAGGTCAGGCGGTTTAGGATGCTCTGAGGAAGGCGGGGTTTTCGATAAACCGAAGAAATGTGCCTTGGCGAAGGAGGAGGCTAAATGCCTCGGTTATGTTGTCGGCAGAGGCAAGATTAAACCCCAAGTTACGAAGGTGGAAGCAATCCAAAACTGGCCAAGACCAAAAGACAAGTCCGAGCCTTCCTGGGAATCGTGGGTTACTACAGGAGATTTATACCCATTTTGCCATGATGGCCGCACCCCTGACTGACCTCCTGAAGGGAACAAAATCAGCCATGGCCAAGTGGACTGCGGAGGCGGAATCAGCCTTTCTAGAAATGAAAGGGGCCCTGTGTAGACAACCATTTCTGGTTGCCCCCGACTTCAAGAGAGAATTCGTTCTCCAAACAGATGCCTCAGATATCGGTTTGGGGGCAGTCCTGTCCAGGAGATACAAGGGGAGGAGCACCCGTCCTCTACCTGAGTAGAAATCTGTCCCCTGTGAGAAAAATTATTCCTGATAGAAAAGGAATGCTTGGCCATAAATGGGCAGTGGACACCCTACACTACTATTTATTGGGACGGAAGTGTTAGATTAGTGTCTGACCATGCTGCACTCAGATGGTTGAGGGAAATGAAGAGAAAAAATGCCAGGGTCACTCGCTGGTTTCTAGCCCTGCAAGACTTTAGTTTCCATGTAGAGCATAGAGAAGGGAAGCTACATGGCAATGCTGATGCCCTTTCTAGAGTCACCTGTCTAGGTGTAATAGTGCCAAACCCCGCGGCTTTAGGCAGAGGGGGGAGGTATGTGAGGTGGCGAAGGGTCGCATAATTCATGGGAGATATGTGTCACAGAATTCCTGTTATCTGTGACATAAGCGGAGTATTATTCTCTAGTGCATCTTTGCACTGGGAGTTTTACTTAGTGCATGCAAGGGTCCAGCTTATGGGTGCTGTGAGAGACAGGCGGGTCCAGTACCCACATACCTCACCACTGGGTGTGGTTACAGGCTATGAACTGGAGCCTGATGTGCAGCACGGCTGTCTGTGCTAGGAGGGCTGAGAGTAGCCTCCTGTGTGTGAAGACTCCAGGCCAAGCTGGGTGCTGGTCACTGACCAACCTGTGTGAACGCAGGTCGGCGACATCTGAGAAGGGGCGCTGTAAAGCAATTGTTTTCCGTTTGTTTTGGTCTGCACTTAAAGGCTGCTAGTTTTGCATTTTTTTCTGTTATCGGTTTATGGAGGAAAAAAACGTTTTGGACTTTAAGTTTGTGAAGACGCTGCCTCTTGTTGTTCTCCTGACGCCTGCAAGCGAGTCGCCCTATCACAATATTCTTGAACTTTTACCTTTAACAATGGACCATTACACCACTGGACTGGTTGTGGTAAAAACTTTATACATTTTCAGCCACAAGTGGAAGGACTAATCACCAAGTGACTGCTTTTTGAATTTTGAATTTTCTTGGTTTTTGTAATTGATATATTTTTGAGACTCTGTTCAATATTTATTGTCATTTAATCATGCATTGTTTATGTGTTTATTTACCAAAAAGTTACCGCAGTCCCAGAGTACTGAATCTCACTAAGGGGGAATGTGGCACCCCAGGGTCCTTTTGCCACAGTGTCATTATCGCCCCTGGGTGATGGTGTCACTCTTGAGAGCAACAGAAGTGGGATTCACACCAGGCAGGTAACCGCACACAACACCTTCTGCCTCCACGCCAGAGGGGGGAGACCTAAACCCGGCTTTAGGGTGAGCTCCCATATAAATTCTGGTCTGGGGTGGAGTTAGTCAGTTCAGTTCCTGAGAGGGCTGTGAAGAGTACCTGGAGGATCGAGCAGTTATAAGCTCATCCTAGGTACATCAGTTCAGTTCCTAGGAGGACTGAGGAAGACATCCTGGTGGACTGGCAGCTGCCTTAAGCTCGTCCCAGGATTGCTAATTCAGCGGGAGACCTAAGGCAAGGTTTGAGGAAGTGGAGAGAGAGAAGCCTGGGAGTGGAAGCAATCCCGTGCTCACCCCAAAGGACAGCGCAGAGAACGGACACCAGAGTCCAGGCTGTGCAGGGCCTAACATCCCGCAGCCAATCCGGAAGGTGAGGGATTCCAAGTTCCCCAGCCACAAGTGCCCAGAGGCAAAGCAACGTAGGAGTTCAGCAGCCGTCACCGGACACGAGGGCTAGTAAAGGACTCGAGTTGCCTGCCATACCGGCACCTCAAAGGAGAAAGAGGGCCAGTGTGTCGCACCAGGGTATGGGGTACTCGGGTATCAGGCGGCAGAAGGGGTTAACGGTGTCACAGGGAATGGCGACCCGCCTGACCCGTGTCCTGGGGGACGGTTCTCTTGAAAAGGGGTATTTACAAGGGATTATGTACAAGTTTATAGTTTGTCGTGACGCCACCTGCAGTACCCGTGAGATGTCATCAGCGCCGCCACAGTCCTCCGGAGGTTGGTGGTAATGCGGCTGAGATGGTTTAGTCCTCCGCAGGCAAGACTGGGACTTCCGGGGCAGGAAATCTGTGAAAGGAATGAGTTCATGCAAAGAAAGAGCAGCGGAGTCAAAGTCACTTCACCCGGATACTTTACTGGAACTTTAGCAGCATTATTACAGTCCTCAGTGCTCTTAGATGTTAAATGGTAAGTGGCTACGGGTGGCTGCAAGCGGATCTCTGGTAGCTGGACGGAACCCTCAGAGTGTGCCTTTCTTGTTCCAATTCTCCTCTGCTACCCAGTAGCTTGTGTGAAATCTGATCTCATGTAGTAGATCTGACCTCCTGCTGACTTCCTCTTCCCTTCTCTTGCTCCCGTTGGGTAACCCTCTGTTGAACACTGCGGCTTCACCTGGCTGTGTCTGGTCCCCTCTATTGGTCGCTCGAGAATCAGGGCCGTATATTGATATACCCCTGTACATCGGATTTTCTGTAGTCAAGGCCTTAAAGGTTCGTACAGGTGCGGGCTCCGGTACCTGGTTTCTCTCCTGGGGCGAACTCTCCAGTTCCTCTATCCACCTCTCATTCTCTGTATCTGGGATCAGTCCTTCGTTCCTGGGTCCCTCAGCCGGGAGACCCTCCTTGCTCCTTCAGACCATCCGCCTGTCTCACTAACTCTCCACCACAGACCTGAGCTTAGCTCTCTCTAGTTCCCCCTGGAGGTGACTATATCCCCTCCTATGTTCCCTCCCACTGTATGATCTAGTGTGGGGTGTGGGTTTAGGGTTCTGCCTATCATCCTGAAATCCATTTGCAGCTGGGGCGACTACACCTCTTTTACGGGTGCAGTACCCCTCTGTGGCACCTACACCGTGGGGCGCCACACCAGCAGCTTAGCTAAAGAAGCAGCAGGAGCCTACACTAGCACAGCAAGGAGGCCTCAGAACCGGCCGGGTGAGGAGAACCCCGAGTTGCTCTCAGGTAATGACTCAGCTAATAACAACCCGGACTACAGATGCGCCAGTAAAGGACTGAGAAACAACAAAACCATGAGTCTGTCTGTTGCTTTGCACCCGCCATCCTGCACTCCACTCATTTACTACATCCACTATCCCAGGGATCCGCTCCGCCCGTGGGGAGCCGCTCCATCCCAGCTGCCCGCCCATCATCCCTGGAATATCTGCAGCAGCGGTGGCCACCTATAGCCACATACAATGGGTGGCATCACAAAAACTCCCTTAATCATCACGCTTTCCCCTACAAAGCCAGAAATTTGCCCTTTTCAACTGAACCCAGGGTCATGGAAGCCAAGTCTCAACCACAGTGACTCCCCAGAACTGCTTAATAGCCCGATTCCGAGTACCCTACGGCCCTGGGGGTGCATCACATTGATATTATTCTTGAGTTTTAGTGGAGATTTGCTGCCTTGTCAGTTTGGGGTAACCTACGTGTGCTCAATTGGAAGGGGATGTGATAATGTTACATTCTAGTTGACCCCTGGACTCCGTGCAGTTAGGTCTATGTTACCATTCAATGTCCTGCATCTGGTTGGGGGGTTGTGAGTCTCTTGTTCCTCCTGGCAGGGGGCTTCATGAATACACTCTTTTGCAGGCTGGCTGGAAAATTCAGTAAAATTGTTATGAGGCGCCCCTGATTGCTCCAGTCACCACAGAGGTACTGCACCTCAACCAGAGGTGTGGTACTGTCACGGGTGGCACGGATGACAGGGTGGAGGCCACGCGCAGACGATCCCAGCGGTTGGCCCACCAGCCATAATGGTGGAGGATGGTCCGTCTCTTTCAGGAGCATTTACCTTCTGTGTTGATGGAAAGAAGGTGTGATGAGATCTCTCTATTATGGGGAGACGGCTGTGGAGGTCTTGCGCTCGGTCTGGTTTTATCCACCAATGTTGTAGGTCACTAGGACCCAGCAGACTCCTTCCACCTTTATAAGGAGGTTCATTACCCTTCCTCGGTGCAGGTGATAGTTCCTTGTGCACACTTTATCCTTGCTCCAGCAGAAGCTGAGATTGTGGAGGTTGCTGTGTTCTGCTGTCAGATAAGTGTTTCCTTTTCCCAAATGTCTGTCTTCCCTGGTGTTTGTCTTTAGTTGATAGTGGAGGGGTCTAGTGAACCTCTCCATCTGATCCTTAGATAAGATAGATCTAGGATCAGAGAGGGACGAGGTTCGTGGTCGGCGACAGTTGAGGAGACTGTATAGGGACGTTAGGGCAGACAGGGTCAGCTCTAGGAAGTCTAGGGGTCACCGTCTCCTTCTTGTGCCCTTAGCATTAGGGACTCCTGATCCCCCCCCCCGTCGTTATCCTACGCTGGGTGTCTTCCCCACTCCCAGCGTGACAGGTACCTCATTCAGGGTAATACTGGGACACTACCTTGCATCCAAACACCCGCATCCAATACAACACCAACTCGGTTCTGGGGTTCAGACGGACCCTGTTTAGGGAGGGCCCCATCCCAGGCTGGAAGGAGAGACAGGTGGAGAGTACGGGTGGGGGATGTGGGAAAGGAGCACCAGGAGGTGGGAAGCAAATAAGAGGACGTACAGGAAAGACTGACGTAGAAGGACATAGTGAAAGAACATTAGGGAGTTGGAGAGATGACACGGACACGAATGGACATGTGACTGAGACGTCCTGGGGGACTGGAGACGGTGAAGCTCGTCCCGAGATGGAAAGAGGACAGAGCTGACAGAGGAGCCAGCAAATAACTCAAGAGAAACAGAAGGAGTCTCAGGGGCACTGGAATCTGGGATCAGCTAGAGGAACTGGGCCGCAGAAAGGAGATCGGCCCCAGACTAGTGAAGCAACTGAACGACTTAACTGGCAAACCGGGGACCAAAGTGACTTCAAGTACCATGGTCCGAGTCCACACCTATTTGTTGAAAAGGTAGTAAAGTAGGGTCAGGGGACCAGGACCGGGTTGCCCGACAGGACCCAAGGCTACCGGCTGAAGACACTGACTGTGAAGTGCTGGAGAGGAGGGCAAGATCCAGCGCAGGGAGACACCAAAAGGGGTCCTGGTAGTTAGTCCCTCAATTATCTAAGAGTTGTCTGGAGCCCTGACCCGGAGGACACAGCACCCTGTTGGCGGCTGGCAATAACCTGGAAGCTGGTACCAACCATGAGTAAAGACTTTAAAGACTGCTACCTGCTGTGTCTTCCAAGTTATTCATTGTACCGTTGCCCTTACATTCCCAACAATAAATTGCTCCGACTTCCCTGAGGTCCTCAGCTCTACCCATGGAGAGCAGAATAATCTCAGCGGCATTACCATCGGCCCCAGCGGATCTGATTGCAGCGTCGGCCATCCATCGACATTGACGAAACCCACTGGTGGCATCACAAATTCATTTCCCATAAACTTTCCCGCTTTTATTTACACAACCAGGGCCACGGAACCGAGTCACGACCCCGTGACCTTTTCAAATAACCCCCGACTCGGTTCTGAGTACCCTACAGTCCTGGTGGGGCATGTCAATTAAACTTTGAATTAGATGTACCTCAAGGTTAAGGAGGAGGTGTGGATATCTTCCCATTCAGGGCGCTGATCCCAGAAGAGGTAGAAGAATGAGTCATATGTTTAAGGTAGTGAGTTGGTGCTGTGAATTGGAAGTGAAAGGATCTGTGCTGAGGTCAGTTCCCAAGAGTATGGATAGGCTATAGAGTTGGGAGTTGGATACATGTGCTACGGGCATGATATCTACCGTCTGGATTTGGATTTGAGGAACTATCCTAAGGACTATTTTGGAGCTGGATACATGTACTACGCTCATGACATTCGAGGGAGGATTCTCCGGTCGTTAATAGACCATCCTAAATCAGAAATACCCCAACATAACTTAAATAACGACACGACTGCTAGTGACTTGGTTAAACAATTTTTGGCCACAGCAGCCTTTATTGCCTATTGTTTACATACTAATAAACCAACGGGTACACCGTCCAAGGGGAATCCCAACTTAACAATAAGCACTCCACCTCTCACACCTGGATAGATCCGGTCCAGAAGCCCCCCTAACTTTTTGTCCCTGGCCGCAACACACCGGCCCCAGGGAAAAGGTATTGCTACCGATAAACAATACCCCAGCCTGGCAGAACCCCGTGCCTGCCAGGTACTTATAACCGGAGCCACTATATCTTAAAAGTGGCTCCCCTCCCAATTACCATAGAAGATTCACTGCCTCTGGACCAGACCTACCCCCGCTGCCGTGACAACTCCACACCACCAACCATCACCAAACCAACCCTCAAGCCCAATTCACATACCATCATGCACCACCTGGAACCCACACACAACCAGGGCGGGTAGGAGGGAAACTGTCCTGCTTCCCCGGAAATGGAGTGAGGGGTCACTTCCCCCTCACTCCTATAAAGTCCCCTTCTGCTCCCCCTCTTCCTGCCCTAAGCACCCCCCCCTTAACCAATAGCCACCTTCTGCTACATCTAAATCCTCCAATCCCCTACCTTTCCCTATTATCTCCCTACCTCCCCGAAAGTCATGGGGCCTGTACACCTTAGGGGCTCCCTGGCTCTTCTTGACATTCGAGGGAGGATTCTCCGGTCGTTAATAGACCATCCTAAATCAGAAATACCCCAACATAACTTAAATAACGACACGACTGCTAGTGACTTGGTTAAACAATTTTTGGCCACAGCAGCCTTTATTGCCTATTGTTTACATACTAATAAACCAACGGGTACACCGTCCAACGGGCGTCCCAACTTAACAATAAGCACTCCACCTCTCACACCTGGATAGATCCGGTCCAGAAGCCCCCTAACTTTTTGTCCCTGGCCGCAACACACCGGCCCCAGGTAAAAGGTATTGCTACCGATAAACAATACCCCAGCCTGGCAGAACCCCGTGCCTGCCAGGTACTTATAACCGGAGCCACTATATCTTAAAAGTGGCTCCCCTCCCAATTACCATAGAAGATTCACTGCCTCTGGACCAGACCTACCCCCGCTGCCGTGACAACTCCACACCACCAACCATCACCAAACCAATACTCAAGCCCAATTCACATACCATCATGCACCACCTGGAACCCACACACAACCAGGGCGGGTAGGAGGGAAACTGTCCTGCTTCCCCGGAAATGGAGTGAGGGGTCACTTCCCCCTCACTCCTATAAAGTCCCCTTCTGCTCCCCCTCTTCCTGCCCTAAGCACCCCCCCCTTAACCAATAGCCACCTTCTGCTACATCTAAATCCTCCAATCCCCTACCTTTCCCTATTATCTCCCTACCTCCCCGAAAGTCATGGGGCCTGTACACCTTAGGGGCTCCCTGGCTCTTCTTGACATTCGAGGGAGGATTCTCCGGTCGTTAATAGACCATCCTAAATCAGAAATACCCCAACATAACTTAAATAACGACACGACTGCTAGTGACTTGGTTAAACAATTTTTGGCCACAGCAGCCTTTATTGCCTATTGTTTACATACTAATAAACCAACGGGTACACCGTCCAACGGGCGTCCCAACTTAACAATAAGCACTCCACCTCTCACACCTGGATAGATCCGGTCCAGAAGCCCCCCTAACTTTTTGTCCCTGGCCGCAACACACTGGCCCCAGGTAAAAGGTATTGCTACCGATAAACAATACCCCAGCCTGGCAGAACCCCGTGCCTGCCAGGTACTTATAACCGGAGCCACTATATCTTAAAAGTGGCTCCCCTCCCAATTACCATAGAAGATTCACTGCCTCTGGACCAGACCTACCCCCGCCACAGAACAGGCCAGGTGACCCCTTACCTGGCCTGGACCCGCCAAACACCCAACGCTTGCTCGACACCTTCCCTCAAATCCAACGTCCATAAATCCATCCCAATCTCATTCAGATGCACCCGATCCACTTTCAGGTACTCCCGCGATGACGACTCCAGCTCCCTGTGGTGCACCACAATACCACCATTCCGTGCTACAAACACTGCCACCACCTTGTTCACCTTCACTCTTGCCTTATTAATTTTGTCTACCGACCTCGCAAACTTCCACCTTCCACGCGCTATTGTAAGACCTGTTAACAGTTCTTTAACAATGTATATAAATGTTTTGTGGACTCTTCCTTGTGTTATACTGCCACCTGCTGCCAAAAAAAAAAAAAAAGAAAGGATAGCAGAGATAAAACCCCCTGCTGCTTAGAGTGACATGGAACAGTCCAGGAGATGGATGGGTGGGGTCTCCAGAAGGAGAAGAGAGACAACTTCCACGTGTGGCAGAGAGAGACACAGACCTAAAGAGACTGGATGTGGAGTTAGGAGCCAGACTGCGCGCGCAAGGCACAGATCCAAAACAAGGACTGGACTCGAGAGACGCCTGTCAGCGAATTACGGGCCCCAACGGCAACGAGGTACCTCGCAGTAAATCTTGCAGTAAAGTGTGCACACTGTTTTAGTTAGGGACAGATAGGAAAAGACTCTGCAGTTCGATATACAAGTTATAGAAAGAAAACAAACACTCTGCGTCTCGCTCGATAAAGACTTTGCATTTCTTTATTTAAAGACATTCAGAGACCTTGCATTCTCGGCAAACTAGTCACAGTGGTTATATATATTGTATTTACTTTTGCACACCTTCCCGCTCCTTCCCCTTCTTTCCCGCACTTTTCCCCCAGTTGTATTAAAAGTGCATTTGTTTAACACTCTGTGTTCCGTGCAGTCCTTGCGTATCCCATCACCTGTGGGCTATTACACTTGGCGTAGTCGGCAGGATGCGCAGGCTGGTACTGAACAATGGAAGGATCTACGGCAGTATTTCCCAACTCCAGTCCTCAAGGCACACCAACAGGTCATGTTTTCAGGATTTCCTTATCATTAGACAGATGATGGAATTATCCCCTGTGCAAGTGATTAAATTATCACCTATGCAATCCTAAGGAAATCCTGAAAACATGACCTGTTGGTGTGCCTTGAGGACTGGAGTTGGGAAACACTGATCTACGGGATGCAAAAGTCAAGAACCACGCCTTATCATCCACAGGGCAACGGAGCCTGCGAGAGGTTTAACCGGACCATTCTACAAATGCTACGCACATTGGAAGATGATCGTAAGAGTCACTGGCCCAGTTATCTTGCAGAACCCGTATGGGCATACAATAACCGTGTCCACTCCACCACTGGGTACGCTCCATACGTGCTATTGTTTGGAAGAGCTGGAAGAGGCATTGAAGAACTAAACCTGGCTCCACCCGAGATCAGTGAAAGTCAGAGCGTAGGTTCTTGGGTTGACTGTCACCGTCGACGGCTGGAGACTATCCATCGAATTGTCACCAAGCGGTTGCAAGAAAAGATATACCCCCGGCAGGAACCTGTACGTGAGGCTCCGTTCTGACCAGGAGACGGAGTGCTAGTTGCAGAGAAACACCCGAGACACAAGTTGAGAGAGCGCTGGAAACCAGAGCCGTACATTGTGACCAGAAGAGTCTCTCCTGACGGGCCAGTGTACGAAGTGAGAAGCGAGCGGGGAGGCGGAACCCTCATCCTGCATCGTAACATGCTGAGGCCCTGCTATTCAGAAGTCAGGATCGGACAAAGCGACTCGGGGACTGTGCCAGTGCCCGTTCCTGTTACTCTCGAGGAGGGCTCTGACTATGAAGAATGGTGGCGGGCCCCGTCCAACCCAACAGACTGGGGAGGGTCCAACCCCCCATCCGTTCAAGATGCTGGTGCCACCCCTGCAGAGCATGAGCCACCAATCTCCAGAGATGATGACGAGGGTATTGTACTCCCTGCTACTGCACCAGCGTCTGGTGAATTAGCCGTAGTCCACGTAGGACTGAACGGGCTAATGCTGGTATTCCCCCTGATCGGTACTTGGCAGATGAATTTGTGTATTCTGTCACTGGAGTCGGTTGTAAGACATTGGCTCCCAGGCAGCAGGTTGTAAAGCACGGCAGAGGTTGCCATCGTGTGTTCCTGTGCAGAGGGCCCCAGGAGAGTATCGGCCGGGACGGTCGATGTTAAAGAGGGGGGGAAATGTAAGACCTGTTAACAGTTCTTTAACAATGTATATAAATGTTTTGTGGACTCTTCCTTGTGTTATACTGCCACCTGCTGCCAAAAAAAAAAAAAAGAAAGGATAGCTGAGAGTGACATGGAACAGTCCAGGAGATGGATGGGTGGGGTCTCCAGAAGGAGAAGAGAGACAACTTCCACGTGTGTGGCAGAGAGAGACACAGACCTAAAGAGACTGGATGTGGAGTTAGGAGCCAGACTGCACGCGCAAGGCACAGATCCAAAACAAGGACTGGACTCGAGAGACGCCTGTCAGCGAATTACGGGCCCCAACGGCAACGAGGTACCTCGCAGTAAAACTCGCAGTAAAGTCTGCACATTGTTTTAGTTAGGAACAGATAGGAAAAGACTCTCCAGTTCGATGTACAAGTTATAGAAAGAAAACAAACACTCTGCGTCTCGCTCAATAAAGACTTTGCATTTCTTTATTTAAAGACATTCAGAGACCTTGCATTCTCGGCAAACTAGTCACAGTGGTTATATATATTGTATTTACTTTTGCACACCTTCCCGCTCCTTCCCCTTCTTTCCCGCACTTTTCCCCCAGTTGTATTAAAAGTGCATTTGTTTAACACTCTGTGTTCCGTGCAGTCCTTGCGTATCTCGTCACCTGTGGGCTATTACACTATCATGTCACATCATACCACAATCAAACCAGGATGGGAACACCATAAACGTAACAAATCACACTTTATGTCCCTGATCAACTCCCGAGACGCTCTCACTCCCAAGTCATTCCCCCCAACATGCAGAACCAACACATCTAGAGGACGATTAACCGTACAAAAATACTCGAATTCAGGCAACACCCTCCCCCAAGTCATGCCCCGAATACCCAGCCACTTCACAGTCGCCGACGATCTGTCCAATCCCAACTGGCGACCCTCGGTGCGAACATCTGCTCGACGAGCCCCCCAAAATACGTAGGAATGTCCCAGGATCCATATTAAGCAGGGGCCTGAATAAACGGAAATATAAACTGACAATCCCAATGTCACAACCACCCAACCAGAACAAACATCTATAAACTGAACGTCAACCCCCCCTTTTGCCCCCAGATCTAGCAGTGCTGGGCCCACACACCGCCCACCGATTCATCTGGACAATAAATGAGGCCGAACATACAAACAAAAATGGGAAGATTCCCACCTCCCGATCTTTCTCACCACGTCCTCCTCCAACCCCCATCGTGAAGCCTCCGTAGCCGCCCCGATACGAAAAGAGTGTGTGCTGTAGTCTTCCGGCCGTTCACCAATTCTCCCCAAACACTCCTTCAACAGCGCCCCAAATTGAAATCTAGACAAAAAGGAACCATCTTTATGTCGCAAAAATGGACCCGGGCAACTGCCCCGAAAAGCCAAAAAACGCCGTAACACAGCCACCGGACATAAACGACTCCCACCGAGAGCATAAACCACGACTAACCGCCCTTGGCCTTCTTGGTCCACCTTCGAACACGTAACAAACACTCCACCCTCTCCCCCAAAATTGCCACATCTCTTAAAGCCAAACCAACTGCCCTAATCCTGGACGGGCTCACCAACTCCCCAATTCTAAAGGCCCCGAAAAAGGCTAACACAAAAGCCGCCGAGATAGAGCTCCCTCATATTCTGAACGACAAACCCTTAGCAAATAATCTACCAACCTCTCCAACACTTCCACCGAAATTGGTCTCCGAGCATCCCTCTCACGAACCCCCCTCCGAAATCCCTTCAACGCCTGACTTACCCTAAAATCCTTAGTCGCGTCATGTTTTCCCAACAGCCGAAACCGGAAAGCCAGCCCTGCAACCCTCTGCGACACTGCAGATGCAGACAGACCTTCCACAAAATCGTTTCCTATAAACGTCAACACTGCTTGGACATCATCCATACCACCATTCTCCCGCAGGATATGTATAAACTCCTCCCATTCCTGCCACACTTTACCATATCAGCACCAAGTAGCCTCAATCACCGATCTGCAAATCACGATCACGATGACGTCACCAGACTTCATAAGCCATCCGGACACTGCAGTCCCTCCTCGTCCGCCCATGGCACTAGCTCCCGAAACCTGCAAAACTGAAACCGTGAAAGCGAGTCAGCCACCAAATTGGAAACGCCCGGAACATGCTTAGCCACCACTTGAATATTCCATTGCCAGCACTGCAAGACCAAATGCTGCAGATAATCCACCACTGGCGGCGACTTGGATGATAATGAATTAATCGCGTAAACAACTGACACATTATCACAATGAAAACACACTTTCCTGTCTAAAAACTCCTGCCCCCATAATTCCACCGCGACCACAATGGGAAACAGTTCCAGTAGCGCCAAATTACGCACCAGGCCCTGCTCCTTCCACGACGCGGGCCACTCCCCCGCGCACCAATGTCCCTTAAAAAAGGCACCAAAACTGAGAGAACCCGCCGTGTCTGTATACAGCTGTAACACACTATTAGGCACTACTCGCTGAGGCCATAATGTGCGACCATTGTACCATTGCAGAAAAACATCCCAAACTTGCAAATCCTCTCTAATTCCTCTGTTAATGCGCACAAAATGCGCTGGGCATGATTTGCCCGACATTGCAACTGATTGGCGTCTAGCAAAAACCTTGCCCATCGGCAAAATTCTGCATGCAAAATTAAGCTTTCCCAGCAATGATTGGACCTCCTTAAGCCGCACCCTCCTAGCCCCGCACATTGCTGCCACCGATCGCCTCAAATCCTTAAGTTTGTTCTCTGGAAGCTGGTATTCCCAGACCACCGAATCAATTTAAATTCCCAGGAAACACAACACCGTAACCGGACCTTCCGTTTTGCCTTCTGCCAGCGGAATACCAAACCATCCTGCAACCTTCTGTAACGTGAACAACAAACCAGCACAAACCGAGGAACCGGCCGGTCCCACACAGAAAAAAATCGTCCAAGTAATGGATAATAGAATCCATACCCGACACATCTCTCACCACCCATTCCACAAACTAACTAAAAGCCTCAAAGTAAGAACAAGAAATTGAACATCCCATCGGTAAATAACGATCAATATAAAAAAAAACTTCCCAACCCAATAAATGCTGGCTCTCCGGGTGAACCGGCAACAAACGAAATGCCGATTCCACATCTGACTTCGCCATCAATGCCCCGGACCCGCAGACCTTACCATTTCAACTGCCCTATCAAATGACACATAACAAACTGCCGCCAACTCTGGAGCGATACAATCATTTATGGTACCTTTACACGCCGCCACAACAGGATGGATACCAACCGCTACTTCACGTGCACGAGCACACCCAAACGGTTACAAACGGGAAACGCACCCTCTTTACACGCCGCCACAAGGTGCGCTATGCTACGCTACATCTACAGCTAGATACATCGCCGGGTGTCTCAAGTAGCCATCTGTAGCTCATTTACACACCGCTACAACCAGCTACTATGGGCGTACCTGGTGCAGCAGGGACAGCACATAGGCGTGCTCCAATTGTGGATTACGAGACGTCCGTACGCTGATAGGAGAAAGCAAAAATACCATGATTGGACAGGCATCGCAGGAGGCAGATTAATACTTGACGCTCGAGCAATTGTGTAGTGTGACTCGTCAGCTCCTTAAATTTGCCGCCCTGTGCGGCGACAACCAATCGCAACGCAGGAGCTTCCTCCAATGATCGCTGAAGGGGGCGCGGAAACCCGGACCCTGTGTCACGCCCCAGCTACATAGCATGGTGTAGAAACAACCCTTCTTTACACGCCGATACAGCTCGCTACAATCGGCTTTGTTGCCATCTGTTTATGGGCAGTGCACGGATACAGATGTATCTGTAGCCGGCTGTGTCGTCCCGTCTTCAGACGCCGCTACTACGGGCGATATTGGCGCGACAAGCTACATTTGTAGCCTGTAGCGGGTTGTATCCATCCTGTTGTGGCGGCGTGTAAAGGTACCATTACTGATGCACCCTCCGGGAAAGACAGGTGGTGGATCAACCGAAACTTGTTCGGCTCCTTCTTCGGAACCACCCCCAATTGAGACACTCTGAGGTTCGCGCATGGCCGACCTCAAATTCTTTGGACAAAACACCACCCCCTCTGTAACCGACGGAATCCGAAAACGTAACAAAAACCCAGACCTCAACAACTTGGCGGCCTTGATATCAGGATATCTACTTAGAAACGGCGCCATCGCCTCGACTCTCACCGGAGTCCTCCCTTTTTCCAGCCGCATCTCCACCTTTTCCTCTGCCTTTCTTAAAACATCTGGCAAAACTATGGGTGCCTCCGCACCCCGAGCATTCATGCTTAAACCTGCACGACGCTCCAAACTTACATGGCCCCTCATTGAACTGCCAACAGCACCCTTTGCGGAATGTTGCCGGGACACCCGCTCCAGATCCCGACGCCCCTGCCCCCCCATGAAAGGGCTGAGCTGGAGCGGTCATTAGACACAACCACAAAGAAATATCCTTGTGGTCCCACCTCAAAGTCGGACGCAAAGCTTTGCGTTGCCTAAATTGCTCATCATAACGTAACCAAGACAAGCCCCCGTACACCCTGTAAGGCTCCCCAATAGCGTCCATGTAACCAAACAGGGCGGAACAATGTTCTGGCTCCTTTTCCCCCACTACGCTCACTAAAATAGCAAAGGCTTGCAACTAATTAGCAAACTTTCGCGGAATAAGCCGATAACGCCGCTTCTCCTCCTCCTCCTTCTCCTTCTTGGAGTCACTGGGCTTAACCTTATCCAAATTAAATTTTTCAAGGGGAAGCAGCAAAAAAATTTCGACATACTCCCATTCCATATTTTTTCCCTCACCTCTTTCTTAAGGTGAGCCCCCAACGGGCTCTCAAAACAAACGTATACCTCACTCCTGGCCTTATCATCCAATCTCACCACTTCATCCTCCTTCTCCTTTTCCACCCCAGACGCACCGACTGCCGCATCCGGCACCGTCGCTGCTGTACCTGTATCACCATCCCTCGGCTGCTGTGCAGCCGCAACCCCACTACTCACCGGGGCCACGCTCGGACCCACCCAGGCTCCGACTGGAGATCCTGGCAGGCTACCCCCTCCTCCACCGGCCAGTAAACTCTGCAACAGACTTAACAACTGACCCACTACGTCCCCCCCGATGGATACCCCCGGCAACTTCGCCCATGACCCCCCCCTACATTCCCAGCTACACCTGACATGCAATTATGGATAACAGAATTATTCTCACCAGGCTGCCTCGGTGCAGCCGCAACGGAGTCCTCTGGCGTCCGACTCGGCGATGATGATCCGTCCGACAGTTCTCCTTCCTCCTCGCGCTCGTTGTCTGTGCCACCCAGGGGTGCCGACCCCGAGCCAAGCCAACCACTGCTGCCGCCCCTAGCCTCCGTGGCGGCCACGGCCCCCCTGGCTGGACGTTGTTTCTTGGAGGACCATCCTGGTGTCCTCCGGGTCCTGCTGCTCACCGACTGCCCCCTTGGCCTCTTCTGACCAGAGCCCTCAAGTGGGACCCCAGTCTCAAACCCACCCTGCTGACTGCAGGAGGGTTGCACCATAGCCGGGCTACGCTGGGAGCCCCCCCCTAAGCCATTGGGAGGGTCCGTTACAGAAACCCTGGACCCTGCACCTGCTGCAGTGCCCCGCTGGGTGCCACTCCCGCCATGCGTGGGAGCCACCGCTGCCGCTGCTGTCCGGCTCCTCCTGCCTCCCTGCACTGGGGTCCCCAGGCTCTGTCTCACCTCCCTGGTCACCGGCCGTGACCGCAGGCTGCGCCCAGGTGTCTCTTGCCCTCCAGACGTTGTTGGCCCCTCCGTTTCCGAAGGCCGCTCCTGCCCCCGCCGAGTGCGGGGTGTGTGTACTGCGCCCTGTGGCCGCTCGGTGCTCTCCCCCCTCTGCGCCTGCCCGGGAGCCGCCGCCATGTTAAGTATCCCGGACTGGAAGTGAACCGCCGGCTGGCCCCGCCCACTTCCGGAACATCGCGGCCCTGCCGTGGATTCCTCGCGTCGGCCGGCGCGGGCCCCTGGGCGGATGGGCACCCACGCTGCCGCTGAGGGTCCCCACCGGGGCTCCCAGAATGAGCCCGCCTCCCCCCCGTGCTTCCGGGGAATAGCGCTCAGGCGGCCGGGAGTGGCGGCCACGCGCTGAGGGGGTGGAGGGGGCAGGTGCCGATGGGGACGCACAGGCAGCCCTCACATACTCCTGCACTGCCTGCGCCCCATGCACCGCTGCAGCACCCTGGATCAGAGCCCTCAACTCAGCCAGATCCGCCATGCTAGGTAAGCCAGATCTCTCACTGTCCTACACTGCCCTGTAAACTGTCCTGCTTCCCTGGAAATGGAGTGAGGGGTTACTTCCCCCCTCATTCCTATAAAGTCCCCTCCTGCTCCCCCTCTTCCTGCCCTAAGCACCCCCCCTTAACCAATAGCCACCTTTTGCTACATCTAAATCCTCCAATCCCCTACCTTTCCCTATTATCTCCCTACCTCCCCGAAAGTCATGGGGCCTGTACACCTTAGGGGCTCCCTGGCCCTTCTTTATTACCAGTCATCCTTAGTCAATAAAGGCACCACAGGACTGAAGAGATGTAGTCAGTATCACAAATAACCATTTAGTTCCAGGTATCTTATGGATGACTTTGTCTCTAATCAGAGTCGTTCTCTTTCTTTTCATCATCTTGCTAAGACACTATGGTGAGTTTTCACATTCACAGCTCGTCTGTGCAGGCTTCCATCTTCTCCAGTCTTGTGCAGCACATCCCGACACAATACCCTTAAAAAGAGTGGAATAATTATAATAGTCCTGACTACCCCCTCACTCCCCATACTTTGTCTGCACCCATCCCCCACTTATACTGTTGTCTCATACATACACCCTTATCTCACCCTTGCTCTTCATACTATGTCCTCACATTTACATCTCTTTGCTCCCCGTACTATGTCTGCATCCATACCTCACTCATATTGTTTCCTCATACGTATCCCACTTAATATCCATCTTGCTTCTCATATTGTTTCCTTCAATTACTCCATGTCCTCATACCCTGCACCAATCCCTCAAATATTCCCTCCTGTCCCTAATTACACAAAATGTTTGGTGTTTGTAGCTCCACTGTAGCACTTAGCAGGGCCACAGTTGACCTGATTACACTACTGCTGTGCCCTGACCCGGAAGTGCCGGCGGTCAGGGCTTCAGTTGTGTTCACATCTGAAAGACATGGTATAATTGATCACATGGAGTCAGCATGCTTAAGCACCTTCAATACCTTCAGTGAATCTGCTATCATCTTGACAGCAGGATCAGAGGACCGCCGTCTCCCAGTCCCAATGGTAGGGGGGCAAATGCAGCCACCAGGAAAACATCTCATAGTCCTCTCCTAGACTGTGGGCCCTTTTGCGCATGGTTCTGTCTTCTCACCTACTGTATCCTCACCCATCCTTTGTAGACTGTGAGCCCTAGTGGGTAGGGTCCTCTCTTCTCACCTACTGTATCCTCACCCATCCCTTGTAGACTGTGAGCTCTGGTGGGCAGGGTTCTCTCCCCTCACCTACTGTATCCTTACCCATCCCTTGTAGACTGTGAATCCTTGTGGGCAGGGTCCTCTCTTCTCACCTACTGTATCCTCACCCATCCCTTGTAGACTGTGAGCCCTCGCAGGCAGGGTCCTCTCTTCTCACCTACTCTATCCTCACCCATCCCTTGTAGACTGTGAGCTCTGGTGGGCAGGGTTCTCTCCCCTCACCTACTGTATCCTTACCCAACCCTTGTAGACTGTGAACCCTCATGGGCAGGGTCCTCTCTTCTCACCTACTGTATCCTCATCCATCCCTTGTAGATTGTGAGCCCTCATTGGCAGGGTCCTATCTTCTCCTGTACATGTGTCCACTTTGCATTGTTCACGACTATTGTGCTTGCCTCTACCCATTTTCACATGTCAAGTGTCGTATAATATATGTCACTATTATAATAAACAATAATAATAACCTCATTTTATTCCCTTGTTAGTTGGTTAGACAGGCAATACCTACCAGTTACCACTAGGTGGCCATCGTGCTCTTTACTTACGGGTAATTGTATATATGGCATTTACTCTCTGTTATCACTAGCTAACAACACCTACAAGCTGGAAATGGATTCAGCAAAACCTTTAAAAACCATTGGAAAATAATTCAGAAATTACTTTCATATTATCTTTAGGTAATTAAAAATTTCCCCCATCCAATTTTCCTAGAGCATGGTGTCCTGTGTTACAGTACCCCTAACCATTCCCTAACCATTCCACATTCAGCAGGTCTGTCCCAGTTTAAGGGCTCTGTCTCACATCCCATCACACAATTTGTCCGAACTTGCATTTTTTTACAATCTTTCCTCATCTCTGTTCTCCGAAACACGTAAGCCCATGTCCATAGTCAGCAGCTCTACCACTGAGCCACTGGCGAGACTGACAGACCGATGTGGATTTGGTAATCTTGACCTGTATTGCAGGCAGAGACCTCATTGTACTGTTACATAGAGATGCATTGCATTTTAAATAGCAGTGTATCTCTATGTTCCTGCATTCTGAAGATGAAGAAAAAGATTTTATATTCTTATAAATCTACTATAAAATAATGAGAGACAATTACAAAATTATAATACACCTCGTTCCCCAGGACTCATTGGCAGGGTCCTATCTTCTCCTGTACATGTGTCCACTTTGCATTGTTCACGACTATTGTGCTTGCCTCTACCCATTTTCACATGTCAAGTGTCGTATAATATATGTCACTATTATAATAAACAATAATAATAACCTCATTTTATTCCCTTGTTAGTTGGTTAGACAGGCAATACCTACCAGTTACCACTAGGTGGCCATCGTGCTCTTTACTTACGGGTAATTGTATATATGGCATTTACTCTCTGTTATCACTAGCTAACAACACCTACAAGCTGGAAATGGATTCAGCAAAACCTTTAAAAACCATTGGAAAATAATTCAGAAATTACTTTCATATTATCTTTAGGTAATTAAAAATTTCCCCCATCCAATTTTCCTAGAGCATGGTGTCCTGTGTTACAGTAGGGGGGATATTTAGCTGTCAGGATGCTACCTGCAGCAGCTATTAGTGCAAACCCAGTGCAATGATGAGCTCCCCCTAGTGGTAGCTGCACATATTCTATCATATACAAAATCCATACAGATTTGTTAAGTTAATCATTACGAGTGTTTCATTCGCATCTGTCAGCAGGTTTTTCCATCCCATCTGAGAACAGTATAATGTAGAGACAGAGACCCTGATTCCACTGTATGTCACTTACTGAGCTGCTTGTTGTTATTTTGATCAAATTATGGCCACTTTACACACACCAACTTATCTGTCCAACTTCTGACCAACTTACTGGTTGCAGTGAAATCATGGACACATTGTTACATTTGTACACAGCCACAAAATGGAGCAATGTGTCCATGATTTCACTGCAACCAGTAAGTTGGTCAGAAGTTGGACAGATAAGTTGGTGTGCGTAAAGTGGCCATTAGTTTTCTCTGCTGCAGATTTAGCAGGAATATGCTGGACTACCTGGTGGTAGGTCTAATAGTCGGCTAATGATAATCTCCAAACTACACTGAGCAGCTCAGTAAGGCTGGGTTCACATTTGCGGACCCCTCCGCAGCGTTCTGCGGAGGGGTCCGCAATGTGACCGCAGCGGCCGCCAGCTCCTATCTTTATAATGGGAGCGCACGGTTCTGCGCTTGACAGCGCAGGACCGTGCGCACCCATTCACTCCCATATGTGATCTGTACGCAGGCGGATGCCTGCGCACATATCACACAGTCTCGTCCGCACCAGGGACGCAACATGTCGCGTCCCTGGTGCAGGCGGGAGTGTGTGATTTGTGCGCAGGCATCCGCCTGTGCACAGATCACATACATATGGGAGTGAATGGGTGCGCACGGTCCTGCGCTGTCAAGCGCAGCACCGTGCGTCCCCATTCTAAACATAGGGGCTTGCGCTGGCTGCGCACACATGGCTATTCCCCTCCGCAGAATGCTGCGGAGGGGAATGCCAGTGTGAAGGCAGCCTAAGTGACACATCGCTGGAATCAGGATCTGTGGTCCTACTCTCAGATTAGGTGCCTGGAGATAGATTCCCTTTAATAACTATGAAGTGAAGCTTTTTCTGCATCCCAGGATTTCTGTGCAAACATCTGTATCCATCCCAACCTTGCGATGTTAAAGGACTGCAGAAAGTAAATTTTAGAGAGTACAAAGACAGTCTGAAAGGGCCCTAATGCCACTTCTCAGAATTTGGATATTCACTAGATATGGCAATCATACCCCCTAACCATTCCACATTCAGCAGGTCTGTCCCAGTTTAAGGCCTCTGTCTCACATCCCATCACACAATTTGTCCGAACTTGCATTTTTTTACAATCTTTCCTCATCTCTGTTCTCCGAAACACGTAAGCCCATGTCCATAGTCAGCAGCTCTACCACTGAGCCACTGGCGAGACTGACAGACCGATGTGGATTTGGTAATCTTGACCTGTATTGCAGGCAGAGACCTCATTGCACTGTTACATAGAGATGCATTGTATTTTAAATAGCAGTGTATCTCTATGTTCCTGCATTCTGAAGATGAAGAAAAAGATTTTATATTCTTATAAATCTACTATAAAATAATGAGAGACAATTACAAAATTATAATACACCTCGTTCCCAGGACTTGTACCAACAACCTTTAGTGAGAATCTGGTGATGATGTCACTCACTATACTTGTAGCTGCATTACAGCCTCTGACTCCAGATAGATCACACTGGACATAGAAATACATTGCAGAGTATTTCTTTGTCCTCTAGTCCAGAGCGAATAAATGAAAGTTTTTTTTGTTCCTATAAAATTAGTAAAAAAATAATAATAAAATAAAAACCAATCAAAATAAGGTAAACAAATAACAAATCAGCAAACAACATGGACATAATTGATGTCCCTGCACCGTAACGATGGGCACAACACAGCGATCAGATTATTTATGGGGATCACTCCTCATGGTTTCAGAATTGCTGGATCCGGGTTTTTGAACTGAGCGTGCCTAGAAGTCATTTGTAAATGACCCACCCACTAGGGGGCGTGTAATTTTCCACCGGATCCAGGTAAAAAATATACACAACTTACAACTTGATGCAACGGGATCAATGAGACGGATCAGTGATAATATCGGTGCGGTTGCATCCAGTTGCACCATGATGAACAATTGCGGCGGAATTCAGGGGGGTGCAGGTTTTACCCGCTTTCCCCCGGATTCTGAAAACCGGTATTGTGAAACCAGCCTAAATCAGAAAAGGCATAAAAATAAACAGAGAAGGATAATATTAATATTGAGTAGTTTGGTGCAGATACCCACAAATAAAAAAAACCCATTATACATTCAAAGTGTGAACACGGCCTTACACACAAAAAAAATGTCATATATTGAAGCTTCGTAAAGATAAGAAAGTTTTAGCTGCTCCGACTATGAATGAATGAACTGTCCTGGGCATCTGTGGAGTGTCCTTCATTCCAAATGGGTGTGGCTAGGGGAGTGGCCAAAATTTGCTGCCTCGCACAGTGCACGCCATATAGTTTGTCCCTCTTTCTGTTCTTCAAAAGTTGGTAGGAATGGGCAAATACTTAGTGGTATACCATCAATAGTTGAAACCACACGCCCAGTATGGGATTCATAAGCTGTCGAAAGTCGCACCCCAGGCCTGTGGTGTACTCAGAACCGGGCTGTTTAACACTTCTGGGGAGTCACAGAGATCGAGACCCGGCTTCTGTGACCCTGGGTTCAGTTGTAAAAGGAGTTCTTGGCTTGTATAGGGAAAAGGGTGGTTTAAAAAGGAATTATTTGTGACGCCACCTGTGGTTTGTGGCTATGAGTGGCCACTGCTCCTGCAGGACCTCTGGGGACGATGAACGGGGCTGGGATGTAGTGGCTCCCCACGGGCGAAGCGAACCCCCAGGGCAGTGTTTGATGTGAGGTGTAGGGTGCAGGATGGAGGGTGCGCATTAACAGGCAGACTCACGTTTTCGTTCCTCAAATCCTTTACTGGAAATACCGGTTAAACAACAGATGCTGTTGCCGTGAGTCCATGTAACCTGGGAGCAACTCGGGGTTATCCACACGCGGCAAGTTCTGAGGCCTCCCTGCTGCGCTTTCTCCTGTGGGTCCCTGCTGCTGCTTGAAGCTCAGCTGCGGCCCTCTCTCTCTCTCTCTCCTGCAGTGTCCTGGTATGGCAGGCAGCTTGAGTCCTTTATCAGCCCCACTTCACGGGCGGCTACTCCTTGGCTCTTGACACTGCTTTGCCTCTGGGCACTTGGTGTGGAGCGGGAACTTGGAATTCCCACCCTCTGGTATTGGCTGCCGGGTCGTTAGGCCGTGCACAGCCTCGGACTCCGGTGTCTGATTCTTGGTACTTAATCCTCTGGGGTGAGCTCGACATCGCTCTGCTCCGAAGGCTCTCCTCGAATTCCTCAGACACTTGCCTTAAGTCCCTCAGTTAGGCTTACCTTTCCTGGGGCCAGCTTAGTAATGCTCAAGTTCACAGGATGTCTTCCTCAGTAGTGCTCGTACTGAACTGAACTAACTCCGCCCCAGATGAGAATTTATAGGGGAGCTGCCCTGAAACCAGGTTTTCGAGCTCCCCCTTCAGGCCTGGAGGCAGAAAGGTGTGTGTGCTTTGGTTTTGCCTGGTGTGAATACCCTCTGTTGCTCTCAGGTATGACACTACCCCCGAGGGAGATAATTACATAGTGGCATCGGAACTCTGGGGTGCCACACGAACGCCCAACTTGCTGTTTCATTTTTACCTGTATTGGCAATCTCAGGATGCAGATATAGTTGAATACATTGGTAGAAGAAAAACAAAGGCTCCATGTTTCACCATTCAACTATGGCATCTGTCTGTGCCTCAGAACAGCAGGAGCAATGACCTTTGTTAGATCCCGACTGCTGCACGGATCCTCACTCCACACAGGCAGCACATCTGGGAAATAAGGCGAGGCAATCAATACTTGTGAGGGTTACTGTGGGGATTTCATACAGTTTTTAAGTGGGAAAGGGACTTTGGGGGGCATTTAGCTATGTAAAGGGCCTATAATGGCATAAAAATTTGTTGGGGTTGTGTGGGCATCTTACTGTGTGTGAGAGTTGTGGAGAGAGCTATGGAGGCCATCATAATGTATGGAAGGGGCAGTGGGGTGCATTATGCTGTGTAGGGGCCATCATACTGCGTGAAGAACTATCAGACCTCCCAAGTGTCCTGGATTCACCGGGACAGTCCCGGATTGCTCACACTGCCCCGGTGTCCCGATCGGGATCTTACATTTCCCGCGCTGTGCACTGAATCTCCGGGCCACGCCCCCCTCTGATGCAATCATGCAGGTCTCTGTGTCTGCCGATCACGCCCCTCTTTCCAGCCACGCCCCCTCTTTCAGCTGCCCACACGTCCTCCCTGAAGATAGTGCTTGCCTCGCTCATGGAGGCCACGCCCCCTCAATACCGGCCACGCCCATATCGGCCTGGCCAGACATGCTCAAGATTAATTCAATGGGCCGGCCTCTCTGCTGCAGGCCAAACCCCATGTGTGTTATGGCCACGTCCCTCTGCCTGCCTCCACTGCTGCCCAGGAAGAATCCAATCCTCACACACACAAGTGACCCCAGCTCATCTCCACATCACCTCAGTGAGAAGTCTCCAGCAACCTGAGGTAATAATCTGACTGATCAGCAGCAGCCAGGTCCTGTCAGGTCACTGTGTCTCTGGCCGGTCACTGCAGTGTCAGGTCACTGTGTCTCTGGCCGGTCACTGCAGTGTCAGGTCACTGTGTCTCTGGCCGGTCACTGCAGTGTCAGGTCACTGTGTCTCTGGCCGGTCACTGCAGTGTCAGGTCACTGTGTCTCTGGCCGGTCACTGCAGTGTCAGGTCACTGTGTCTCAGGCCGGTCACTGCCTGCAGTGTCAGGTCACTGTGTCTCAGGCCGGTCACTGCCTGCAGTGTCAGGTCACTGTGTCTCTGGCCGGTCACTGCAGTGTCAGGTCACTGTGTCTCTGGCCGGTCACTGCAGTGTCAGGTCACTGTGTCTCTGGCCGGTCACTGCAGGTGAGGTCAGGTCACTGTGTCTCTGGCCGGTCACTGTAGTGTCAGGTCACTTGTGTCTCTGGCCGGGTCACTGCAGTGTCAGGTTCTCACTGTGTCTCTGGCCGGTCACTGCAGTGTCAGGTCACTGTGTCTCTGGCCGGTCACTGCAGTGTCAGGTCACTGTGTCTCTGGCCGGTCACTGCAGTGTCGTCAGTGACTGTGTCTCTGCGGTCACTGCAGTGTCAGGTGACTGTGTCTCTGGCCGGTCACTGCAGTGTCAGCGTGTTGACTAGTTGTCATACTGTCTGCCGGTCACTGCAGTGTCAGGTCACTGTGTCTCAGGCCGGTCACTGCAGTGTCAGGTCACTGTGTCTCTGGCCGGTCACTGCAGTGTCAGGTCACTGTGTCCTGGCCGGTCACTGCAGTGTCAGGTCACTGTGTCTCAGGCCGGTCACTGCAGTGTCAGGTCACTGTGTCTCTGGCCGGTCACTGCAGTGTCAGGTCACTGTGTCTCTGGCCGGTCACTGCAGTGTCAGGTCACTGTGTCTCTGGCCGGTCACTGCAGTGTCAGGTCACTGTGTCTCTGGCCGGTCACTGCAGTGTCAGGTCACTGTGCCTCTGGCCGGTCACTGCAGTGTCAGGTCACTGTGCCTCTGGCCGGTCACTGCAGTGTCAGGTCACTGTGTCTCTGGCCGTCACTGCAGTGTCAGGTCACTGTGTCTCTGGCCGATCACTGCAGTGTCAGGTCACTGTGTCTCTGGCCGGTCACTGCAGTGTCAGGTCACTGTGTCTCTGGCCGGTCACTGCAGTGTCAGGTCACTGTGTCTCAGGCCCTTTCACTGCAGTGTCAGGTCACTGTGTCTCAGGCCGGTCACTGCAGTGTCAGGTCACTGTGTCTCTGGCCGGTCACTGCAGTGTCAGGTCACTGTGTCTCTGGCCGGTCACTGCAGTGTCAGGTCACTGTGTCTCTGGCCGGTCACTGCAGTGTCAGGTCACTGTGTCTTAGGCCGGTCACTGCAGTGTCAGGTCACTGTGTCTCAGGCCGGTCACTGTAGTGTCAGGTCACTGTGTCTCTGGCCGGTCACTGCAGTGTCAGGTCACTGTGTCTCTGGCCGGTCACTGCAGTGTCAGGTCACTGTGTCTCTGGCCGGTCACTGCAGTGTCAGGTCACTGTGTCTCTGGCCGGTCACTGCAGTGTCAGGTCACTGTGTCTCTGGCCGGTCACTGCATTGTCAGGTCACTGTGTCTCAGGCCGGTCACTGCAGTGTCAGGTCACTGTGTCTCTGGCCGGTCACTGCAGTGTCAGGTCACTGTGTCTCAGGCCGGTCACTGCAGTGTCAGGTCACTGTGTCTCTGGCCGGTCACTGCAGTGTCAGGTCACTGTGTCTCTGGCCGGTCACTGCATTGTCAGGTCACTGTGTCTCAGGCCGGTCACTGCAGTGTCAGGTCACTGTGTCTCTGGCCGGTCACTGCAGTGTCAGGTCACTGTGTCTCTGGCCGGTCACTGCAGTGTCAGGTCACTGTGTCTCTGGCCGGTCACTGCAGTGTCAGGTCACTGTGTCTCAGGCCGGTCACTGCAGTGTCAGGTCACTGTGTCTCAGGCCGGTCACTGCAGTGTCAGGTCACTGTGTCTCTGGCCGGTCACTGCAGTGTCAGGTCACTGTGTCTCAGGCCGGTCACTGCAGTGTCAGGTCACTGTGTCTCTGGCCGGTCACTGCAGTGTCAGGTCACTGTGTCTCAGGCCGGTCACTGCAGTGTCAGGTCACTGTGTCTCAGGCCGGTCACTGCAGTGTCAGGTCACTGTGTCTCAGGCCGGTCACTGCAGTGTCAGGTCACTGTGTCTCAGGCCGGTCACTGCAGTGTCAGGTCACTGTGTCTCAGGCCGGTCGCTGTCTGTAGCATCAGGTCAGTCTCTCATGCCGGTCGCTGTCTGTAGTGTCAGGTCAGTCTCTCAGGCCGGTCGCTGTCTGTAGTGTCAGGTCAGTCTCTCAGGCCGGTCGCTGTCTGTAGTGTCAGGTCAGTCTCTCAGGCCAGTCGCTGTCTGTAGAGTCAGGTCAGTCTCTCATGCCGGTCGCTGTATGTAGTGTCAGGTCAGTCTCTCAGACCGGTCGCTGTCTGTAGCGTCAGGTCAGTCTCTCAGGCTGGTCACTGTCTGTAGCATCAGATCAGTCTCTCAGGCCGATCGCTGTCTGTAGTGTCAGGTCAGTCTCTCAGGCTGGTCGCTGTCTGTTGAGTCAGGTCAGTCTCTCATGCCGATCGCTGTCTGTAGTGTCAGGTCAGTCTCTCAGACCGGTCGCTGTCTGTAGTGTCAGGTCAGTCTCTCAGGCCGGTTGCTGTCTGTAGCATCAGATTAGAACGCACAGGAGGAGAAGACAGTGCACAGGAGAAGGCAGCACAGGGAAGGGGGCAGCGCACAGGAGAAGACAATGTGGGGAGAGGAGACAGCGCACAGGAAGAATAGACAGTGCGGGGAGAGGAGACAGCGCACAGGAAGAATAGACAGTGCGGGGAGAGGGGACAGCGCACAGGAGAAGAGGACAGCACACAAGAGGAGAAGACAGCACACAGCAGGAGAAGCCAGTGTAAAGGGCAGAGGACAGCGCACAAGGCAGAGAAGACAAAGGATGGGGGTTAGAAACAGAGTGCACAGGGGTAACACATCGGGCATTGCATGAATTAAGGGGTTAATTGCCGCGACACTTATCCTGATGTATAGGAACAAGAATATGGCTATGTTCAAGGCTATGTACAGCTAATGTGGCATATATGATAATGGAACACAGTAAATGCTTCTATAGAATATAAAGAAAAAATTAGAGTCTTAGTAGCTTCAACAATGGCCATTGGGGAAGAGCCCGGTAACTGCGCCAAAGTGCTCTCATCCTACCGGGTCCTAACGCACTGTTGCTTCATGCGGTCTGCAATTGATAGTCTGGGATTTTTATGCAGGTTTTAATTGCAATCCACAGGTATAAAAATCCCAGACCAGCAATTGCAGACCGCATGAAGCAACAGTGCGTTAGGACCCGGTAGGATGAGAGCACTTTGGCGCAGTTACCGGGCTCTTCCCCAATGGCCATTGTTGAAGCTACTAAGACTCTCATTTTTTCTTTATATTCTATAGCAGCATTTACTGTGTTCCATTATCATATATGCCACCTTAGCTGTACATAGCCTTGAACATAGCCATATGCTTGTTCCTATACATCATGATAAGTGTTGCGGCAATTACCCCCTTAATTCATGTATAGTTTTTGTCAGCACCTTTTCATGTCCAGGTGATGCCGTCATTTAATGATACATCGGGGATTGCTTCACGGATCACTTCACTTTTACTTATTTTGGGTAAAAATGACAGCCAGAAGTAACAAGAACTGCTGCTGCTCTCCAACTCTTTCCGGAGTTATGTTATGTTTAAAGGAAATGTGAGTGAAGCGCCCACTGATTGGATGCACAGCTCATGTGAGATAACATCACGTGAGACCTGGCATCAATAATGCTGAAAAAATGCCGGTAAGGTGCAATATATTAATTGAGAAGGGATTATGTGAGTAGTGGACAACCCCTTTAAGGGTGCTATCACAGCAACATACAGTGAAAGAAATAATTATTTGACCCCTTGCGAATTTTGTAAGTTTACCCACTGACAAAGACATGAACAGTCTATAAGTTTAAGAGTCGGTTAATTTTAAGAGTGAGAGATAGAAGATCAAAAATAAAACCCAGAAAATTGCATTGTCTAAATTATAT
The DNA here is from genome assembly GCA_033576535.1 of Allobates femoralis. Lineage (NCBI taxonomy): Eukaryota > Metazoa > Chordata > Amphibia > Anura > Aromobatidae > Allobates > Allobates femoralis. The sequence goes on along the minus strand of JARQOC010000004.1, from coordinate 56,049,517 downwards.
AAATGTATTTGTATTTTGAAGAGAGAAGTAATTATTTGATCCCTCTGAAAAACAATACAATAATTGGTGTCAAAACCCTTGTTGGCAGCACAGCAGTCAGATGTTTCTTGTAGTTGATGATGAGGTTTGCTCACATGTCAGGAGGAATTTTGCTCGGCTCCTCTGTGCAGATCATCTCTAAATCATTAAGATTTTGAGGCTGTCGCTTGGTAACTCGGAGCTTCAGCTCCTCCACAGATTTTCTATGGGATTACGGTCTGGAGACTGGCAAGGCCACTCCATGACCTTAATGTGCTTGTCTTTGAGCCAATCCTTTGTTGCCTTGGCTGTTTTGGGTCATTATCATGCTGGAAGACCCAGCCACGACAGATTTTTAATGTCCTGGCGGAGGGAATGAGGTTGTCACTCAGGATTTTACGGTACATGGCTCCATCCATTGTCCCATTGATGCGGTGAAGTAGTCCTGTGACCTTAGCAGCTACCCGGCTGGACACAAAATTACGGCGAAGCCCATGTCAAATGCGCTCCCCGCTCACTGATGCCCCCTCCCCGCCTGATCCTAAGTTAGGACCGGGTGGGGAGTGAAGCACCAGGCAGCGGGGAGGGGGAATCAGTGAGCGGGGAGCGCAGCACAGACCGGGAAAGCCGGCGGTGAAGTCTTCTCACCGCCAGCTTCCCCGGCCGGCTCATGCACTCCCCGCTCACTGGTGTTGCACTTCCCGCTCGGTCCTAACTTAGGATCAGGTGGGGAGGCAGCGGGGGGGAGCGGAGGATCGGGATGGGAGGCAGCGGGGAAGCGAGTAGGGAGCTTAATGATTGCTTAAAACCCAGCAGCTTTTTACTGCCGGATTTTAAACAAACATGTGGCCATTGCAGCCTTTTCCTCTGCTGCCAGACCTCTTTACAGGGTCCGGCAGCTGAGGCATTACTCGCATTTCCCATTGACTTACATTGTACTCGTTACGTAGCGAGTAATCGCAAGGAAACTCGCAGAGTAACGAGTAGCCCAAGTACCGTACTATTTGGCAAGTACCGAATAGTAACGAGTATACTCACTCATCTCTAGAGGTGACTGATTCATTGAGTGTCTCGACAGGAGTCTTTATACAGGTGACAATGTAACACAGCTGAGTGTAATGCAGGAACCAGGAGATCAGGAGCCGATAACTGCTCTGTAGGGGACAGAACTCCTAAGGGCCACTTTGCACACACCAACTTATCTGTCCAACTTCTGACCAACTTGCTGGTTGCAGTGAAATCATGGACACATTGCACCATTTTGTGACTGTGTAGAATGGAACAATGTGTCCGTGATTTCACTGCAACTAATAAGTTGCAAGTGAAATTGCATGCAATATTGACACGTGTGACAGTACCTTTAGAATTGACAGGCAAGTCTGTCTGTCTGTTCTGCCCGCTGCCGATTTGTAGTCACAGACACTCCAGCCGGTCATTCTGTTTAATTTGAACTCACTGTTGAGAGAGGTGAGGGTAAGGGCCGCTTCACACTGCGGTGTGATCCGGTCTGGTTCTGTCCGGGATGCCCCAGACAGCCGCGGACCGGATCAGCACATAGGACTGGGGGACTAATATGCTCCCCGGTCCGGTGTGCAGCCGCATGCAGCTCCCACTGCTGATAGGTGACTACCACGGGCGCTGCGGTCCTGACCTGCCAGCGGCTGCAGCTGCGTGGGCTGCACACCGGACCGGGGGGCATATTAGCCTCCCAGTCCTATGTGCTGATCCGGTCCGCGGCTGTCTGGGGCATCCCGGACAGAACCAGACCGGATCACACCGCAGTATGAAGCGGCCCTAATGCTCCTCATGATTTCAGCAGATATACAGAAAAATAAGTCAACTATTCTCTAATTCCTCCCATTAACCAAAAGCACAAGATTGTTAAAGATAATTTATCTAATAGAGTGGACCTGTTCTGTAATCTGCAGCTTCTACATTCTAATTTAAAAGAAATATTTTTACCAAGTTTGCATTAATACTTTAATTCATTTGTAAATAAATTTATTTTTTTCTGTTTATAATTATTGTTTATGAAACAGTGTGACCAGCAGTGCTGAATGGGTGTGGTTTGGGCGTGGACATGGGTGTGGCTAGTTGTGAAATGGGCGTGGTCAGGGGTGTGGCCTAAAATTTGCCGCGGCGCGCAGAGCGCGCCCCACGCATTGTCCCTCTTTCTCTTCTTCAAAAGTTGGGAGGTATGATATAGGGACTATGCTGGTGGTGCTCTGCGGTAATTCACTGTGTGTAGGGGACATTTCTTGGGGCATTGTACTCTATGGGAACCATTAAAGGGGAATCAAAGTGGGGAAGAATACTAAAAGATTTTAATAGAGGCAAAATCACTGTGTAATGTGGTGTCGGGCCCCACGGGACGGGGGTACTCGGTACCGGACCGGATGGTGCCGGGGAAGTCACGGGTGGCTTGGTCCGGACCGTGTCCCGGGCTTGGCAAATAAAGGGGAATATTTACAGGGGAAATGTCACTCGTGACGCCACCCACTTGATGCGGCCAGTGATGGGGCCGCCGCTGCTGCAGAACCTCCGGGGGTGATGAAGTGGCAGCGGAGATGTTATAGTTCCAGTGGGAAGAACAGTATCCCCCAGGGCAGTAAGAGTTAAGGGTTGTGGAATTGTCCAGGACACTTACTTTGCAGACGCTGCAGGATCTCTCTTCCTTGCTGGTGCTGACAGGCTTGTAGCTCTGCAGGTGGAAATCTGCTGCAACCTGTATGGGAGGAATGGTCTGCAGATAGAGACTGACAAGAGAGGCCAATTCAGGGTTTTCCGTGTCTTTTACTCTCGATTCTTCAAGCAGTTTACAGGTCATTTGCAGTTGTCACACAGTTTAAGCACAGTTCTCAATACACGGGCACATTCTCCCTCTCCTGGTTCCCTTTACTCTGCAGCTAGGCCTCTCTCTTTCTGTGACCCCTCACACAGTCTTTAGTGTCCTTTCCGGGCTGTCTACGGTCTCCGTCTGTACGGGTGGTGTGTGGTACGCTGGACAGTATGGCGGTGACTCGGACCCCTCGTGGGCCCTCCTGGTTGTCACTGAGCTGCTTGTCCTTTGGGTTGGGGACCCTAACGTAGAGCTGTGGTCCCCCGTCGTGTTGTTTGGGGATCCGGGTAAACTACGGTCCCCTTTAGAGCCGACACTCTACTCAGCCCAGCCTCCAGCAGTCCTCAGGTGTGAGGCTCTACCAGGCTCCTTCTCTCTGTTCCTCTCAGTATCATAGGAGGGACTTCTCTGCCTGCAGTCAGTGGCTTTAGCTGCTGTCTAGGGCACGGGTTCCACCGTCCCTCTCTGTTCTGTCACACTCCTGGTGGCATCAGCGTCGGACGGGCTTTCTCTCCCCTCTGGCTCACACTGGCTCAGTACGGATTCTGCGCTCCTAGGCCTTGCACTCACAGGACGTGTGTAAGTCTTTCTGTCTTTACAGCTCAGCTTCTGGTCTTTGCATCTCGGCTCATTCCGGCCTACTCCTTACTCTTACTGACTTCCTTCACTCCTCCCCCTTCCTATATACTGTCAAGTCACCTACCTGACTACGTGTTTGCCCAACCCACTCCTCTGATCCACCACCCCTCAATCTCATAGAGTTCTAATCTCAGGGCTGGATGTTACCTCCTTCTGCACGTGGGTTGTGTGGGCTGTGAGGGTGTTGGTGTGCAACAAGTGTCCTACCTGCCTGGTTCCCTTTGTGGCCTCCTGGACGCAGGGGCGCCACAGTGGCAATACACGTTGGTCTCCGTGTCTTTAAAGTTGTAATGTATACCCTTCTTTGACTGCACCTATACAGCATGACTCTACTTATATACTAAAAAAGTTTTTGTTTGGGGGAGAGATGGTGGGTTGAGAGGGAGCTCAGTTAGGGTGCTCTCACACTTGCATTTTTCTACCCTCCGGCATAATCCAACAGAAACCAGGCGCTACCGGATGCATGCCGGATCTGGTTTGTCTCCATTGACTTTCAGTGGGGACTCTGACACATGTGGCAGAAAGCTTTTTTGGGGGTTGGCGAAAAACTGCCACCAACCAGATCTGGAAGGATCCAGCATAAATTAAAATAAAAAGTGAATGGATGCTGGATCTGGTTTTGCCTACTGATCATGCGGGTCTCACTAGAAGGTAAATAGATAGACAGACAGACAGACTCTACCAAAATAACAAGAACGTGCAAACCTTTAAGGGCAATGTCCAAACCCCCCACCCATCATATCAAAAGCAAAAAAACAAGGCTGCACTCCAAAATAGATGAAAAACAATGTGGATATTTAATGATCCATAGCGATGTTTCGGTAGATTGCTCTACCTTCCTCAAGCCTATGGATCATTTAATATCCACAGATTCTTTCATCTATTTTGAAGTGCTGACTTGCTTTTGATCTGGATAGATAGAGCTTTCCAGTTTTCCGCTCTCCCGTTTCTTGCTTCCGTGGCCGTTCATTAAGCTTTGTGAATATTCACTGCATTGACCAGCAACAGCCAATCACAAACGCTTACTCTCTGTGAGAGTGTCTGTGATTGGCTGTTGCACTTAGATGGTGCTCCCATAATCTATACCAGTGTCAGTGCTTGGTTTCCTTATACATTAGTGTATGGCAATCTGTCCAGCGCAGGCCCAGGGGGTACTCGGTCACTCAGGCGTAGGTCTCTGGGGGTAGTCACGGGTAGCGGTGCCTGAGGCCGTGGGCCTGGGGGAATGCAGATAAAAGGGGAGGAGATTGCAATGAAATAATAAAATGTCTGTCGTGACGCCACCTGTAGGGGTCCGGTGATGGCACCGGCGCTGCTTTGGCCTTCGGGGTGATGTGGAGCAGCTAGATGGAACCACTCCCTACAGGACGAGCGGGGTTCCCGGGGCAGTTAATGGAGTTGAGGGGAATAGGGTAGCGCGGTCGGTGTGGTGTAGATGGAAGGAGGGACACGCACACATAAAGTCTTTTTGTACCTTTACTGGTGTTCTTCGCGGGTACACTCGACCGGGGATGAGGTAAACACTTCAGGACTTTCTACAGCAAGCAAGGTTGTAGGCCTCCTTGTGTCTGTTGTTCCGTCTGAATCTAGCAGGCATGGAACCAGACTGTTACTCTTCTGTATCTGTGAGTCTCTCGCTACACCCGGATTTGCTGCACTGAGGGCACTTCTACGGGACTTTCTGTCTGGCCTAGACTCCGGGCTCTCATTTGGTGGTGCTTCGGGTGTCCGGGGAGCTAAACCCCCTATTTGTGGTGCTGGTTTCTTGCAGGGCCTATTCTGTGTCCCTGTAGCTCGGACCCAGTGACCGGAACACTGCTAGGGTGAGTCGGTATGACTCCTCTGCCCCTTTTTATACACGTCTCCTTTGCCTGTGACTCCTACTCTTAGGGTCTACCACTGTTTCAGGTGTCGCTGGTATGCGCCTAGTGCGGCTCCAGTACCAGTTCAGCTCACTCAGCTCTTCACAGTTCTGTAGTGACTGCACACTCTGGTGTTTCTCCCTCCAGGACCCTTATTTATAGGGAGAACTGGCTTAAGGCAACCAGTGGAGCTCCCCTACAGGCCTGGGGTGAAAGGTGTTGTGTGTTAGTGGGGTCTGCTTGCTGTGTACCATCCTTCCATGTCCCAAGGGAATCTGTGGTGACCTGGTGTGGAGCCCACTGGGACGGGGTACTCTGTACCGGACCGGGGTACTGCTGGGGATGTCACGGCGGTCCTGGTCCGGACCGTGTCCCGGGTTCACACAAGTAAATGGGGTGTATTTACAAGGAATTAGGTTCGTCGTGACGCCACCCACGGGTTGTGGTCAGGGTGACCACCGCTGCTGCAGAACCTCCGGGGATGATGTTTTGGCAGCTGTAGATGGAACGGCTCCCGCAGGTAGAGCCTGGTTCCCTGGGGTAGTGGTAATTAAAGTCAGTGATGGTTGTTATAGCTGTTGCAGGGAAAGGGAATGATGTGGAGATGGCTCCTGACAGGGTCAAATGGAGGACTGACAGTTCTTCATACCTGAAATCAGACACAGTCACCGTAGCAGGGTCCACCCGGGTTTACTTCTCTTATTCTTCTGTCAAACAGTGCATGGTACAACACAGTTCTTTACAGTTTCACTTAGTTGACTCCGGTACACCTGAACCCACTGCACCAAGGTTATCTCTCCTAGACTCCTCGGTCCTTCTATGTGTCCTTTCAGGCTTGTTCTCTATCTTTCCCGTATAAGTGAATTGCGGAGCGGCAGCTCGGTCCCCAATTGTAGCTTCCCCCTAAATCTATGGGCGGTAAGCCAGGTCCTCTCAGTTGCTGTTGTGCCCCCAATCCTCTGGTGAGAACACAGATCTGGAGTCTGTGATCCCCGTCAGTTTGTCAGGAGAGCTGGTTTTAATCTTCAGTCCCCTCAGAACTGACTCTCTGGTTTTAGCCTGACCTAAGGTATCCCTGTTTCACAAGGGATCACCGGGTCCTTCTCTTCCCGTGTAACTTCCCAGTATATTAGGGGAGGCTCCTCTGTCAGTTAACTGCTGGCCCTCACATCTTCCCAGGACCTGATGGTACTGGTCCGGTCTTTTCTGTTCTGCTCAGCACCCACTGGCCTACTCCTTCTCCTTCATCTATTCCTCTCAGCCTACTCCGGCCTACTGGCTAAGCGCTTCCTGTTTCTCCCTTATATACTCATCCGTTACCATGACTACGCTCACCCACTCATATCTAGCCCTACTACCCCTTGCCTGCCTAGAGTCCCAGGCTCCGGGTTAGGTCCCTATGTCAGTGGATATGTGTTCTGAGGTGTTTGCTAAACAAACTGTCTACCCTCCTGCCTGGCTGCAGTTTCTACCTGTGGCCACCCTGCTCACAAGGGCGCCACATTGGCACAGGGTGCCACAGCAACCAACCTGCCATCATATGTGTGTAAAATAAATAAATAATGGGAAAAAATGCATAGGGATTCTCTAAATATTTCATTCTCAGCACAAATAAAGCGGACAGCTGCGAGCTGCCACCCCCAGTTGCCAATATCTGTATGTCTTAAATACAATAAAAAATGGGGTCGGGAAACTTTAGGTCCATCATGATAACAGGAAGTTATTGACCACACTTTAATAATATGAATGAAATCTTTATTCAAAAAAAGTGACAAAGTGCAGTCCATACAAAATTTTTTTACAATATAGTCATAAAATAGGTCCATAGTTAGAGGATTTGCAGAGGTGTTTCCCCCATGTATGTCTATCTATCTGTCATCGGTCAGTTGATGCAATTACTATGATGACAGTTGCATTCAGTGTCACAAAAAAAAATCCGGATCCGGTCAGACACGTTCTCCGCTGAATCCCCGCTGGACAGAAAACAACGCAAGTCTGAAACTAGTTGCTGTTGGCCGTATGGTTTATAATGCCAAGAAGAACACAATGTTGCCATAAAAAGGAGCGTGGAGCTTTGGCTCAGTCAGTCCCCCTGGTTATTCTGCGCCCGTGTGTTGCGTGTGTCTTCCAGACCATGCAGTATTTTTGTTATTTATCCTTTGTTCTTATGAAAGGCTATCCATTACAACAATGCAAAGCATGACACAAATCCTATCCCGGCCCCGGGGGCTGTCAGTAATTACAGGTGTTTAGCAGAGACAGCCAGTCAAGCAGAGGAAATCATCAAAACACAACAAGGATACCATTTTTTCTCGAAAAACATGGTGTAGCCATCACTTGTAAAAGTCAACAAGATAAGATCTGACCATGGGGGCTACAAGAACAATTGTATGGGAAAAACGTTATATCTATTTCTCCAAAAATGGAAAAACGTCATTTATTGCTGAATTTAGGAAAATTTATGAGAAATGGCCACTTTACACGCTCCAACGTCGGTCCGATGTTGGATCTGACGGCGCGGCAGCGCGCTTTTTCTGCCCAGGTTTCCAAGATCGCATCGGAGATTTAAACAGCGCGATATCGGCATACAACGTCTCTACGATGTCTACGCCCCCTTGTACGGCCGACCCAGGAACGACCATTTAACATGGGAGACAATAGGGGACGTTGTACTGCACATCGTAGTTGGGCGTTTACACAGCCCGATCCGGCTCCAACCTCCATCCAATATCGGGCCGTTGGAGAGCAGGCTCATTCGATCCCCGATATCGTTTTGGCATCGGTCGTGCATCGTATTGGTCATTTATACTATACAACGCACGAACGATATCGGGGCCAACGCACGAACCACGTGACTTTTGGTCAGAGTTGGACACCGATATCGGGACGTGTAAAGTGGCCATTAGAGATTTATTTATGAAGATATTCCAAAACAGCACTTACAAATAGATACAGTGGGGGAAAAAAGAATTTAGACAGCCAACAATGGAGCAAGTTCTCCCACTTAAAAAGATGAGGTCCACCTGTAATTGACATCATAGGTGACCTCAACTACAGAGACAAAATGAGAAAACAAATCCTGGAAATCACATTGTCTGATTAGGAAAGAATTTTTTTTTAATTTGGTGGAAAATAAGTATTTGGTCACCTACAAACAAGCAAGATTTCTGTAACCTCTTCTTGAAAGGTACACCGTCAGGTCATTTTTCAGTATAATACTAATATTAGCCTTGAACAGTGCCTAGGCAGACCTTTTAAAAACATATAAAATCATTATTCTACCCTCTGTAGTTTCCATGTCATCAGCGTCTTCACACCCTGCAGGGAGCTCCTGCATTAGTCCTCTCCATTATAAGCAGAGACTATTAGTCCTGTGCTGTATAAACTGTCATGTAATTATGCACTCCCTCTCAGCAGCTCTCTCCTCCCTCTGCTCTCAGTGATGTGTGGTTTCACTTTCTGAAGCTACTGCCCTGTTCAGGACACAGAGGGAGAAAACTACAGATATGCCTTATCTGATGTAGACTCCATTTGTTTCTGTAAAAAGGAATCTCTGCTGTGCTGTGAGAGATCCTGTGTTTATCTGATCTCTTGGTTTTGCTGCAAATAGAGCAGAGAGGAGAATACAGCCCCCCTATCCACCCACTGTTCTCCTGTCCTGTGATGCGATGTGACATGTATGGCGCCCCTGCAACCAGGTGACCACAGGGTGAATTGCAGCTGTGATAGGCAGGACGGTCACTCCACACAAACACCCACACACATACACTCTGACCCTGAACCTAAGTCGCTTCATGCCAGGCGAGGGGTGGCGGGAGTAACTACATGAGGGTGGGAAGGAGAAAGATATAAAAGTTTAAGACTGTGCGCTAACCTCAATAATATGGCTACTTATATTTGTTCAAATCTTTTACTATATATATTCACTTCCACCTGCTTGATTTTACCCTTTTTTGGGATGTTTATTATAAACCGTCACAATATTATACATACAATTATATAAAACCATGAATGTTTTTTCAAATACTGAATCCTTTCAAAATGGTAATTTACTTCTACACACCAATCTATAGATATTGGTTTATCATTAGCTTTATCTCAAATTAGTGATTACATATTGTAATGCACAAACAATTTTTTAAAACAAACTATAGCCTGCTGAAATAAAATCCGCTGAATAAAATTTCTTGAAAACACTTCTTAAAAATTATTCAGCGAATTTTATTTTCAGCAGACTATAGTTTGTTTTAAAAAATTGTTTGTGCATTACAATTAGGGATGAGCAAGTCTACTCGTTACTACTCGTTACTCGCCGAATAGTACGGTACTCGCTCTACTCGCTACTCTGCGAGTATTCTAGCGATTACTCGCACAGTAACGAGTCCAATATAAATCAATGGGGAATACAATTCCTCTGCTGCTGGACCCTATAAAGAGGTCTTGCAGCAGAGGAAAAACCTGCAATTCCCAATTTCATTGTTCAAAAGCCAGCGGTTAAAAAGCCGCTGGCTTTTAAACAATGCTGCCAGCTGCTGCCAGCTTCCCCGCTACCTGACAGCTGGATCCTCCGCTCCCCCCACCGCCTCCCCACCTTTTCCTGACTTAGGACCGGGTGATGGGGAGGTTGTGGGGGAAGCAGAGGATCCAGCTGTCAGCAGTGGCTGGAGCGGGGGGGCGGTTCACTCACCGCAAAGCACGGCCGCTACCACGGCATTAAGTGAAAACCAGATTCTTCCGGATTGCCCGGTCCAGAGCAATCCGGGACCATACAGCCCCATATTATGGGGCACCGGATTGCACCTGACGGGTACAATACAGGGGAATCCGGTTTTCGAAACCGGATTCTCCCGGATTGCATTGGTTCGGTGCAATCCGGCACCCCATAACATGGGGCTCTATGGTCCCGGATTGCCCCGGTTCGGGGCAATCCGGTTTTCTATTTTTGACCTTTTCGCCTGGAAGTAGCAGTGCTGGCAGGGTTCATGTGAGTTCATGCTTGCCTGCATGAACTCACATGAACTTTCCCAGGGTGCACAGCTCTGCTACATCTCCGGTGGAGGTTCTCTACCAGAGATGTAGCAGAGCTAAAGAAGAACCCTGGATTGGACTACGATGGACGGAAGAGGATTTTTTAAAATAAAGTTGGAGTCCCTAAGTGTCTTTTTGTTTTTTTTCAAATAAAAATACTTTTTCTGTGTTGTGTTTTTTTAAAAAATTCACTAGAAATTCATGGCAGTAATGTCTACTATTGGCATGACCGCCATGAACTTCGGGCTTAGGGCCAGCTGATAACACAAAGCTGGCCCTAACCCCTTTATTACCCAGTGAGCCACCGCACCAGGGCTCTGGAAGAGTTGGGTTCAGCACCAGAATATGGCGCTTCAACGAACGCGCCATTTTCTGGGGTGGCTGCGGGCTGGCTTTCGCAGCGGTGGGTGCCCAGAAGGCTTGGGCCTCCCTGCGCTGCGGATTCCAGCCCCCAGCTGCCTAGCTGGACCTGGCTGGACATAGAAATCGCGCGGAGCCCCACGCATTTTTTTAAATTATTTCATGAAATTCATGAAATAATAAATAAAAGGGACTCCAGTATATTGTTGTGTCCGGCCAGGTACAGATAGGCACCAGGGGGTTGTTGGCAGCCCGTCGCTGCCTGCTGTATCTGGCTGGATACAAAAATACGGCAAAGCCCATGTCAATTTTTTTTCAGAAAAATCCAAAAAACAATATGAATGAAAGACCCTCGACCATGGTCAATGGGTTAAGATGCAGTCCCTTTTTATAGGTTTGTTTAATGGATTTTCCAGAGAAATTTTGACGTGGGCTTCGCTGTATTTTTGTATGCCAGCCGGATACAGCAGGCGGCAACGGGCTGCCACCAACCCCCACCAGGAGACAGCGGCCGCGGAGGACGGTGAGTGAACTGCCGACCCTCCCCCTCCCCCGCTCCAGCCACTGCTGACAGCTGGATCCTCCGCTCCCCCCACAGCCTCCCCACCTGATCCTAAGTTAGGATAGGGTGGGGAGCCGGTGGGGGGAGCGGAGGATCCAGCTGTCTGGCAGGGGGAAGTTGTCAGCACACTGTCAGCATTGTTTAAAAGCCAGCTGCTTTTTTCCGCTGGCTTTTAAACAATGAAATTGGGAATTGCACGTTTTTCCTCTGTTGCAAGAGCTCTTTATAGGGTCCAGCAGCAGAGGAATTACTCGCAATTACTCGCTTCCCCATTGACTTACATTGGACTCGCTAGACTCGTAATGAGTACCGAGTATCAGGACCTACTTGTTACGAGTCTAGCGAGTCCGAGTATTTTAGTACTCTCTCATCCCTATTGTATATATTTGTATTCATCCAGTTCTGTTTTGCCTTATGCGCCCACAGTCCTGTAGTAGCGCTATGTCCGGTAGCCTTTCTCCTAGTGTTTTTGGTATCTTAGTAATGATTAATACAATGTTCTGCTGTATGAATACTTTAATGGTAACAACTTGTACTACTTGTAACATGTCTCCTCAGTATGTTTTGACCACATTTGTAGAATTTTGCTTAAGCATGCTTTCGTTTTTATTTTACATTTTTTTTGTGTGTCTGTATCCTGACGTCAGAGACCCTGCCTATTTAGCAATTAGCTCTGATTTTGTGCACTTGTATTGTGGACCTGTAGAAGCGCCAAGTCGGTTTGAAACGGTCACCGTCGTCCTGCACCTCACTCCCTCCCTGCTTGTTCACCTCATGGATTATTAACAAATAAAGCCACAACTTTCATCCAGCTTGGGTGCCACTCTCTTTATAATATATATGGATTCTTGACCTCAGCCTTGCACCGCTGGAGGAGATTGCCACTTCCTGGAGCTGTGCTGCACATCACCGTACCGCAGGTCAGTGCCCGGTTTCATTACGTATTGCACATGTAATATATATATATATTTATTAGGGATGAGCGAGTATGCTCTGCGCTACTCGTTACTCGCATGAGTATCCCGGTACTCGGGATGCTCGGCCAGAGCACCGAGCACCCGAGCATTTTAGTGCTCGCTCATCACTAATATTTATATGTTATATTAGCTATCTATATTTTGATGAATAAGTATATATTGGAGATATCTGCACTATGTGTAATTTTATATCTTGCGTGAACCAGCTAGTGCCAGGTTGTACAGTGAACAAAGAAGCATCTCTCCAAAGTTTTGGAATGTAAGTAGAATGTTACAAGAACTAATTAGGACCTTTATTTATGCCTGGACTCTGAAGGTGGGTTTACACGTCCCGATATCGGCCCGATATCGTAACAAACGATGCGGGTGCGCGCTTTTTGTGCGCGCTTTTCCCTGCATCGCATCGGAGGTTTACACTGCGCGATATCGGGATGCAACGTCCGTACGATGTCTACGCCCCCCGACGCAGGAACGACCAGTGAAGATTGGAGTCAATGTATGACGTTGCCCTACACATCGGAGTTGGGCTGTCACACAGCACGATCCGGCTCCAATCTCCATTCAGTATCGGAGCATTGGAGAGCACGCTCATTCAAACCCCGATATCGCATTGACATCGTTCCTGCATCGTATTGGACGTTCACACCATACAACGCAGGAACGATATCGGCTCCAACGATCGAACCACGTGACTTTTCATTGAAATTGGACGCCGATATCGCAATGTGTAAACCCACCATAAACATTGCTGATTGGTAAAATGCTATAGACACTACGCCTTGATACCTCCTTCCTTGTGCTGAGTAAAGCTGATGTTAAAAATAATAAAAGTAACTTCTGCACTGTCTCTAATCAACAGAAGTCATATATGCCACACTGTCTGATATTATTACTTCACGCATGCACTTACAGTCATATGAAAACATTTGGGCACCCCTCTTAATCTTACTCATTTTTTTTTTTTTTTATTTGGGTTTTTGCAACAGCTATTTCAGTGTGATATATGTAATAACTGATGGACACAGTAATATTTCAGGATTGAAATGAAGTTTATTGTACTAACCGAAAATGTGAAATAAGCATTATTTCAAAATTTGACAGGTGCCAAAGTATGGGCACCTCAACAGAAAAGTGACATTAATATTTAGTAGATCCACCTTTTGCAAAAATAACAGCCCTAGTCGCTTCCTGTAGCAGTTAATGAGTTCCTGGATCCTGGATGAAGGTATTTTTGACCATTCCTCTTTACAAAACAATTCCAGTTCAGTTTGATGGTCGCCAAGCATGGACAGCCCGTTTCAAAACATCCCACAGATGTTCAATGATATTCAGGTCTGGGGACTGGATGGCCATTCCAGAACATTGTAATTGTTCCTCTGCATGAATGCCTGAGTAGATTTGGAGCAGTGTTTTGGATCATTGTCTTGCTGAAAGATCCATCCCCAGCGTAACTTCAACTTTGACACTGATTATTCTCAAGAATCTGCTGACACTGAGTGGAATCCATGCGACCCTCAACTTTAACAAGATTCCCGATGCCGTCATTGGCCACACAGCCCCAAAGCATGATGGCCCCTCCCCCAAATTTGACAGTGAGTAGCAAGTGTTTTTCTTGGAATGCTGTGTTTTTGTGGCGCCATGCATAACGCCTTGTTTTATGACCAAACAACTCAATCTTTGTTTCATCAGTCCACAGGACCTTCTTCCAAAATGAACCTGGCTTGTACAAATGTGCTTTTGCATACCTCAGGCGACTCTGTTTGTGGCGTGCATGCAGAAACGGCTTCTTTCGCATCACTCTCCCATACAGCTTCTCCTTGTGCAGTGTGCGCTGTATTGTTGACCGATGCACATTTACACCATCTGCAGCAAGATGATGCTGCAGGTCTTTGGAGGTGGTCTGTGGATTGTTCTTGACTGTTTTCACCATTCTTCTTCTCTGCCTTTCTTATATTTTTGTTGGCCTGCCACTTTGGCCTTTACAAGAACTGTCTCTGTGGTTTTCCAATTCCTTACTATGTTCCTCACAGTGGAAACTGACAGGTTAAATCTCTGAGACAACTTTTTGTATCCTTCCCCTGAACAACTATGTTGAACAATGGTTTTTTTAGATCATTTGAGAGCTGTTTTGAGGAGCCTATGATGCCACTCCTCAGAGAAGATGCAACTAGGAGAACAACTTGCAAGTGGACACCTGAAATAGCTTTTCTCATGATTGGATACACCGAGCTATGAAGTACAAAGCTCAATGAGGTTACCAAACCAATTTAGTGCTTCAGTAAGTCAGTAAAAAGTAGTTAGGAGTATTCAAATCATGAAAATCAGAAGGGTGCCCATACTTTGGCACCTGTCAAATTTTGAAATAATGCATATTTCACATTTTCGGTTAGTTCAATAAACCTTATTTCAAACCTGAAATATTAATGTGTCCATCAGTTATTACGTATATCACACTGAAATATGACTGTGTCCATCAGTTATTACATATATCACACTGAAATAGCTGTTGCAAAGAAACAATTTTAAACAAAAAAAATGAGTAAGATTAAGAGGGGTGCCCAAACTATTTAATATGATTGTAAGTTAATTTGACAAGGGATAAGCAAATAGTTGGGATCCAGAGTAATCTCACTCCAACGGATGTAGTCATTTTTTCGGACCATTACCATGGTATGTGGAGCAGTAGCGCACCCCCATTTGTGGCAGGCCACAGAAGTGCATTGGGGTCTGTAGGCTTTGGGGGGACTTGGTGCTCAACAGCCCTGCTCAACTCCTGACATCTGTCCTCTTCCCCTGACATCTAGTCTATATGTAAAACAGAAGTGTATGAATCATGCTGAGCCCATTGCAAACATGGCGAGCGCCAACTGTTTTACACAGCAGACACAGCAGTTTAACCTCTTTGTGCACAGTGACTATGGCATGTATATGGTTAGATGAAGGGGTCCGCTGTCACTCTGTCACATTGTTTATCGGCAATCAGAGCACTACTTTGACTTTTGCTATGGGGTCCCATGTTTTTTATGTACTTGGCTGATCGGGGGCACCAGCTAGGGTATACTGTTGTCAAGTTGGGTGTCATTCAGTAATTCCTACTTTTTTACACCAATAATAATCAAGCCTGGTGAACAACACATGATTGATAAATGAACTAAAAGCTATTGTAGGATATATCAATCACTGATCACCAATTATAAGGGGGTTAAGAACCCCCCTCCTCTAAAACCCAGTTGTCCATCCCAACCCCAGTGCATAAGGATGAGATGAGGAAGAGGATGATCATGGGAAGAATGGATGAGATGGAGGGAGCCAGCATGTCTGGAGCTTTGTTTATCTTTCCACCTGTCTCTGGTGCAACCAGTGAGTGGACAGGTAGGAAAGTGACCGCTCTGTCTTCTGTTGATCCCTTTTGTTGTGTTAAAAGCCCAATTACTTCCTATGCCAGGACTCAAGAACAGAAGAAGGTGATTACTGAGATAAGGAGCTGATAGGGAATAAGTGGGGAGGGAAGAGGATAATATACAAATGACCCCCCCCCCATCACCTACATATACAACATGCAACCTTCTACTGTAGAAATATCTTACGAGTCCCCACCTATAATATATAGCAGCACAGGTGGCACATCTCTAATATAAAAACACAATGTTAATCAGGAGGACTATAATACTTAATTATTGGACCGATCTCTTCACGTGGGCCAAAGGGACATATCGGGACCCCTTAGGCTGAGTTCACATGTCCAGTAATCATCCATTAGAACAGATCTAGGAGGAATAGATTCACAAAGAAGTTGTGAAAACAGAGCTTTTTTTATCTGTTTTTAAAAGACCGATCTGTTTTTTTCTAACATTGGAGTCTATAGAAAAGGGATCTGTTACCCGATCGCTATTTATCTTGCATTTGTAACAGATCCCGTAAGCAAAAAAACTCCTTTATAAATGAAAGAAAAATAGAAGCTAAATAGTAATCAGTTACCTGATCCGTTTTCCGTAATCTGCCGTGTTAAATAATTGGATCCTGCAAATATCAATTTTTTCCAAACGGACAAAAAAGTTGTGTTTGTACAATAGATTGTGCTGGATCCGATCTAACGGAGGATTACAGGACGTGTGGACTGAGAATAAGGCCTAGAATACCAGCACAATACACATTAGTGGGCAGAGTCCAATGATTTTGAAGGATCCGTAGATAATCCTATGTGTGTAGTTGTAACAGTTTGATTATATATTTCTTTTATTTACTTATATACCGCCATCATATTCCAGACATTAGAATTATGACTTGTGTGATAATTAGTTCCTCAGTCACATGACCTCATATCAATCACTCTACTGAAGTAGGGCACACACTGTGGGGGCACAGGGGTCACCTGTGGGGGCCAAATGTTACAGGACAACTTACTGTATGTGTGATAGACCCCTAATATAGCCTGATGTTTCCATTAGTGGAGGGATCATTGGGCAGGCTGAATGTGGATATACCCCTAATAGCCTGGAAGATGGACAGGTGCCTGGCAGGGCAGGTATAAGCAGCCTGAAGAAATCACTCTGAACTATGTAAAGTGCTTCATGTGCTCTGTACACAGCTCTCACACCTGTCTATCTATCTAGAAAAAGAAGAAAAAAACAGCCTCAGTTATACATATACAAAAAAAGGACCAATGAGGGTGCAAAGCTCTCTATGATCCTGCTCCTCCCTATTGTTATCACTTAGCAGATAATACACAGCAGCAATATGCCGGGAATCCCCCGACATCACCAGATCCCCTGTCATTTTGGCATTTTGTAATGATATATAATTGGATCATTCATTGTGTTATTCTGCTCCCTCCATTATACAATATATTACAGGACTATCCACCATATATCACAGATGACAGGAAGAAGACACCTAAGGATTGATAGCCAGGGCTGGGATCTCTAGTCTCTCCTCTGCTCACTAAATAACTCACTTCAATATGGTAATAGAGTGCATATATATGTGTGTGTAATAAGTGAATATGTGTATATATATATATTATGTGTGTGCATATCTGTGTGTGGATGTGTTGGTGTGTATATATATATATATATGTATATGCTGTATATATGTATATATTTGTATCTGTACGTGTCAGTGTGTATATGTGTGTATATGTTGTACATATAATATATATATATATATATATATATATATATATATTATATATATATATATATGTGTATCTTGGTGTAGTGATCATCAAAGTTTCTATTTTATGAACAGATATTAATATATTTGTCACATTGCAATTTTGCTGAAAGGTATTTATCATTCCCACCATATTTTTAACTATGGATAATTCCATACCTTATTAATTAATTAAATGATTGATGAATATTCATTAATGCAATTATGTAATTCTAACTAATAGTTAAATGAGAATTAAAAAAGAAATACAATTCAATATTTATTTTTACTAATAATATTACTGATGTTAAATATTTATTCCTCTCATATTGAATTGTTCTAAATTATATAATAATACATTATCACATTCATCATGAAAATAAATTGAAGATTTATAGATATATGGACAGGTAGATAACATAGGTAAAACCAAGGTAAGGAAAAGTTTGACAAACTAGATAGATAGATAGATAGATAGATAGATAGATAGATAGATAGATAGATAGATAGATAGATAGATAGCTGGATAGATAGATAGATATAGATAGATAGATAGATAGATAGATAGATAGATAGATAGATAGATAGATAGATAGATAGATAGAAATGATAGATAGATAGAATAGATAGATAGATAGATAGATAGATGTAGATAGTTATATAAATAAAAGGAAGATTAGAAGATTAATAGTTCATCATCCTGAAAGATAAATAACCATATAACCGACAGACAGATATCTCTCTCAGGGCCGCTTTACACACACAGATATCTGTGTCCAACATCTGAACAGATCTCTGGTTGCAGTGAAATCATGGATACATTGCTCCATTTGTACACAGCCACAAAATGTAACAATGTGTCCATGATTTCACTGCAACCAGAGATCTGTTCAGAAGTTGGTCACAGATATCGGTGTGTGTAAAGTGGCCATCAGATCTATCACATATACTGTAGAAAGATGGTGCTTTGCTATTTCTCTCCACATTGTTCCTTTTGCTCATAGTTGTCAGTCTGCCCCCCCCTCCCCCCTCTTGTACATTAGATCTGATTTCCATCTCCTTTATTAATCAATGTCCAGCACATTGGGGGGGTCAGATTTTGCTGTTTCTCCCCTGTAGTCCACCTCCTGTCTGTGTGGCCTCCATTGCTCTTGGCTGTCCTTGGGTTGGCACCAGTGCTGATTCCCTGAGGGCAGATCTGTGGGCACAGCCCCTGTGATCGCATATACCCTGCATCATCTGAGCTCTGGAAGCTATAGTCACATCCTCTGTGTGAGCAGTCACCATGCCCTGATGCCAGGCAGTGTGGGCTGGAGGTGGCCCTGCTGGGCAGAGGCTCCTGGGCTCATGTTGACCACCTGGACTGCTGGGCTGCCCCCTGCTGGAACTGTGGAGGGTCCGGCGTAATAGGGATTCCCAGTGAATCCCCCAAAGCAGACTGGATAGGGATAGGAGCTGGCACTGTAACTGGCATGGAAAGTCTGTGCCCCTCCCAGGCAGGGTTTGCCATCCCTGACCAGCACTGGCACTGCTACCCTGCGGGGAGGAGGGGGGCGCCCTGCCAGCTCCAGGCTCCGCTCCTGCCTCTGCCTCTTACACTTGTATCTCCTGTTCTGGAACCAGATCTTCACCTGGGTGGTGCTCAGCCTCAGGCCGGCCGCCAGCTGCTCCCTCTCCGGGGCGGACAGGTACCTCTGCTGCCGGAACCTCCGCTCCAGCTCATACACCTGCACCTGGGAGAACAGCACCCGGGGCCGCCTCCTCTGCCTCTGCGGGGGCTGCCCTGCTCTGCTGGACACCGACAGGCCACAACCTGGGGAGGGGGAGAAAAAGAGCTGTCATTACAGGTGTGCCAGCCTGGACACCAGGGACACAAGGCCCAGCATACAAACAGGAACTACAAGGCCCAGCATACAAACAGGGACTACAAGGCCCAGCATACAAACAGGGACTACAAGGCCCAGCATACAAACAGGGACTACAAGGCCCAGCATACAAACAGGGACTATAAGGCCCAGCATACAAACAGGGACTACAAGGCCCAGCATACAAACAGGGACTACAAGGCCCAGCATACAAACAGGGACTACAAGGCCCAGCATACAAACAGGAACTACAAGGCCCAGCATACAAACAGGGACTACAAGGCCCAGCATACAAACAGGGACTACAAGGCCCAGCATACAAACAGGGACTACAAGGCCCAGCATACAAACAGGGACTATAAGGCCCAGCATACAAACAGGGACTACAAGGCCCAGCATACAAACAGGGACTACAAGGCCCAGCATACAAACAGGGACTACAAGGCCCAGCATACAAACAGGAACTACAAGGCCCAGCATACAAACAGGGACTACAAGGCCCAGCATACAAACAGGGACTACAAGGCCCAGCATACAAACAGGGACTACAAGGCCCAGCATACAAACAGGGACTACAAGGCCCAGCATACAAACAGGGACTACAAGGCCCAGCATACAAACAGGGACTACAAGGCCCAGCATACAAACAGGGACTACAAGGCCCAGCATACAAACAGGGACTACAAGGCCCAGCATACAAACAGGGACTACAAGGCCCAGCATACAAACAGGGACTACAAGGCCCAGCATACAAACAGGGACTACAAGGCCCAGCATACAAACAGGAACTACAAGGCCCAGCATACAAACAGGGACTACAAGGCCCAGCATACAAACAGGGACTACAAGGCCCAGCATACAAACAGGGACTACAAGGCCCAGCATACAAACAGGGACTATAAGGCCCAGCATACAAACAGGGACTACAAGGCCCAGCATACAAACAGGGACTACAAGGCCCAGCATACAAACAAGGACTACAAGGCCCAGCATACAAACAGGAACTACAAGTCCCAGCATACAAACAGGGACTACAAGGCCCAGCATACAAACAGGGACTACAAGGCCCAGCATACAAACAGGGACTATAAGGCCC
Organism: Allobates femoralis; assembly: GCA_033576535.1. Taxonomy (NCBI): domain Eukaryota; kingdom Metazoa; phylum Chordata; class Amphibia; order Anura; family Aromobatidae; genus Allobates; species Allobates femoralis. Next base: position 56,029,120 of record JARQOC010000004.1, on the reverse strand, counting down.
AGCATACAAACAGGGACTACAAGGCCCAGCATACAAACAGGGACTACAAGGCCCAGCATACAAACAGGAACTACAAGGCCCAGCATACAAACAGGGACTACAAGGCCCAGCATACAAACAGGGACTACAAGGCCCAGCATACAAACAGGGACTACAAGGCCCAGCATACAAACAGGGACTTCAAGGCCCAGCATACAAACAGGAACTATAAGGCCCAGCATACAAACGGCTGACAGGGCGAGCACAAACAACACAGTATTATTTAGAGTTATTACATCATCTTTTACTTGTCATTTTTTATTATTATTATTATTATTATTATTATTATTATTATTATCATTATTATTACTCTGCATTATATTTAATCATTTTGCATGACATCATTTTTTAGCCTTTACTTATTGTTACACTTTTTACAGGAACTTTTATGTCATGTAAATACTGCCCTGATTTATGATAATAATAATAATTATATTATTTAATATATTATATTTTACATTCCAACACATACTATATTAATACATTATGTGGTTATGCCATACGTTTTACATACTCTTGTATTCATATGGTTTATTATATACATTTTACTATATTATATAATATATATGTATTATAATATATAATTATAATATATTCTATAATTTTATAATTACGTCATACTTTTAGTATATATCCTATATCAAGTACTGGATTGTCTTTTTGCATGTATGTGTATATATACAACAAACACATATTTTATATTATAGTTTACTTAATATATTAGGCTATGTTGTATTAAATTGCATTTTTATCTAGTTATAATATGTCATGTGTATATAGTGTGTTCATATATATATATATATATATATATATATATACGCAACAAATTAGACAATCCAATACTTGATATAGGATATATACTAAAAGTGCGATGCAATTATGAAATAATATGATATATTATAAATATACATTGTAATACATATATGATATAATATAGTATAATATAAAATGTATGTCATCATTATGTATTAGTACTTTTAGTGTGATTCATTTATATTAGTGACATGTACATATGCATAAAAGTATGTTCATGTCTGATGTTATATATATATAGTACAGCTGAATTTGTACCTTTAGTGATATATAAATATACATGTATTTTTAGTGTATTTTTAGTGATTGGTGCTATCTGCTGCACATACGTAGACATATATGTACTTCTGTGAAAGTATGTTTATGTCTGATGTTTTATATATATATATATATATATATATATGTATGTATAGTACAGCTGAATTCAACTGTAGTGATAGATAGATAGATAGATAGATAGATAGATAGATAGATAGATAGATAGAGAGCACCAATCACTCAAATTACAATTATATCTATCTGCTGCACATACTTATAAATATATGTACTTCTGTGAAAGTAGGTTTATGTCTGATGTTTTATATATATATATATATATATATTATATATATGTATGTATAGTACAGCTGAATTCAACTGTAGTGATAGATAGATAGATAGACAGATAGATAGATAGATAGATAGATAGATAGATAGATAGATAGATAGATAGAGAGCACCAATCACTCAAATTACAATTATATCTATCTGCTGCACATACTTATAAATATATGTACTTCTGTGAAAGTAGGTTTATGTCTGATGTAATATATATATGAAATTGTAATTTTGATGACTGATTGTATCTGCTGGAAATACTTCTACAAAGATGTCCTTGTGTGACAGCATGTTTATATCTGATGTAAGATAGATCATACATTTTGTATTGCATTATATTATGTTGGCTACATCTCGTTGTATATTTGTGTTGCATAACTATATATTGTGATATTTATCATGCTATATTACACCTTATAACATCTGTTATCTATTAATATATTGCATTATGTCCTATTATATTAGTTTGTTAAATTCAATTCTACCAGATTGAATTATATTGCCTATTATCTTCACATTATACTATATATTGCATAGAACCATAGTAACACAGTTATGGTGTATGGATAAGTAGATATCACACATTACAATCTACATGCCATTTATACATAGTAATATATTCTATAATATCTTTGCAGGTTTTCTAATCAGACCTGGAATAAGTCGCTTCTTTCCCTGAATGAGCCGCATAGAGCTGCTGCTGTTCACCAAGATCAAGGAATGACTTTGTGCTATACAAATAATATACATTATCTCTATTTAATTATACTATATTTAATTATATATTTATATATGTATAAATAGATAGATAACAAGAAAAATAGATAGATAGATAGATAGATAGATATGTATATATACTGTATATATATAATTGTATTTTCATATATATATATATATATATATATATATATTAAAGTTGAATTTGTAACTTTAGTGTGATTTCTCTATAATTATAATTTTAGTGATTATCTATCAGCTGCACATATTTATACATATTTGTACTTGTATGAAAGTATGTTCATATCTAATGTAATGTATATATATTTTTACAGCTGAATTAGTCATTTTAGTGTTATTTACTTATATTAGCCATATATATATATATATGTATAAAATAGTAATTTTAGTGATTATTTCAATCTGCTGCACATATTTATGGTAATATGAACTTATGTGAAAGCATGTTTATGATGCTAATGTATGATATATATATATATATATATATATATATATATTAGTACAGCTGAATTTATAATTTAGAGTGATATATAAACTTGTAATTTTAGTGATTGAGTCTATCTATCTGCTGCACATATTTATCCATATATATACTTATGTGAAAGTATGTTTATATCTGTTGTAAATATAAATATATATTCATAGATATATAGTATATATATATCTATGTAAAATTGTAATTTTGGCAATTAGTTGTATCTGCTGGAAATACTTCTACAAAGATGTACTTGTGTGACAGCATGTTTATATCTGATGTAAAATATAGATAGATAGATAGATAGATAGATAGATAGATAGATAGATAGATAGATAGTAATTGTAGTGATTACCTCTATCTATTGGCTGAACATATTCATACACATTAGTACTTATGTGAAGGTATGTTTATCAAGCAGTTGAATGTGAGTGAGGTCCTAGTCCTCCTCAGCTCTGCCACTTCTGACAGCCCCAGGTTTGGCATACTGTAGGCTGCACACTTACTGTGCTCGTCCTCTCTGGTTGGGGGGTCGCAGGGGGACCCCTCTGTGTCCCCTCCTCTGTCTTGTGTTGGAGCCACTGCTGGTGCTTCAGTCCTCAGGGAAGGAGCCTCCACTTGTCCTCCAAGATGCTGAACACGATCCAGCTTCAGGATGTCTTTGACTGAGAAGGGAGTGGAGGTTGCAGGGCAGGGGAGCATGGTTCAGGGGTGGAGGCGAGTGTGTCCCCTGATAGTAGATCCCACCATGGATGGCTGCTGGCTCTTCCACACCTGGGAGGCTGTGGCCTCAGGTCTCCTCTGCACATTCAGCCTCCAGCTTAGACCTTGTGTTTGCCCATTAGCTGATGTCCCACCTCTAGAGCCATCCCATCCAACTCCATTACCCACACCTTAGCACTTCACACAGCCACCACCTCTGTGTCCCCCACATGAGGGGTCCCACACCTCAGCACTTCACCCAGCCACCACCTCTGTGTCCTCTACATGAGGGGTCCCACAACTTAGCACTTCACACAGCCTCCACCTCTGTGTCTCCCGCATGAGGGGTCCCACACCTCAGCACTTCACATAGCCTCCACCTCTGTGTCCTCCACATGAGGGGCCCCCACTCCTCAGCACTTCACCCAGCCTCCACCTCTGTGTCCTCCACATGAGGGGCCCCCACTCCTCAGCACTTCACCCAGCCACCACCTCTGTGTCCCCCACATGAGGGGCCCCCACTCCTCAGCACTTCACCCAGCCACCACCTCTGTGTCCCCCACATGAGGGGCCCCCACTCCTCAGCACTTCACACAGCCACAACCTCTGTGTCCCCCACATGAGGGGTCCCACATCTCAGCACTTCACATAGCCTCCACCTCTGTGTCCTCCACATGAGGGGCCCCCACTCCTCAGCACTTCACCCAGCCACCACCTCTGGTTCCTCCACATGAGGGGCCCCACACCTCAATACTTCACCCAGCCACCATCTGTGTCCTCCACATGAGGGGTCCCACACCTCAATACTTCACACAGCCACAACCTCTGTGTCCTCCACATGAGGGGTCCCACACCTCAGCACTTCACACAGCCACCACCTCTGTGTCCTCCACATGAGGGGCCCCCACTCCTCAGCACTTCACCCAGCCACCACCTCTGTGTCCTCCATATGAGGGGCACCACACCTCAATACTTCACCCAGCCACCACCTCTGTGTCCTCCACATGAGGGGTCCCACACCTCAGCACTTCACCTGGCCACCACCACTGTGTCCTCCACATGAGGGGTCCCACACCTCAGCACTTCACCTAGCCACCACATCTATGTCCTCCACATGAGGGGTTCCACACCTCAGCACTTCACCTGGCCACCACATCTATGTCCTCCACATGAGGAGCCCCACACCTCAGCACTTCACACGGCCACCACCTCTGTGTCCCCCACATGAGGAGCCTCACACCTCAGCACTTCACCCAGCCACCACCTCTGTGTCTCCCACATGAGGGGCCCCGCACCTCAGCACTTCACACAGCCACCACCTCTGTGTCCCCCACATGAGGAGCTCCACACCTCAGCACTTCACACAGCCACCACCTCTGTGTCGTCCACATGAGGGGCCCGACACCTCAGCACTTCACACAGCCACCACCTCTGTGTCCTCCACATGAGGAGCCGCACACCTTAGCACTTCACACAGCCACCACCTCTGTGTCTTCCACATGAGGAGCCCCACACCTCAGCACTTCACCCAGCCACCACCTCTGTGTCCTCCACATGAGGGTCCCACAACTCAGCACTTCACCAGCCACCACCTCTGTGTCCTCCACATGAGTGGTCCCACGCCTTAGCACTTCACACAGCCACATCCTATGTGTCCCCCACTTGAGGAGCCCCACACCTCAGCACTTCACACAGCCACCACCTCTGTGTCCCCCACATGAGGGGCCCCACACCTCAGCACTTCACTCAGCAACCACCTCTGTGTCCTTCACATGAGGAGCCCCACACCTCAGCACTTCACATAGCCCCACCTCTGTGTCCTTCACATGAGGAGCCCCACACCTCAGCACTTCACTCAGCCACCACCTCTGTGTCCTTCACATGAGGAGCCCCACACCTCAGCACTTCACACAGCCACCACCTCTGTGTCCTCCACATGAGGAGCCCCACACCTCAGCACTTCACACTGCCACCACCTCTGTGTCCTCTACATGAGGAGCCCCACACCTCAGCACTTCACATAGCCTCCACCTCTGTGTCCCTCCACATGAGGGGCCCCACACCTTAGCACTTCACACAGCCACAACCTCTGTGTCCTCCACATGAGGAGCCCCACACCTTAGCACTTCACCCCACCACCACCTCTGTGTCCTCCACATGAGTGGCCCGACACCTCAGCACTTCACACAGCCACCACCTCTGTGTCCTCCACATGAGGAGCCCCACACCTCAGCACTTCACACAGCCACAACCTCTGTGTCCCCCCACATGAGGAGCCCCACACCTCAGCACTTCACACCAGCCACCACCTCTGTGTCCTCCACATGAGGTGCCCCACACCTCGGCACTTCACCCAGCCACCACCTCTGTGTCCTCCACATGAGGGGTCCCACACCTCAGCACTTCACACAGCCACAACCTCTGTGTCCTCCACATGAGGGGTCCCGCACCTCAGCACTTCACACAGCCACCATCTCTGTGTCCTCCACATGAGGAGCCCCACACCTCAGCACTTCACATAGCCTCCACCTCTGTGTCCTCCACATGAGGAACCTCAAACCTTCATCATAGTACAAGGGAAGAGGCCATTGTCTGCCACTGCACTGAGTACAAAGGAAGCTGACCTGTACAATGTCTCCAGCAGACCTGTATATGGGGAGATTTACAGCTGAGATTACACAGACAGGAAATATCACAACAGGGGAGATGCTTACATGATAGGGAAGGTCTCACCATGGGGCTACTGCATGAATACCCACCACAGTTAAGTAATTACTATATACATGGTAATTTAAGGTATATTATGTTAAAATTTGTAGTTTGCCACATTGATGATGGATGCTCAGTAGATTTAATAAAGGGTAACTTTAGTTATTTAAGGTCCAGGTGTTACAAGGGCATTTATACAATGGAGGTAATCCATGCAGATGCTTGAAGAGAGGCCACATTCAGGTGCGTAACTACAATGGGTGCAGGGGTTGCAATTGCACCCAGACCCTGGAGCCTAGGGGGCCCCAAAAGTCCCTTTGGCCTATAGAAAAACAGTATTGCTATCAGGATTTTCAATAATTGGGGGCCCCATTGGAGCTTCCATATTGGGGCCCATGAGCTTCAAGTTACGCCACTAGCCACATGAGATAATGACAACCTCGCTGCAGTTCTCCTGTCTGTGAGCCAAAGGAGGATGGTGGCTGCGGTCACATGACAATGTACTGTAAGAAATCAGTCACACTCTCATCCACAAAAGTGGGACCATTATTTTCTTACTTGTCGTCCATGTGCAATCAGTCTTTTTTTTTAGTCATCAGTTATTAAATGGAATCACCAAGCTTTTGGCACCTAATCTGAGAGCGCCATAATGTAGAGATAGAGACCCTGATTCCAGTGATGTAATTTATTGAGCTGCTTAGTTTAGTTTCAATAAAATCATTGCTAAATCAGCAGGAAACTATCATAAGGACTACGTAGTCTGCTGCCAGGTATTCCTCCATATTCATGAGCTCTGTATAACTCCTCCCCCACCAATGATTGACAGCTTTCTGTGTACACTGTGTATGGGGAGACAGCTGTCAGTCAGTGGTGCAGACGGAGTTATAGAATTCTACATCCAAAACTGCTGGATCTGCAGCAGAAAAAACAGATGCTATCAAAATAACAGCAAGCAGCCCAGTAGGTGACACATCACTGGAATCAGGGTCTCTATCTCTGCATCATGCTGCTCTCAGATGGGGGACCAGAAATCTGGTGACAGATTCTCTTTAATCATTTACAGGAGAATTTACCATTTTCTATGTTATAGAATTGTAATGTGTTCGTAATCAGTATGACAAAAATATGTTGATCATATTGAATCCCTTTTTTTATCTGTTTGCACTGGTGCAATATATATACTGTGGTATGACCAAGCCTCAGGGTGTAAATAGGAAAACCTGGGTGTGCCATCATAATGAGGTGCCCATTATGATCTCTGCTGTGAGGTCTCCTCTCTTCTTTATATACCAGGGGTCGGGAGCCTATGGCTCTCGAGCCAGATGTGGCTCCTTGCAGCCAATTTTTACCCACCACACAGCTGCATCCCGCCAACCCCGCCGTATGCTGTTCCAGATCCCGCACTCTGTCCCTGCTGCTGTGTGGGTTAAGCTAGGCGGTTGCAGTCCAATCAGAGGCCAGCAGTGGCGGCCCAATCAGTGGCACATGAAGTCCCATGCTGGAACACCATACAGCACAGACCGCGAAGGATCAGTGAGTGTGTGTTTTTTTTTTTTTGCAGGTATTGGCACCATGGTGGGGGCTGCATGGGGATGATGGAGGTACTGCAATGGGATGATGGGGGTACAGCATGGGATGATGGGGGTGCTGCAAGGGATGATGTGGGTACTGCATGGGGATGATGGGGGTACTGCATAGGGATGATGGGGTACTGCATGGGGATGATGGCGATACTGCAAAGGGATGATAGGGGTACTGCATGGGATGATGGGGTACTGCAAAGGGATGATGGGGTACTGCATGGGAATGAATGGGGTATTGCAAGGGGATGATGGGGGTATCATATTGGGGGCTGCAAGGGGATGATGGGGGTACTGCATGGTGATGATGGGGTACTGCATAGGGATGATGGGGGTACTGCATGGTGATGATGGGGATACTACAAAGGGATTATAGGGGTACTGCATGGGGATGATGGGGGTACTGCAAAGGGATGATGGGGGTACTGCATGGGAATGAATGGGGTACTGCAAGGGGATGATGGGGGTACCATATTGGGGGCTGCAAGGGGATGATGGGGGTACCATATTGGGGGCAGCAAAGGGGATGATGGGGGTACCATATTGGGGCAGCAAAGGGATGATGGGAGTACCATATTGGGGGCTGCAAGGGAATGATGGGGATACCATATTGGGGACTGCAAGGGGATGATGGTGTAGCATATTTGGGGCTGCAAGGGGATGATGGGGATACCATATTGGGAACTGCAAGGGGATGGTGGTGTAGCATATTGGGGCTGCAAGGGGATGATGGAGTACCATATTGGGGGCTGCAAGGGATTCATCATTGGTTAGCAACAGCATAACAACGTTATTAAAAATAATTCAGAGACTTATTGTACTTTAGAAGGGTTGGTCTTACATAAAATACATTCATTTATTTGTATTTAGTATTAAACATATTATATGGCTCTCACAGAATTACATTTTAAAATATGTGGCGAACATGGTTCTCTCAGCCAAAAAGGTTCCTGACCCCTGATATATACTATTGATGGGGGGGATTATTACACCATAAGCTCCTAGCGTTGATATATAAAGAACATGTCCAGCATTTATATATCAGCTGCACCTGGTGGGTTCAAGCTTATCAGATATCTCCATATTTATTACCAGCGTTTCCCTCCTAACCACCATAATCAGTGGACACTGCTCTAACTGCCCTTTTTCCTGCCATGTAAAAAAATTACCTTTTTGGTCCTTTTTGCAGAAAAAAATAGTTTTCATTGTCACAGCTTATATCAGGGTTTGAAGGAGAAAAACTAAATATTTGATATTATTATATATTTTAATATTATTCTTACAATTAATTATTCAAAAGAAACGTCTTTTACCTCTGCACATTATAGATTGTCCAGCAAATGGTTTATACCACTGCAACTTTAAAAATCCCAGAAATCTGCTGCTATCAGTAGAGGAAGGCCCATATGGTTGTACCCTTTCTTGGCTGACTGTATCTATGCAGGGACGTAACTACAATAGATGCAGGGGTTGTCATCGCACCTGGGATCTGGAGCCTAGGGGCTCTCAAAAGTCCAAATAAAAAGACCAATGCTATTAAAGTCTTGCAATAATTGAGGGTCCCATTGGAGCTTTTGCATTGGGGACCATGGGCTGAATGGTAATTAAACATTTTGAATTAAAACCAATGCACTAAAAATATAGGAAATGTGTCTATGATCCTTAAAGTACCCATACATAGGCTGTCATTGTGGAAAACAATGAGGCCAATAGATCAAAACCATAGGATCTTTGGCCCTTTTAAATGTGACAGTAATTGGCCCATCTATATGGGTCTTTACTGGTCTGATCACTGACTCATGGTCATATTGGTAGTATCTTCATCACCTCCTTGGTCTTTCTGCAGCCCACAATGGGCCCCTTATTACCACCCTCCCTCCTCACTTGTGTTTGTTTTGTCTCCACCACCAGACTATCACTGTTTGTTTGCCTTATCAAATAGCCCCTTGTAATGTGACAGTTCAGTGAAGAGATGGGCTCAGCCGCTGGTTGATGGGTAATCCAAAGCTCTGCCTCCATTAGAAACACATTAGAAGAGAGATAAGCCCAGAGTAGCTATTAAAGTCATCCCTGGACCACCCCACACATTACACTTGCCACTCACAAGTCGTAAATAAAAATATATATATCATTTTGTAAGATAAAAAATTATTAGACATAAAGTGGACTTTGTTTTAATTAGAAACAGGACCTAGTATGCATGGGCTGCTTCAATTAAAGGGATTGTCTCACAATAGATATTCATAAATTATCCATAGTATATCCCATAAATGTGTTATGTTGCCTCTGGGACCTGCATCTATTTCCTGATCCAGTGTCTGTCAGTTCCCCATTTCAGGTGGCGTCCACACACTAGTCAATGTTGAGTTGGCATCTAGTGATGAGTGAGGTCTACAATGCTTTGGTGCTCAATACTTGTATTGAGCATTTTGAGTCTCAGACGGGCTCAACTCGTTTACCGAGTATCATGGAAATCAATATGGAACTTGGGTATTTTTCCAGAAAATCTTCTGGAAAATGGCTTGAGTTTCCCATTGGCTTCTATTATACTCGGACGGAAAACAAGTCAAGACCGTCTAAGACTCAAAATGCTCATTATGAGTATTAAGCACCGGAGCATGGTAGTCATCACTAGTAGCAACACATCCTCCGGTTCTCTCCATGCTCTTGTAGTTTCAAATACAACAGAGGGTGAGTGCATTCATGGCATGGACGCAAGCTGTACCGGAGCACACCAGTACTGAAATAGGTACAGGTCTCAGATCTGGACCCATATCTATCAGACATTCATGGCATCTCCTATAGACATGAGGGGCATTCAATAAAGATTTCCCCTGACCCACTTCTATTTATTGTAGGATGCTGAAACTAAACATGTATAATGATATAAGTCTTTATAAGCTACGTGCCAATTTGCAACTCTGAATTGATAACGGTCTTTCTTTTCCAGGTGCTGAAGTGGTGTGAGGTGTGATAATGGACCCAGTGGAAGACAGAGCAGTCATCAAGTTCCTTTAATTGAAAGGCCGCACACCAAGGGAGACATTCGATGAGATGAATGAGGTTTATGGTGACGATTCCCCATCATATGATATAGTCAAGGACTGGAATCGTCATTTCAAATGTGGTCAATCTTCAGTGGAAACAGCTCCAATTGTATAACAACCCCATTCAGCTATTGATGAACATAGCTTTCGAGTAAGGGAACTTGATGACTGCTCTGTATTCCACTGGGTCCATTATCACCTCACACCACTTCAGCACCTGGAAAAGAAACACCGTTATCAATTCAGAGTTGCAAATTGGCACGTAACCTTTAGAGACTTCTATCATTACACATGTGCAGTTTCACCATCCTGCGATTAAGGCTGGTTTCACACTGATCAGGTTCAACCAGGTTTGTGTGCCAAAACCAGGAGTGTCTCCAAAACTCAGAACATGTGTCAATCTTTCAATTATACTTTTTCTCTGCAAGTTCCTCTCCTGGATCCTCTTCTGGTTTTGACACACAAACCTGATGGAACCTGATCAGGGAAAAAACTGCGGTGTGAAACCAGTCTAATAGAAGTGGGTCAGGGGAAATCATTAATGAACGCCCCTCATATGTCATAAATGTTTTATCTTCAGACGACTTGATAAGTAAATCATTTTTCAAGTGAATGGTGATGAGCTACATTACCAGACATAACCAATATACACATGTGGACCCCATTTTAAATTCTGAACAAAACCTTTAAATGTTTTTTTATGAAAAACTGTTCAACATCATATCTGCCCATAGATAATGCCAGTTGACTACAAGTTGTTTTCACCATTTATTCGGATCCAACTTTAAGGGTAAATTAAATCAAAATGCTCTTCTACAGTGATAAGTTCATTAACACTAAGTATAGAATTTTTTTTTTACCAATACTCCCAATATTAACATACAAAAATTAATTGGTCAGATTTTATTGCATCTTACAATTAGTTTACTTAAATATTCACCTTTGGGCTGAAGGCACACTGTCATGCATCAAACACGGAGCGTGTTTGATGCACGACAGTGATGAGAGTGTGATGTGTGTTTTGTGTGTGTGTGCTGCGAGTGTGATGCGAGTGTGGTGTGAGTGGGTGAGTGTGCCTGCCTGCATGTATGTGAGTGTGCTGCGAGTGTGATGAGAGTGGGAAGCGTGAGTGTGTGTGTGCTGTGTGTGAGTGTGATGCTGTCCATGGTCCTGAAGCAAACTTCAGGACCGAGGACAGCATTTACCGGCATATTCATACTCTGTGTGGTGCGAGTGTGGTGAGTGTGCCTGCCTGTATGTATGTGAGTGTGCTGCGAGTGTGATGAGAGTGGGAAGCGTGAGTGTGTGTGTGCTGTGTGTGAGTGTGATGCTGTCCATGGTCCTAAACCAAACTTCAGTACCGAGGACAGCATTTACCGGCATATTCATACTCTGTGGTGTGCGAGTGTGGTGAGTGTGCCTGCCTGTATGTATGTGAGTGTGCTGCGAGTGTGATGAGAGTGGGATGCGTGAGTGCGTGTGTGCTGTGTGTGATGCTGTCCATGGTCCTGAAGCAAACTTCAGGACCGTGGACAGCATTTACCAGCATATTAATACTCTGGCGGCTGTCAAAGCCGCAGAGTATGAATGTGCCGGTTTCCCGGTACAGTAATGAATCATCTTGCACCGCTGTGTCAGCGCTGCAAGATGATTAATAAGTACCCAGCTGATGGGCAGTTTTTAGTCATTTTTGGTGTTGAACAGCATATGCAGCATCTGTGCGGTATATAAGCACAGATGCTGCATATGCTGTAATGTACCCCAGTAATAAAGGGTTAATATGTGCCAAATAACTTGTCACCATGTCTCTAGGGAGTGACTACCCTCCCTAGAGACATGGTGCCTAAATTCATTGGTGGTTCAGGGGTTAATGGCATAAATTTATGATTAGCCGGCATTTGTCGGCTTTTTGTCATCAATGCAGAAAGCCGGCGGCTCCTGCTGACAGTGTGCGGTATACTACACAATTTGCGTAAGCACATTGCTGGGCAGCGTCCTCTATGAGGAGCTGTCCCAGGTACTTATGCAAATTGCGTAGTGAAGGCGCCGCTCTCCATGGTGCTGAAGATTTCAGCATCATCTCCATAGTCAGCACACCGGAGTTTCAATGTTATCGAAAGATACAGAGTTTATTAAGGCCACGTCACACGCTTCAATGTCAATCATGATATCGCCTGAAAAGTCACGTGATCGAGATTGCTTGAACAATTTATTGATATAGTTTGTGCGGTGTCACAAGCATAGATCTCGTTAACGATGTTAACAATGCAATGAAACAAAGAGTGAAAACTTTAAAGGGGTCTGAATACTTTCCATACCCACTAATATTTTCCTTGTGTGTATTGGAACAACCAAAAATAAAGAGAGAGAAGGAAAGGCAACTGGACATAATTTTACACAAAACTCCCACATTGGGCAGGACAAATTTGTTCTCAACCTCAACTTAATATTTGGTTCTCAACCTCTGGAATAATTACCTGCAATTAATCTCTTCCTATAACCTCCACAAGCTTCTTACTGCCTGGAATTTTGGACTCTTCTTTATAATCTGCTCTAGGTCTCTCATATTTGAGGCATCTTCTCCCAACAGCAATTTTATAATCTCTCCACAGGTGATCAATGGAATTTAGATCTGGACTCATTTCTGCCACTTCTGAATGTGGCGCCCCTGCGACCAGGGTGGCCACATGAGGGAACTGCAGCCAGGTAGATAGGAGACAGTTCTGTAGGAACACCCTCAGCACACACACCCACAAGAGCACAACACCCAACCCAGAGCCCGGGTCTCTAGGCATGCAAGGGGTGGTGGGGTGTAGAGGAAAGTGGGTGGGAAGATAGGTCAGGTGATGAGCTAATCAAAAAGGAACAGAGGAGGAGTTAGTAGGCCAGAGTGAGCCGAGCTGTAAAGCCAAGACCAGTAACAGAAAGTGACACTTCCCGGAGGGATAGGGGTCCCTGGAGACGCAGAATCCAAAGAGACACTGTTCCATGGAGAAAAAGCTCGTCCATAGCTGGTAGCCCAAAGGAAAGTGAAGATAGAGACCAGACCGGTACCACCAGGTCCGAGGAGTACGGCAGCGTTGACCAACTACAGGCGGGAAAGGTTCCCCTTGAAATGTCACCTGCTGAAACCAAAAGTCCAATACCTCGGGCATGTGGTCTGCGCAGATGGAGTAGCATCAGACCCGGAAAAAGTGACAGCTATCCAGGACTGGCACAGGCCAACCACCGTCAGCGAGGTACGTTAATTGTTAGGTTTGGTTGGGTGTTACAGAAGATTCATTAAGGGCTACACAAAGATGGCAGTGCCCATGCAAGATCTTCTGGTAGGCCAAACTAAGAAGAGAAGGTCTTCAGAGCCACCATTGGAATGGGGAAAGGAACAAGAAGACTTTGAAGGCCAACAGATGAAGCAGGCTCTGACCGGTGAGGAAATCCTGGCTTACCCAGATTATAACCTACCATTCATCCTTTATACCGACGCAAGCAAAGTAGGCCTGGGAGCAGTACTATCCCAGCTACAAGACGGCAAGGAAAGAGTACTTGCCTACGCCAGCAGAAAACTTCGACCCACCAAGAGGAACCCGGAAAACTACAGTTTCTTTAAGTTGGAGTTCCCGGCCTTGGTCTGGGCTATTACGGAGCAGTTCAAGCATTACCTAGCAGCTACAAAATTTACCGTCTTCACGGACAACAATCCATTAACACACTTGGATATCGCGAAGCTTGGTGCATTGGAGCAAAGCTGGATGGCCCGACTATCGAACTATGACTTTACCATCAAGTATCGGGCAGGCCGTAACAATGTAAATGCTGATGCCCTCTCCAGAAACCCTCAAGTACATTTGCAAGGACTTGAAGTAGAGTCGGATGACTTGGAGGAAGTAGAACTCCCAGCTTTCCATAAAAGTAGAAAATGGAAAATGACAGAAACCCATATCTACCAGAACCATCAGAATGTTGTAGTAAACCCGTTGCCTCTCTATGGATGGAAAGAGACACAAGACAGTGATCCAGCAGTGAGCCTAGTGAAGAGGCTGGTAACCCAACTGGATTCCCAACTTGAAAGGAATGCTCCACCAGAGGCCCAATACCTGTGGAAAGAAAGAAGCAGGTTATTCATCTAGCAAGGTCAATTGTGCAGACGGTATATCAATCCCAGAACACATGAAATGGTGTGGCAGATTGTGGTTCCAGAGAGAGACATCCAAATGGTGTTGGATGCATACCATAATGGAGCAGGGCACTTTGGATGGAGAAAACTGGAAATATTGTTACGTGAGAGATTCTGTTGGATCGGCATGAGGACTACCATAGAGAAATGGTATAAAAATTGTGGACCATTAACGAGAAAAGACCGTAACAGCCAGAAAGCACCACTACAGCCTATCAATACCAAACAGCCATTAGAACTGGTAGCCTTAAATCACGTCAAACTCACACCCAGCAGATCGGGCTATACCTATACTCTTACCTTGGTGGACCACTACTCCAGATTCCTTTTGGTAGCTCCGGTAAAAGACTTAACAGCTCAGACAGCAGCAAGAACCTTTCAAGCCTATTTCTGCAGACCACATGGGTATCCAGAAGAGGTATTGACAGACCAAGGTCCTGCCTTTGAAGCGAAAGTATTTCAAGAGTTCTGTAACCTATACGGCTGCAAGAAAATTCGTACCACGCCTTACCATCCCCAAACCAACAGATTGTGCGAAAAGATGAATCACGTGGTTAAAGACTTTTTGAAGACTCTGCCCTTAGAAGAGCGAAACAGATGGCCAGAGAAGTTACCAGACCTTGTTGACATCTACAACAACATCCCAGTAAGCTCAACAAATTGTACCGCTGCATACCTCATGAGAGCAAGACCAGGAAAATTGCCAGTAGACTTTGAAATGGGCATTGTAGTTCCTGAAGAAGACACCTCAGATGCAGATTGGGAAACCAGAAGAAAAGAGCAGTACAAGAAAATACAGGAATGTGTTGAGAGAAGTCTGGCAAAATCAAGAGAAAAGCAAGAAAAAAACTTTAATAAAAGCGCACAGGGAACACCCTTAACACCAGGTGAATTGGTTTTGAAAAAGAAAAGGAGACTCCACGTTAGATGATCAATGGAAAGCAGAACCTTACCCTGTATTACCATCAAACTTTGACAACCAGAAGACCTGTTTGATCAGCAAAGACAATGGAGAAACAACAGTACCAGACGTGCAGCCTGTTGTACCGGAACAAGAGATTCCTGCAATCGGTGAACCTGCCAGTTCGCTAGAAAGACTATGCCAATACTATGGTATTCCAGCAGCATGTAGAACTGACAGACTGAGGAATAGTGCACACACCACACCAGGTACAGACACTAGTGACACACCAGAACTACACAGATCAATCTGCAGTAACCTTGGTTAGCCACCACTTAGATACAGAGAATAAGCTGTAAAATGTGGAAATGTAAATATGTTTAAAATGTAAATATGTTGCTAATGCTAGTGTACAGAAGGTGAAGAGTAGGCTAAAACAACCCAAACCAGGTACACAACATTAGGAAGAGGGGCAGGGGCGGACTGGCCCAGGTGACAAGGAGGCATTTGCCCCCCAGGCCAGTGGTATTGTCCTAGTTTAGGGTCGCCCCCTACAGTGATAGCGGCCGCCCCCTACAGTGATAGCGGCCGCACAACGCTTTGCAATCACAGCGGGGCCTGGGAAGCAGCAGGCGAGCCGCGGCAGGCAGCGTGGTGGAGGCTGTTGAGTGAAGAAGCAACCCCCCCCGCTTTTCACTTTGCCTCGCTCTGATAGCACCCCCCGGTCTTCCTCACTTGGGCTCTGGCTGGAAGAAGTAGACTGCCCCCCAAGATCTACCAGCCATCCCCTGAAGAGGGGTGAGTGTAGTTGGCGTAAGGAGCTGTCTAGGGAGAGCAAAATCTTGGCCAATAGGTGACACCAGGGCCAGGAGGCCTACAGTGCTTATGACCGGTAGAGGCCCCTGCAGTACCTAGGACTCCTACTCTGAGGCACTCGTAGTAAGTGGTTGTTGTGTAACTTTGAACTTTCTAAGCCTACAAAGACTTTACCTGTTGGACTTTTTGAATTTGCTTTTTATAATTTCACAAATGGACCATAGCCATAGGACTGGTGGTGGCAAAAATACTTTAAACAGCCTGCAGCGGATGGACTAGCGCTGTATGGACTGGTTACCTGTTTTTTCCCATTTTTCCCTGGTTTTTGTAAATTTTATTTTGCGACTCTGTACAAATTTCAAATGTAAATAGTTATGTTATGTTTATTGAAAGATGTTTCAGTCCCAAAGGACTGAAGTTAACTGGGGGGGAATGTGGCACCCCTGCGGGGGATTGCCACAGGATCCACCGATGCAGGGAGGGATGCACAAATTTGGCACACACAGCATCCAACACCATCCACCCCAGACCTGGAGGGGGAGCCCAACTGGCTGTCCCTAAGCCAGGTCCCCTATAAAGATCCAGGCCTGAGGAGAGCAGTCAGTTAGTTCCAGTCAGCCTGCAGAGAAGAGAACACTTACTGCTGAAGGAGCTGGTTGCTGGGACCAAGCCAGGCCTAGAACCAGGAAACCTGACCCCGCTGTGCAGCGTTCAGGTGAGAGGGACAGAGGCCAGTGGAAGAAGTAGGAAGAAAGAAGAAGGGAACATACCTGGTACCCCATTAGCCCACCCGGACACCAGAGTCCGGAGTTGCAATTCATCTAAAGTGTAGCAGAGAAAGCCCGGACCAACCAGGAGGATTTACTCCCCCTGAGGTTACACCAATTGAGATATCAAACCTGACCAAGCATAGGACCAGGGGCCCAAAAGGAGAATAGGGATCCCCACAGAAAGGTCCTCATTGTCGGTTGTGAAGTACTACCCTGAGAGGGAGAAAGAGTGGCAAGTTCAGTTACAGGCAGAACTTACCCCAATCACAGTACACACTAACAGAGGGGGCCTCACAACTCTCCAAGGCAGGGCCGCCGCTAGGGCCTTACAGGTCTTACTGCTGTAAGGGGCCCGCTCATCAGTGGAGGGGGCGTGGCCATTAGAACAGGGGACGAATCACCGCTGGGCCCGGGCCCCGCCCCCTGATCTCTCACCTTCCGTCCATCACAGAGGCAGGGCAGGTGCCGGTGCGGCCCGCAAACAGGAAGTAATGCGGGCATCAGCATCGGCAGACGATGTTGTCTACCTCTTGCCTGGCAGCACAGAGGGTAGGTCCATCCCTAGCACGCTGATATCGCCTGCCAGTGCAGCACCCGCCAGGTGGAGGCTCCAGTGCCCGGGCTGCTGGCTCTGCTTATCCCTGCAGAGGCTGCGGGTTCTCTGTGACAGCTCACATCGACACCTGAATGAGCAGGACGTCATCTGACTGAGCAGGAAGTGGTGGGAGGCTGCAGCCTCGGAGACATAGACTGAGCAAACTCTGCCTGCCAGAGCTGTCCAGCATGGCGGCATCCAGAAACTCCAGCCTATCGGGCTCCTCCATCTCCTCAGGTAGGTTCACTGCCCATCATGTCACCCTGGGGTCCTGCTGGGGCTGCACAAAGTTTACACAGATGCAGCAGAGCTGAATGTAGAGATGGAGCAGAGCTGAGTGTAGGAGATGAAGCAGAGCTGAGTGTAGGAGATGGAGCAGAGCCGAGTGTAAGAGATGGAGCAGAGCCGAGAGTAAGCGATGGAGCAGAGCCGAGTGTAAGAGATGGAGCAGAGCCGAGTGTAAGAGATGGAGCAGAGCCGAGAATAAGCGATGGAGCAGAGCCGAGTGTAAGAGATGGAGCAGAGCCGAGTGTAAGAGATGGAGCAGTGCCAAGTGTGGGAGATGGAGCAGAGCTGAGTGTAAGAGATGGAGCAGAGCCGAGTGTGGGAGATTGAGGAGAGCTGAGTGCAAGAGATGGAGCAGAGCCGAGTGTGGGAGATTGAGGAGAGCTGAGTGTAAGAGATGGAGCAGAGCCGAGTGTGGGAGATGGAGCAGAGCCGAGTGTGGGAGATGGAGCAGAGCCGAGTGTGGGAGATGGAGCAGAGCCAAGTGTAAGAGATGGAGCAGAGCCGAGTGTGGGAGATGGAGAAGAGCCGAGTGTGGGAGATTGAGGAGAGCCGAGTGTAAGAGAAGGAGCAGAGCTGAGTGTGGAAGATGGAGAAGAGCTGATTGTAAAAGATGGAGCAGAGCTGAGTGTGGGAGATGGAGAAGAGCTGAGTGTAAAAGATGGAGCAGAGTTGAGTGTGGGAGATTGAGCAGAACCAAGTGTAAGAGATGGAGCATTGCTGAGAGTGGGAGATAGAGCAAAGCTGAGAGTGGGAGATGGAGCATAGCTGAGTGTAGAGATGGAGCAGCAGAGCCGAGTGTGGGAGATGGAGCAGCAGTCTCTAATGTGCATGCGTCCCACAGAAGTCTCTAATGTGCATATGTCTTGCAGCAGTCTCTATTGTGCATTGGTCCCGCAGCCGTCTCCATTGTGCATTTGTCCCACAGCCGTCTCCATTGTGCATTTGTCCCATAGCCGTCTCCATTGTGCATTTGTCCCGCAGCCGTCTCCATTGTGCATTTGTCCCACAGCCATCTCCATTGTGTATACAGCCAGCTGCAGTCTCTATTGTGTATTCTCTATGGTGGGCAGCCAGCAGCCGTCTTTATTGTGTATTCTCCACTCTGTGTATAGCCAGCAGACCTCTCCATTGTCTATACTGCCGGGTTCACAGCCGTCTCCATTGTCTGTATGGACAACAACAGTTTTTATTGTGTATTCTCTATTATGAATGGTGAGCAGCAGCCTCTATTGTGTATTCTCTATTGTGTGTATAGGCAGCAGCAGTCTCTATTGTGTATACAGCCCACAGTCATCTCTATTGTGTATACAGCTAGCAGCTGTCTCTATTGTGTATTCTCTATTGTATATACAGGCTCAGCTATTGTGTATTCATCCCACAGCAGTCTCAAGGGTGTATGTGTAATATATAATAAAGAGAGATAGTGTAAAAAAAGATAAAACAGCACAAAAATATAGAAAAAAGTGGACTGTATTGCCCAATGGCATGGTCACGCGCATTGGGCAATAAAATCCATTTTTTTCTATTTTCTTGTGCTGTTTTTCCATTTTTTACTCTATTGTAAGGAACCATCTGGATTGCTGGTTGGGAAAGCTTTGCATATAAATTGAGGTAATTTTTGGTGGTGTTCCAATTTTTCACTTAAATATAATGTTTGTTTGGGTGGAGGTGGAACATGGGTGGAGGCGGAGCATGAGTGGAGGCTGAGCGGAGTCTCAGGGGGGCCCCGAAATTCCTAGTGGCAGCCCTGCTCCAAGGTGAACATCCCAAGCTGCGCCGAAACCTGGTTACCCTCCTGTTACCGGACATCAGTAAAAAAGTACCGAAACAAAGACTATTGTATGTGTGTGTGCGTGCTTCACCACCGCTGCCTGCAGCGTTCACAGCAGAACCGCTACTACTACTCCCCTCATCCACCCCGCTGCCCTGAGGTAAAGCTCCACCTGTGAGGAGCTGTACTACCAAAGCTGCATTTACATCACCTCAGTGGACGGCTGCAGCTCTGGTAACCCTATTACTAGGTACCACAGGTAGCGTCACGTTACCATTCCCCCATCATCCTCACCCCCACCCTGCCATTAGAGGGTCCAGGGCACGGAATCGGGAACCGACCAGCCGTGATCCTCCCACCGAAGTAACCACCTGTCCCGGTATCCGAGTACCCCTTACCCTGTCAACCGACTCACGGTAAAGGACCCTATAGTACCTAGGACTCCTACGCCAGAGCACCCGTAGTAAATGTTGTTGTGTATTCTGAACTCTAAGCCTACGGAGACTTTACCTGTAAGGACTTTATTGAACTTTATTTAACTTTTGAAAAACTTTATCCCTTTTCACCCGGAGCTTACAGAGACTGCTGTAAAGACTTTTCAAAACAACGTTTTCCCTTGTTTTTCAACTTAAAAAAGGACTATAGTCACAGGACTGGTTGTGACAATTAACTTCTTTTTACAGCCTGCGGTGCATGGACTAGCACCGTATGGACTGTACCTGTTTTGCCATTTTTCAGTGGTTTTTGTAAATTTTTGGTTTGAGACTCTGTAAATATGTTACCTGTTATAATATATATATATGTGTATGTTAACCAAAAATTGTTCCTCAGTTCAGGAGAACTGACCTTACCTAGGGGGGAATGTCGCACCCTGCTGACACAGGTAACCACAGACTCACCTACAGCACGGATGGGTTTCCACAGTGGGTATACAAACACAAACAACACTTTCCACCCCGACACAGTAGGGGAGCTCAACTTGCTGCCTTTAGGCAAGATACCCTATAAATACTGGTGCTGGAGGCGGAGTTAGAGTGTGCAGACGCTACAAGAGCTGTGAAGACGTATTAGTGGTCGGTGCTGCGTTAGGCCCGAGCTACTTACCCTCAACAGCCTTCGAGAAGTCCTGCAAGGCCCAAGAGTGGGGTCGGTAGGCGAGGAGAACAGAAAGAACAAAGTGGAAACCGAGGAGCCAGTGTTAGGTTCACCCAAACAGCACACCGGAGTCCGAGTCTACTGGAGAGCACCTGGCCGAGTAGAGAATACCGGTCCACCATGGAGACTTCAGTCTCCCAGGCATCTGCACAGTCACTCACCAGGGAGCCAGGCACCGCGGAGAGAGCAACAGCGGTGGTCCATCGAGGGTGTTCCGCCGACAGCAGAGGTGATCAGAGAGAGCAGAGGAGGCCACTCAAGTTTCATACGGGGCAGGGGCTTCACACACATAGGTAAAAAGACAAGGATGCCTTATACCCACTTGCTGTGGAGACCCAGAAGTGCATCCTGAACATCCGGCAGTGCTCTGGACGTTTACCTGCAACTACACCAGTGAAAGATAAAGGACAACCAGCGGTGTGTGTGTCAGTTCCTTACCCGCGCCCCTGCCATCCACAGAGACTGTCCTGTTATCCAACAGCCCGGCCAAGTCCCTGCTCCATCCCTCATCTTCATAACCAAACACCCCAGGGATCCAGCTCCACCTGTGGGGAGCTTCAACACCTAGCTGCTCATCTATCATCCCTAAAGGCCCTACGCAGCGCTGGTGCAGTCACCAGATACAACAGGTGGCGTCACGATAAACTTATAAACTTTTATTCCCATTCCAATTACCGCTTTTTAGTTGACCACCAGGGTCACGGGTCTGGGCAAGCCACCAGTGACATCCCTTACCGCAGCAAAGCGCCCAGATACCTGAGTCCCCGTACCCTGGGCTAGTCACCTGTCTGAAAGTGGAACCTCATGTCGTGGGCCCTATTGGTTCTCTGTTTGGGGATTCTTCAACCTGTGTAGTATAACCACACACATATCTGACTACCGTTGCTTGACCATTTGGTGATATATGCGGCTGTTCATAGTTCCTTTATGAGAAACAATATATATAATACATTAAAGATTTCCCATGGTGCGGGGAAATTGTTCCAATAATATAGATTTATGAATTGGAGTAAAAATATAAGTAATAGCTGATTACAGAACATTATCCTCCAGCACAGGCTCTTCTCTCTGATTAATATGAGTGTCATTGTGATCTCATATCTGGCCGGACGTTCCTACGTCTCCTGTGCTCGTCTTGCTTTCTCTTGATGAATATGACACAATGGAGCCAGCCACAGATATGTATTCAGCCACTCGACATGGGGCCAGTCTCTGAACAAAGAAATGGCGAGAGAGTGGAAGAATTTTGAACTTCACAATCAGGAAATAAAATAAACAGTGTGCAGACCTGGAGTATCTCACAGATATCTGCAGAACAGCAACCATTACATGGAGACACCAAAGAGCCTCTAAGTCAAGTGTTTTCCTATCTTAAATCCTCACTGCCGCCCAACAGATCCTCGGTATTGCCTCTAGATATTACTTAAATTGAACAAATGCACCAGAGAAAACTTTACATCTGCAAAATGTACCTACAACTCTAAGGGCCCCTTTACACGCGGCTACATTTCTATGGTGGCTACAGGTAACTTACTGGTTGCAGTGAAATCATGGAGAGATTATTCCATTTGTACACAGCAACAAGATAGAACCTTGTCTCCATGATTTCACTGCAACCAGTAAGTTACCTGTAGCCACCCAAGAAATGTAGCCGCGTGTAAAGGGGCCCTTAGGGCCGCTTTACACACACCAACTTCTGTGACCAACTTCTGAACAGATCTCTGGTTGCAGTGAAATCTTGGACACATTGTTCCATTTTGTGGCTGTGTACAATATGGAGCCATGTATCCATGATTTCACTGCCAATAGGTTATAATGGTGTGCACACCGCGTAGGTGGTGAGTGGAGGTGCCAACTAACAGGATTTCTTCAATCCCAGTAAATACAAATATGGATACAAAGTTGCACACTCCTTTAGATGTTTTTGATGCAAGGTTTATTATGAACAGTTAATGGCCACAGATGTCAACGCGTTTCGGCTTTAACCAAAGCCTTGATCACGACAATTGGCTATGAAACAAAACAAATAAAAGTGTATAAATATTTACAAACATATGGTGTCACCTGTGCTGTAGAGAGCACAGGAAAAAGGCAATTTACATATTTACATAGGTCAACGATACTGTTGAGGACAGCAAGAATGTATTACTGTCCCAGAGGATGTTATTAGTACATAGAAGGTAATAGGGGAGCTGAGCAGTTAGTTTAGGGAGTGCCAAAGAGTTGGTCAGTAGCGATTAGAGGAAGGTATAGATAGGTTAGAGAGGAATTAAATATAAATAGGTGTATATAGATATACTTAATTAGACATATTTAGTTAGAGAGATAGGGTCGTAGTATGAAAAAGTTTCCGAGTTACCAGGTGTGGGTCATGGAATGTTCTAGGATAAGATTGGAAAGAGGCGTCTTTCCTTGGTGGCGAACGCTCGATTAAGGTGGTTTGCTTTATTTCAATAATTCCCAAATGGGGATAGGCGTTTTTCAGCACGGTCCTATGGATAGCAATATCATAGCTGTCACTATTCTGGCAAGAAGATCAACCAGAGCTAAATAAAGTACCATGTAGCGTTAGTCTCTCCAAGCTGACAAATCATTAGTATTATGTGATTATATAGTTTGATTATATCTCCTTAATTTCAATGTAGCCTAAAAAGATATATGTGTCAAATAGGTTGTATAATATATGTGCAGAGCTAATCATTGTCAAAACAAAAGTTCCTTCTGCTTTTTACCCAAAGTGCATGTTGGGCATTAATGGACAGAGTGCCTGTCATTATAGAGTTAAATACCTTCTTTCAGTGATAGGTCCGCCCCCGTCAGAGTCCTGGTAGGAATGAGCACAGTGTGTTATCGGTTGCTGCTATTTATAGCAGAAAACAGGAAGTGGGGAATCCGCACATGCTCAGTAGCGTGTCTCGGACAAAGTGTGGCAGAAGTGCCATGTTAGGTATATGCTAACCAGTGACTGCTTGTAGTTGAGAGTGCAATGCATCATGGGAGGGAAGGGGAGGAGCCGTTCTCAGCCTGTCAGCTTCAGTGTAAACAATGCTGCTAGTAGTAATTATAGCAGGAGATCGGTGTGAAGGGGGGCTGATTGTAAGCATGAATGAAGGGTGTGTTATGGAGTATTCCACAGGAGGTATATTATACAAGAAGACAAGATCAATATTAGATATTTCAGTATTAGGAAGAATGTAAAAGGCCCAAAGGGTGAAGACATTGAGAGGAACAGAAGACATACTTTATCAATATTGTGACGTCATGCTTAGTATCTTATAGTAGATATATTGTTCTCATGTATTATATCTCAGAGTAATGGCATACATATTGGTTATGATCCAATAAAAATGGATCTAGATGATAAGATTTATTATTTCACTTCAGGAAAAACGGGAGAGAAGTGAGTTAGTACAATGGAAACTGTGATGGAGACAACCCTTGTTAAAAACAAGGTCAGCTGGACCACTGCTTCATTGTTATGTTGAAGGCAACAATGTGTATATAGTGCCTAAAACTTTTAAGGCACAAATTTCTTCGGTCACATTCTTCATTTATAACCTATATTGGGGGAAAAAAAGGTTAAGAGACACAGGGGGTCCCAACCCTCAGCAACAGATATCTAGGTCATTAGGAGCAAGACTAATATCTATACGGTACAGGCTCTAGTTGGGATCTTACCATTCCAGTGCAACGACTAGGGGAAGGGAAGGTGAAAGGGTTTGGCGACCCTTATCTCTCAGTATATCTAATAGTAAGTGGAAGAAAAAAAGGAAAGATCATTAGTGGGTTATTTTAACAGAACCAATCCATTTCTCTATTGAGCCCATGAGGATGTAGTGTTTTCAGTGTGTAGATCCAAAAACTTTCCCTGCTCTTCAGTAATTTGACATGATCACCACCTCGTCTGGGTCTCTCTACTTGTTCGATGATCTGGTACCGTAGTTGTGATATAGAGTGATTAGCCTCATGGAAGTGGTGTGGTATGGGTAAGCAATTCTTTTCACATCTAATGGTAGACTTGTGGCTAGCTATTCTTTCCTTGATATGTTGGGTAGTCTCACCTACATAGAGGAGGCCACAGGGACACTTGATTATATATACAACGAAGTTGGAGTTACAAGTGTAAAAACCTTTGATGGGATATGTTTTGCCTGTGTGGGGGTGTGTGAAGTGTTCACCCCGGATTATATTGGAACATGATGGACAGTTCAAACATGGGAAGGTTCCCCTCCTTGGTGTATCTAGGAATGTTTGTTTCGGTAATGTTTTCAAGCTCCCAATATCGGCTCTCACTATTTTATCCTTGAGGTTTGGTGGACGTCGTTTACACATGAGTGGTGGGGTACTGAATACTTCCATGTTGGGATATGCTCTTTGAAGAAGAGGCCAATGATGTTTAATTATGTTATATACAACTGGCATTGATGGGTGGTGTCCATGTACAAAGGGGATTCTTTCCGGTTTGTTGATGGAGATAGAGGTTTCTGGTGGATTTAGTATTCTGTCAGTTTCCTCCATAAGGAGTTTCTTGGGGTATTGGCGTTCAAGTTTTAAAAGTTTTAGGCACTATATACACATTGTTGCCTTCAACATAACAATGAAGCAGTGGTCCAGCTGACCTTGTTTTTAACAAGGGTTGTCTCCATCACAGTTTCCATTGTACTAACTCACTTCTCTCCCGTTTTTCCTGAAGTGAAATAATAAATCTTATCATCTAGATCCATTTTTATTGGATCATAACCAATATGTATGCCATTACTCTGAGATATAATACATGAGAACAATATATCTACTATAAGATACTAAGCATGACGTCACAATATTGATAAAGTATGTCTTCTGTTCCTCTCAATGTCGTCACCCTTTGGGCCTTTTACATTCTTCCTAATACTGAAATATCTAATATTGATCTTGTCTTCTTGTATAATATACCTCCTGTGGAATACTCCATAACACACCCTTCATTCATGCTTACAATCAGCCCCCCTTCACACCGATCTCCTGCTATAATTACTACTAGCAGCATTGTTTACACTGAAGCTGACAGGCTGAGAACGGCTCCTCCCCTTCCCTCCCATGATGCATTGCACTCTCAACTACAAGCAGTCACTGGTTAGCATATACCTAACATGGCACTTCTGCCACACTTTGTCCGAGACACGCTACTGAGCATGTGCGGATTCCCCACTTCCTGTTTTCTGCTATAAATAGCAGCAACCGATAACACACTGTGCTCATTCCTACCAGGACTCTGACGGGGGCGGACCTATCACTGAAAGAAGGTATTTAACTCTATAATGACAGGCACTCTGTCCATTAATGCCCAACATGCACTTTGGGTAAAAAGCAGAAGGAACTTTTGTTTTGACAATGATTAGCTCTGCACATATACTATACAACCTATTTGACACATATATCTTTTTAGGCTACATTGAAATTAAGGAGATATAATCAAACTATATAATCACATAATACTAATGATTTGTCAGCTTGGAGAGACTAACGCTACATGGTACTTTATTTAGCTCTGGTTGATCTTCTTGCCAGAATAGTGACAGCTATGATATTGCTTTCCATAGGACCGTGCTGAAAAACGCCTATCCCCATTTGGGAATTATTGAAATAAAGCAAACCACCTTAATCGAGCGTTCGCCACCAAGGAAAGACGCCTCTTTCCAATCTTATCCTAGAACATTCCATGACCCACACCTGGTAACTCGGATACTTTTTCATACTACGACCCTATCTCTCTAACTAAATATGTCTAATTAAGTATATCTATATACACCTATTTATATTTAATTCCTCTCTAACCTATCTATACCTTCCTCTAATCGCTACTGACCAACTCTTTGGCACTCCCTAAACTAACTGCTCAGCTCCCCTATTACCTTCTATGTACTAATAACATCCTCTTGGACAGTAATACATTCTTGCTGTCCTCAACAGTATCGTTGACCTATGTAAATATGTAAATTGCCTTTTTCCTGTGCTCTCTACAGCACAGGTGACACCATATGTTTGTAAATATTTATACACTTTTATTTGTTTTGTTTCATAGCCAATTGTCGTGATCAAGGCTTTGGTTAAAGCCGAAACGCGTTGACATCTGTGGCCATTAACTGTTCATAATAAACCTTGCATCACAAACATCTAAAGGAGTGTGCAACTTTGTATCCATATTTGTTTTCACTGCAACAAGAGATCTGTTCAGAAGTTGGTCACAGAAGTTGGTGTGGCCCTTAGGTCTCAGACTCACACCAGACCCCTAAATTAACAAGTACCAAAATAAAAATCCTAAGTGAAAAAGCCAGCGTCACGTCTTTGCCTGTCGGGCCAAGCGTGCATGTATCTTCAGTTGGAAGAGAGTAACACTTCTGCCGGAGCCTTGTGTCCCCACGTAATAAACAAATTATTATTATTATTTATTATTATAACACCATTTATTCCATAGTACTTTACATGTGAAAATGGGTATACACTGTAGGGACAAGCACAATATTTGTGTAGAATACAAGCCACAAACAGGTACAAGAGGAGAGAGGACGCTGCCCATGAGGGCTCACAGTCTACAAGAGATGGGTGAGGATACAGTAGTTGAGGACAGAGGACCCTGCCCGTGAGAACTCACAGTCCATAAGGGATTGGTGAGGATACAGTAGGTGAGGAGAGAGGACCCTGCCCGCGAGGGCTCACAGTCCATAAGAGATGGGTGAGGATACAGTAGGTAGGAAAGAGGACTCTGTCAATGAGGGCTTACAGTCTACAAGGAATGGGTGAGGATACAGTAGGAGAAGGAAGAGGACCCTGCCCAAGAGGGCTCACAGTCCACAAGGGATTGGTGAGGACACAGTAGGTGAGGGGAGAGGACCCTGCCCATGAGGGTTCACAGTCTACAAGGGATGGGTGAGGATACAGTAGGTGAGGGGAGAGGACCCTGCCCATGAGGGTTCACAGTCTACAAGGGATTGGTAAGGATACAGTAGGTGAGGGGAGAGGACTCTGTCCATGAGGGTTCACAGTCTACAAGGAATGGGTGAGGATACAGTAAGAGAAGTGAGAGGACCCTGCCCGTGAAAGCTCACAGTCCACAAAGGATGAGTGAGGATACAGTAGGTGAAGAAAGAGGACCCTGCCCACGAAGGCTCACAGTATACAAGGGATTGGTGAGGATACAGTAGGTGAGGAAAGAGGACCCTGCCCATGAAGGCTCACAGCATACATGGGATTGTTGAGGATACAGGAGGTAAGGGGAGAGGACCCTGCCCATGAGGGCTCACAGTCTACAAGGGATGGGTGAGGATACAGTAAGTGAGAGGACCCTGCCCGTGAAGGTTCAGAGTATACAAGGGATTGGTGAGGATACAGGATGTGAGGGGAATGCTGGTCATGTGGCAGTTAAGAGGACTGGGGCTCACTTCATAGAATTCAGCATAGACGTTAAAGGGAACCAACCACCTCAGATGACGTGTATAAGCTGTTAATACATGTCCCTGGACCCTATGTACACCATTGCAGCTATGTTTTTGCTAAGAATATTGATAACAGCAAACCGAAATAAACAGTTTATAAACTTACATGATTTAGTACATGAGGGCGTCTCCCTCGGGCTTTAGTACGAGAGGGCTGTGTCTCCAGCAGCTTGAGTGGCTTTCCTCCCCCTCCCTCTCTGTTTGCAGGACGTCACTGAAGGGCGTGATATTATCTTGGTGTGGGCGGGCACGCAAGGCAGCTCCCGTCCGTGCACGTCTTCTCAGTGACTATGGAAACTATGTTTCCTCTTCTTGGGAGAAGTGAACCGGGCACTAACCTGCTGCAGATTCTTTGCAGATAACGGCGGTGTCTGGGATCCGGTGCTCTGCTGGAGAAAAACTCTTGATATTTGCAGAAAGTAGCGGCACACGGATTGGATCCAAAATTTCCGGCGTTTATTTGTGCATCAAGTTACAGGTGGTGCAGGGAGGGGGGGTGCTGAAGGTGCAACGGACCGTTTCGAGGTACTCCTCTTCCACGGGCTAGGAAGAGGAGTACCTCGAAACGGTCCGTTGCACCTTCAGCACCCCCCCCTCCCTGCACCACCTGTAACTTGATGCACAAATAAACGCCGGAAATTTTGGATCCAATCCGTGTGCCGCTACTTTCTGCAAATATGTTTCCTCTTCTGTTCACCTTCAGCCCCATACTACTTAATTTCTTACTAACTCCACTAATCCCTTCACCTAATAATGAAGTAGCCTCTCTCCCTCTATCCTACCCAGCCACCTCACCTCCTCCTCTGAGCTGTTCCTTCACATACAATCCTTTGTCTCCAGACATGCAGGCCCACCATGTGCCCTCTCCTGCTACCACCTTTTAATGCTCTCTCTGCTTCTACTACTTGCTGGTGACATATCCCCAAATCCTGGACCCCTTATCACATTTCCACAGTCATTTCTAACCTATACCCACGATCCAACACAAACTTTCTCTACCTTAATAACCTTATACCCATTCATCCAGCCCCTGCTCCCCTAGTCCATCTACCTGGAGCACTATGGAATGCATGCTCTGTCTGCAACAAACTTTTATATATCCATGACCTCTTTATCAATAAAAAACTCTCTTTCCTTGGCATCACTGAAACCTGGCTCACCCTCTCTGATACAGCATCTCCAGCTACACTTTCTTATGGTGGATTCAGTCTTTCTCACATCCCCCGCCCCAGTAAGGGTACCGTTATACAACGCAATATTGCATGCAATTTCAATGGCAATTTGCTAATTGCAGTGAAATCATGGACACATTGTTCTATTTTGTTGCCGTGTATAAATGGAACAATGTGTCCATAATATCACTGCAACCAGCAAATTGCCAGTGAAATTGCATGCAATATTGTGTTGTGTAACGGTACCCCAACAAAAATGGTGAAGGAGTTGGCTTGCTCCTGTCTGATAACTGTTCCTTTACCACAATTCCACTGCCTCCCTCCTTTACTCTCCCCTATTTTGAGGTGCATTCCATCCGCATCTATTCTCCCAGCAAACTTCAGCTGGCTGTCATTTACCGCCCCCCAGGGTCACCCTCTGCTTTTCTTGACCACTTCAGCGCCTGCCTACTTCACTTCCTTTCTGCTGACATTTCCCATTGACACTTCTCACCCAGCTGCCTCTAAACTTTTATCACTGACTACCTCCTTTGGGCTCTCTCAATGGTCCTCCGCAGCCACTCATAAAGATGGCCACATGCTGGACCTTATCTTCACCCGCCTATGTTCCCTTACTATCCTCTCAAACTCACCCCTTCCGCGTCTGACCACAACCTACTGACATTCTCTTCCCTCTCCTATCCTAATACACAACCTCCACTCTATAAACCCGCTCATTATCGCAGAAGATCTCAAATATATTGACTTACACTCATTCTCAGAGCCCATTCTCCCTCTCACAGACATAGCTTCCTTACATGACACAGATGGTGCTGCCACTCTATATAACAACTACAGCCATTGATTTGGATGTCCTCC
This sequence comes from Allobates femoralis, assembly GCA_033576535.1. Taxonomy (NCBI): domain Eukaryota; kingdom Metazoa; phylum Chordata; class Amphibia; order Anura; family Aromobatidae; genus Allobates; species Allobates femoralis. The sequence goes on along the minus strand of JARQOC010000004.1, from coordinate 55,998,448 downwards.
TCACATACAACAAAACTCGCACAAACAGGCAACCCTGGCACACCAGCCTGACTAAAGAACTGAGAAGAAATCCCACTCCACTGATCACTTCAATGTATACAAGCAGTCCCTCAGTAACTTCAAGTCCGCACTCACTGCCGCAAAACAAGTCTACTTCTCATCTCTAATAACCTCCCTTTCTCACAGTCCTAAACAGCTGCTCAAAACTTTTAATTCTCTACTCCGTCCCCCAGCACCTCCTCCCTCTCCTCTTATCTCTGCTGAAGACTTTGCCTCTTTTTTAAAGCAGAAGATTAATAACATCAGAGAAAGCTTTGATCCACTGTCCCCACAGCCTCTCCTCATAACTGCACAACCCTCCTCTTCAAAAGCCAGCTTTTCCACCATGACAGAAGTTCAGCTCTTCTCCCTTCTGTCAAGATCACACCTCACCACCAGTGCCCTTGATCCGCTGCTATCCCACCTCATTCCCAACCTCACCACAGTTTTCATCCCAACCCTAACCCATCTCTTCAACCTATCACTAACTACTGGTGTCTTCCCCTCATCCTTCAAACATGCCTTGATTACACCCATCCTCAAAAAACCCTCCCTTGACCCATCCTCTGTTCCTGGCTATCGCCCTATATCACTTCTCCACTTTGCCTCTAAACTATTGGAACAGCATGTCCATCTTGAGCTGTCCTCCCACCTTTTCTCCTGCTCCCTCTATGACTGCTTACAATCTGGCTTCCGACCGCATAACTCTACCGAAACTGCCCTAACTAAAGTTACCAATGACCTACTAACTGCCAAGAGCAAGTGACACTACTCTGTCCTCCTCCTAGACTGTCCTCTGCCTTTGACACTGTAGGCCATTCCCTCCTGTTACAGAACCTCAAATCTCTTAGTGTCACAGTCTTGGATCCCTTCATATCTACCAGACCAGACATTCAATGTCTCTCTCTCCCACACCACCTCCTCACCTTATACCCTATCTGTCGGTGTCCCCTAAGGCTTGGTTCTTGGACCCCTACTTTTCTCCATCTACACCTTTGGCTTGGGACAGCTCATGTAGTCCCACAGCTTTCAGTACCATCTCTATGCTGATGACACACAGATCTATCCTTCTGTACCTGTCTGTCCACTATTTCATCCTTCTTTTCTGCTTGATTTCTAAAACTCAACATGGACAAAACAGAATTCATCATCTTTCCGCCAACTTACTCTACCCCTCCACCAGACCCATCCATCAAAGTCAATTGCTGCTCACTCGCCCCAGTCCCGCATTCTCGGTGCCTCAGAGTGCCTTGACTCTGCCCTCTCTTTCAAGCCACATATCCAAGCCCTTGCCACCTCCTGCAGACTCCAACTCAAAAAATATTTCTTGATCAGTCACATTCCTTGACCAAGATACTGCAAAAATACTTGCATATGCCTTCATCATCTCCCGCCTTGATTATTGTAATCTCCTGCTCTCTGGCCTCCCCTCTTGCACCCTTGCACCACCCCAGTCTATCCTAAACTCTGATGCCCGACTAATCCACCTGTCTCCCTGCTATTCCCCTTTCTCTCCTCTCTGCCAAGCCCTTCACTGGCTCGCCATTTCTCAGATGCCCTGGTTCAAAACCCTAACTATGACATACAAAGCTGCCTACAATCTGTCTCCTCTGTACGTCTGCGACATGGTTTCCCGATACCTACCCTCAGGCAACATTCAATCCTCTCAAGATCTCCTCCTTTACTTACCTCTTATCTCTTCTTCCCACAACCGCATACAAGATTTCTCCCGTGCATCCACTATACTCTGGAACTCTCTACCCCAACACATCAGACTCTCGCCCACCATGGAAACCTTCAAAAGGAACCTGAAGACACACCTATTCCGACAAACCTACAACCTACAGTGAGCCTCAGTCCACCAAACCACCACACAACCAGCTCTACACTCTCCTATTGTATCCTCACCCATCCCTTGTAGACTGAGAGCCCTCGTGGGCAGGGTCCTCTCTCCTCACCTACTGTATCCTCACCCATCCCTTGTAGACTGTGAGCGCTCACCTTGTCTCCTTCTGTAACTTATGTGCCTTATATTGTTCATGTATTTGTACTTGTCTATGTATGCCTTTTCCACATGTAAAGCACCATGGAATAAAGGGCGCTATAATAATATTAAAGGGAAAAACTCACTGAAGTTTTGACACTTTTTTCTACCCTTGCATCTAGCAGATGGCTGCAGATTCCCCCAGGAGGTGACACATGCGTCCAGACACCGGTGCACAGCCCCCTGCAACCCATAACATGGGGGCGGTTTGTGGCAACCAGGCGACCAGCCATGCTAACAAGGAGGGGGCTGGTGGTGAATGCAGACACATGGACTCCACTAGGCCTCTGCCACTCACATCCAGGTGATACATATAGTGTCTGAGCAGCCTATTGGTAACGCCCCCAGACCGGGCGGGCCACTCAGCACTGAGGACATGCATCACTGTGACAGACGCCCCCTAGAGGAAAACAACCTCAACTGCAATGGATAAAAAGATGCAAGTTGACACTATAATAAATGATGTAAGGTGTCAGTTGGTATTATGGCGCCAGAATATCGTAAGCTCGTGACCCACCGTCAAGGGCCCTTACACTCACGAGTACCTAGCCACATGTATAACACATGTATAATTTAGCTTTAAGCAAAAATCACCGAATTGGTACTAAGAAATATACAGAAAAACTCACCGAAGTTTTGACACTTTTTTCTACCCTTGCATCTAGCAGATGGCTGCATCTTTTTATCCATTGCAGCCATCAATTGAACCAACACAAGATTCTTCAGATGTAGATTGGAATCATCAACGCCAAGAACAGTACAGAAAAGTACAAGAAAGTGTTGAAAGAAATCTAAATCACAGCAGAAGCAAACAAGAGCATGATTTCAATAAGCACGCTTCAGCAGAACCCTTAACAACAGGTGAACTAGTACCGTATATACTCGTGTATAAGCCGACCCGTGTATAAGCCGACCCCCCTACTTTTGCCCCCAAAAACTGGGAAAACTTATTGACTCGCGTATAAGCCGAGGGTGGACTCCAGCACAGGTATACAGCCCCCAGCAGTGTGGTATATACAGCAGCAGCCCCAGTGGTAGTATACAGCAGCAGCCCCAGTGGTAGTATACAGCAGCCCCAGAGGTATATACAGCCCCATATGCAGCCCCAGATGTATATGCAGCCCCAGAGGTATATGCAGCCCCATATGCAGCCCCAGAGGTATATGCAGCCCCATATGCAGCCCCAGAGGTATATGCAGCCCCATATGCAGCCCCAGAGGTATATGCAGCCCCATATGCAGCCCCAGAGGTATATGCAGCCCCATATGCAGCCCCAGAGGTATATGCAGCCCCATATGCAGCCCCATAGGTATATGCAGCCCCAGAGGTATATGCAGCCCCATATGCAGCCCCAGAGGTATATGCAGCCCCATATGCAGCCCCAGAGGTATATGCAGCCCCATATGAAGCCCCATAGGTATATGCAGCCCCAGAGGTATATGCAGCCCCATATGCAGCCCCAGAGGTATATGCAGCCCCATATGCAGCCCCAGAGGTATATACAGCAGCAGCAGCCCCAGCCCCAGGGCTGTATACAGCAGCAGCAGCCCCAGCCCCAGGGCTGTATACAGCAGCAGCCCCAGGGCTGTATACAGCCGCAGCCCCAGGGCTGTATACAGCCGCAGCCCCAGGGCTGTATACAGCCGCAGCCCCAGGGCTTTATACAGCAGCAGCTCCAGCCCCAGGGCTGTATACAGCAGCAGCAGCCCCAGCCCCAGGGCTGTATACAGCAGCAGCAGCCCCAGCCCCAGGGCTGTATACAGCAGCAGCCCCAGGGCTGTATACAGCAGCAGCCCCAGGGCTGTATACAGCCGCAGCCCCAGGGCTGTATACAGCCACAGCCCCGGAGGTATACAGGCCCCCCATCAAGTTCCAGGGCCCCCCCCCCACTTGCGCGCCAGCCTGTAAGGTAAATTCATACTTACCGGTGTCCAGTCGCGCCGCCCGCAGCTGCCGACATGACGATTCCGGGCTCCATTCAGCGTCTTCCCGCGGCTTCCTGTAGTCGCGGGCAATGACGTCATTGCCCGCGACTACAGGAAATGCGGAAGACGCTGAATGGAGCCCGGAATCGTCATGTCGGCAGCTGCGGGCGGCGCGACTGGACACCGGTAAGTATGAATTTACCTTACAGGCTGGCGCGCAAGTGGGGGGGGGGGCCCTGGAACTTGATGGGGGGCCTGTATACCTCCGGGGCTGCGGCTGTATTTTTTTTTTTTTTTTCATATACCGTATATACTCGCGTATAAGCCGAGGGGGGACTTTTCAGCCCAAATTTTGGGCTGAAAAACTCGGCTTATACGCGAGTATATACGGTACTTAAAAGAAAAAGGAAAACCAATAAACTAGATGATAATTGGGAAGCAGAACCTTACACAGTAATGCCGTCAAGATATGACAACTCCAAAACATGTAATCAGTAAGGATAAAGGAAGAACAACTGCAACTGTATCCAGAGACCATTTAAAGAGATGTCCAGAACAGTTAAAACCTCAAGAAACAGGTTATCCTTCAATAACAGTTGAAGAACCAAAAGAAAACCTAGTCCATACAGAAATTGGAGACTTACCAGCCGACTGGTCTCAATGAAATGGAGCATTTATCATACCAGTTATCTCGTTCTACCAACCTGTAGAAGATCAGATACCAATTCAACCCGTTCAAGAAGAACCAGAACAAATGCAAGAAATGCAGCCTGTTATACCGGAACCTGAGATTCCTATAATCGGTGAACCTGCTAGTCTCACAGTAAGACAAAGAACTCACAGACAACTACCTACATTACCACCTTTAACAGAGGATAGTCCAGTAGAGAGATTACACACCTACTATGGAATTCCACAATCACGTAGGTCAAATAGAGGAAGAGAAAGCGCATGCACTACACCAATAGCAGATACAGACACGCCAATACTACGCAGATCCACACGTAGTACACAAGGACAAACCCCAAATAGATATCGAGAGTGGGTTTAAAATGTAAGATGCCATAATAATACCCGTTAACACAGTGTAAATAGTGACCTTTGTCCTTAAGTGTAAAAAGTAGTGTACAGAAGGGTGGAAGAACTGGGCCCTGTCCCAAGTATACTAAGTTGGGGACAAAAAGTGCCTGGGTAGTGCAAGAAGGTTAGACCTGGTCTCCTAAGCAGAGACACCCATAGGGAATTTGTGTAAAGTTTAAAATGTATACCCGTGAATGTGTTTAAGCCATCAGAGACTTTACTGCTGGACTTTACCCTTTTCCCGTTTACTTAAACCCGGACAATAGTCACAGGACTGGTGTGACAAAAACTTCTTTTTCCCTTTTTCCCTAGCCTGCGGCAGGTGGACTAGTGCCGTATGGACTGCTTTTCTATGTTTTCCCTTTCTTTTTCAGTGATTTTTGTAGATTTTCAATTTAAGACTCTGTAAATACCTGTTATTAAATGTATATAAAATGTTTGAATTGTTTAACCGTGGCCGGGACTCCGGTTTAGACAGGCAGTAGCTTCTTCCTCCTTGTCACGGATGGACCGCGCCTGCCGGTAGTGGGGCCCGGTTGAGTGCAGATCAAAAAGTTGAAGACGTCTTATGGGAACAGATTAAGGGGTTAATTTGTCGTGACGCCACCTATGAGTGTTTTGATAAGTCGTACCGACGCTGCGGGGCCTCCGGGGGATGGATTGCAGCAAGATGGAACGTTCCCCACAGGCTAAGCGATGATCCCCGGAGGCTGGAGCTGCTCAAGATGTTGTGCGGCAGCTGCGGTTACCTTGCAGTGCGGACAGACAGTTCATAAGAAAGCAAGGACACTGTAAGTCTCTGTAACGGGTGCCTTACTGTAACCAGCAGGCAATACATGGCATACAGTTTGTGGGTAGCAGACCGGGTGGACTCAGCAGTGATAGGTGTCCCTCAGAGATCCGCGGTGTTCCTCCATTCTAACTAAGTAAGTTGCCGTTGTCGCCCAGGAATATCAGGTCGGGTACAGGGAGGCTGCTTGAATGCCCTATCCGGGGTATAAGTTCCGGATGCTTTGGGGAGCCTTGGGTCCCTTGGTGGGTACACCGCTAGTTAGACGACTGGATTTGGCGGTGGTGGGGTGCTCCTGTAAAGCGGCTCCTCCACTCTTCTGGTTCGCATAGCAGAGCTGAACTGCTGCTAGCTTCGGTACCAGCAAACCGGCTGTAGATGGGCATGGGATGATTTTGGACCCGCACTTTGAAGCCCGTAGATCGGTTGGTAATGCACCGGGAGTAATGGTGCTCAACCGTGGTGACGGTAGGGAGATGGCCGGTAGAAGATGGCCAGGGGGCCGCACGGGACTGTGCGAGCCCCCTCTCCTAGTTTGCAGAGCTGGGGAACTGCAGAGGCCTTCTAGGTTGCTGTTACACCTTCAGCCCTCGAACTCCAACTGTTCTAAACTTTCCACTACACACTACCCTTGCACTCCGCCCACCAGGACCTTGATTGGCCCTCTATGCTAAGTGATGCATGCAGGGTATGAATCTCTGAGTTAACCATATGACTGCTGGGTCAGAGAATATTCCTGCTGCATTTATGGCTGCAATACCCTCCTGTGACGCACTCGTTGCGGGGCGCCACATAAAGAAAACTTTTCCTCAGTCTGGGAGAACTGAAGTTAACTAAGGGAGAATGTGGCACCCTGGTGGGGCACCACAGAAACTCTTAGGACACAGATGGGAAAGTACACAGCAAGCAGACCTCACTAACACAACAACACCTTTTACCCCAGGCCTGTAGGGGGAGCTCCACTGGTTGCCTTAAGCCAGTTCCCCTAATAAATACGGGTCCTGGAGGGAGAAACTGCGGAGTGTGCAGTCACTTGAGAACTGTAAACAGCTAGGAGAGCTGACCTGGTACTGGTGCCACACTAGGCCCATACCAGCACACCGGGAAAGTGGTAGACCCTTGCAACAGGGGTCATAGGAACAGGAGTAAATACCGAAGAGGGGCAGAGGAGTCACTTTGACTCACCCTAACAAGTCCAGTCACTGGGTCCAAGCTGCAGTAGCCATAGCGCAGGCTGTAAGAAACCAGCTGTAGAGAAACCAGCACCACAACAAGGGAATTTAGCTCTCTGGACGTCCGAAGCACCCCAGATGAGGCCGGAGTCGAGAAGTCGACAGCATTCCTTTATAGTGCCCTCAGTGCAGCAAACTCGGGTGTAACCTGTCACACTAACAAGTGCAACTCTGGTTTGGTTGGATTTCACATCCACTGGACCCACTAGAAGCTACGTACACCAGGAAGCCTATACCACTGCTTGCTGTGGAACATCCAGAAGTGTCTACTTCATCCCCTGGTCGAGTGTACCTGTCAACACAGTAAAAGGTACGAAAAGACTTTATGTGTCCGTACATTCTTTCCGGATTAATACTAAATTACCAGAGCTGCCGTATTCCACTCAGTGCAGCTCCTGGCCCCGGGGACTACTCCTCATCCTGTGGGGAGCATCCCATCTAGCTGCCGCACATCCCCCGGAAGCCCAAGCAGGGCTGGTGCCATCACCGGACACCCACTGGTGGCGTCATGAGAAAATAAGACTTTATTCCACACACCCCTAACCCGTCCATTTGACCACCGGGCCCCACAGCCTCAGGCACGGAACCGTGACAGTGAAGCAGCGCCTGAGACCTGAGAACCCAGCTACTGTGAGTCATTTCTTGTGACATTCATGTACACCAGCCATGAAGATCCGTGCACGCACATTGATGTCTGCGAACATACCTTGGTGGGCTGTACTATTTTGGATTTTGTGGTGAGGTGATGCATCTTTTTCTTTTTATTCAATTTTGAAGCATTTAAAATGACATTAATAATAATAGTACCAACTACTCATGAACAAGCATTCCTGGGTATGCTATATACCCAATAAATATGCAGTGTAAACAGGCTGTCAATCACCCTGTGAATGAGACCAAAGCATCATTCTCGGCAACACATGGTCCTATATAAACAGGACATGTGCTGCCGAACACAATAATATTCTGCGCTCACAGGACAATCTACAGTATTACTAATCATTGTGTGCAAATTAAAAGGTGGTCGAATTACGTAAACTATTAAACAGCTGCTGATCTGTCGGCGTTTCCCCATCATCCAGTGTAATCAAACCCCTAGAGCAGGCGATACTCATCAATGAGGCCTCTTGCTCCACAGGGTCATGGTAGCCGAATCTAAGCTCAAAAGAGAAGAAAAAGGGGCCCATTATAGAAACGTTTAGGAACTTTAAGGCAGCAAATCTTGGTGATCCTTCCATCCTACTGAGTTACATTTCTTCATAGCGGCTATTGGAGTTGGAAACATGTATAATCTTGTAGCTGCCGTGGAGGCCAGATGAGCTCTTTGTATCTGTGTCTCTATATAAGCTGGAGCAAGACTGTACACAATACAGCATCAGGTTACAGCCTCCAGATGTGTGCACAACAGGCGGTGGTGGTGGACGCCTCTACACTATGGTCTAGGCGGACTTGTCACTATTAATCTCTTAGGCGGCCGTCACACACTGCGATTTTGTGAGGAACTCAATAACGATGTCAGTGGTGCGCGCTTGTGGACAACATCGTTAGTGAGGTGTCACATGTATAGATAATGTTCAGGACACAGCAGCGATGTTACGTGCAGGGATCGTTCGCACAACCAGCGACTGATGTTTGTCAATGTTGTGAATAGGAGAAATCATAAAGGAGGTCGTTATCGCGGTGTCACACAGAACGATGCAGCAGATTGCATGATCGACATCGTCTGATTTGGGATCCGGATCTCATATCTGCGATGAACGATCAGACACTTATCGCTTGTAAGATCGACGTGTCACACGCAACAACGTCATTAAGCGACTGAAAATCTGTGACGTTTCAGCTATACTTTACAGATATCGTAGCGCGTGACGGCCCCCTTATACTAATACTTAAAAAGTTAAGAGGATCAGTCTATCCCACTCTGAAGTCAGTTATGAGACGGCTGAGAAGGTGGGACCATGGTGGTGAAACGGGGATGGCTTGGTTGTGTGACAAGGACTTTTGATATGATAGATAGATAGATAGATAGATAGATAGATAGATAGATAGATAGATAGACACAAAAAAGCTGCACAGCACTCAAGATACAATGTGAACTGGTGCAAGCTGCGATGCTGGAATAAACAAACAGGGAACATTCACTGCAGCACTCGTTACTACCAATTATGTATATCCTAATAAGCAGTTTATTTTGAGAAAAAAATTTAAGAACGTACTTTTTTCAAAAAACTCAATATTCACATGTTATTATTTACTAATGTTCTTGGAACATATATTGGCCAATATCTGTTTGCCCATCAACCACTTACAAGGTGACCTTAGATATTTTTTCTCGAATATAAACTGCTTATTAGCATATACATAATTCGTAGTAATTGAGTGTTGCAGTGAATTTTCCCTGTTTAGATAGATACAAAGAAAAAAATGTCTCAGCAGCACACAGCTACTACCAATATCGTACATATGCTAACAAGCAAAAAATGAAAAAAATTTTTAAAAAGTACGTTTTTTCCAAAAAATCATTACTCTTAATTTTTTTATTTTCTGGGGGTCTTAGTACATACATTGGCCAATGTCTGTTTGTTCACAAACCACGTCACGGTGCCCCCAGGTCTGATGAGTCCTGCGCTGACATCCCTATTATCCTTTTCCTCCCTGTCCCTGTCCCATCTCAACCTTAGACCACCTGTGGGTGATGAGGGTGCTAAGTGCAGTCATGGAGCCAGCAACTCATATCTGATGGTGGGTTTACACACACCAACGTATCTGTCTAACTCTGAACAACTTGCTGGTTGCAGTGAATCATGGACACATTGCTCCATTTTGTGGCTGTGTACAAATGGAACAATGTGTCCATGATTCACTGCAACCAGTAAGTTGTTCAGAAGTTGACAGATAAGTGGTGTTGTAAAGTGGCCATTATACACAAGCAAAAGAATGCACAGCACTCAAGACACGCATTAGTGTATGGCAGCCAACTGGCGTTGTAGGGTGTAAAATGAATAATTATTTAAAAAAAAAAACGCGTGGGGATTCGCAGCATTTTTAAGTCTAGCCGATGAAAGCAGCCCGCAGCGCCCCTGAAAATGGCGCATTAATAATAAGCGCCATTTCCAGGCGCCTTACCGGGCTCTTCCAGCGGCCCTGGTGGCGGTGGCACGCTGGGTAATAAAGGGGTTTAATACCAGCTTTGTTATACAAGCTGGTATTAAGCCCGAGATTAACTCTGCTGTGACCACGGCTGCAGTATGAGCGGCGCATATACCAGCCGCGGTCACAGCAGAGTTAACTCTCTGCTTACCAGCGCTGCAGTGATCGGTAAGCAGGGAGTTAAAGCCAACAGTTTATGAATGAGTCGTGGCGCTGTGCTGTCGGCACTGCTGAAGCGTTGCTATAGTAACCGATAGTTTGGTTACTATAGCAACGGGGCCGGCGGTGACGTCACCGCTTAATGCTCACAGCCTCACTGACTCATCACACAGCAGGGGAGCGCATTTCCGCCCCCTGTGGTGTGATGTAGTAGAGCTGAATGAGTTCAACAAGAAGAAGAAGGAAGACAGAAGACAGAAAAGAGAAGAAAGAAGAGAGAAGACCTGGATCTTTGGAGGGATATGCGGTGGTAGTAAAGATGGAGTCCCTAATGGTGTCTGTGTCTTATTTGTAATAAATAATTTTTCTCTGTGTGGTGTTTTTTTAACCCTTTATTGGAGATTCTTAGTGGCCGGGTCAAACCTGGCCTGACATTAAGAATCTCGGGCTTAATACCAGCTTGTATAACAAAGCTGGTATTAACCCCTTTATTACCCAGCGTGCCACCGCCACCAGGGCCGCTGGAAGAGCCCGGTAAGGCCTGGAAATGGCGCTTATTATTAATGCGCCATTTTCAGGGGCGGCTGCGGGCTGCTATTCTTTAGCGTGGGGGGCCCTATAACAATGGGCCCTCACCCCGCTGAGAATACCAGCCCTCAGCTGCCTAGTTTTACCTTGGCTGGCATGGAAAATAGGGCGGAGCCCACAGCATTTTTTTTTTGCCAGCCAAGGGGAAATTAAGCAGCTGAGGGTGGCAGCTCGCAGTTTGCCTGCTTTCATCGGGCTAGACTTAAAAATGCTGCGAAGCCCCACGCGTTTTTTTTTTAAATAATTATTTATTTACACCCTACAACGCCAGGTGTTGTACCAAGCAGAATCACTGTCCAGATTGAGAAAATCAAGTCTGATTACAACAGCCAATCACAGAGGCTTCCCAGAGTGTGAGCTCCTGTGATTGGCTGTTAGTTTGACAGTGCAGTGAATATGTAATGAGCTTAATAGGCGGCCCCGGAAGTAACAGCGGGAGCCTATTAAACATGATTTAGCTATTGTAGCATGGTGCTACAAACTCGCACCGTGTGCTGTATGGGGGCGAGATTTTCTCACATCTGTGATTTGTAAATCGCACATTACTCGCTATTACTCGCTTCCCCATTCATTAACATTGGACTCACTAGACTCGCAACGAGTAGCGAGTCCCGGGCTCGGACTCGCTAGAGTCAAGTGATTCCGAGTAATTTAGGACTCGCCCATCACTAGTTCTGATGTGTGAATCTTTCTCAATCAAATTCACACTTCAAAACCGAAACCTTTCCACTGTTACTATACGCTAATAAACCACTGGTGTTCTGCCTTCATCTATTTTTTTTTACTCTAGATAGATAGATAGATAGATAGATAGATAGATAGATAAAGACATGGCAGATAGATAATAGATAGAAATAGAAGATAGATGATATATAGATGCATAGATAATAACAAATATTATATAGGTATGTGATAGATAGATTATATATAGATATTATATAGATACATAGATGCATAATAGATATGATATATATAGGTGATACATAGCAGATAGATACTACATAGATACATAGATGATATATAGATAGAAAAACTAAATATATAATAAATAGATAATAGATTGATAGACAGAAAGATACATAGATACATTGATAAAAGATATATACCGTATATACTCGAGTATAAGCCGACCCGAGTATAAGCCGAGGCCCCTAATTTTGCCCCCCAAAAAATGGGAAAACTTATTGACTCGAGTATAAGCCTAGGGTGGAAATTCAGCAGCTACTGAAAAATTTCAAAAATAAAAATACATTAATTGAGGCATCAGTAGGTTAAATGTTTTTGAATATTTATTTCAAATAATTATGGACTTGCGGTCAGGTGTGGCGAGTGCCGGATCTGCTGGACTGGACTAGCCACACCTGACCGCAGGGAATGATCGGGGCTTGCTGCAGGCTTGCCGCAAATGAGCCACTGCAGATGCGGCAAAGCTGCCAGATCTGCCGCAAATAGGTAGAAACGCTGATGTGAAATCAGCTTAAATTTACGGTACCTCAGTATTCATATTTCCCTCACCATTCAATAACTGTAATCCTATCCCCTGCTCTATTATTACCATACTATCCCTCAGAATTCATCTTTCCCTTGCTCTATTCATCTTTCCCTAAACATCCATCTAACCCTATAACATGTTAAATTATTCCTTTCTCTCACTATTCATATTTCCCATGCTCCCCTGCTCTATTATGGTATACAGTACTTGTAATGCTTGAAATGATGCCTCACCTCATTCCTGTTTTACAGTGAGGCTGTAATTAAGATCCTCTTTTTACTGTGGGCAGGCGTCAGGGCGCAGGGTGCAGGGAGGGATGCAGCGGTGAGATCCGGCAGAGGGATTCAGCGGAGGGATCTGGCAAAACTACAGCATGATGCAGCGGAGGGATCCAGGCCGCAAGATTTTGAACAGGTGGCAGGAGGACGGAGGTAACAGGCGCGGGGATCCTGGAGCGGGGATCCAGGAGCGTGGATCCTGGAGCGGGGGTCCAGGAGCAGGGGTCCAGGAGCGGGGATCCAGGAGCGTGGATCCTGGAGCGGGGGTCCAGGAGCAGGGGTCCAGGAGCGGGGATCCTGGAGCAGGGATCCAGGAGCGTGGATCCTGGAGCGGGGGTCCAGGAGCAGGGGTCCAGGAGCGGGGATCCAGGAGCGTGGATCCTGGAGCGGGGGTCCAGGAGCAGGGGTCCAGGAGCGGGGATCCTGGAGCGGGGATCCAGGAGCGGGGATCCCGGAGTGGGGATCCAGGAGCGGGGATCCAGGCGCGGGGATCCAGGAGCGGGGATCCAGGCGCGGGGATCCAGGCACCAAGATCCAAGTTGGACGGAGGTAACCGACGGGATCCGGGCGCACGTTAATGAGTGGGTGGTGGGAGGAAACCATGTAAAAAACTGGATTACAGAGGAAAGTGGCGGGGGGGGGGGGTAGAAGAGCGATCTGGGAGTAAGCACAGGCAGGCTGCTGACTGGACTTGAGTATAAGCCGAGGGGGACTTTTTCAGCCAAGAAAATGGGCTGAAAAAGTCGGCTTATACTCGAGTATATACGGTAGATATTCTGGAATGAAGCCTTTATTCAGAATTATTAACAGGTAGACGTTACATCCCCTCTGGACACGGTTTTGCCAGAGAGAAGAATGTTCTTTTTCCTGATGGATGAATACATATGATACATATGAAACGGAAACATGGATATAGAGATATTGTACATATGAAGGAAATGATCTATCTCTCTATTATCTATCCAGGCATTTATCTTTTGATCATCTATCTATCTATCCATCTATCTATCTATCTATCTATCTATCTATCTATCTATCTATCTATCTATCTATCTATCTATCTATTTATCTATCTGTCTATCTATCTATGAAAACAGGCAGCACTAAAAAAAAGTGCAATAAAGTGTGGAGTAAATACAGTAAAGTGTGCACACAGCTGGAATTTTTTTAGTGCTGGCTGTTTTCTTTTTCCTAGATATTTTGTTTTGGACAGGGCAATTTAAGAGCTTTGCTCTTTTTTATAAGTATTGATTTAATCTTTCATTTAAACAATCTTTTCTTAATTGTGGTTCCTCCATCACACACGCTGGATATAACCGCTAATAATATAGACAGTATTCTCATTAAATAAACGCATACATCCCCACCGCCTCATGTTAGTGTGTGGCCGGCGTCCCGGAAGTGACATTGACCGTGCATTGGCTCAAATAAGCGCCATTTTAGAGTCTATGCACTTGCGCAGATGCTTCTACCCTCTTTTGCCAACCAGACAACCACAGGCGGAGCCGCATACTGTGTGTTACTAAAATTAACCTCCGATGTCCCGGGTGTTAATAAAGTGCAATGTGCGAGTCTATTTAGTATTAGTATACTTAAAGTGTGCCATCATTTATATTAAAATCTTGCATAGATAAATAGTAAATTACCGGTATTGGGTTATTTTACCTAGTCCCTCAAAGGGAGCCACTTTTAACATAGTAACATAGTAAGGCTAGCTTCACATTAGCGTTTGCAAGCACAGCAGACCGAACGCAGCCAACGCTTGCGCACTGCGTTCCTATGTTTAACATGGGAAAGCATGTGCCTGCGTTCGGTTGCGTTTGCGTTCGGATGAGCACAATTTGTGCACCCTCCGAGCGCACTCCGACGCAGCATGTTGCATTTTTTGTGCGGTCGCGGGCACTTGTTTTATCTACAAGCGCCCACAAGCGCACAAACCATGCATTGAAGGCAATGGATCCACAGTGTCCTACGCATGACAGCGCAGGAGAACGCTACAGATCTCATTGAAATCTCTCCCGATGGCCGCCGTTGATCAGCGTGAAAAGTTACACCAAGTTAGTGAGTAAAACATATACTGCTTACAGGATACTGAGTAAGTTCCTAGAGGACTACATTTAATTTATAATCTACATTCAATCCTCTTGGTTTTAGAGTCCCAAGTCGCGTTATCCATCTCAATTCTTTTTCTTTTAATAGTTTTACCCTATCTCCACTTCATCTCATCTGTGATACCATGTCTATAATTCGACATGTCAAATCTCTCTCATCATAGTTGCAACTTGGGCCATTGGGCCAGGGCCATTTTTCGATCGTTGGTCTCCCGCTGGATGGCCAGCATCAGCGGGTGTAACAGCAGGAGACCAACGATCATCAACATCCCAGTGCCGCACAGTACACGCTTGGAGCTGGTAACCAGGGTAAACAGCGGGTAACTAAGCAGAGTGCTGCACTTAGTTACCCGCTGTTTACCCTGGTTACCAGCTCCCAGCGTGTACTGTGCGGCGCTGCACAGCACACGCTGGGAGCTGGTAACCAGGGTAAACAGCAGGTAACTAAGTGACTCACCATGGCCGGGACTCCGGTTTAGACAGGCGATGCTTCCTTCCTCCTTGTCACGGGTGGACCGCACCTGCCGGTAGTGGGGCCCGGTGTAGTGCAGATCAAAAGTTGAAGACGTCTTGGTGGAACAGATTAAAGGGGTTTTTAATTTATTCGTGACACCACCTATGAGTAGTTCGGTAAGGGCTACCGACGCTGCGGAACCTCCAGGGGATGGATAGCAGCAAGATGGAACGCTCCCCACAGGCTGAGCGGTGATCCCCGGAGGCTGGAGCTGCTTAAGATGTTGTGCGGCAGCTGCGGTTACCTTGTAGTGCGGACGGACAGTTCATAAGGAAGCACGGACACAGAAAGTCTCTGCAACGGGTCTTTACTGTAACCAGCAGGCAGTAAATGGTATACAGATTACAGGTAGTAGACCGGGTGGACTCAGCAGTGATGGTGTCCCTTAGAAATCCGCAGTGTTCCTCCATTCTAACTAATTGGTTGCCAGTGTCGCCCAGGAATACCAGGTCGGGTACGGGGAGGCTGCTTCAATGCCCTATCCATGATGTACGTTCTGGATGTTTTGGGGAGCCTTGGATCCCTCAGTGGGTACACCGCTGGTTAGACGACTGGAAGTTGGCTGGTGGTGGGGTGCTCCTGTGAAGCTGCTCCTCCACGCTTCTGGTTCGCGTAGCAGAGGTGAACTGCTGCCAGCTTCGGTACCAGTGAACCGGCTGTGAGTTGTGGGCACGGGAGTCTTTTGGGAACCCGTGTGAATGATGCCCAATCCCGGTTGGTAAGGCCTCAGGTGCTGACACCCGACCGGTGACGGCCCGGGGGCTGCACGGGGTGCGGAGCCCCCGCTGCTCTCCAAGTTCTAGTTCTCGACTCTTCTTGACTTCGTTCTAGACTACTCTGTCTGTTCTAAGTGTCTGTTCTCCTACACTTCCCTAGCACTCCGCCCACCAGGACCTAGGATTGGCCCTCTGTTCTAGGTGATGCATGCAGGGTTGGATTTCTGAATTAACCAGATCACTGCTGTGTCAGAGAATATTGCGGCTGCTTTTATGGCTGCAATACCCTCTTGTGACGCACTCGTTGCGGGGCGCCACACTAGCGCAGCGCTCTGCTTAGTTACCCACTGTTTACCCTGGATACCAGCGTTCTCGCTGGTCCTGATCGCTGGGGAGTCTGCCTGTGTGACAGCTTACCAGCGAGCAGATAACGATGTCCCAGCAACCCCCATTGTTGGTGGGATCACTGGGACATTGTTATGTATAAACCGGCCCTTAGCCCCTATCTAATGCTTGGGGACTGGTAAATCCATACTGTGCTGACTCATCCTTATCTTAAATTCAAGTGTTGTTTCACCTACATAATACAATTTACAGGGGCACTGTCTTTCTCTCTTTCACCCTCTCTCCCCCTCTCTCTTTTTCTTTTTCTCACTCTCTCATTCTCCCTCTCAATCTTTCTTTCTC
The DNA here is from genome assembly GCA_033576535.1 of Allobates femoralis. Taxonomy (NCBI): domain Eukaryota; kingdom Metazoa; phylum Chordata; class Amphibia; order Anura; family Aromobatidae; genus Allobates; species Allobates femoralis. The sequence continues at coordinate 55,981,643 of JARQOC010000004.1, read as the reverse complement.
TCTTTATTTCTCTCTCTTTCACCCTCTCTCCCTCTTTTTCTCTGTCTCAATCTCTCTCCCTCTTTATATTTATTTATATATAGTATATGTTTGTACTTATTCAGAAATGTACTTAAAAGAACCTTATACTTACTAATATAATATTAAACTAAATTGAGTACAAAAAATACATAAATCGATATCTGCTGAAACCCTGGATTATGGAGGTAACCTTATCTAGAATCGTTGGTTTTAGGGTAGAAAGCGGCACCTTTGTGGAGACACCATGCAGAGACCCATGAGTTGTCTTTAGGTGCAAAATGCAAACCTATAGTTCACCCTATATAATGTACAGGTCCAGGCACTTACTATATTCATTTGCATTACACTTGTTTTTTGAATAGACCGAAATGGATTCTATAACAGATTACACAACAATTTTATTTATTTTAACATGTTCTAAAATATTCCGTACCCAAAACAGATTTTATCATTAACATCAGCGACAAAACAGAAACTGCCGCTGCGATCTCCCAATTTATTGTCCGTTGATATTAATGTAAAAACTCAACAGATTTGTCACCGTCTTCCGTTTCATGACAGTATTTATTCATTCCCCTGTGCACAAGCTTTACTGAGACAGAAAAAAGTAGAAGCCTCCTACCAGATATAGCCTTTGTTAGCACACAGTGAAAGGAAATAAAACATAGAATTAAAACAGAATAAAATAAAAAATAAAGTTCTGAAACAATAGTTGAATGATTTGGTAACAAGGATCCATAAATATATATTTTTTAAATAAATATATTTTTATTCTTACAAAAAAAAGTTACTTTAAGTTACTAAACCATTAGAAAGTTTTATTTTATTTTAAATTTAAATTTTTAATCTCTATCAAGTTCCATGAAATTATCAACAATGTCTCCAAAACCAGGTAGCATAGATAGAAAGATTAAAAAAAAAGCTCTGTAATAATTAAGTGGAAGGGTACCCACCGTAAGGGTACCTTTACACGCGGCTACATTTCTAGGGTGGCTACAGGTAACTTACTGGTTGCAGTGAAATCATGGAGAGATTATTCCATTTGTACACAGCAACAAGATAGAACCTTGTCTCCATGATTTCACTGCAACCAGTAAGTTACCTGTAGCCACCCTAGAAATGTAGCCGCGTGTAAAGGTACCCTTAGGGTTATGTGGTGTTCTGGAATTTCCATGCGTCCGCTCTGTTCTCCAGTGCAAAAGACTTAAGCATCTCCGCATGAGAAATTGACATTCTGCAGATATGAAACCCCGGTGAAGAGTACTCCGGTCCTCAAGGGTGCGAGGCAGCGAGACGGCTAGCACAAAGTGTGACCGATACACTGCACTTGCTGGCTAGCAGCGTTCACCTTCACCCATCTTTACAGGAGGGGGACTCTTCAGAAACCGGGGTAGGGGCTGTATTGTCTCAAGGTCCTAAAACATTGACCAACTTGAGGCCAAGTGCATATTTCTCTAGGAAATGTTTGTCTGCTGAGATAAATTATGATAATGGGAATTAAAAGTTGCTCGTAGTCAAATTAGCTTTTGAAGAATGGAGACATTTTTGGAGGGAGCTATTAATCAATCACAATTGTGATGAATCATAAAAATTGCGTGACCCCAACATGGTCCTTATACTTCTCTGGATTCAATCTTTCTATCACATTCAGGTCGGGGACCAAGATTGTGAGGGTTGACGCTTCGTCATGAAGGCTTGATTCCGTTTCTCCTCCAGAACCTCCATCCTTCATTCTTCCTCAGGGTATTGTGGTTTCTATAGTATCCTCAGAGTTGGAAACAAAGATCTATGAAGCCCGTCGTTGGCTCCTTCTGCTACTCCAGGGTCCAAATTATTTGTTCCTGTACCTGAGATTACTTCTGTTCAGGAATTTCAGGATTCCTTTTTAAGTGGTCACCCTGGGGTCACAGCTACACACAAAGCTATCACTAAAATCTTTTGGTGGTCATCTATATATAATTGGGGTTTGCTTTGTAATTTTCCTCTGCTTAGACCCTGAAACCAACGGTACGGTACCTTCCGTTTCAGTCTCTAATTGTCCTGCTTTTTAACGCATTCTTTTGTCGATCCTTCACAATAGAGCTTACCAGTTTCCCGCTGCTTGCTTCCGGGGCCGCTCATTAAAGTGTAAATGTCATTTCATTGAAAGAAAAAAAACAATACTGCACTGGTTGTTAATGATGGGCCACATAGCAGCTAAGATAATGCTTTTTTTTGCCATATGACGTATTTTCTCACATTTTCAGTGCTGTTTGAGCAAGGCTATATATAGTCCCTGTCTCACGTGTCAATGTCTCAGCGATCCAACCAACGATCCGACTTGACCTACATCGCTTGAACGTCATTCAATGATCGTTAGTGAAATGTCACACGTACAGATATCGTTAACGACGCTGCAATAATTCCATGACAAGCAAACGATGCTTGTGGTCGTTAAATTGTCTTTGTCCTTCAGTTCAAAATAGGCGAGGTCGTTAACAACATCGTCATCGAGGTGTCACACACACTCATGCTTCAGATTGGACGAATGATCATTATCTGGTTTGTGATCCGGTTCACTAACCTACGATGAGCGATCTGCCCGATTATCGTTGATGGATGTACATGTCACACTGAACGACATTGTTACGACGTCGTTTGAACGACTGAAAACCCGTGACGTTTTAATGATATCGTTACCGGTATCGTTGTGTGAAACGGGGCTTTAAGTGACACCAGAGAAGGGGTCAAGAGAGATCCTGAGCTGTGTGGAGAGCCTGCAGACAAGGTGTTAACTGAGATTGTGACAGATCTTTCCTTGGCACAAACTACCGTATATACTCGTGTATAAGCCGACCCGTGTATAAGCCGACCCCCCTACTTTTGCCCCCAAAACCTGGGAAAACCTATTGACTCGTGTATTAGCCGAAGGTGGACCCCAGCACAGGTATACAGCCCCCAGCAGTGTGGTATACAGCAACCTCCCCAGTGGTATATACAGGCCCCAGCAGTATTACAGAAGCCTCCCCAGTGGTATATACAGACCCCAGCAGTATTACAGCAGCCTCCCCAGTGGTATATACAGACCCCAGTGGTAATGCAGCAGCCCCAGTGGTAATACAGCAGCCCCAGTGGTAATACAGCAGCCCCAGGGGTAATACAGCAGCCCCAGGGGTAATACAGCAGCCCCAGGGGTATATACAGCAGCCCCAGGGGTATACAGCAGCCCCAGGGGTATATAGCAGCCCCAGGGGTATACAGGCCCCCAAATGCTGGCACTAGCCCCCCCTGTGTGGTAAGGACCCCCTGCTGCTTAACTTTCCATTCTGGTCTCCTGCACTTCACCGCGCCGGTCTTCTGTGCTCCGTCCTCCATGCTCCCGTCCGGCTGCATCCGGGATCCCCGGCCGTCGCAGTTACGATGACGTCATTGTGCGACGGCCGGGGATCCCGGATGCAGCCAGACGGGACTCGGAGCATGGAGGACGGAGCACAGAAGACCGGCGGTGCAGAAGACCGGAGATGGTAAGTTAAGCAGCAGGGGGGGCCCTTACCACACAGGGGGGCGAGTGCCAGCATTTGGGGCCATTACCGTATTGACTCGTGTATAAGCCGAGGGGGGAACTTTTCAGCCCAATTTTGGGCTGAAAAACTCAGCTTATACACGAGTATATACGGTAGTTTGACCTGATCTTGAACTCTGACGTTGCTTAGCAATTGTGCTGTATCCTGAGCCTAATCAGATACATTATTGCTCTAGTTACATTCCTGTATTCAGTGTGAAGACGGATCTGACTCAGAATGAAAATATAACTGCTTCACATACAGTGCACTGGGGACACCTTGTAGAAGGTTTATGAATGGTTTGCAACCAGAATTTTCTGATGAAGTATAATAGGAATGTTTATTAAAATCTCTTGCTCTACATTATTATTAAATAAAAATTTAAATAGGGGTTATGCTTTAAAGGGCACCTGTCATCCCCCCAGGCCCTATTAAACTAAAAGAGCCACTTTCAGCAGCACCTATGCTGCATTTTGTGAAGGTGTCTCTTATCCTCCTACCCCACCAGGACACCAAAATAATCACTTTATAAGAAACTACTTTAGGTCCGGGAGGTATATGACTCACCAACCCTGGGCTCGTGGGGCACTCAGAACTGCGCTCCAGTTGCTGCAGGGGAGTAACGGGGGTCGAGACCCGACTTCCGTGACCCCGGGGAGTCAGTTCTGAGATAGGTGGGAATTAGGGATTGTCTGACAGGGAACAGGGTTTGTTGAAGTTAAGTCAGGATGGACCGACACTGCGGGTCACACCTCCAGGGTTGTTGGTATGGCAGCCTGATGTCGTCAGTCCCAGTAGGTGGAACAGTACCCCAGGGCAGATGTGTTTAATTGCAGTGAATTTGCAGGGCCCATGTCACACTGGGCCTCTATGTCTCATCTGCTGTTGCAGTCGGCGGCTCTGCAGGCGGGAGAATAAATCAGTCTCACACAGCATTGGAATTCTGTACCCGGTTTACTCACTGAAGTAGCAGCTGGCCACCGGGCACTTCTCTCTACCAAATCCAGTCTGGCCTGTCCACAAAGAACCAGGATAGCTTGCCCAGGACCCCTTCGTGTGCCTCTCCATTCTCTGCTCTCTCTCCCAGTGCTACTTCTTTGCCTCTCCTGTCAGCGCCTCCGCACACAGGGCCCCGATCTAGCATCCACGGGCCCTCTTAGATGACTGGTACCTGTCTCCTGACCCTAGTTTGGCTGCCTTCTCAGCAGGTGCGTCAGGCTGCGGCCACCACTCTTTTAGACTGCGTGGCCTCCGATTCAGTGGTTCGGGCATACAGCGTATGGGCCACGTTCAAGGCCGGGTCCCTGGTTCTCCACCAACCCCTCCCTCCAACTATCTTAGTCCCGGATCCGGGCGACCAGGTCATTTTCACTCCTCCTGTGCCCCTGGGGTCTTCTCTATTCCCTTTACTTACGACTGCACACTTCCACTTGCTTCTCCTTCACTCTCCACTTACTACTGACTTACTACCTTACTACCACCCCCACCTGTTCTTCTCCTGATCCCTTTGACTGGGCCCTCCCCCCAGGTCCGCCCATGGTCCCCTGGGTCCTAGGGTATGTTGGGTGTTTTTGGGTGGGGGTCTGAGTTCACCATCCCGTTTCCTCAAGGACTGAGACACCACACCCGTACATTGAATGTAGTACCTCTTTGTGGTGACCTGACCGGTGGGGCGCCACATATACTCCCCTTCCTGGACCTAAATGCCTTGCTGCTATTACCCCTCCTCCTCTGTCGTCCGGGATGCTCCTCCTCTCTTCCTTGTGAGCAGCGTCTATGCCTGCGTAGATCCCCAGTTCTCGGGCATGCTACGTGAGCTCTGCCCAAGAACTGAGTTCACATGGTATAACTGTCTGGCCCACAAGGGACTGGGTACTCAGACCTCGGCTGGTCGGGTTTCACGGGTGGTCGGTGCCCGAGCCTGTGCCCTTGCGGGGGACAATGAAAAAGGGGAAAAAGAAAAAAAATAAAGTTTATGAAGTTCGTGACGCCACCTGTAGGTCCGGTGATGGCACCAGCGCTGCTAGGACCTCCAGGGTGATGGGCGGCAGCAAGGTGTTGTAGCCCTCTACAGGTAGGGCTGAGTCCCCGGGGTGTTGGAAGTAGCAATAGTGTAATAGGGCAGCGTAGTCACTGTGGAGCAAAGCAGGTAAATCGCAGTTCTCTGAGAAGAAGCACAGACACGTTGCTCACTCTGAACGGATTCTGCAGGTTTACAGGGTAATGCAGTTTTTTTAGTTAAGGTAGTGGAACGGGTGGTTCTGGTAGTGAGCAGTGTCCCTCTGAAGCTCTACTGGTGTTCCTTCTCTATCACTTCCTCCGTCCTTACTCTGTGCTGCCCTGCATGGATCCCACTTGTAGAACCAAGCCCGTCGGGAGGTATGGGAACCCTTTATCTCTCCAAAGGTGAACTCAACCCAGTTTAGTGCTTCTGGTGGAGACCGTGCTTGGTGTAGGGCGGTTGGATCGTGCTCCTATGAAACTTGCGACCACACCGGTAATTTGTAGTTCAGGGATGTACCTCTGATCCACGTCGGAGCCGGTACCCTGCTTCGGACTGGGCCAGGGTGATTCAGTTACCCTCTGTCTGCCCCTTTCTTCTCTGGGTCACCAGGTTGAGGTGCCCTCCCTCTTAGCTTCTCCTCTGCTGTTCTTTTTCTATGCAGCTTCTCCTTCTCGTCTGCTCATTCTGACCTTTGTCCCTCTTTCCCCACTCACTTTATAACCTAGCCCAGTGATGGCGAACTCCAGGCCTCGAGTGCCGCACACAGTGCAGGTTTTCAGGATTTCCATTGCATTTGACAGTTGGCAATCAAATTACCAACTGTCAAACTCTAAGGAAATCCTGAAAACCTGCCTTGTGTGCGGCACTCGAGGCCTGGAGTTCGCCATCACTGACCTAGCCTCTCCACCCACCAGGACCGGTTACCCTAGTAACGGGCGTCTGATTGGTCCCTCCTATCACTAGTTGTGTGTGTGCTGTGCTGGAGCTTCAGGCTTCTACTACTCATTACCAGAACAAAGCATACTGCACTTTCTGTTAGGGGTGCAGTACCCTTCTGTAGCGTGCTGACTAGCGGGGCGCCACATAACGCAGGCACCAGATCCCACCCTGTGTGGTCTTATGCTGTATGCAGACTGCGAGGCTGGGAATCTGGTGCATTTGTGCATTTGCAAACAGCATGACTGCGACCGGTTCCATCCTCACCAGATTCCTAGCCCCACAGTGTGCATAAAGCATAAGACCATATGTCGAGCCCCAGGCCCTGGGGTACTCGGGTACCAGGCTCGGTGGTCGTTTAGGGGTGTCACGGGTGGCAGCGCCTGATCCCGTGGCCTGGTGACACTTCAAAAAGGTTGTATTTACAGGGGAATAAGAGTTTTTGTCATGTGACGCCACCTGTAGTAACTGATTATGGGTTACCAGCGCCGCCACAGTCCCCCGGAGGTAGATGGTAGTGCGGCTAAGTTGGCAAAGCTCCCTACAGGTGGAGTGATTCTTCCGGGGCAGCGTTCCTGCAAGGGAACAGGTTGATGTAGGAAAACACATGCAGAGGCAAAGTCACTTTCTCCCGGGTACTTTACTGTCAACTTGTAGCAGCATCAGACACAGTTCACAGTTCAGCAAGATGTTATAATAACAGGTAGCTCTACGGGTGGCTGCAAGTGGATCCCAGGTGGTATGGGGTCATTCCATGTCAAGTGATCCAAAAATGAATATTTTTTTTCCCTGACGTCCTCAGATTTTTTTAATTTTTTTTCTATATGAAGAACAACTTTAGTTAATTATAAAAAAAAAGAATTTTTTTCTTTATCAGTTAATTTTTTACAGATTTTTAAAGTTTTAAAAAAGTGCGAATTTTGGCCTGGTCTGGCTTTACATTTTCTATCATATCACGGGCTAGAAATAAGATAGAGAAACAAAATAAACACCAATCTACTCAGAACTGTGCAGGCTTTCACCAGATATGTCACAAGAGGATCTTTGTTAATATTTTACCCATGTGATCGCAAGCGCAAAACTTTAAAACGCATTTCCGAAAAATCGGCGCGCTTTAAATATTTCAAAAACTGCCCATGTGTCTGCTATGCTCTTAGCCACATCTGTACCAAATTTCAAGTTGGGATCGCGATGGGATCATATTTTAAAATATTTTAATATTAATAGCGTCAAGGGGTCATTCTATATCAAGTGATCTAAATATGAATATTTTTTTTTACCTGACGTCTTTAGATTTTTTTTATTCTTTTTCTTTATGAAGTACAACTTTAGTTAATTACAAATTAAAAGTTTAGAATTTTTTTCTTCATCAGTTAATTTTTTACAGATTTTTAAAGTTTAAAAAAAGGGTGAATTTTGGCCTGATATGACTTTACATTTTTTTATCTCAGGCTAGAAATAAGATAATGAAGTGGGAGAGGCATCATTTTACTCAGAACGGTAACAGCTTTCATTTGATATGTTACAAGACTATGTTTCTTTATATCAAATTCAAACTATTGACGGGAAATTGTGAAAAAATGACTGATTGTGTTCTTGGTTATATTTGTGCAGAGATTCAACTTGGGAGCTGTCAAATTTATATATTTTTTATTTTATGGTTGTATAAGTTATCACAACTTATTAAATAAAACATTTATATGCAACAAAAAAGAAACACAAAAAACAAATCCCATAAGTGCCAGGATAAATACATCTTAATCATCAGAACACAACGCTCAGCATTTTCAACTTGAATGTATTGAACAAACCAAAAGAAGAAAGGTGATCATATTCTCTAGTTTGATTAAACAAGATTAAAAGAACCAAAAATGTTAACCCTTATTTATACATATAAATTTGTTTTCTATTCTATCACTAAACATGTGATTAATGAAGTGTTTAATAAGAATAGTACAGTAGTTAAATCATCGTTCTATAAATTATGAACTAATCAAACAATTAATAGTATGTTTTTAAAGTGGCATTTTATCAATTTGTCCCTTCTAGTGGGTGAAATGTAATCTTGTCCATAAACGCTTACTAGCAATCGCCATTTCCTTGTGTGTCAAAGAGTATGTCCGGCCTGTCACGGTGTTAGGCTCCGCCTGAGTTAATATCTGATTTTTATGCACTTTTAAAATGTCTGGCTTTCTTGGATACACAAAGGATGGCGCTTGACCAGAAGGATGCAATAAAGTCAATTCTACTTCTTCATTTTCACAATCTTTACCTATAAAGTGAGTTTTAGGGCTAGCGCGCACAGTTTTTTCTGTCTGCAGATACACGCTGCAGTTTTGGCAGCTTGTTTTTCTTCCAAGTTTTTACCACATATGCGTTAGTTTTTTTAATCGCTAGTGAAAAAAATGGCAGCTTTTTTTATATAAATGATAAATGCTGCGTTTATTGCAGCGATTAAAAAGTAGTTCAAGCAGTGATTTACTCACTCTTGCGTGTTTCCAAAAACACTGCATGTGGTGAACCCCATAGAAATCAATGAAGCTGTTTTTCTGAATGATGATCCCTAAGAATAGCACTGTGTGTATTGGCCCTTAATAATAAAAGCATTAAACTATTAATATATTTACTCACCCATATTTTAGTACACAGCCTTGATGGCTTTGTACAGACTATTGTTTGTTCAGGAGTGAAGATGTCCAGACATGTCAGGACATGAAAGGTCTGAACGAGCTGTCTTACTTCCTGAATGCAGTGGGTAGACACTTAACATGATTGACAGAGCTGCTGGCCTATCATCTGCCCTGCATTCACTGTCTATCCCTGTGCTTTCTCAGGTTGAGCCCTAACAAAGCTTTTTCCTATATGTCCTCTCCTGCTTCTAAGCTGTAACATATCAAATTAATACAGTAATGTCTAAAAATAATGGATTTGATAAATATAGACCCCACGCTTTTAGACCACAGGTTAAACAGATCTGAATTCAAGATTTTTGAATTGACACTATAATAGTTAAATATTTTAAAATATGATCCCATCACGATCCCAACTTGAAATTTGGTACAGATGTGGCTAAGAGCATAAAAGACACATGGGCAGTTTTGGAAAATTTTTATTAAAACGTTTTTTCGGAAATGCGTTTCAAAATGTTGCATTTGCGTTCGCATGGGTAAAAAATTTAAAATTAACAAATATACTCTTGTGACATATCTGGTGAAAGCCTGGACAGTTCTGAGTAGAATGGTGTTTTTTTTGTTTCTCTATCTTATTTCTAGCCCAAGATAAAAAAATGTAAATTCATACCAGGCCAAAATTCACACTTTTTTTAAACTTTAAAAATCTGTAAAAAATTAACTGATGAAGAAAAAAATTCTAAACTTTTATTTTGTAATTAACTAAAGTAGTACTTCATAAAGGAAAAAAAATAAAAAAAATCTAAAGACGTCAGGTAAAAAAAAATATTCATATTTAGATCACTTGATATGGAATGACCCATTGACGCTATTAATAGTAAAATATTTTAAAATATGATCCCATCGCGATCCCAACTTGAAATTTGGTACAGATGTGGCTAAGAGCAAAGCAGACACATGGGCAGTTTTTGAAATATTTAAAGCGCGCCAATTTTTCGGAAATGCGTTTTAAAGTTTTGCCCTTGCAATCACATGGGTAAAATATTAACAAAGATCCTCTTGTGACATATCTGGTGAAAGCCTGTATAGTTCTGAGTAGAATGGTGTTTATTTTGTCTCTCTATCTTATTCCTAGCCTTAGTTATGAGGAAAAACGTAAAGGCAGGCAACAGCGAAATTCACACTTTTTCCGAACTTTGAAAATCATTTTTAAAAAAAATAAATTTTTAAAAAAAATTTTCTCTTCACATTTTGCATTGTCTGACATGCTATTATCAAATAACAAAATCTCAAAAGAATTAAAAATATAGAGGTAATAATCATTGGTTCACTTGACATGGAATGACCCTATGGTGGAACCCGTGGTGTACCTCCGTTGATGAACCCGTGTCCTTTCTTCCCCGCCTAGGATGGGCCTATGCCCAGGGCCGCACCGTCCATTGGACATTGTGAGCCCTGAGTACCAAGTGGCTGGAGCCAGGAGGAGCGGCATTGGAGAAGGGGGCGCAGCAGGGGCGGCGGGGAGGCTGAAGGCTGCTAGCACCCCCCCCCCGCTCCTCACCTGAGGCTACAGTGGTGGCGGTGCTGAAGTCTGCTAGCACTACCCCTTCCCCCCTCGGTCCTCTATAAGGCTCAGGCGGCAAGGGGGGCTTGATGCACCCCTGCCTATACCCAATAGCTCCATGTAGGTACCGTAGTACCGGGGGTCCTCTCCCTCGTGGTGAAGAAGCAGGCAGACCGCTCCATCTGGCAGGGTGCCACAGCTGATAAACATGCCACAGAAGCCAGTTGCCAACTGCAAAGATGAACTCTGGCCAGATCCTCAGGCCCGGCGTTCCCCGGTGGACTGAAAAATCTCCTGGAGTATGGTCGCTCCACTCTGAAGATTTCCCTTTCTCTCTAGGGCCCGAACTTCTCGCGTCGGGCGTCCTCTATCAGGATTTACTCAAGATCCCTTCTTCTTCCCTCCGGATCGGCTTGAGACCGACCCGGTGAATCTTTCGCCTCGTTCCAATTAGCCAAAGACCTCCTTGTTCCCCCTAGAGGTGAATATATCCCCTCCCGGGTAACCTCCCACCACTCAACTAATGTTGGAGTGCTGGGAATGGGTCCCACCCACCATCCTAGGGTCCACTTGCAGCTCGGGCAATTACACCTCTTTTATGGGTGCAATACCCCTTAGTGACGCCTGACCATGCGGGGCGCCACACCCACAGGGCAGGATCTGGTGCTTGCGTTATACCATGCGACCTTAGCTCTCGGGCAGACCTCATGCAGCATGCCCGAAAACTGAGGGATCTGCACAGGCGTCAACACCGCTGTCAAGAAAGTGAGGAGGGTCCTGAACGGTCGAGGAGGAGGATTAACAGCAGCAAGGTGGTTAGGTCCAGGGAGGTGAGTATACTTGCTGGAACTAAAGTGATTTCTTATAAAGTTATTATTTGGTGTCCCGGGGGAATAGATGGATAAGAGCCACGTTCACAAAATGCAGCATAGGCGCTGCTGAAGGTGGTTCTTTTAGTTTAATAGGCCCAGGGGGGGGGAGAAACGTTGACAGTTTCCCTTTAACATTTAATTTTGCCTGTGAAGAACCTGCATGAGGAATGAACAAGCAAAAAATGAAATTCAGTAATAGGACAATGTACACACTCCAAAAGAGCATGCCCTATGATTCCATTATATTAGGTAAGGGTTATTGATTCAGATCCCTAATTAATTGTGTCCTGTTGAACTTGATGAACTTCCACCCCATTACTAGAAACGTTGAACCCTCTACAGATTGACATCTCTCTGAATGGACGCTGAAGAGGTTTAGCACAATTCTTTTATTGACTTAGTGTCACGTAGATGTACACGGGATAAACCACCATGATGGATAAGTTATAAGTTAATGGTGACACTTGTTAGAGGAATAGACAATTGTACATTCTTTACATTAATAGTTGTATTGCACAATCCCATAAACGAGTGGGAACTCAATGGGGCTGTTCAAATTCACGGTCATGAGCTGAGATAAATTGACTTTCACACTGCAAGTGTACAAACAAATATACATATTTCCAAACCTCCTTACAAAAGGCTTAACAAGGAGAATATTGACTTTCTAAGGTCAGAAGTTACCTGTGTTTACTGAATCTGTCCTCGCTGACACGACACTAAGAGGGGATTGAGTGTCATCACGTGCGGCCCAACTATAACATCATGTAATAACAGGAGGACTTAAAGGTCACCTAGAAATGGAGACCTTAAAATTCAACGTATCATATACTAAATATAAGGAAAAAAATCACAAGTGCCTGTACAATGGTGAAAAACATGCAATTCTGACATTGTTTATTTAGATTTGTTTTTACAGCGTTAAAGTTACTTCTTCTGAACCTGATCCTTCAGGTCAGTACGATTACGGCGATACCAAACTTGCATATTTCTCTTATATTTAAGTGTGAAAAAAAATCCAGAAGTTTGTAAAAAATAAAAATTGGGTTTTTGTAATATTTTTATTTTTCCATTAATGAAGCTGAGTGAGGGCTTGATTTACGGTAAATGGTAACATTTTGAGATATTTAGATTGTTTTTTATTGTATTTTATTTAGGGAAGTGTGGTGACAGAAAAGCATATTTCTGATATTTTGATTTTTTTTTCTCATTATGGCATTTACTGATTGGGTTAATTCATATTATAGTTTGATATGTGTTAGTATTATCAATCTCGAGTCATGGCGTCTTGATGGATGAACGCTCTGTAGAAAGTTCGATCTTGTGCAGCGTAGATAGGTCCACCAGGGTCTTTTCCAAGCCTAGATAGGTCCACCAGGGTCTTCTCCAAGCGTAGATAGATCCACCAGGGTCTCTTCCTCCTAGATAGGTCCACCAGGTTCTTCTCTGTCGTTATCTTGATTGTATCAAGCCATTGGGTTGCTGGTCTTCCTCTTCACCTTGTTCCTTCTATTCTTCCTACCATAATGTCCTTCTTCAGTGATTTCTCTCTTCACATGTCCAAAGTTGATAAGTCGTAGCTTGGTGATCCTTGTTTCAAGTCATACATCTGGCTTGATTTGTTTCAAAATTGATTTGTTTGTTCTTTTTATCCACGGTATCGATAACATCCTTCTCCAGCTCCACATTTCGAAGGCATTGATTCTTCTTCTGTCTTCTTCCTTTATCGTCCAGGTTTCACTTCTGTATGTTTCAACAGAAAAGCCCAGACTATGTACGAGCCGTGTCTTCATCACCAGTGAAATGTTCCTTGATATGAAGACCTTGTCCAGTGACTTAATTGTGGATTTTCCCATAGCTATTCTCCTACTGACTTCTGTGTCGTTGCTGTATCTTGAGTGATCATTAATCTGAGTAGGTTGAAGTCCTTTACCACTTCTAGGTCATCGTCGTCCATCTCACGTGTCCTGGTTGTACCTGGCAGTAGTCCATATCTTTGTCTTCTTTGTGTTGAGTATCAGTCCATGGTTGGAGCTTTCCATCTTGACATTCTGTATTGAGTCCTTCATTCCATCTACGCTTGTTGCTATCAGTGTTGTGTTGTAAGTATTTACGTATGCAGCATACCAAATACCAAGTCTGTTTTAAATTATTCTTAATAGTAAACTTTTGAGGCAGAGTGCAAATGTCAAAAGGCAAAGGGCGCCACATTGGAGTTCAGATTTTGCTGGAATGGTTTGCAGGTGCCATGTCACATTGGCAGAGTCCCTGAGGTGCTTGAACAGCAGGAACCCAAATAAGTGACCCCATATTACAACTACACCCCTCAATAAATTCATCTAGGGGTGCGGTGAGAAAAGTATCGCCTCAGATGCTTCATTTTTTCTATCCATAGTTATGCGACAGTTTGATTTTTGCGGGATGAGTTCAATTTCTATTTGTACCATTTTTAGGCATATATTATTTTATCGCTTTCAATTCCAATTTTTGGAATGCAAAAACCAGCAATTCAGAAATAGTTTTTGGGAGTTCTATATACGCAGTACCTCATGTCTTAAAAGTAATATTCTTCCAGTCAGTACGATGACAGTGATACCATATTTTTATCTATATTTTAGGGTAGGTCTCTCTCAGCGCTGATAATACCCTTTGAGGGATTTGCTATATAGTGGCAACAAAATGTATGAGACAGATTCTGCTAAATGTGGCGTCAGATTTCCTAGAATAGAAACTTAGATTCCCGGACACCAGTGTTAGCCCACCATCCGACCCCTTCTCCACACTCAGGGGCGGACCGTCACCCCCCCGGGGCCCTGGTGCAGGAGAGGACCGGGGGGGGGGCAGGGCTACTGGCCGTCGGCGCGGCCGGGGGGGAGGGGTGCCGTTGGTAATCGGCGCGGCCTGGGAAAGGGGGGGTGGGTGCTGCTAGGAGCCGCTGGGAGCCGCAGGGAGCCGCAGGCGCGATGCTCTCCTACCTGGGAACCGCGCCGGATGTATGCTAGGGGCCGGAAGAGGAGAGGAGGGGCGGGATCAGGCGAGGGGAGCGGGAAGCTCTCTGCTTCCCTTGCCTGACCCTCCCCTCCTTTGACGTCGGCTTGCGGGGGTCGGCTGGGGGCCCCCCTCCAGGCTTGAAGGGGCCCCCAGCCAGTCGGGGCCCTGGTGCAGCTGCACCAGCTGCACCAGTGTAGTTCCGCCCCTGTCCACACTGTGCTCAGCGGTGTTACTCTGATCTCACTGAGCAAGTCCATATAATAGATAAGAAGGTAAGAGACGGCACTCACCGCTTGTATGGTTGTATTTGCAGCTTCTTTATTTCATCCGTGCAGGTTACAGGTTACAGACAGAAGTGGAGGGAGGGGGTGCGAAGGTGGACAACGGGCGCTCCGTTTCGCACTGAATGTGCTTCAACGGGTACAACTGTTTCCTAAAATAGTTTGCAGACTCCATCTGTAGAGTCACTAAGTGCAAGAAGAGCAGAATCCCCCCAAGTTACTCATTTTAGAAATTACATCATCTACGGATTTAGAGACGATTTGGCTCCATTTGTGATTTCCAGAAACAAGCAACAATGGATGTTGCAAAATGAAAATTGCAAATATGCCATTGTAGTGCCCATACATTGTAGTGCCTGTACATTGTAGTACCCATACCTTGCAGTGCCTGTAGCTTGGAGTGCCTGTACATTGTAGTGCCCGTATCTTGTAGTGCTTGTACATTGTAGTGCCTGTGCATTGTAGTGCCCGTACATTGTAGTGCCTGTACATTGTAGTGCCCATACATTGTAGTGCCTGTACATTGTAGTGCCTGTAGCTTGTAGTGCCTGTAGCTTGTAGTGCCTGTACATTGTAGTGCCCGTACCTTGTAGTGCCTGTAGCTTGTAGTGCCTGTACATTGTAGTGCCCGTACCTTGTAGTGCCTGTAGCTTGTATGCTGTACATTGTAGTGACTGTTCATTGTAGTGCCCGTACATTGTAGTGCCCGTACATTGTAGTGCCCGTACATTGTAGTGCCCATACATTGTAGTGCCCATATATTGTGCTCATCTTGTGCTTCAGAAGACATGCATCCAGTAATTAAGTAGTCTTTACTCGCTAGTGTACTGAGAAGCATGTTGATGCTAACTGTGTTTTAGGCACATTGCAGGATCCAGAAGGGTAGAAGACAGTGCAGACTTGGCTGGATTTCTTTTGGGGTTGGAGGAAGAGGAGCCATGGCACTCTTCCGAAGACTTTGCACTACCAATACACTCAGTGGCGTAACTTCAGGCCCAGGGGCCCCGTTGTAAAGGCTCCAACGGGGGGCCCCAATTATTGCAAATCTTTAATAGTATTAGTCTTTTTCTATAGGCCAAAGGGACTTTTGGGGCCCCCCTAGGCTCCAGGGCCCGGGTGCGATCGCAACCCCTGCACCTATTGTAGTTACGCCCCTGATACACTGTATTTGTGTTAATAGGTGACTGAGTGGGGACTTTTTTTTCTGAAAATCTTTTATTAGTAGAAAGTCAAACAATAGGCGGCAAAAGAAAAACACAGTTATAACGACAGGGTCACCCAGAGTAATACAAAGCATAAGGAAAGAGAGATAATAAAAAGGAGGGTCGCATTATCAAAGTCAAGAAACACATTGTCGCATAATGGTCTATGCTGATCCAAGAATACAGTCATAGGTGATCCATCATATAAAACTAGAGTACATCGCCACCCAGTGGCGTAACTTCAGGCCTCGGGGCCCCGATGCGAAAGCTCCAACGGGCCCCCAATTATTGCAAGTCTTTAGTAGTATTAGTCTTTTTGTATGGGCCAAAGGGACTTTTGGGGCCCCCTAGACTGCAGGGCCCGGGTGCGATCGCAACCCCTGCACCTACTGTAGTTACGCCCCTGTCGCCACCTAAGTAAGGGTAACATTCTAATGTATAAGATGACGAATAAGAATCATATCATAGTTATCAAATATTCCAAATTAGTAGCAACTATAGCAGAATAATGAGTGGGGACTTTTGTTTGGTGTGGAATGAGTTGAAGCTTTTATTCAGAACATTTTACATGATATTTTTTATCACATTTATCCTGTGCTCTGCGCTGAGCACTTATATTGGGGTTTACATCCAATTCTCTGAATGATGTGATTCAGATGAAACCCCACAACGGATCTATTTACTACAAGGAGGCACCAGAGTTATTTGGGACTCTGTCTGGCCTCTAATCAGCAGTATCTGAATTTTCAGAAGGGCATAAAACTGTGGCTGGTGGCAGTTTTATGAACACTTAAAAAGACGGACACCACCGGATCATGGGACAGACTGAGTCCAAAGTGACTCCATCTGACTCATTATAGTGAATGTTCTGTCCGGGGTTCTGTCTGAAGATTTATACATAAACCCCAATGTAATTGCTCAGTGTAGAGCACTGAATAAATGTGAGCCGAGCCTTACTGTGATCTTTGGAAGGTAGAATAAACAAATCAACAGCAGATCAAGAATTGGTTTTATTTAAATTTTTAGGCCATTCACTGTGTGGTTTAAGTGATTAGACGGCTTTATTTATTCAGTGCAATTACAGTGATACCAGATTTATATTGGGTTTTATTTATGTTTTCTTACAATTACATACTAAAAGACGCATTAAAAAAGTTATATTTGGAGCGCTATTATTTTTTCATTTTTCTGTCGACAGAATTATGTGACAGCTTGATTTTTGCAGAATGAGTTGAACTTTTTATTGGTAACAAATTTTGGCTCTTATTATTTTTTGATAGCTTTCTATTCCAAATTTCGGGATGCAGGATTGAACAAAAAACAGTAATTCAGAAATTGTTCTTTGAGGGGTTTATTTACGCCATTCCCCATGTGGTAAAAGCGTTAAGACAACTTTATTCTTCAGGTCAGTACGATTACAGTAAAACCCATTTACCGTATATCTTTTTTTTTCTGTTTTGCAGCTTTTACAAAATAAAGACATTATAGAAAACAGAGTTGTTTTTTATTTACTTTAGTTTTTAAATAAATATACATATTTATTGTTATAATATATATTTTTTATAATATATTTTCTGTTTTTTTTAAATATTTTTACTTTTATACTTTTTACTTAGTCTCTCTAAGGCATTTTACCTTTTATTACTCTGATCACTGGCATAATGCATTGCAAAGCATATATATTGCAATGCATTACACCTGTTAGCGTTACAATGGCTTATCACCTATTAGACCATGCTGCTGGCTGTGTCTAACAGGCCACTGTAACTGGAAGACCTTAGGTCATCATTTAACCTCTGGCTGCCATGACAACACTTAGCTACCTATGATCACGTAATGGGGGTGCCTGATGAGTGAGAAAATAAGCCCCCTCTCACAAATGATTAAATTTGGCAACTGCTATTGATCGCGGCATCTTGAAGATAGCACAGGAATAACTTCATCGGGACCTGAGCCAATCAGGTCCTTATGATGTTGACTGTGAAATATAGCATTCTGCACTGAATCCCGATGCTTGCAGGAGTCTGGGGGTCCCGATTTCTGCAAGACCACCGACCGTAAAATATTAGAGCTGCTCAAAGCCCAGCAAGCGCAGTCAATTATTTGCCATCGACAGTCAAGAACAGGTTGAAATATTCCTGATATATTAAGTTGCGTGCACCTCGTAATGAGTCAGGTGACTCTGTCTCCACCACGCCTTCTTATTAACACCAGTGTGAACAATGCAGATCTTGATGAATTGGGCCTACGTTTATGCATGACTTCATGGAGCATTATGCTGTGTAGAGGCACTAATTGGGGCATTATAATATATGGGGTCACTAATGGGTTATTATATTTGGTGGAACAGTGGGATATCATAATGTGGGGGCACTGAGGGGGCATCATATTGTGTGGAGGGACTAAAGGGGCATTGTATTGTGTGGGGGCACTGAGGGTGCATTGTATTGTGTAGAGGCACTGAGGGGTGTCATATTGTGTGAAGGCACTGAGGGGCATCGTATTGTGAGGGGCATCGAATGTGTGGAGGCACTGAGAGGGTATTGTATTGTGTGGGGACACTGAGAGGGCATTGTATGTGGATGCATGAGGGCATCTATGGTGGGGCACTGAGGGCATGTACTGTGTAGGAGGCACTAGGGGGATCATATTGTGTAAGGGCACTGAGGGGGCATCGTATTGTGAGGACTGGGGCATTGTATTGTGTGGGGACACTGAGAGGGCATTGTATTGTGTGGAGGCACTGAAGGGGCATTGTACTGTGTGGAGGAATGAGGGGGCATTGTATTGTGTGGAGGCACTGAGGGGGCATCTATGCGTGGGGCACTGAGGGGGCATTGTACTGTGTGGAGGCACTGAGGGGGCATCATATTGTACTAGGGGCACTGAGGGGGCATGTTTTTTGGGTCATGAGGCATGAATTGTGTGGGGCACTGGGGGGCATATATTGTGTAGAGGCACTGAGGGGGCATGGTGCATTATTGTGTGGAGGCACTGAGGGGACATCGTATTGTGTGGTGCACTGAGCAATGAGGGGGCATCGTATTGTGTGGGGTCACTGAGGGGCATAGTATTGTGTGGGGTCACTGAGGGGGCATTATATTGTGTAGAGGCAGTGAGGGGTCTTCGCAATGTGTGGGGGCATTGCATTGTGTGGAGGCACTGAGGGGGCATCGTATTGTGTGGGGGCACTGAGAGGGCATCGTATTGTGCAGAGGCACTGAAGGGGCATTGTATTGTGTGGAGGCACAGAGGGGGCATCGTATTGTATGGAGGCACTGACGGGGCATTGTATTTGTAGATGGCAGGCACTGCAGGGGGGGCATTGCTATTGTGTGAAGCACTGAGGGGGCATCGTATTGTGTTGAGGGCACTGAGGGTACATTGTATTGTGTTGAGGCACTGAGGAGTCATCGTATTGTGTGGAGGCACTGAGGAGGCATCCTATTGTGTGCAGGCACTCAGCACTAGAGGTGGCATGTATTGTGTGGAGCCACTGAGGAAGCTCGTATTGTGTGGGGGCATCGTATTGTGTGGAGGACACTAGAGGAGCCATCATATTGTGTGGAGCACTAAGGGCAATTATTGTGTGGGGCCAACTGAGGTGGGGCACAGGATCGTATTTTGTGGAGGCAGTGAAGGGGCATCGTATTGTGTGGAGGCACTGAGGAGGCAATGTATTGTGTGAAGCACTGAGTAGGTGGCACTATTAATGAGTGTTGCATAGTGGGTGAAACTATTGTTTGCCAATATTATGTTTACATAATGCAACATAAGTGTATGTGGGAGAGGAGTTCAAGAGTTCAATATGAGGCCCAGCCATTACCTATTTATATCACTGGGTGTGATGCTAGTAAGGGGGCATATGTGTGTGAAGACGTTCACCTCACAATACATTGGCTGTACCATGTCTGGGCAAAACTAGGCCAACATTTTTGTGGCAGTGACAAATCACCTCACATTCTCCATCATTGTCCTTGTTATCTACAGAGCCAATTCTTTTTAGCTTAGACAGACAGGAGGTTATAGGTGTGTATGATGTGTGACACTGAGACCATCGCCTTCATCTCCTAAGTGCATACCTAGAACTACAGCCAGCTAATAGCCCCTACACCATGTAGGGAGCCATGTTTATTTACCTGACCTCTGCTGCCCTCTAGTGGAGAAGTGATAAAGATAATTCTACACGTGCAGACTATTTTATTTTTATGTGCTTATATTTTTCTAGGTGGTGGCCCGATTCTAACGCATCGGGTATTCTAGAATACCTTGTAAAATAGGAGTGAACTGCGTCACATTGACTGACAGACCTTGTAGACAGGAGTAAGAGAGTGAGGATGAGAAGGCTGTGAGGATGGAGGAGGCTGTGAGGATGGAGGAGGCTGTGAGGATGCTGTGAAGATGGGAGAGGATGTGAGGATAGGAGAGGCTGCAAGGATGGGGAGGCTGAGGGTGGGAGGCTGTGAGGATAGGGAGGCTGTGAGGATGGAGAAGGCTGTGAGGATGGGGAGGCTGAGGGGATAGAGGAGGCTGTGAGGATGGATTAGGCTGAGGGGATGGGGAGGCTGTGAGGATGGGAGGTGTGAGGATGGGGGGCTGTGAGGATAGGGAGGTGGAGAGGGAGCTGTGAGGATAGGGGAGGCTGTGAGGATGGAGGAGGTTGTGATGAGCCTGCACGTAGTGGGACACTCACCGCCGCTCCATTCCGCTGTCTTCCTGAGGGGATGGAGGAGCCTGTAAGGATGGGGAGGCTGAGGGGATGAAGTAGGCTGTGAGGATGGAGGAGGCTGTGAGGATGGGGAGGCTGAGGGGATGGAGGAAGCTGTGAGGATGGGGAAGCTGTGAGGACTGAGAAGGCTGAGAGAATGAAGGAGGCTGCAAGAATGGGGAGGCTGAGGGGTTGAGGAGGCTGTGAGGATGGAGGAGGCTGTGAGGATGGAGGAGGGGAGGGGATGAGGAGGCTGAGGGGATGGGGAGGCTGTGAGGATGGGGAGGCTGTGAGGATGGAGGAGGCTGTGAGGATGGGGAGGCTGTGAGGATGGGGAGGCTGTGAGGATGGGGAGGCTGAGGGGTTGGAGGAGGCTGTGAGGATGGAGGAGATTGAAGGGATGGAGGAGGCTGTGAGGATGGGGAGGCTGTGAGGATGAGGAGGCTGAGGGAGGCTGAGGGGATGAAGGAGGCTGTGAGGATGGAGGAGGCTGTGAGGATGGGGAGGCTGAGGGGATGGGGGAGGCTGAGGGGATGGAGGAGGCTGTGAGGATGGGGAGGCTGTGAGGATGGAGGAGGCTGTGAGGATGGGGAGGCTGAGGGGCTGGAGGAGGCTGTGAGGAGTGATGGAGGCTGTGAGGATGGAGGAGGCTGTGAGGATGGGGAGGCTGTGAGGATGGGGAGGGTGAGGGGATGGAGGAGTCAGTGAGAAACCAGCACGCTGTGGGGACATTCACCGCCGCTCCATTCCGTTGTCTTTCTGGAAAGTATGATATCATAATAGCGGCGCGCACCATGGCGCCATATTTGAAATACAGTGTGTGGCTTGGCGCACGGTTTGAATGCTGCTCCTCTGATTGGTCGCCGCGTTCAGTGCCGACCAATCAGAATAGCGGCACTCACCCTGGCGCCAAATTTCAAATACACTGAGTACAGTGTATTTGAAATATGGCGCCATGGAGCACACAGCTATTCTGATTGGTCGCCGTGTTCAGCACTGACCAATCAGAGGAGCGGCACGAACCATGCCGCACATCGTATTTGAAATATGGGGCCATGGTGAGCGCCGCTATTCTGATTGGTCGGCACTGAACGGCGACCAATCAGAGGAGCGGCATTCAAACCGCGCTACTTCTCTGATTGGTCACCGCAGCAACCAATCAGAATACTGCAGCTTGAATGTTGCGAAGGGCACCACCGCTGCGAGCAGCCGGGAGATGACCGGCTGATGCTGGCCATCTCCCGGATAGCTCACCGCTGACCGGAGCTCAGCCGCGGCTACTGCTGCACAGAGGTCAGCGACTCGCCAGCCGGGAGATGACTCCCGGCTGGCGTGCCGCGGACCTCTGTGCCACAAGTAGCTGCGGCTAAGCTCCGGTCAACGGCTCACCAACCGGTCATCTCCCGGCTGGCTCGCGTGCGCTGCGTCCACTGTCAGCCGGACCCGTGTATCCCAGCTACAAATTGGCGCGAAATTCGAACATTGAATTCTCGCACCTATTTGCATAGTTTGCGCTCATTGGTGGCCTCCAATTAATTGGGGCGGAGCATAGAGTATAAAAGGGGTTGCTGTGGACCAGTACACAACATAGACATTATGAAAGACCCCCCCATCCCCTCACACACAGGAAGCCCTCTTGGATTTTCTCTGACTGACCTCTTAGATGGTGGCTTATCTCTGAAATGAACAGGGGCCACTAAAATCCATCTGAAGTAGGAGTTGCGTTATCAGGCCACCCTCCAGCACAGGCCCCTTCATGTTTACACCCTCTGCGGCCACGAATATTACGTCGCTGTAAAGGACTATATGTTAGCCAATTTACAGTCATCTAGTGATAATCTCCTGTTGATAAAATAGTGCATTTATCAGAACTTCAGCAAGCAGCCAAGTAAGTAGCACATCACTGGCATCAGGGTTTCTGTGTCTAAATATAGCTACTTTTAGATTAGGTGGTAAAAACCTGGTGACAAATACAAGATTTAAGTTGATCGTGTTTGGGGGCCTTCCTACTTCTTTCACACTGTGTTTTGCATTTTTCAAAGGGAAAGCATCTTGGGGTTTACATCAAAAGCATTTATTCCCCACAGCAGTTGAAGTCAGTCGTTTTGGCCTCCATTGTTCTTGTATGTGTCAGTACTTCTTTTTTTCTGCAATATAGAATATCTCTATCTGTTTCGCTTTTCTATACATATGTGTAAAGCATTACCATGATATATACTTGTGTTTACTCTGAAGATGACTGACTACTTGGCTAAACTCATTTTTGAGGCAGCTTCAAGAAGGACAGAAATTTGGTATTTAGGGGCATAGCCACTACATCTAGATTACTTTTAAACCTATTTTTATGTCAATCTAATGATTCATTTGACTCTTCCTATTACTTGCAAACAGTCACAGTCCAAAACTCTGAGCATTTACTGCCATCTAGTGGCAAATGATAACTACTGCATGATACAACTCCTGGCAAAAATTATGGAATCACCCGGCTCGGAGGATGTCCATTCAGTTGTTTAATTTTGTAGATAAAAAGCAGACCACGGACATGGCACAAAACTAAAGGCGGCGTCACACTTGTCAATATTGCAAGCGACATTGCTGAAAAGTGACGCATCAGAGATGTCGCTAGGGATATAGCAAGTGCGTCATGCTGTGTGACAGCACGACGCAACTGAGATTTATCGCTGGTCGCAGGTTGACAGGTTTACGAGAATGAACGTAAACCTGTCAATCTGCAACCAGCAATTAGGCTGGATCGCGCCATCTGACACCGCAATAGCGATGTTGACAGCGATCCAGCCTATACCGCAGAATTGCTGCGGATCACTCAATGTCTGTGACCGAACTGTAAAGGGGATGTCACACGCGTCAATATCGCTGTCAATGTCGCTCGTACGTCACGGATTTTCAGTCGCTCGAGCGACATAAAAGTGACGCAGGAGCGACATTGAAGCGTGTGACCAAGCGATGCAACCAGCGACATGTCGCTGATTGCCGATCGCAGGTTTCACTGCCAGATGTAAAACCTGTCGCTCATCGCTCTGTAGACCTTGTGCATCGCTGCATGTGACACTAAACTCAGCGACATATTTTCTTTTTTGACATCGTACATGCGACTAAATAAAATCGCTCGCAAGATGGCGACATCACCGCATCGCTGGGTCATATTGACGCGTGTGACATCTTACCTGCGATAATTTCACATCGCTCAGGCGATTAATAATATGTGACGCATGAGCGATATTGCGGGCGACATTGACACGTGTGACAGGCCCTTAAGAAACCACCTAAAGGAAATGGGATTTACATACAGAAAAGCTAAACAAAAGCCATAATTAACACCTAAACAGAGAAAAACAAGGTTACAATGGGCTAAGGAAAAGCAATCGTGGACTGTGGATGACTGGATGAAAGTCACATTAAGTGATGAATCGCGAATCTGCGTTGGGCAAGGTGATGATGCTAGAACTTTTGTTTGGTGTCCTTCCAATGAGATTTATAAAGATGACTGCCTAAAGAGAACATGCAAATTTCCACAGTCATTGATGATATGGGGCTGCATGTCAGGTAAAGGCACTGGGGAGATGGCTGTCATTACATCTTCAATAAGTGCCCAAGTTTACATTGATATGTTGGACAGGTTTCTTATCCCATCAATTGAAAGGATGTTTGGGGATGATGAAATCATTTTTCAAGATGATAATGCATCCTACCAAAGAGCAAAAACCGTGAAAACCTTCCTTGAAAGAAGACACATAAGGTCAATGTCATGGCCTGCAAACAGTGTTGGTCTGGCCTGCCGATTAAAGCCCGGTGGGCCCCACCCCCTGCTGCTCCTGCTTCCCGCTGTTACTTTGCAAGTGTGAACTGCAGCCAGCGGTACTGTCACCACCCGCAGTGCACACACAGAACACGGCCGGAGCACCCGAACCCCCAGGTGATGAGCAGTGTACTTACATCAGGAGTCCCCAACCACCGGTCCGTGGACCGGGTTGTGGGGGTCTTTGTGCTGGTCCGCGGCAAGCTTCCGGCTTCCCCGCCCCCTGTGACGTCCCCGCCACTGCGACCCTCACCTCCTGCACTAAGCAGCTCTGAGCTGAGGCCTTTGCCTCAGCTACGTGCATAGATGTACGAGAGAGCTGTCGGCCAATCAGTGCAGCAGCCATGCCCTGATTGGCCCGCTACTGCCACACGGTTATTGGCCGACGGCTTCGCTTGTACAGCTAAGCAGCTGAGGCAGAGACGTGGCCGGGGTTTCATATCTCGTGCTATTTACAAGCACATCACGTTCTGGGGCTTAGTGCCACGTGTAGGCCCAGGCCAGAGACCCAGAGTAGCCCTTCAGTGTCCCACCAGCCTAAGTGGGACTGAGGGCAGGAGGAGAAAGGAACAGAAGCCAGAAGCAGAAACAGGGGAGCAGGTAGCTCAGATCGCGAGTTCGTCCCAGAAGGGAAGCCGGATATTGGGGATCCGCAGCAGTGGAGAACTACAAGTCCCTCAGAAAACCCCCTTGGGACCGAGGAAGCTTCAGCTACCCGGTCTCCTGAGAGAGTCACAGAGAGGGAGCCAGGACTAGCAGGGAGCTGCAGTTCAAGAGAAAGGTCGTCCCGGAGACCGCACAGGAGGAAGAGAGAGATACAGATAAGGGAAGATAGTGGAGGCAAGTCAGGATCTAATAGACTGCGCTTCAGCAAGTACACTGAGGAGGAGGCCACTTGCTGTGGGAGCCCACTGTGCAACCCAGCTACCCGTCAGTGCTCTGGACAATTTACCTGCATTCTACCAGTAAAAGGTAAAGAGACTTCAAGTGTGTGCTTGCATCCTTTCCTATTCCTCATCGTGCCCTCAACAGACTTTCCCTATTCTCATCAGCCGTCCAAGCTCTGCTGCAACCTGTCCACCCCCTTCTATACTGCCCCGGAGGTCCCAGTCCTGCCTGCGGGGACTATACCATCACTGCCGCAATCCCACCGACCTCGGGGCTGTGGCCAACGCCCGGCACACCCGCCGAGAAGACAGCCGTACTAGGGCCAGGGGATTCAGCTGGTCATCTAAGGAGACCCGTGGTTGCTGGATTGGGGCTCTGTGCATGGAGGCATGTGCAGGAAGGAGGAAAGCAGGCAGCGCAGAGGGAGGAAGGCCCGAGAGGAAAGGAACATGAAAGGGGTGTACTGGACAAGCCATCCTTGTTGATAAGGACTACCCAGACCGCCAATGTACTTGTACTCTGACCTGTGGTACATGCTAAGAGAAGCAAAGTAAACTGGGTTTGGAACTCAGACTGTGTGTGGGACTCTTATTTCCCACCTGAGCCTGGAGAACGGCAGACTGCCAAACCACACAGATTGCATGGCCCTGCAGGTGAGCCGCCTTGACCCTGCCCAGCAGCCAGCTCTATCCCTCTGGCCACCCCCTGCAATGTACTGTGTAATGGATGTTTCTGACTGTACAGGGACATGGTCTGATCATACCACATCTTCTGGGCAGTAAGTAAGTAAAAAGAGTCTACAGATATTACAGCACAGATGTCTTGGGGTGGTATAGCAGATAGGGAATAAGGAGGCAGGATTGTAATATAGGCAAAGGCGAACTGTGGAACTTGTCTGACCCTGACTGGGGGTCTCTGGCGCACCCTGTTCCTGAAGGTGAGGATGTCCAGGCTGCCATCCCTGCTTTTTGCTCCTTACCAGCCCTTTACTTAGAGCCCCTACCTTCACCCAAGGGCCAGAAAAACCCATCAACTCCTATGGAAGGGAAAAGCAGCACAGCATAGCATTGCATGTCCTTACTTCACGTGATCCAAGTAGAGACAAAACTCTATCTGCAACACCTGGTGGAGGGAAGTGGAACTACTTAAAGGCTGAGGGAGTAGAGATCGGAATGCACTGACACCCCTCCACCTTCACCTCCACCTGCAGAGCCGCACACTACAGCAGTTTCCTGGGATTAACACTCAATGTGTCAAAGGAATTCAACTCAGATTTAAATCACAGCAGCAACACACATTGACTGCAAAGCAATTAACTCATGACAACGGGAAAGAGTATGCAGACATTACAGCACGGGTTACAAATATTTATTTCTGTGAGGTAAAACAGTTCACTGCCTGTTTATAAAATATATTTTAGCACAATGAAAAAATGATTTGAATTTCCATGGTGTAATGTCTGTATACTCTTTCCCGTGCTGAAATGTCTGTATATTCTTTCCCATACAGATAAAATATCTCTAATGGTACCGTTACACGCTGGTGATCTCTCACCAGACACAGGAGGTGGCGTCACGACAAAATCTTTGTACATAATCCCTGTAAATATTCCCTTATTTATCTGACCCGCCGGGGCTATGGCCTCGGGCAGCCACCCGTGACATCCGAAACCCGAGCACGAGCGCTGAGTACCCTGCCCTGGGGTGTGTCACATGCAAATGTGTTATTATGGCTACTAGTCTTTCTAACAACTTGTAAGCCCACATTGTTGAATTGTCTGGCAAAAGGGCACACTTTGATAAACCATTCTTTGAGTCTCAGTCACACACTGTGTTTGCTGGAACAGCTTTATTTAAGGACACTGATTCAGTCCTAGTGATGGGCACCCAGGCCATGGGGTACTCAGGAGCCAGGTCGCTGCTGCGGCTGGGGAGTCACCGGGGTTGTCACTCGATCCAGTGGCCTGGACGTCAGTTAAAAAGGGGGTATTTACTGGGAGGTTGTCGTGACGCCACCCGTGGTATGTGGTCAGTGGGGGACCACCGCTGCTGCAGACACTCTAGGGATGATGGATGGCAGCTGAGATGGGACGGCTCTTCACGGGTAAAGCCAATCCCCGGGCAAGTGTGGAAAGTCTTATGTACAGGGTGCAGGGCAACAGGCGCAGAAATAACTGGAGTCCACAGCAGTAAATGTTTCCTTTACCTCTACTGGTCCGTTGTTACGGGTACAGTTCGGAGCACCAATTTAGATGTTACTGGAGAACTAGGTGGCCTGGAAGCAATCGGGGAATCCACCTAGCTGGGTGGGTTGGAGGCCTCCCTTCTGTGCTGTTTAGTGGCTCCTGCGGCTGCTTGAAGCTAAGCTGCTTGCCCTCTCTCTCCTGCTTGTGCCGTATAACAGGCAGCTCGAGTCCTGTTTCAGGGGTCGTTCCTCCGTGGAGACCCCGGGCTCTAGTACGCTGCTTTGCCTCCTGACACTGTATGGCTGGGAAATCTGGAATTCCCCACCTTCCGTTATTGACTGCCGGGACATCAGACCCTGCACAGCCTCGGACCCGGTGTCCGTTCTCTGCGCTTTTCTCTGAGGCGAGCACGACTCTCCTAGTCTCCCTCAGGCTTTCCTCTCCTTCCTCCTCAGACTCACTCCATGGCTGTTCTCACTAACTCCTCCTCCGGCCAGAACTTTTATACAGGGAAGCTCCCCTCAAGCTGGGTTCTAGAGCTCCCCCTTCTGGTTTGGAGACAGGAAAGTGTTGGATGCTGTGTCACCTGAATAGGGAACCCCCTTTTGCTTCCAGGCGTACCATTGGGACCCTGGGGTGCAACACTAGTGTATTGGTTATACACTGAGTTTGCAGGAAATTCTTCTTTTAACAGGTCTGTGATATTCTATGTTGTTAGCATCTGGACTAAAGGCATTTCTGTATCCCTATTTATGACCATATAGTGCAGTTTGTTATAAGGTATTGATATATACCAGTAATTCTTGTAGAGAAGCGGACATGGGCATATTGAATTTAGTTTAATTTGAATTTAATTACTTTTGAATGGTTTGAAGTGTTTACTTTTGTATACATATTCCCTCAATAAAGATTTTTTCACATTTAAACTTTGACTTTAATCCTTGATCCCGGTCAATTCTATATACGTGACCCTTTTCCTAAAAAAAGTAGCTCCCTTACGTGTGACTGGTGGATCACATAACTCTGTGCCACTCCAAACAAATTATCACACGCCCTGGGAGATAAAGACCGAGAGGTGTGGAGGAAGAAGGGAGCCCTTCGGGTACGGAACGATACGCAAATACCCGTACTCCCATATCTGGCGAGACAGAGAGGCTGGTGGACGACACAGGGACCCGGCCCTGAACATGGCGTGGATGCTTCATGCCGGAACCGTTGAACCGGAGTCCCCAAGCTTCTAACAGGAGCTGTGGTTGAACACCTGACACAACTTGGGGAAAGCATCGAACTAGAGAGCAGTGCCCCGGGAGGGGGTACAAATAAGCACTCATGGCTGTCGGTACTTGAGCTCTGTGCTTTGGAGGTGCTAAGTAAGGATCGGAGAGACAAGCTTTTAGCGCGAAGGGACCACCAGTGAAGGAAACACCTTGTAAGAAAGAAAGGGGCACCAACCGAGGTTCGACTGCACTGACCCGGTTCTGGATACAACGCTGAACCGGAGGTTGGCAAGGAACGTACCCGGCGGCCATGCTAAAATGATCAAGTAAAAGTAACAGAACTCCAGCTGTGGTGTGTGAGACTTTCTTTAGCGGTGACCACCAGCCGCAAAGGCCGCATGAGACATTGGCAGATGGTCATTGGGTTGTCAGTACGCCGAAGTACAAACTGACTTCTCAATCCCGCTGCCCTGGGGACCGCACTCCACCTGCAGGGAGCGGAACCATCCAAACTGCCGGTCACCGTCTCCAGAAGTTCTGAAGCAGCGGAGGCCACCCTGGCCGCATACCGCAGGTGGAGTCACAAATACCCCTTTTCTGATCATCATAATGGGAGACCCAGACAATGGGGTTTAGGGCACTGCCCTCCGGAGGCCACACTAGGTACTACAAGAACTGTAGACACCGCCCCCTCCGCTTATAAACCCCTACCGCAGGGAACATCCTCAGTTTTAAACTTAGTGTGCTCGGAGGTACCACACGCTTTGCTTGCACTCATCGCATTCTCACAGCTTACGTGATGGCGTATGAAGACAAGGTAAAGAAGGTCCCAGTCAGGGACCTCCGGCAGTCTCCCTGTTTACCTTCGGGGAACATGCAGGTCGAGGTACCGGAGGCCTAGTGCCTGGGCACACTGTGTCTCCCGGTACGCTGCCGTGCTCCTTCCCATCCCTCCTGGGGGCTCTGAGAAGTGGGAGATAGGAGCCTTGCACAGCTCCGCTCCGTCCGAGGCCTCCCTAAATGGTGCTTACAGACCGGACTGGAGTCAGCTCTGTCCGAGGCCTCCCTAAATGGTGCTTACAGACCGGACTAGAGCCAGCCCAGTCCGAGGCCTCCCTAAATGGTGCTTACAGACCGGACTGGTGCTGAACCCCCGTCCGAGGCCTCCCATGATATGGTGCTTACAGACCGGACCGGCACTGAGATACTCCGGTGTCTCCGGTGTGCCTGGGGGTAGTGTCTGACACTGATGTGTTTATGACACTCAGACCGCGCGTTGCCTTAGGGTCCGCGGTTCTGGCGGTGACCCTGTGCTGGGGTCACCCTGGCTGACCGCCCTGTGTGTCACAGGGGCTGCGGCTGTGGGCTTCAGACTTTGTCTGTGAGCCT
This sequence comes from Allobates femoralis, assembly GCA_033576535.1. Lineage (NCBI taxonomy): Eukaryota > Metazoa > Chordata > Amphibia > Anura > Aromobatidae > Allobates > Allobates femoralis. Next base: position 55,951,395 of record JARQOC010000004.1, on the reverse strand, counting down.
AGGTATTTATGTTTATACCTCCCGCGCTGCGGGCTCCGGCGCTTACATTATTGTAATGGCGGCCGGGAGAGATGTGGAGCGGCCCATGTGACCTGGATGGGCGTGTGTGTGTGCTTCCCGCGTGTTTCGGCCCCGCCCTCTGCTTCTACAGCGGCGGCCATCTTTTCCCCTCACTTTCCTGCTGGGATCGTTGGAGACTGCTCTGCTGCACTCCAGGGGAGACCAGGTCTTCTTTCCTCGCGGAGGCCACACACACACCGCTCCCTTCACCACCGCTGTGCAGCGGTCGGTAAGCCACCGGTTTCCGGTGAAGTTTCTCCTGTGTTGATATTCCTCTACCGTGGGTATGTCCTCAGGGAAGAAAGGCGCTGCTAAGGCAGCCAGTACCACACCTGTCTGTGCTACATGCAACGGGACACTGGTGGAGGGGTCCTGCAATAATTGCGGACGCCCAGACGCCCGGACTGTCACTGCTGAGTCAGCAGCTCCGGTGCTTTACCCTGAGGTTCAAGTGATCCCAGGGCCATGGGAAAAACAAAGCGAGATTAATGCCTCTCTGTTATCCCAATTATCCTCCATGTCGCAATCCCTGGAGGCACTAACAAGGAGACTGGATGCTCCAGCTACTCCTTCAAGCTACCCCCGGGTGTCTCCATCTTCCACCGTGAGACCCCTTAAGCGGGCTCGCCGTGATGATTCACCCGAGCTCCAGATCCTCTCTGAGGAGGAGCGTCACTCTGACGGTGACGAGGATGATGGGGGTTCAACTCTCGGGTCGGTGTCTGAACCAGCTGAAGGGGTGGAAGATCTGGTGTCTTCCATCAACGAGACTTTACGTCTCGGGTTACCCCCTCAGGAGACAGCCGTTCACCCGAAGGAGGTCTACCAGTGGTTACGACCTGAGGCTAGACCGTGTGGTTCCTTTTTGGACCACACTAATTTTGAAAGGGTGGTTAGAGCTCCCAGGGTACACCCTGGACGGCGTTATGTCCGCAAATCCAAGGACAACCGCTTTCCCTTTCCTCAGGAGGTGCTTCAGGAGTGGTCGCAGTCCCCGAAAGTGGACGCTTCCATGACCAGGATTGCTGCACGCTCCCTATTCTCTGCCTCTGATAGCTCCTCACTGAAGGATGCGACAGACAGACAGGTCGAACAACTCGCCAAGTCGTCTTATGAGGCTGTGGGGTCTTCATTTGCCCCGAGTTTTGCTGCGGTATGGACTCTGCAGGCGATCACATCCTGTCTGGATGGGATTGCTGGCCTGGCAGGTTTTAACTCTGAAGTCCTGGCACTTACAGAGAGGGCAAAGGCCTTTGCTGATTATGCTAGGACGGCGTCCCTGGAGACTGCCACTCGCTCAGCTGTGGCTTCGGCCAATGCGATAGCAATCCGCAGATTGTTGTGGCTGCGTCTATGGGACTCAGATGCCACGTCAAAGAAGATTCTGCAGAATCTTCCTTTCTCTGGTGACAGGCTGTTTGGTGCCGAGCTGGACAAGTTGATCAAAGACTCTACGGAGTCCAAGATCCCACAGAACAGACCTAAGCCTAGGTATACTGTGAAAAGGAACCCTAAACAGTGGTCCTTTCGTACCAGCTCACAGCCGTCAGCGTCTTCCACTCGTGCGGACCGTGGGGCTAAGCCCTCTCAGCAATGGCGCCCCAAGAGTCGCCAGAAGAAGTCGGCAGGTACAACAGCTGCCGCTCCCAAGCCCACCTCAGCATGACTCGCTCTCTCTTCCTGCCTCCCCACAGGTTGGAGGTCGCCTGTCTCAATTTCAAGACAAATGGCGACTCCACATCCAAGATCAGTGGGTTCGAGACGTAGTCTCCAGAGGATACAGGATAGAGCTGTCGTCACAACCCACACACCGATTTCATCGGTCTGTCCCATCTCCAGAAAAGGCTCAGGCTTTTTATCTGGTCTTGGAGGGACTCCGCAGAGACGGAGTGGTGGTCCCAGTGCCCACTGGGGAGAGGTTCAGGGGTTTCTACTCCAACCTCTTTATCGTCCCGAAGAAGGACGGCTCCTTCCGCCCGGTTCTGGACCTCAAGCTGTTCAACCGCCATGTGTTGGTTCGGAAGTTCCGCATGGAATCCCTGCGCTCCGTGATCGCGGCTGTGTCGCAGGGCGACTTCCTAGCGTCCATAGACATTCGCGACGCTTACCTTCACATACCCATTGCACCGTCTCATCAACGATGGTTGAGGTTCGCGGTGGGGGAGGAGCACTTCCAATTCGTGGCGCTGCCCTTCGGGTTGGCCTCGGCTCCCCGGGTGTTCACGAAAGTGATGGCATCAATGATGGCCTTACTGCATGCGCAGGGACACGCCGTCATTCCTTATTTGGACGACCTACTGGTCAGAGCGCCATCGGAACACCTGTGTCAGCGAAGCCTGCAGGCGACCATGCAGTCTCTGGAGCAGTTCGGGTGGCTTCTCAACATCCAGAAGTCCACCCTGGTTCCAACCCAGTCACTGACGTACCTGGGCATGGAATTCCACACGGACTCTGCTCTAGTGTCCCTACCACGAGCCAAACAACTGGCCATCCAGTCAGGAGTACGCGATCTCCTCGAATCACCTCATTCATCCCTACGGGTATTGATGAAGATGGTGGGACGCATGGTGGCAGCAATAGAGGCGGTGCCCTTCGCACAGTTTCGCCTCCGTCCTCTGCAACTGGAAATCCTCCAGAGGTGGGACAAGAGGACGTCCTCTCTGAATCAGCTGGTGGTCCTCTCCCAGCCGACCAGGGATGCTCTGCAGTGGTGGCTTCAGCCGAGTCACTTATCAAAGGGACGATCCTTCCTGAAGCCATCGTGGTTAGTGGTGACCACCGACGCCAGCCTGAAGGGCTGGGGCGCGGTGTTCTTACACCACAGAGCTCAAGGTCTCTGGACACGTGCAGAGACGACGTTGCAGATCAACGTGCTGGAGCTCAGGGCGGTCTATCTGGCACTCCTGGCCTTTCGGGTGTTCCTATCCGGACAACCAATTCGGGTTCAGTCCGACAATGCGACGACTGTCGCCTATATAAATCACCAAGGAGGAACCAGGAGTGCACAGGCTCTAGCGGAAGTCCACCGCATTCTATCATGGGTGGAAGTCAACAACTGCTTGATTTCCGCAGTCTACATCCCAGGTGTCGAGAATTGGGAGGCAGATTACCTGAGCCGACAGGGGATGGACGCCGGAGAATGGTCTCTCCATCCGGACGTCTTCCGGGACATCTGCATCAGATGGGGGACCCCGGATGTGGATCTGATGGCCTCCCGGCTGAATCATCAGGTGCCACAATACATGGCGAGATCGTGGGACCCTCAGTCTCTGGGGGCAGATGCTCTAGTCCTGAGTTGGTCAGTTTTTCGCCTGCCATATGTTTTCCTGCCCCTGGCGCTGATGCCCAAGGTCCTGTGGAAAATCAAGACGGAATGTCACACAGCCATTCTAGTGGCTCCGGATTGGCCGAGGAGGTCCTGGTATCCGGATCTGTGGCAACTGTCCGGCGGACGCCGGTGGGCTCTTCCAGACCGCGCAGATCTTCTCGCGCAGGGCCCCTTCTTCCGCCCCAATTCCAGGGCCCTCAGATTGACTGCATGGCTCTTGAGGCCTGGCTCTTAACATCCAGGGGTTTCTCTCCTGCGGTTGTTTCCACCATGAACAGAGCTAGACGGCCCACGTCACGGAAGATTTACCACAGAACGTGGAAAGTCTTTTTCGCCTGGTGCTCCTCTGGGGGACATGTACCTTGGCCCTTGTCGATCCCGACCCTATTGGCTTTTTTGCAGTCAGGTTTGGAGTTGGGCCTTTCCCTCAGTTCTCTGAAGGGTCAGGTATCAGCGCTGTCTGTATTGTTCGACAGGCGCTTGGCGCTCCTCCCAAAGGTTCGCCAATTTCTCCAAGGGGTGTCTCGAGTGGTTCCGCCGTATAGGCGGCCTCTGGACCCTTGGGATCTCAACATGGTCTTGGCGGCTTTGCAGAAACCACCTTTTGAGCCATTGAGAGAAGTCTCTCTTTCTTACTTGTCACAGAAAGTGGCTTTTCTGGTGGCTATTACGTCCCTGAGACGGGTCTCTGAACTGGCGGCACTATCGTGCAAGTCACCCTTTCTGGTGGTTCACCAAGACAAAGTGGTGTTACGCCCGCGGGCGGAATTCCTGCCAAAAGTGGTTTCCACTTTTCATTTGAACTAGGAGATTGTGCTCCCATCATTTTGTCCCGCTCCTGTTCATCAGATTGAACGCGACCTCCATACTCTGGACCTCGTACGGGCTGTACGCATTTATGTGTCCAGAACTGCCTCCTTCCGGAGTTCGGACTCCTTGTTCGTACTTACGGCAGGTCGCTGTAAGGGGTCAGCGGCGTCAAAATCTACCTTGGCCAGATGGATCAAGGCACCCATTCAAGAGGCTTACCGGTCTTCTGGTTTGCCTCTCCCGGTAGGCTTGAAGGCACACTCGACAAGAGCTGTCGGTGCCTCCTGGGCCTTGCGACATCGCGCCTCTGCTCTGCAGGTGTGTCAGGCGGCCACTTGGTCTAGCCTGCACACCTTCTCTAAGCATTATATGGTGCATGCCCATGCCTCTGCGGATGCAAGTTTGGGCAGGCGGGTCCTCCAGGCGGCGGTTGCCCACCTTTGACGGGGACCGCGTATGCAAACGTCTTTTGAGGAACTTTTTCCCGCCCTGGGGTATTGCTTTAGGACATCCCCATTGTCTGGGTCTCCCATTATGATGATCAGAAAAAAGAGAATTTTGTTTACGTACCGTAAATTCTTTTTTCTTGAATCATCAATGGGAGACCCAGCACCCACCCAGTGTTCCGTTGTATGTTACGGTTGATCTGTCCCCTGTTGGGGCAGTTTATCCGGGTTGTTGACCCGTCTGTTCACGGTGTCTTCCCGAGGTTTCGGGTGTGGTTTTTTTCTGTTGTCTCCTCGCAGCTTATGGACCAAACTGAGGATGTTCCCTGCGGTAGGGGTTTATAAGCGGAGGGGGCGGTGTCTACAGTTCTTGTAGTACCTAGTGTGGCCTCCGGAGGGCAGTGCCCTAAACCCCATTGTCTGGGTCTCCCATTGATGATTCAAGAAAAAAGAATTTACGGTACGTAAACAAAATTCTCTTTTTCCCCATTCATCCCTGTCATCTACCCCCGTTCATCTACAATGACACCGCCAGGGTCACGGGACCGGGTCTCGGCCCCTGTCTGTCCCCATGAAAAGAACTGAGAAGTGAAGAACAACAAGCTGCCCGGTCAGCGAGTACCCTCGGCCCTGGAGTGGGCGTGTCACTTCTCCTTCCAAACCAGGGAGTAGGGAGACTAGAGGCAGCACAACCAAGGCATTAAATCTCAGTTACAGAGCAAAAATGAAGTCGCAGCACCAAATGCTTCTCTCCAGGCTTTTGACAGGGTGAATTAGACCTTCATAAATGAGCACTCTGTAGGAAAGGCTGAAATCCAATATGCTGCATTGGATCCATACTTTGTATTCAAAACCAACAGCCAAGTTAAAGGTAAATGGAGTACTGTCCTTGGATTTTGCCATTTACAATGGAACGCATCAGGGTTGCCCACTTTCGTCTATAATTTTCATTCTTTCACTGGAGTGGTTCCTCATAAAGATCAGATCCAATGAGAATATTGGGGTCCTTGTATTCGCAGGTCCCCACACAAAATTGATCTGCTTTTTTTCATTAATAAAGCTACCATATCTCTCCCAAATCTGATGGCAGAATTCGATACATATAGTAGTCTATCAAACTTTAAAATTAATTTTGCCAAATCGGAAGCTTTAACTATCAATAGCACCCCTATATTTTGGCACCTGTGTAGATAACTTTTAGCTTTAAACTCTCAACTTTTTTTCTTAATTTTCCTAAACTCCTCCAATCAGTACAGAGAGAATTCTCCGGATGGACGAGGAATACCTTTATGTGGTTTGGTAGAAGCACAATTTTTAAGATGAACTTTCTCCCGAGGATATTATATGTTATACAGGCCCTCCTGATTGTGTCTCCCTCATCCTTCTTTAAGAATCTTGCCTCGATTAAAACCAAGTTTGTTTGACCTGGAAAACCGCCCTGCATCAGTTAAAATACCCTATACCATCCTAATGTCTCTGGGGGCATCGCTCTACCTGATTTTATGTTCTATTACAAAGGCTTCCACCTTTCTAGACTTCTAGACTGGTATAGGAATGGTAAAGCAAAGGCTTGGGTCGGGATTGAGCAGGACTTTACCATCATCCCTCTGGTTGCCATCCTGTGGGTAGAATCTCCTTCCATGTTCTATGAAATGCCTTTAATCCCATCCCATGACTGGAGCTAAACTGGTATGCTGTTCTTTCCTCGATGTTTCCAAATCTAGGCAATTCACTCTTTCCACTGGGGCTATAAGATAGTGTTCCATACCAGGCTTAATGGGGTTGCTTTAGAGCAGGGGTCTCAAACTCCAGGCCTCGAGGGCCGCACACAGTCCAGGTCTTCTGGGTTTCCTTAGTATTTGACATTTGAAATAATCACCTGTGCAGGAGATTAAATCATCAACTGTCAAATGATAAGGAGATCCTGAAAACCTGGACTGTGTGCGGCCCTCGAGGCCTGGAGTTTGAGACCCCTGCTTTAGAGTGACTCATTTTGTGGATGGACATACCTGGCCCTCAAAAGAATACTCACCTTACTAGTTATCTTTTCCAGGACTTGAACACCTAGCCAGTAGGTACAGTTGATTTGAATACTTTTGTGTATTTGTTTTATGATATTTTCCCTTTATTATTATTTTCTGACGATATGTTTCATATATTCTCAATGAATAAAACAATGTTTTTAAACAAAAGGAAGGGGAGTAATTGAAGGGGTACTGTTGCACCATCGGCACCCCTGCTCTCCAAGGACTATCAGGGACGCCGATATACTCACCATGCCTGCTCCCTGCTTGTCCCAGCTCACATAGCCCGTGCATGTGCGGCGGGGCTCTCGGGAGCACGCTTAAGGCGCAGTCACTATATACGGCCCTATATTAAAGGGACAGCGCACCCTAACCTAGAACTGCCTTTCATCCTATGTCCTCTTAGGAGGTGCCTGTTCAACGTGTCTAGTTAGTTGTTGTGTCTTTAGTTAGTTGTCAAGTCCCCCTTGCTCTGTGCCTAGTTATTGTATTCTTATCTGTGTCTGTGCTCTTATTCCTGCTAGTGCCTGCCACTCGCCACCAGCCTCTGCCATCTGTTGTGTCTCCGTGTGCCTTCCAGTCATCACCAGCCTCTGTCATCCACTGTGCCTCCCTGTGACTGCCAGTCACTGCCAGAATCTACCACCCTGCATCTGTGCCCATTTCCAAATTCCCTCCTGTGGTGCCATCTGCTGAGATACCGTGATCCTCTGGGATCAGAGAGCTGCCTCTGTCAGTCACTTACTAGCATAAGTCTTATTCCACCAAAAGTGGCTTTAGTGAAGTTTCAGTGGCCATTCAGATATGCTCCTCCAGGTTTGTGATTAGTACCTTTGGTCCAGTGGATCCACCCTCTCTTGGGCTTGCCTCATCAAGCAGGACACTAAGGTTGGGAACTAAGGAATATCTCTTCCCTACACAAGCAATTTATAAACAGCCAGGGTATATAGAAATACAGTATGGGACCATAGTAACCAATGGAGAATACCAGTGGACACTGATTTATAGTATGACTAACTTCAATAGGTGCTACTAGAGGACAAGATTTTTTCTCCTTAAAGCCTAGCCAATTTGCTTGGTTTATAATACTCCCTACATAAGCTTGATGATACCACAAAACAGAAACAGCATCCCCTCAACCTTTGTCAATGCAATCTGCACTGCTACACCGAATGGAGCATGAACCGTGAATAAGTTGGCTGCACATAGAAATACTTTTAGACTGGATGGACATCGTAAACTTTTTGGCAAGGTTAATAAAAGGTAGAATAACTTACCTCTATAGCCCCCCAACACTCTTTAGAAGGCTGTCAACTAAACAATGCTTTGACCAATCGTTCAGCCAACAGATATCTCGAACTTTCTCATTTACAGGAGAGCTTGACTGTCCAATCACTCCTGTGTTCTCTACAAGGGAGCATCCGTCATACTCCACTGATAGCAGCTTAACTCTTAGTCTGGCTTCACACTACATTTTTGTTCCTGTTCATTGGATCCTGTTTTTTTCAGGATCCAACGAAAAGGAACGGACAACACCAGATTGGCACCTCCAGATGCCATTTCTGTGTCCGGTCCGGTATCCGGACACAAAGAGCAGTGCGGAGCCAAGCCTGTGCTGTCAGCACTGTGTAATATCACTATAGCAGTGTATCTATATATGTCGGGCCCCACGGGACTGGGGTACTCGGTACCGGACCGGACGGTAGTGGGGATGTCACAGGTGGCTTGGTCCGGACCGTGTCCCTGGCTCGGCAAATAAAAGGGGAATATTTACAAGGGAAATGTCACGGGTGACGCCACCCACTTGGTGCGGCCAGTGATGGGGCCGCCGAAGCTGCAGAACCTCCGGGGGTGATGGAATGGCAGCGGAGATGGTGTAGTTCCAGTGGGGAGAACTGTATCCCCCGGGGCAGTAAGGGTTAAGTCTCTGGTGCAGGTGTAACACACTTACTTGCAGGCTGCAGGGATCTCTCCTCCTGGCTGGTGCTGACAAGCTGGATCTGTATGAGGGAGAATGGGATGCAGGTAGAGGCAAACAAGAGAGGTAATTCAGGGTTTCCAAAGCTTTACTTGTTGTTCTCTCTCAGCAAGTTACAAGTCATTTGCAGTTGGTACACAGTTCAAGTACACGGGTTCTTTCTACTCCTGCAGCCAGGCCTCTCTCTCCCTGTGACCCCTCACACAGTCTGTTAGTGTCCCTTTCCGGGCTGTTGCATTCTCTTTCTTTATGTTGTGCGACACTGGACAGTATGGCGGTTACTCGGGCTTCTGTGAGTCCTAGTATGTCACTGAGCTGCCTGTCCTTTGGGTTAGGGATCTCAATCTGAAACTCAGACCCCTCGTCGTATTGTCTGGGGATGCCGGGTGAACTACAGTCCCCTCTGGAGCCGACACTCTACTTTAGCCCAGCCTCCAGTAATCCTCAGCACTAGGATACCAGGCTCTTTCTCCTTTCTGTTCCTTCCTGTATATAGGAGGGCTACTCCGCCTGTAGTTAGTTGCTTTAGCTGTAGTTCTAGGGCCCCGGGTTACACCGTCCCTCTCGGCTCTCTCACACTCCTGGCGGCTTCAGCGTCGGACGGGCTTTCCCCCCCATCTGGCTCGCACTGGCTCAGTACGGGTCTGCACTCCTCGGCCTTGCTCTCACAGGACGTGTGGCTCTCTCCTGCTCAGCTTCAGCTCAACTTCCTGCTGTTCTCTGGCCTGCTCCTCAGCTTCTCTGCTGCTCTTGGTCTTTGCTGTTCAGCTCACTGTGGCCTACTGAACTCCTTCACTCCTCCCCCTTCCTATATACTGTCAGTCACCTGACCTTCTGGTGTGCCCAACCCACTCCTCTGAATCCACCACCCCTCCGATCTCATAAAGTTCTAATCTCAGGGCTGGATGTAACCTCTCTGACACGTGGGTTATGTGGGCTGTGAGGGTGTTAGTGTTTAACAATGTCCTACCTGCCTGGCTGCAGTTCCCTTTGTGGCCTCCTGGACGCAGGGGAGCCACATATACACTGCTAAAGTGATATTAAATAAAGGTTAAATAAAGGGATGTTTAAAAATAAAAAATCATAAATTCTCTCCTTTCGACGACTCCTGAGTGTCCCACGCTGAATACATCTCCTGGCAGTTTGAGGACCTTGCATGATGTCACTGGGAGGGGCGAGGCAACCCGATCACATGACCGCATCAGCGCTCTTTAAATCGTGCTGATGCGGCCATGTGATCGGATTGCCCGCCCCTCCCAGTGACATCATTCAAGGTCCTCAAACTGCCAGATGTATGCAGCGTCGCCGGAAAGGTGAGTATTTATGAATTTTTTATTTTTACCCATCGCTTTATTTAACTCCTTGCCGACACAGGACGTTGTACAACGTCCTGGGCCGGTAAGGGGGCTTTGATGTGAGCTCTGGCACGGAGCTCACATCAAAGCACTGACATCTCAGCTGATCTCATCAGCTGAGATGTCGGGGTGACAGCGCCAATCGGATCCGGGGTCCGATAGGCGCTGTTAACCTCTTGGATCCCGCCGTCAATCTCTGACAGTGGGATCCAAGGCGGCCACGGCGGGGAAAGCGCTTTTCCCCGCCTGATCTAGAGATCCCGCATGGCGGGATCTCTGGTGCTCACGTGACAGCCCAGAGTTCTGGCTAGATCCCGGATGCTGTCACAGAGGGGTTTCATGTTGTGGTTGGCAGGCGCTGCCAACCTCAACAGGTCCGCGATTCTGGGAGATACAGATGAGCTGCAGCTCATCTGTATCTCCCAGAAACGATCGGACTGGGCAGCAAGGTGCCTCTAAAAGAGGCAGTGTAAAAATAAGAATCAATGAAAAAATAAAGTTTTTATAAACCTGTAAAAAAAAAAATATATAAAAATTCAAATCACCCCCCTTTTCCCCCAATCACAATAAAAGTATTAAAAAAATTAAAAAATACACGTTTGGTATCGCCACGTTCAGAATTGCCCGATCTATCATCATATTAAATCCGTTAATGAGAGCCGTAAACTCCATAATGGAAAAAATTCAGTTTTTTTGGTTGCAGCAACATTGCTATAAAATGCAATAACGGGCGATTAAAACTGCAGATCCCCCCAAAAATGATATCATTAGAAACGTTAGCTCAAGACGCAAAAAATAAGCCATCACACAGCCCCAGATCCTGAAAAATGAGAACGCTACGGGTTGCAGAACATGGCGCAAAAAGTCAGTTTTTGTTGTTTTGCAAACGTCTGAATTTTTTTTCACTACCTAGATACCAATAAAGGTATACATGTTAGGTGTCTACGAACTCGTACCGATCCGATGCACCACCCCGTCATGTCGGTTTTACCATATAGTGAACATGGCGACTAAAATACCCAAAAAACAAACGGGTTATTACACTTTTTTTGCAATTTCACTGCATTTAGATTTTTTTTGCAATTTCCCTGTACACTATATGGTAAAATAAATTATTGCATATGAAAGTACATCTCATCCCGCAAAAAACAAGCCATCATATGTCTATATTGACGGAAAAATAAAAAAGTTATGGCTCTTGGAATGAAAAATGAAAAACTCCCCGGTCATGAAGGGGTTAATATCACTTTAGCAGTGTATATAGATACACTGCTAAAGTGATATTACACAGATTTACTATGGGTACAGAGCAGCGCTCCTGTTCTCCGCATGCTCTGTACCCTGGAACCGGATCTGAGAAACAATTCTGTTTCTCGGATCCGGTGCCATAGGCCCCCATGATAAGTGTGCCGGACCAGACACGATTCGTTTGTGTCCTGTTTTGTCACCAAAGCCCAGAAACGCTGCAAGCATTGTATTTGGGACCGGTGAAAAACAGGACAGAAACGAATCCTGCATCGGATTCACAAAACCAAATATGGCCAATCCGGCACCATAGGGATGTATGGGGGGCAAAAACTATCCTGTTCTGTTTGTTTCAAAAACGAACAGGACAGGATCACAAAAAACATAGTGGAAAGCCAGCCTTAAGGTACCTTCACACGCCGCAATCTCGGCTGTCGATCCTAAAGGCAATATGCCGCCCCGGGGCAATCGCCATGAAATCGCCTCACAGTTGAGGCGTGTGATTGGGGAATTTCGCAGTGATAAATCGCCTCTCGCCTGATTCCTGAGCACTGCTCTGAAATCAGCCGCAGTCATGAAGGCGATATTTCCGTGTTGTGTCGTGTGATAGGGCAATAGTGATGGAATCAGCGTCGCCTAGGATTTGCCGTAGGCGTGCCTCAACGTGCTGTAGTCTGCGCCTCGTCTCAGATGATTCTTGTTGGCTACTTCGTTCCCATTGCCTGGCCAATGAGCGTGTATGGGGCGCGGTGTAATCCACTGTGGCACGCCTATCTCCTCGCTGCGCTGAACATGTACGCCCACATTGCCTTTGAGATTGCGGCGTGTGAAGCGGCGATGGAAGGAGACGAGATTGCTGATGCTGTAGCTGAGGCGATTTCTGGAGCAACAAATCGCCTTAGTTTAAGGGCGATATTGCGGCGTGTGAAGCCGCCATCGGCGATCAGAGACAGCAACGAAAAATGTGAGCGCGCACGCCATATCGCCTCATATCGCCAGGCAAGATTGCGGCTTGTGAAAGTACCTCTAGAGAACAAAAGGATTGGACATGCCAGATCCTTATCTCCTTCAATAAGCATCTGTTGGGACCCACATACACTAAGAATTTCAGATAAACCGGTCAATATTGGCAGGTTCAACCAACATTGGTCTAATATGTAGGGGTCTTGAGAGTTTGCACTTGTAAACTATATTTCCGAATGAAAGAAAACTAATTTGAATAACTTTTTGAAAGACTCTCATGTCGGAAATTGATCTCCTCAAGAAGATACAGTGCCTTCAAGTTTCTTGCTTTAGATCGTGTAGATTTGTTCTGCTTATTATCACGGTTTCCCATAGATTTACATTGAGGATGTGGCTTCTGGCCGGCACTAGGATATGCTGCCAACAGCCACATAGTACAATCTACTTTCCTTTGTACTTTTTCATATGCAGGAGATTAGTCTTTTGACATTTAGGATTAGAGCCGACCACATTTCTGCAGGTTATTTGTCTTTGTGCCAATGAGGAAATTGCCAGACAGCCCATTAATGGCGTAAAATCTGGACTTGAGGGTCCTAAAGATGATGAGATCCTCTCGAAATTTATTACCCAGAATGGTACCAATTCTACACAGCAGTTGGCGTTTCCTTCATTATTTGTCCATGGTCTGTTTTGTGCGAACACTCACTTAAAGGTCACAGATCTGGCTCCATTTTGTTGGAGTGAATCATGGCAATGAAAAGTTTCTTCTTAAAACGATGCCAATAGCCTTTCTTGGCTAGAAAAAAGTGTTGGGTTTGCTAGATTGTATATCATGTAACACCAAACATAGATGTGATCATGTAATAGTAGTAGACTGGTGATGGGCGAACCTGGCAATGTTCGGCTTTGGCGGATCCGTATGCACTTTTTTCAAAGTCTGGGTTCGGAATTGACTTGACCCGAACCTGAGGCAAAACCCAGACTTCAAAGTTCTGAAATGGTGGCCATGGAGGCTGGGGGGCTGTAAAAAGAAGCAAAACAGTGTTTAAACACCAGCTCATACTTACCGAGGTCCGTGCACTTGTATTTCTGGGGCCACACATTATCTTTCTGATTTATTCATTGCACGTAAATGCTAGAATGTATGGGCTACTTTCAGGTTACTGCACTTTCTCCAACAGCCAATCACAGATGTCTAGTCTCTGTGACACCATCTGTGATTGACTGTTGCACTCCTCACCCACTGTGAGTGTCTGTGATTGGTTGCCATAGGCAGCAAACTTGACATCATGGTAGTGTAAAAATAAATAATTTTTAAAAATGATGTAGAGCTTTGCTATATTTTTAATTGAGAATAAAGATAAAGCAGAGAGCAACAGGCTGCAAGCCCGAGCTACCTGGCTTTACTTAGGCTGGCAAACAAAAATACAGGGGAGACTATTATTTTTTAAAATTATTTAAATAAATAATAATAAATAAATGTGTGTGTTTTGCCCTATTTTTTTTTATTCCAGTCAAGATAAAAAACAGGCAGTTGGGGGGCTGGTATTCTCAGTGTCATGAGGCCTATAGTTATAAGGCTCCCCCAGGCTAAAAATTATCAGGCTGCAGCTGCCCCAGCCAGAAAATGGCACATTCATTAGAAGCGCCTATTCCTGGTGCTTTACCCAGCTCTTCCCGATGTCCTGGTGCTGTGGCATCTGGGTGCCAGAAGGGGTTAATGCCAGCTGAGTATTGACAGCTTGTAGCTGTCCACTTTATCTGTGCTGACATTCAAAAATACAGCAAAGTACTGTGTCTTTTTTAAAATTATTTAATTTTACACTATTATGACATCAGGCTCGCTGCCTATTGCAACTAATCTTAGGCATCGGCACAATGGGTGAAGGGCACAACAGCCAATCACAGATGCAGTCACAGAGAGTGGGCATCTGTGATTGGCTGTTGGAATAATTGCAGTACCCTGGAAACAGCCCCATACATTCTAGCATCTACCGTGCAGTGAATAAATCAGAAAGTTATTGAGCGACCTTGGAAGTACAAGCGCACGGACCCCGGTAAGTATGAGCTGATGTTTAACCATTATTTTGTTTATTTTTACAGCCCTACCAGCCAAACCCGACCAGTAACACAAACTCCGTGTTTGGGGTCCATGCCTGTACAATAGGTGTTCGGTACAGACCCCAAACTTTACAGTTTGGATTTGCCCATCACTATACCAGACATTGTATTAGCCATGTATTATAAGACACAGCACAAGGCTAGTGAGTATATTAGTGGGACACAAGTTACTCAACAGAGGTAGAAATCCTGGTAGACATTTAAAGAGGTTGACAAAGGTATTAATGACGTATACTTAAGATAGGTCATGAAGATCAGATGTGTGAGCATCCACCACTCTTCTGCACTTTGTAACCTGCCAGTGGCCATGGTTGCAGGTATCAGCTTTCTGCTGGGAGTACTGTGTCAGACCCCTACTAATCTGACATTTATATCACCCCACATACTGTTCCGCAGCCGTCTCCCTCACAATTTATACTGGATCCCCAATTTTACCCTCTTGCTTCCCATAAAGTCCTCCCCATACTGAGTCCATACCCATCAACCCCTTGTTCCGTATTCTGTGTCCTCAAATCCTCCTCATTTGCGCTCCATGCTGTGTCCACTTACACTCTCCCTCCCGGCCCCCCTGTTTGCTTCTCATACAGCCCCATCCTCTCAACTGTTTGCTCCTCATACCCCTGTTTGCTCCTTGTACTCCCCCGTCCTCTTCCCATGCTTGCTCCTCATACTCCTCTAAGCTCTCCCCATTTGCTCCTCGTACAGCCCCCATCCTCTCCCCCCGTTTGCTTCTCGTACAGCCCCCATCCTCTCCTCCATTTGCTCCTCGTAAAGCTCCCATCCTCTACCACCCCATTTGCTTCTTGTACACGACCATCCTCTACCCATTTGCTCCTCGTACAATGTCCATCCTTCACCCTTCGTTTGCCTCTCGTACAGCCCCCATCCTCTACCCCTGTTTGCTCCTCGTACTGCCCCCATACTCTACCCTACTCTACCTCCATTTGCTCCTTGTACAGCCCCCATCCTCTGCCGCCCCTCCCCCTGTTTTCTCCTTGTACAGCCCCATCCTCTACCCCCCCAGTTTTCTTCTCACAGTTCCCATACACACCCACCTCTCCCCTTCCCCTAATTACATCCATTTTTGGTCTCTTCTCTTCAGCACCTTTCAACATCCCGCTGCCTCAGCACTGTGGGGTCGCCGAGTGACGACAGCAGCGTGATCAGCTGATGTGATCACGATGTTGATAACCCGGAAGTGACAGGAATCAGGGCACTGCAGTGCTTCCATTGTACGGAGCATCTGATAGACCCTCTGTACAGTGGATTGCAGGAGCCGGCGGCTGCAGATTCTCTGCTCCCGCTGTCAGCTGTTAGCGGGAGCAGAGAACAGCCAGCTCACACAGGGGGGCAGCAAATGGAGGCGTCAGGGAGAGACTTCGAGTGCTGCAGCCTGACGGCGCCCACATGCCTGCTGTGCATGGGGAAAATGCCCCACCAGCCCCCTCCTATATATGCCACTGTATCTGCATTTTACTTTAGGTATTGAATTACTGAAATAAATGTACTTTTTGATGATATTCTAATTCATTGAGATGCACCTGTATTTTATCTGTGACTAATGGTGCTAAGAAACGCGTCAGGCTTTTATGCACTTATTTTACCTGCTAGGGAACTGTAATAAAGAATTTCTATTTCACCAGATCTTGATGTGCTGACATCTCCCTTAATCTTCCTTTCCTGATATTTTATCTGTAGTCTTTTTTGCTTTTAATGGGACAAATGAATGTCTTTATAGGATTTAGATACAAGGACCTCTCCATCTGACCAACATACTGGTTAGGGCCCAGGAATACATTATGTACTGGGGTCTATAGGACTCCCGTTAATCCACTGATTGTTAGCCATCCATAAGTTCCCAGACAATTTACAAAAAGTTTACCTTTATCTAAAGTTCCTGTGAATAAAAATGAGTCCGTTATTTTCTTTGAAGCTGGAAGATCTTGTACAGAATATTGTGATTATAATTAATATTTTTGGACAGTGAATGATGTTAGTGTTCATGGTAGTATTTTGGGTCTTGGATTTATATCTTTTTGATCTATTATAGTTTTCAAATTCGTCTTTAAAAAATATATTAGTTCTCTATGATTGATGACAATAAAACATTTTTTATTGTGAGATGGGATTGATTATTATTTGCAGTAAATATTGTGTTTAGTTATAGTATTATGTATTGGGTGAGGAGATGTTGCACTGTAGACTACTAGTCGCTGAACCCCCACTTTATTCTTGCATCTATGGCAGTCTCCCAGTGGTGGTGAGCGGGCAGGTGCCTCTGAACCCTGGCCAGCTTTCTCTGGGTATTGTTCATCACGTCTGGATATCATTTAAGCTGGAAAATGTACAGACCTCTCCCCTTCAGCATTTTCCAGTTCTGCAAATAATTGTGATCAATCTTTCCATTGAGAACTATCCAAGAACACATCCAAGAACACAGCAGAGCGGGAGAAGACGGATCTTACTCATTCAGGAAAAAGAACATTCTTCTCCCTGGCCACACTGTATCCAAAGGAAAGTGTGAAATGTAACATCTGCCAGTTAATAACTCTGAATATCTATCTATCTATCTATCTATCTATCTATCTATCTATCTATCTATCTATCTATCTATCTATCTTTTACATCAGATATAAACATGCTGTCACACATCTTTGTATAAGTATTTCCAGCAGATACAACTAATCGCCAAAATTACAATTTTACATAGATATATATACAGTTAGGGCCAGAAATATTTGGACAGTGACACAAGTTTTGTTATTTTAGCTGTTTACAAAAACATGTTCAGAAATACAATTATATATATAATATGGGCTGAAAGTGCACACTCCCAGCTACAATATGAGAGATTCCACATCCAAATCGGAGAAAGGGTTTAGGAATCATAGCTCTGTAATGCATAGCCTCCTCTTTTTCAAGGGACCAAAAGTAATTGGACAATGGACTGTAAGGGCTGCAATTAACTCTGAAGGCGTCTCCCTCGTTAACCTGTAATCAATGAAGTAGTTAAAAGGTCAGGGGTGGATTCCAGGTGTGAGGTTTTGCATTTGGAAGCTGTTGCTGTGACCAGACAACATGCGGTCAAAGGAACTCTCAATTGAGGTGAAGCAGAACATCCTGAGGCTGAAAAAAAAGAAAAAATCCATCAGAAAGATAGCAGACATGCTTGGAGTAGCAACATCAACAGTTGGGTACATTCTGAGAAAAAAGGAATTGACTGGTGAGCTTGGGAACTCAAAAAGGCCTGGGCGTCCACGGATGACAACAGTGGTGGATGATCGCCGCATACTTTATTTGGTGAAGAAGAACCCGTTCACAACATCAACTGAAGTCCAGAACACTCTCAGTGAAGTAGGTGTATCTGTCTCTAAGTCAACAGTAAAGAGAAGACTCCATGTCAGTAAATACAAAGGGTTCACATCTAGATGCAAACCATTCATCAATTCCAAAAATAGACAGGCCAGAGTTAAATTTGCTGAAAAACACCTCAAGAAGC
Source organism: Allobates femoralis (assembly GCA_033576535.1). Lineage (NCBI taxonomy): Eukaryota > Metazoa > Chordata > Amphibia > Anura > Aromobatidae > Allobates > Allobates femoralis. The sequence goes on along the minus strand of JARQOC010000004.1, from coordinate 55,933,566 downwards.
CAGCTCAGTTCTGGAAAAGTATTCTATGGACAGATGAGACAAAGATCAACCTGTACCAGAATGATGGGAAGAAAAAAGTTTGGAGAAGAAAGGGAACGGCACATGATCCAAGGCACACCACATCCTCTGTAAAACATGGTGGAGGCAACGTGATGGCATGGGCATGCATGGCTTTCAATGGCACTGGGTCACTTGTGTTTATTGATGACATAACAGCAGACAAGAGTAGCCGGATGAATTCTGAAGTGTACCGGGATATACTTTCAGCCCAGATTCAGCCAAATGCTGCAAAGTTGATTGGACGGCGCTTCATAGTACAGATGGACAATGACCCCAAGCATACAGCCAAAGCTACCCAGGAGTTCATGAGTGCAAAAAAGTGGAACATTCTGCAATGGCCAAGTCAATCACCAGATCTTAACCCAATTGAGCATGCATTTCACTTGCTCAAATCCAGACTTAAGACGGAAAGACCCACAAACAAGCAAGACCTGAAGGCTGCGGCTGTAAAGGCCTGGCAAAGCATTAAGAAGGAGGAAACCCAGCGTTTGGTGATGTCCATGGGTTCCAGACTTAAGGCAGTGATTGCTTCCAAAGGATTCGCAACAAAATATTGAAAATAAAAATATTTTGTTTGGGTTATGTTTATTTGTCCAATTACTTTTGACCTCCTAAAATGTGGAGTGTTTGTAAAGAAATGTGTACAATTCCTACATTTTCTATCAGATATTTTTGTTCAACCCTTCAAATTAAACGTTACAATCTGCACTTGAATTCTGTTGTAGAGGTTTCATTTCAAATCCAATGTGGTGGCATGCAGAGCCCAACTCGCCAAAATTGTGTCACTGTCCAAATATTTCTGGCCCTAACTGTATATGCTATGAATATAGGCTGGAAGAAGTCATCATTGACCGAAACGTCGCCATCTTTATACCTGAAGGCCATTAAAGGCAGAATACACAACTGAAATTGGAGTGCTGCAGCCTTTTTTGCAATTTTTGTCCAGGATCAGGTGGCTGGACACCACCTCAAGGACTGATTAAGCACCTAACTTTAAGTTAATAAGAAACGCTGCTCAAATAACCCTTTTTTTCTCTATCTATCTATCTATCTATCTATCTATCTATCTATCTATCTATCTATCTATCTCTTATAATGTCATCAGAGTTACTGTGACATCTCCAGTGTATCCTAGTCATAAGGGCATGTGCACACGATCCGCACATGTATCCTCTCCTGTGTGAAGCCTGTGATCTCCGTGGATAAATGCAGCCACCCTGTGGCCACGGTCTGCGTTTGGTGCAGGGTGGCTTTTCTCTGCATTCACCCACTGAGATTGCTTCTGATTCTGCAGCACTGAATTGATGTGCTGCAGACAAGCGGCGATGCAGGAAGCAGCCATACAAGTCAGTAAGTCCCCTTTCATATCAGCGTTTTGGCTGAATTGCGGCAGATCCGACAGATTTACCGTATCTGCAGTGTAACGGTCGCACTTGTGGCACTGATCCCGCAAGCCCCATTTATTCTCTATGGGGCTTGCGGTCAGGTGCAGCAAGTGTGACATGCCCACTCCAGGGCCAGGGAAGACTTGGGAACTGGGCAGTTACTCGTTGGTCTTTTTCACCTCTTTCGGTTCTTTTCATAGGGACAGGGGCTGAAACCCGGTCCCATGACCCTGGCGGTGTCATTTTAATAAACGGGGCACATGACAGAGAAATTCTGAGGGAATAAAAGGGGTATTCATGACGCCACCTGCAGTATGCGGCCAAGGCGGCAGCCGCTGCTTCAGAGCCTCTGGGGACGATCACTGGCAGCTTGGATGTTCGGCTCCTCGCAGGTGTAGCGCGATCCCTAGGGCAGCGGGATGGTGGAGTCAGTTCGCACCTTGCAGATGTTCACTGGGACGTCAGTACCCCGATGTCTCATGCAGCCTCTGCGGCCGGTGGTCACCGCAAATAAAAGTCTCACACACACCAGCTGGAGTTCCGGTACTTTTACTCAGTTCTTTAGACACGGCCGCCGGGTACATCCTCTGCCAACCTCCAGTTCAGCGTTGTTTCCAGAAACGGGTCAGTGCAGTCAAGCCACGGTCAGTGCCCTTTTTGTCCTCTCTAGGTGTTCCTGTCTCTGGTGGTTGTTCTCTCTCAGCGCTATAAGGGGTAGTACTCTTCTGGGGCGAGCGGGCCATCGCTCTTTCCCCCAGACTCTCACCCTCTAACTGCAGTGCAGGTTCTAGAGAGTCAGGTGCGGTAGCTGGTGGCTCCTCAGTCAGTTCAGGTGTTAACTGCCAGTTCTGGGTCAGTATCTCCTCTGCGGGTGCTGCTGCATTAGGCGGTTCTTCGTCTGGTGCCTCTATGGTTCAGGAGGCTCTTGCATCAGGGCTCGTATGCCGCTTTCTGTAGCTGGGACCATCTACATGCGCCAACGGCCCACAACTGCGCACTGTTCAACAATTGGCTTAGTTCACTCATAGCCTTGCTAAAGTCCTCGGGTCCGGTAAACCGTACCCAGTTGTCAGCCTCCGCATTTGCATTCGGAGCTATCTCATGTTCTCTTCCGCTCGCCGGGGTGCCAGAACTGCTGCTCACCATGATGCCTCCTTGCTCCTCGCACCACGCAGTTCTCTTTCGTTCTTTCGTTTTCTGGCCTCTCCCTTCCGGCCTCTTTTCACTTCTGTAGGTGGGGTCAGCAACTCTCGATAGCAGGCCCCCTTGGATTTTCTTTAGTACTCGGGGCGGACCTGCTACTTTGCACATTTCTCCAAGGTCCCTCCCATGATGAGAGCCTAGACACGCCCCCTGACCTGCACATGGTGCTTGCTCTTCTCTCACCGCCATTTTTGCAAGCCATTTCTTACACAATTCTTAACAGTTATTTAAGGTGCACTGGACCGCTCGCATCCTGTTCGTGATGCTAGGTTGACACACCCACTCCCGGGCCGGGAAAGACTCGAAAACCGGGCAGTTACTCATTGGTCTTCTTCACCTCTTTCAGTTCTTTTCAAGGGGATAGACGGGGGCCGAGACTTGGTCCTGTGACCCTGGCGGTGTCATTTTAATAAACGGGGTAGATGACAGAGAAAGTATGAGGGGAAAAAATGGGTATTTGTGACGCCACCTGCAGTATGCAGCCAGGGAGGCTGCCGCTGCTTCACAACCTCTGGGGACGTGATCGGCAGCTTGGATGGTTCCGCTCCTTGCAGGTGGTCATTCTCTCTCAGCGCTATAAGAGGTAGTTCTCTTCTGGGGCGAGCGGGCCATCGCTCTGCCTCCCAGGCTCTCAGTGCCCTCCACAGCACAGAGCTCAAGTACTTGCAGCCATGAGTGCTTATTTGTATCCCCATTCCCGAGGCACTGCTCTCTAGTTCGGCCGCCTTCCCCAAGTTGTGTCGGGTGTCCGGCCACAGCTCTCATTAGAAGTTTTGGGCCTCTGGTTCAATGGCTTAGACATACAGCTTCCACACCGTGTTCAGGGCCGGGTCCCTGTCAATCCAGCCTTTTCCCCCCGATTCGTCAGATTTGGGCAAACGGGGATCGACGTCTCTTCCACACCCTATCGGCTCTTGTTCTCTCTCACTTGTCGACATTTCCCTTCAATGGACGAGCATGGTTGCAACTACACTCCCGACTTCCACTCCACTCCTCTCTCCTGCTCCTTCTTCTCCTACTACTACGTCTCCTACTACTCGTTCCCTGTCCCCCTTTTTAACCTGGGTCCTCCCTCAGGGTCCACCTACCGTCCCAGGGGCCTACGGTTGTGGTTGTGTTTAGATTTGGGCTCGACTGCACCATCCCAGCAACTGGAGAGCAGAGGCACTACTCCCCTTAAATGCAGGAGTGCAGTATCTCTGGTGGCGGCCTACCCGGTGGGGCACCACAAATGCAGTTTGCCGGATCCAGTAGATTCTGCACTTGCGGCGCGGGAAAAAAATGCTTCTAGCTTGTTTTTTTGACCCGCCGCAAGTGCCGAATCCAGTAAACCGCACTTGCCACACCTGACTGCAAGTCCCATTCATAATAAAAGTATTTAAAAATACATATATTTGGTATTGCCGTGTTCAGAAATGTCCAATCTATCAAGATATCAAATCAGTGAGAGCTGTAAACTGCATAACGGAAAAAAAAGGTCCAAACGCCAATATTATGTTTTTTGGCTGCCGCAACATTGCTATAAAATGCAATAACGGGAGATCCTAACAGCGCATCCACCCACAAATGGTATCATTAGCAGCGTCAGCTCAAGCCGCAAAAAATAAGCCGTCACACAGTCCCAGATCCCGAAAAATGAGGACGCTACCGGTCGCAGAATATGCAGCAAGTGTGACCGTTACACGACAGATGCATTAATCTGCCGGATCTGCCAAAATTCAGCGAAAATGCTGATATGAAATGGGCCTTAAATACGCACAGTGGGCATGTTATGTCTGTAAATCCATCCACTGAGATTGTATTGAACAAAGCAGCGTTATGGACGCAGCGCAAACACGCTGTATCCATTACACTGCAAACACTGATCGTGGGAACACAGCATAATGGGGCTCTCACATCTTTGTATATTGCCTTGCTGAGATCGTGCATTTTTTCATCCGTATAACATCTGTATGGCATGCGTATAACATAATTCTGTTAATTGTTAATTTGTTTCAAACAATATTATCTAACGAGATAGATAGATCTTACCAGTCTCGAGCTCTCCCTCTGCTTGCTTCCGGGACCGCTCATTTAGCTTCATGAATATTCACTGCACTAAACTGCAACGGCCAATCACAGACGCTCACTCTCTGTGACACCATCTGTGATTGGATGTTGCACTCCACAATCTGTATTGGTATTTGTGCTTGGTTGCCATTAGTGTATCGCAACCAAAAAAAAATGTGAAGGAGTCCCTCATATTATTCATTCTCGGCACAGATAAAGCAGACAGCTGCGGGCTGCAGCCTCCAGCTATGCGCTTTATATTGGCTCAGTATCAAATATGGGGATCTCTTGCTGTTTATTTTTTTATATTAACCTTTTCACCCCGGCAATTTTTTTGTATATCATTTTTGTTTTTTGCTCCCCTGCTTCCAAGAGCCAAAACTATTCTTCCGTCAATATAGACATATGAGGGCTTATTGTTTGCAGGACGAGTTGTACTTTCTGATGCAATCATCTGTTTTACCATATACTGTACAGAAAAATGGGAAAAAAATTCCAAGTGCAGTGAAATTGCAAAAAAAAGTGTAATGCAACGTTTGTTTTTTGGGTTTGTTAGTCACCATGTTCACTATGGTAATACTGACATGACGGTGTGATGCCTCGGGTCAGTATGAGTTTGTAGATACCAAACATGTATACTTTTACTGTTATCTAAGTGGTGAAAAAAAATTCAGAAGTTTAAAAAAATAATCGGACTCTTAGCGCCATATTCTGCAACCCGTAGCGTCCTCATTTTTCGAGATCTGGGACTGTGTGACGGCTTATTTTTTGCGGCTTGACCTGACGCTTCTAATGATACCATTTGTGAGGGGATGTTCTGTTTTGATTGTCCGTTATTGCATTTTAAAGCAATGTTGCAGCGACAAAAAAAACTTAATTTTGGTGTTTGGACTTTTTTTCCGTTATGCATTTTACAGCTCTCATTAATTGATTTTATATCTTGATAGATTGGACATTTCTGAAAGCGGCTATACCAAATATGTGTATATTTAAAATTTTTTAATACTTTTATTTTGAATGGGAGAAAAGATGGATGATTTAAACTTTTGTGTTTTTTGTTGTTTTTTTTCTTCATATTTTTATAATCTTTATTTTTAATTAATTCTTGATTTTACACAGCCCTATAGGGCGCCACACTACTGCAGCATCCAATCACTTTTGACAGGTCCCGATGAGCTGCTGCACATCGGTACCTGTCACAAATACGCACTGTGAGTGGTTGGCAGTGCTTTCCAACCACTCACAGAAAGTGATCAGTGATAGCCCGGGGTCCTGCCGAGACCCGGGAAGCTATCACATGACGGCTAGAGATCTTGCGATATTGCGTTCCCCGCTGCGATGCCTTTAGATCGTGCTGTCACTGAATGACAGTCCGATCTAAGGGGTTAATGTGGTGCTCCATTGGTCACAGACCACCACTGGGGGTACTGCACTCTTCCCTTAGCGGGAGTGTAGTGCTCCTGTTCTCTAGGTACCTGAATGGAGAAGTTGGGACCCGCACCACAAACACACACACACTCACTTAGCACCCCGGGATGGGATGGTGGGTGGACCCCGCGGGGAGGACCCAGTCTCAACTAGGGGAAACAAGGAAGTGTAGAGTGAGAGAGTCGGGAGGAGAATAGCAAAGGAGTAGGAGGTCAGAGATGCTAGCTTTTGCGGGCTGGAGCATGGTCACACTTGCCCCGGGAGGGAGAGACTGAACAGTGTAGAAGAGGAGCCCTGGGGTGCAGAAAAGACCCACATCATCTGCATGCCTGTATTTGACTGAAGAACAGAGGGGCTGGTGGATGACACAGGGAACCAGCCCTGAACACGGCGCGGATGCTGTAAGCCCGAACTGCTGAAACCGGAGGCCCTGAGTTTCTGATGGAAGCTGCAGCCAAACACCTGGCACAACTTGGAAAAGGCGGCCAAATCAGGAAGCAGTACCGGGGAGCGGTACAACTGAGCACCCGTGGCGGTCGGTACCTGAGCTCTGTGTGCGGAGAGGCGAGACAAACTAGGAGCGCTGAGAGTACCAACAGAGAAGGAAACACCGTAGGAGCAAGGAACACCTAAGGGGGTCTCGACGACACAGTCCTAGTTTTAGAGAAACCGCTGGAACCAGAGATTGGCAGGGGGAAAGCACCCGGCGGCCTGGTTGAAATGTTACAGTAAAGGTACAGAACTCCAACAGATGTGTGTGACATTTCTTAGCGGCGACCAGCCGCTGCAAAGGCCACATGACATGCAGAGGTGCCGATGACCCAATGAACTCCGGCCACTCTACTCACTGCCCTGGGGAACCGCTATGCTTGCGGGGAACGAAACCATCTAAGCTGCCGGTCATCATCCCCAGAGGTTCTGTGGCACCCCATGGGTTAATGTGCCACAATAACACCACATGGGTTCTCTCCCCCACTACACACTGACAAACACTACCACCTCTGGGCAAGAGGGGGAGCACCACCTGCTTCCTTATATACTCTTGGCCATGAGGGAGAGCTGAGTTCAGCTCGGAACAGGGCTGTGAAGAGGACACAGAGCAGAGTTAGCTCAGTGCAGATCTAGCAAGGGTCAGAGGAACAGGAGAACGAAAGACAGAGGAACACATCTGGGAGCTGGAGTGATACCTTCACTTGCCCCAGAAGAACGCACAGAACGGACACCGGATCCGGTACTGTGTCTGGCACACCCAGCACAGTGAATCCAGGAACAGTGGGATCTCTAGATGCCCCCTAGTACCATAGCGAAGCAACACGGAGGGTCAGCACAGCATAGAGGACTCAAGTTGCCTAGCCAAGTGGTACCAGCAGAATACAGAGAGACGTGAGGAATCCCAGCAGCTCAGCTAATAGCAGCAGCCAGGACACACACACAGAGTGCAGCACAAGGACGCTGACGACCCCGGACAGGGTTGGGAGAGAGCTTACCCCATTACAGACTCCTTGGACTATAACCTGCAACAACATCTGCAGTAAAGCTTTGGAAAACAGCAAAACTGTGAGTCTGTGTATTGATTGCGACCTTTGCTCCAGATTCAGCACAGAGACAATTCCTCCCTACAGATCCAGCCTGTCAGCTCTGCAGCATCAGGAGAAGAAGGGAATTGCATCAGTGTCTACCAAACGTGAGTGTGTGTCCTTAACCCTTCTCCACCATCTATAACCCCAATAGACTTTACTCCTTACTGCCCCGGGGGATACAGTTCTCCCCACTAGAACTATACCATCTCCGCTGCCATTCCATCACCCCCGGAGGTTCTGCAGCAGCAGCGGCCCCATCACTGGCCGCACCAAGTGGGTGGCGTCACCCGTGACATTTCCCCTGTAAATATTCCCCTTTATTTGTCGAGCCAGGGACACGGTCCGGACCAAGCCACCTGTGACATCCCCAGTACCGTCCGGTCCGGCACCGAGTACTCCAGTCCCGTGGGGCCCGACAGTTCTGCAGCAGCAGCGGCCACACATAGCCGAACACCGCAGGTAGCGTCATGAATTCCCCTTTTCCTTTCATTCCCCTTGACATCTGAACTTTTTAATTGACACCGCCAGGGTCACTGAGCCAGGTGGCCACCTTGACATCCCCCAAAAAGAACTGTAAGAACTGGCCCGGTAACAAGTACCCATGGCCCTGGAGAGGGATTGTCACATTAACAACGCCAATCGGATCCCGGATCTGATCGGTGCTGTAAGCCCGAAATCTTAGCTGATGAGATCAGCTGAGATGTCGCGTGTTTGATGTGAGCGCCGCACCAGAGATCACATCAAACACTGGGACCCTACCCATGATTTTGTATTACATCAAGGGTCAGGAAACAGTTATATAAATAATTAAAAAAATTAGGTCACCTGAGAATACAGCGGAGGTACAAAGGTAACCACTAACCATAGTCAGCAGACGTGGCTACCGTGGTACCTCTGCTGTGTCCTCAGGTAACCTCACTCACTGCACCGCTGACACGACCATGGCTCTCATGGCACTCTTTATTTGTCCGGAGGTTGCGCTGATATGCTTTTTCTGCGCGACCTCTGATGCAGCATAGCTGACATGCTTCAAGGACCATAATTGTGGATTATTGTCGGAGGGTATGTTTGGGGTTAATAATGGGAAAATGAGGTGTAGTGACCCGGTCCAGATTGCGTCTGTCCCTTTAAGTTCCCCTGGACTGTGAGTGGCTCCTGCACACTACAACTCACTCCCTAGCTATTCCTCTATGTTTATTTCATATCATTGGTGAGCTGTAGAAATCCATTTCCAATCACCTCAGTTTTATATTTAATGTATTTTTCAGGTATTTTTTCATTTGTTGTGTTGCCGCACCATCTACTGATAAAAATGTATGGTTTATAATTCCCTTGCATTGTAAGAATCTGAAATATAAATTGAGTGTTGTCTTATTTTCCAGTGACTCATAAACAGGGCTCAATAGGTGGAGCTGCTTCCAGCTTCTGTCTAGACAGACAGAGCTGGAATTTCCCCAGGCTGGACAAGATGTCACAGGAAGCAGAGCACATGTGAGGGGTCTCCTCTCCACTTCCATGCCCAAGGCCTGAAAGTTCATGCTTCCCTGACTTCCACAACCAAGTTACTAATGACTTTCTACCCTGGATCCTCGCTGTCTGGATCTATGTGTGCTTCTGCAGCAGTAGGGCATACTGAGTGTAAAGAAGAACCTACTGCCCGCATGTTGGGAAAGACTGAGGGTCTCCCATCCCACCGCAACATTCTACATTTATCTCCAAGTACTTTTGTGCCGTGAGTAGCTGTGAAATTATCACAGGATTCCCAGGTCTGTACAACCCTCTTATTGTACCTATTCTTCCACTATAATATACAAAACACTCAGAATCTACAAAAGACTCTTCCACTATAATCTAGAAAAGACTAAACAATCCATGTTCTCAAAGCTCCAGAACTCCAATTGCATGTCAGTATTCAGCTCCGCACTGTATTGATTGTGGCCTATTCACAAAAGACTGTGAAACATTTACTTGATGTTGCATTACCTCATTCCTGCTGAAGTAAAAGCAACTGTTATCTCTGAGACCAGTGTTTGTGGTCATTCTATTGGCTGTGGACACTGTGTGGCGGTGGATAGCAGGGAACAATCGGCCTCATGAATCATGTAGCAATTTCATATATCCAGTGGCATTGAGGTTTCCATTGATAAAGAATGGCCCCACTATCTTTGTAGGTGACCAGAAAAATGCCCACAGGAAAAATGCCCACAGGAAAATTGCCCACAGGAAAAATGCCCACATGGAAAAATGCCCACACGGAAAATTGCCCACACAGAAAATTGCCCACACGGAAAATTGTCCACATGGAAAATTGCCCACATGGAAAATTGCCCACACGGAAATTTGCCCACACAGAAATTTGCCAACAGGAAAGTTGCCCACACGGAAATTTGCCCACACAGAAACTGATATGTGAAAAATGCCCACAGACATGAATGCCAACAGGAAAACAAGGCTGGAGAATAATATAGAATTTTAGGTTATATGCTCTGCAAGACGAGGAATGGTATAAAGGTGTAAGTGAGATGCTTTGCAGGACTGCAGATGGTATAGAGGTGCAGGTGAGATGCTCTGCAAGACAGGGGATGGTATAGAGGTGTTGGTGAGATGCTCTGCAGGACTGCAGATGGTATAGAGGTGCAGGTGAGATGCTCTGCAAGACAGGGGATGGTATAGAGGTGTTGGTGAGATGCTCTGCAAGACGGGATGGTATAGAGGTGCAGGTGAGATGCTCTGCAAGACGGGATGGTATAGAGGTGTAGGTGAGATGCTCTGCAAGACAGGGGATGGTATAGAGGTGTAGGTGAGATGCTCTGCAAGACAGGGGATGGTATAGAGGTGCAGGTGAGATGCTCTGCAAGACAGGGGATGGTATAGAGGTGTAGGTGAGATGCTCTGCAAGACGGGGATGGTATAGAGGTGTAGGTGAGATGTTTTGCAGGACTGCGGATGGTATAGAGGTGCAGATGAGATGCTCTGCAAGACGGGGATGGTATACAGGTGTAGGTGAGATGCTCTGCAAGACGAGGAATGGTATAGAGGTGTGAGATGCTTTGCAGGACTGCGGATGGTATAGAGGTGCAGATGAGATGCTCTGCAAGACGAGGAATGGTATAGAGGTGTAAGTGAGATGCTTTGCAGGACTGCGGATGGTATAGAGGTGCAGGTGAGATGCTCTGCAAGACGGGGATGGTATAGAGGTGTAGGTGAGATGCTCTGCAAGACGAGGAATGGTATAGAGGTGTGAGATGCTTTGCAGGACTGCGGATGGTATAGAGGTGCAGGTGAGATGCTCTGCAAGACAGGGGATGGTATAGAGGTGTAGGTGAGATGCTCTGCAAGACGGGGATGGTATAGAGGTGTAGGTGAGATGCTCTGCAAGATGGGGGATGGTAAAGAGGTGTAAGTGAGATGCTCTGCAGGGCAGGAGAATAACATAGAATTGTAGGTGAGATGCTTTACAGGGTAGGATAATAAAGAATTATAGGCGAGATACTCTGCAGGGCAGGGGGATAGTATAGAGGTGTAGGTGAGATGCTCTGCAGAACAGGGAACAGTATAGGTGTAGGTGACATGCTCTGCAGGGTAGGATAATAAAGAATTATAGGTGAGATGCTCTGCAGGGCAGGGGGATAGTATAGAGGTGAAGGTGAGATGCTCTGCAGAACAGGGAACAGTATACGTGTAGGTGACATGCTCTGCAGGGCAGTGGGATAGTATTGAGGTATAGGTGAGATGTCATGCAATACAAGGGAATAGTATAGAGGTGTAGGTGAGATGCTCTGCAGGGCAGGGGGATAGTATAGAGGTATAGGTCACATGGATGTCACACTGATGGTAGCTGATAAAAAAATGCATAATTGCATCATACTCGTACCACAGACGGAAAGCACTCGTCCGACTGTCAATCATCAAAACCCCTCTGATAATGCACACCTTAAGGCCGCGTTACACACAGCGATATCGCTAATGATATCTCTGCAATATCACAGGTTTTGTGACGTTGCAGAGACATCGCTAGCGAAGTCGCTGCGAGTGACATGCCGCAGCAATCAACGATGAGCTCGCTGACTGCGGAATGGCCGGGACCATTTTCCCATCGTTGGTCTCCCGCTGTCCAACATACATCGGCATGTGTGACAGGGGCAACGACCAGCGATCCCCATTCTGCGCCCGAGACGTTGAGCGATCCCAGTGAGCGTCAGGGGACGCAGTATGTGGATCACCCAGTGTGACTGCAGACCAGCGATCACATAGCGATGTTCCAGCGATCCCTGCCAGGTCGGATTGCTGGTGGGATCGTTGAAACATCGCTATGTGTAAGGGGGCCATTAGTGTGCCTGTACCTTATAGGTGAGATGTTCTGTCAGGCAGAAGAATGGTATAGAGTTATAGGTGAGATGCTGTGCAGCAAAGAAGTATGTCAGCGGAAATTGCCCACATAGAATTGCCCACTAAGTTGATAATGTATTAGACCTGCAGTCCCATGTAACGCCACAGATAATCCAGTGATACTCCTGTGAGTACAGATAGCAGTGATGGCTCCTCTGAATCTGCTACTGGTTCGGTTCTGCTGTTTTGGGCTGGTGGGAGGGAGGAGTAAGGCAGAATCACTGAGAGATGACAGCAGACTGGATCTATCTATTGCAGATAATGACCGACTGCTACAAACCACAGATCTTCAGCATTTCTGCACTAGGTCAACTGTAATTCACAAGATGATCACAGATCATGTGAATCCTCACCTTGCATCTCAAATAGCAGAGATCTGAAACTGTGATGCTGCAAATGGCAGTTTTCTGTGTGGGCAATTTTCCTGTGGGCAATTTTCCGTGTGGGCAATTTTCCGTGTGGGCAATTTTCCTGTGGGCAATTTTCCTGTGGGCAATTTTCCTGTGGGCAATTTTCCGTGTGGGCATTTTTCCGTGTGGGCAATTTTCCGTGTGGGCATTTTTCCTGTGGCCATTTTTCCTGTGGGCAATTTTCCTGTGGGCATTTTTCCTGTGGGCATTTTTCAGGGAACCATCTTTGTACCCCATATACCATACCATACCATCAGTTTTTGTGTTCCAACAGTCTTGGAGGGATCTATCCACTGTGGGTTAGTGTCAGACCAATAGCGCTGGTTTTATTTGTTAACTTCACCATTTGCCTCATCCCTCATCTGAAGGTAATTGTCTATGCTGTGAAGATACGAGATGTGCAGCATCTGAAACAACGAATACTGGAAGCCTGTGCAGCATTTCTTCTGCGGTGTTGCTATCAGTGTGTCAAGAGTGGGAGAAATCAGGATAAAAAGAAAGGAGCCGGGTTTTCAAACACCTCGATGACCAAAGAAAAGAAGATCCCAAGCAGACTGATTTCATCCACTTTAATAATACGAGCCTACGCGTTTCATGGCTGTCCCGCCACTTCAGCATGCCTCGCTTCGGTCAGCGCGGTGTTTGAAAACCCGGCTCCTTTCTTTTTATCCTGATATCCTCTATCCAGCGGGGTACCAGCGACGACCATACAGTTCTCCCTGATTTGGGTGTTGTCTTACCAGGTGACCAACTGTGAACGGTGTTATAATCCATTCCCGACTTTATTACCCTATTTATTCCTTATTTCATATCTTTAAGAGTAGGAGAAGAGGTTTGCATTGACAATCCAACACAATGGGCAGCACTTTGAACACATTTTATAAGTGGTCTAACCTTGTAAATAACTCATGAAAGAATACAGTTATGTTAAAACCAAGCACACTATTGTTTTTCTTATGAAATTCTCAATACGTTTGATGTGTCACATGACCGTCTTCCCATTGAAAAAAATAAAGTTGGATCCAAAATGACCGATCTTAAAAATGCCGCCATGGCCACCACCCATCTGGAAAAGTTTTCCCCCTCCCATATATTAATGTGCCACAAACAGGAAGTTGGTATCACCAACCATTCCTATTTTATTTAGGTGTATTCATATAAATGGCCCACCCTGTATATGGTAACCTAGAATAGACACTGGTACAGATTGTGGGGGCGCAGTCTGAGTGTAACAGCCAATTACAGATGCTGTCAAAGAAAGTGAGCTTCTGTGATTGACTTTTGCAGTTCAATGCAATTAATATTGATGAAGCTTCCTGAGCGGCCCCAGAAGCTAATAACAGGAGACTGGTAAGATTTATCTACCTATCCTATCTATGACCCTGCAAACATTAGAAGGTTAGGATTACTATGATAGGACAAACGCATATGATCTATAAACCTTGTGGCACCTCAACCATTTGTAAAAGAATTTATAGTGTTCTCTAAACCGAATAAATAGGGAGCGGTTTGTTTCTCCTTTATAGAAAAAGTTATAGGGCAGAACAAAACAAATACCACGTTTTTTGTGCAGCAAGAGATGACATCTTTCAAATTGTATGTCACACTTCCCATTTTTAACACTTTATCAGTTATGGTACTTTTACACACCGCTACAGAAGGTTAGAAACAAATGTATCTTGCACCGTCAAAACAATCCGAGGTAGCGGCGTGTAAATCAGGTTGTTGCCACCCGTCACTGTCGACACCTGTTTTACAGCAGTGCTCAAAAACAGGTTGGTTTAACTCCCTGGGACGTGACACAGCCTCCGGGATACCGCCCCCCTTCAGCGATCATTGGTGGAAGCTCCTGCGTTACGATTGGCTGTCCCTGCATAGGGCGACATATTTAAGGAGCTGACCAGTCACACTACACAATTGCAATAGCATCATTTATTAGCCAGCCTTCCTGCGCTGGCTGGCCAATCAGGATGTTATTGCTTTGTCCAATCACCGTACGAGCGTCTCGTAATCCACAATTCTGGCACGCCTATGTGTTGTCCCTGCTGCCCCAGGTCCTCCCATATTACCTTCTGTAGCGGCGTGTAAATCAGGTAAGATAACCTGCGGCTCCCATCATTGCATCCAGGGATAGAAAAAACCTTCTGTAGAGCACTTTGTCGCGGCGTGTAAAGGCGGTATCGGGTACCGTTTGCAACTGTTAGAACGTGCTCATGCACGTGTGACACCCGGTTGTTTCCAACCTTCTGTAGTGGCGTGTAAAGGTACTATCAAAGCTATTGATTAATTTTAATTATTAGGGAAACCTCACATCTGCGTATCTTTTGCATAACTTGTGTGTTTTTCCCTCACCTAGTATCCGTATGACATATGTATGTCATGCGCAGGGTGGATTTGATTTAAATCTAACTGATTTAAATCACGATTTAAATCACTAGTCAGTAAGGATTGATTTAAATCAGTGATTTAAATCAAAGTTTCTACCTAAACTAGTTCTTGCTACTTTAACATGCAAGTAGATGAAGATTTTTAGAATCACTTTTTATATTACTTTTTTCTCCCCAGTTTAATGGGTTAATCATTCATATTTGGACACCACTGTTCTGTTGTACTTAGGAAGGAGAAAAATAATTCTGACCT
Organism: Allobates femoralis; assembly: GCA_033576535.1. Lineage (NCBI taxonomy): Eukaryota > Metazoa > Chordata > Amphibia > Anura > Aromobatidae > Allobates > Allobates femoralis. The sequence goes on along the minus strand of JARQOC010000004.1, from coordinate 55,918,422 downwards.
TAATAACAATTTAAATAGATTTATTCAACTGAAACAATAACAACATTACAGCATAAGTTATTTGCTTAAACAAACATCCATGTTTGTTAACTAATTTGGCTAAACAAAATATATATATATTTTAAGAAACTTAGACTGTCAGCCCAGCCGACACATGAAAAACTTAAATACTACTGTCCCTGCTGTCTGAAACTGTAGAACAGGATGATGGTGATCTTGGAGGTGGATAGTTTCCAGAATCCATAAATTCCCCTAAACAAAAAAAGTCAATGCTGTTATTTTATTGTTTATTATACAATTTCTGCTTATTGTACACAACACATCACTGCCCCTGCCACAAAAGGAATATTTGTTTTTCTTCATAACTGTACCAAATGACAGTAACATGCAGTAATAATAAGAAATATAATTTTTCTCACACATGACAGTTCAGTCTTTAGAAATAGGATTCAATAAAAATGTTTACCAACCTGAAGATCCTGCCTGTTCAGAAGTGTTTCTTTGGTCATCTTCATCACCGCACTTCTCATGATGTTGCCTCATTCGCGCCACCAGGCCTTGCATCTTTTTGTTGCATCGTTTGCATTTTGCACGCATGCCTGCCTTACCGATAGGCGAAGGAGCTTCATTAAAATATTCCCAAACTGGGTCTCTTTTACGGCCTGCTGCCATTATAAGGAAAGAATGTAATAAACCTCAGATCGCACACACAAACAGATCCAGACTTGTCTGTCTGTGGCTATGCTGCAGTATTGTGCTCAAAGTTTCACTTTCATTTTCTTGTCTGCTTGCCCTTCCTCCTCCTCACACTTAGATTCACATTCTTCTTGTGTTGTGCAGATCTATTCCACTCCAAACAATCAGAAACATATTGTCTAACTTCTTGGACTTGGCACTGAAGGGGTTGATTCTGTATTCATAGGTTTGTAGATCAATAGGATTAAGGTCTTTTTCTCAACTCTGTTCATGTTGTAACATTTTTGCCGTGAAGAAGAGGCTGGGACCTCTGCGGAGTCAAATTCAGTTTTGAGAACTGCGTAAGTAAAGCGAGCGTCTGTGATAATATAGGAGAGAAACTGCCCACTAATCCTACAGAAACCTCTGGAAGAGCATGGCATTGTGAATGTTACAGCCTTTATTCTACTGAGTTAAACAACTCAGCTTTATCTCATGATGGAAGAACCTTTGGATGGTAAAATATTTTCCTCAAAAAGCAGTTTATTGAAAAAAATCCGATTTAATTAAAAAAAAATCCGATTTAAATTAAAAAAATCCGATTTTTTTAAATTTTTAAAAAAAAAACATTGATTTTTATCCACCCTGGTCATGCGTATGACATGGGTTTTTAGCATAGACTTTTGTGGCACCTCAGAGCCAATGTCATTCCGCCCTTGGGGGGTAGTGTCATACCTGAGAGCAACAGAGGGTATCCACACCGGGTGAGCCAAGCACACAACACCTTTCTGCCTCCAGGCCTGAAGGGGGAGCTCTAAAATCCGGGTTCAGGGCAGCTCCTCTCTAAATTCTGGTCTTCGGTGGAGTTAATCAGTTCAGGTCCTAGAAAGACTAAGGAAGACATCCTGTGGACTTGAGCAGTGCTAAGCTCTTCCCATGATAGCTGAAGCCTACCTTGAGGGACCCGTAGCCGAGGATCTGAGGAAGTCAAGGAGAACCTGGGGAGTTGAGCGGTGTCGAGCTCACCCCAGTAAAAAGCGCCAGAAATGGACACCGGAGTCCGAGGCTGTGCAGGACCTGTAAGTGTCCTGGCTTGAGCTCCAGTACCATCAGTAAAGGACCTGAGGAACCAACAACCGTGAGTCTGTCTGTTACTTTGCGCCCTCCATCCTGCACCCCCAACTACCTTCCAATATTCACTGTCCTGGGGATCCGCTCAACCCGTGGGGAGCCATTTCATCCCAGCTGCCTGTCCATCGTCCCCAGAGGTACTGCAGCAGCGGCGGCTACCCATAGCCGCAAACCATGGGTGGCGTTACAATACATTATCTCTAAAATATTTCCTCCACATTTTTAAGTGACTCCGCAGGGCCACGGAGCCGGGTCTCAGAGAGACCGAACCACCCCGGATTCGAGTAACCCATGGCCCTGGAGGCAAGTCTCTTTTCCATGCTGTAAAAAGTTAGAATGGATACCCGCTGCTTGCTTCTGAGTCCACTTACAAAGCTTTATGCATGTTGACTGCATTGACCAGCAACAGCCAATTACAGATTCTCACTCGTTGTGAGAGTTTCAGTGATTGGCTGTTGCAATCAGACTGGATTTCCACAATCTGTATTGTGTCAGTGCTTGGTTGTCAATTCTACCGCCACAACGATGGGGAAAGTTTCCAACAACGCAAGGTTCCGCATCAAACCTTGATCCCTCCACGACTCTGGCCATCCACCCGTGCACCAATGGCCCATAAAAAAGGCACCAAAGCCCAATGAACCCGACGCATCCATAAACAACTGCCACACCCTGTTGGGCACCACCTCCTTAAGCCATACCCATTGTATTCCTGCAAGAATACATATCAAACTCTTAAATCCTCCTTAATATCCCTGCTGATCCGAACAAAATGCACCGGACATGTCTTGCCCGCCATAGCCAATGCCAACCGCCTCGCAAAAACCCTGCCCATTGGCATAATCCGACAAGCAAAATTAAGTTTGCCCAGCAAGGATTGCACCACCTTAAGCTGAACCTTTTTTGCCTTGCACACGTCAGCATCCGACCGCCTCAAATTCACAATCTTGTCAGCAGGAAGCCGACACTCCTGAGCCACCGAATCAATTTCAATCCCCAAAAAACGCATCACTGCTGCCGGTCCCTCCCTTTTTTCTGGAGCCAACGGGATACCAAAACGACTACCAACCTCAGTTAAAGCAAACAACAGTCCAGCATAAATTGGGGAACCAGCAGGCCTCACACAGAAAAAAATCATCCAAATAATGAATGATGGAATCCATACCCGAAACATCCCTTACAACCCATTCAACGAAAGAACTAAACGTTTCGAAATATGAACAAGAAATTGAACACCCCATTGGCAAACAACGATCAACATAAAAACGCTCCTTCCACATACAGCCCAATAAATGCTGACTCTCAGGATGCACCGGCAACAATCGGAATGCCGCTTCCACATCCGACTTTGCCATCAGCGCCCCCGGTCCCGCTTTCCTCACCAACTCCACCACCTTATCAAAGGAAACATAACAAACTGCTGCCAACTCTGGCACAATACCATAATTCACCGAGGTCTCCGCCGGATATGACAAATGGTGGATCAACCGAAACTTGTTCGGCTCCTTTTTCGGAACAACCCCCAGCGGGGATACCCATAAATTCGAACAAGGAGAGTCCAGAAATGGACCCGCCATCCATCCCAACTCAACCTCCTTCCTCAACTTCTCATCAACAACACCCGAATGAGCCTTAGCCGAGCGCAAATTCCCCGGCCGAAACAAACCCCCCACCGCATCAGACGGAATACAAAACCCAAACAAAAAACCCGAGCGCAACAACTCGGCAGCCTCAACATCCGGATGCCTACTTAAGAATGGCTCCATCGCCTCTACCCTCACCGGGGTCCTCCCTTTTACCAGCACTGTCTCCTCCCTTACCTTTTCCTTTCTTGAAACAACGGGCAAAGCTGTGACCTCCTCCACATCCTGAACATTCGTGCTTAAATGACAGGATGAACCAAACTTACATTGCCCCTCATTAAATTGCCAACAACACCCTTTCCTGAACCCGGCGAGGTCCCCCACCCCGAAAGGGCTGCACCGGAGCCACCATTAAACGTAACCACAAGGAAATATCCTTGTGATCCCAACTCATATCCGACCATAAAGCCTTACGTTGCCTGAACTGCTCATCATAACGCAGCCAAGACAAACCACCATACACTCTATAAGTCTCCCCTATAGAATCCATATAACCAAACAGAGCGGAGCAGTGCTCCGGCTCCTTCTCTCCCACAACGCTTGCCAATATAGCAAAGGCCTGTAACCAATTTACAAACGTCAGTGGAATAAGACGATACCGTCGCTTCTCCTCATCCTCCTTCTCCTTTTTGGAATCACTAGGGCGAATCTTATCCAAGTTAAACTTTTCCAACGGAAGCAGCGAAAATATTTCGACGTACTCCTCTTTCCAAATCTTCTCCCTGACTTCCTTCTTCAAATGTGTCCCCAAGGGGCTCTCAAAACAAACATAAACCTCGCTCTTGGCCCTATCATCCATCCTAACCACCTCCTCCTCTTTTTCTTTTTCTGCCACAACTGCCATGTCCGGCACCGTTTATGCCTGGCCAGCCACACTCTGCTGCACTGCGACCTCTCCTCCCGCACTGGACCCAACCCCAGCCGGATCGACTCAAGCTCCCACCGGAGACCCCGAAACAGAACTCAGGCCCCCCCCTGGTCCACCAGACTCTGCAAGAAACCCAGCAACTGCCCTATGACATCCCCACCCATGGTAACCCCAGACGCTAACTCCCCCGCCGGAACCGGCCCTTCCCCCGTATCACCACCCGATCCCAACATAGACACAACATTACAATTAGAGTTGTCACTAGGCTGCCGAGGGTCAGCCGCTACGCAGACATCCCCCATCCGATCCTCTGCGGATGATTCCTCCGACACTTCTCCATCCTCTGTGCTGATCTCACCACCATGCCCCCCAGGGGTGCTCTGTCCGGTGTGTGCCTGCCCCTGCCGCAACCTCCCCTGGCCTCCGTGGCTGCAGGAGCACCCCCAGTCGGGCACTGCTTCTTCCTGTGATACCGCTCCAGCGATCGCCGAACCGTCTCGCCAGCCAAATCCCTCCGAGGTCTCTTCTGACCACAGGGGCCCCCGTCCCTAAGCCCACCCTGCCGACTGCAGGCGGGCCGCTCCTGATCCTCCCGCCGCTGGGATCCCCTCCCTGCTACACAGGGGAGATCGGTACAGCCCCCCCGGGCCCTGCATCCGTGGATGTCTGCTGGGTGCGCCCCCTGCGGGATCCAAGGGCCACTGTTGCCAATCTCGGCCGGATCCTTCCAGCCCTGCGCCCTGGGGACTCCCCACCGTCGCGCCCTCCACCAGCCACAGCCAGTGACCGGCCCATGGGATCATCCCCCGGTGCACATAACGATCTCCCTCTACTTGCCAGTGGCTCCTCAAGCCCGGAAAGCCGCTCTGCCCCCCCGCCGACCGCAGGAGGCCCCTTATGACATCGCTGGCCGCCCGGCACTCTCCCTCAACCGGCCTCTGCTGGGAGCCGCCGCTACCATACCGCTCCGGGTCCCAGGCCGCCGACCTGAAGTCGGCCGCGGGCCGGATCTGCCCACTTCCGGTCCGGCGTTGCCTCGCCGAGGATTCCTCCCGACGATCGGAGAGGGCCCCAGGCTGGAAGGGCATCCCCCCACCGTGGAGGGTCCCCACGGGGGCTCCTAGAACGGGCCCTCCTCACACCCCCAGCATCCGGGGAATATCACTACGGTGGCCTGGAGTGGCGGCCACGCAGAGACGGAGGGGAGGGGGCCGGTGCCGATGGGGGAACGCAGGAAGCCCGTTCATAGGCCTGCACTGCTTGTGCCCCATGCACCGCTGCCGCTGCCTGAATCAAAGCCCCAAGAGAAGCCAAATCCGCCATGGTGCTGGTAAGGAAGCTGTGCTCACTGAAACTGTGCTCACTGTCCCCGGAAATGGAGTGAGGGGACTTCCTTCTTTGTCCCCAGTATCTTCCCCTTCAAACTCCCCCTCTTCCTCTCCTAACCCAACCCCCCCCAGTTAACTACATCCTTTGCATTATATAAATCAACCAATTGCTAACCTACTCTAATTAACTCCCTCCCCAAATGTCATGGGGCCCCTCCACCCTATGGGTTCCTTGGCCTGCTTTACACATAAGAGCCACCGTCACAGAATGCAGCCTTACTGCTGCTGAAGGTGGCTCTTTTACCTTCATATGCCCTGGGGGGGGTGACAGGTTCCCTTTAATACACCTAATATACTTAGCAGGTAGGCTTTCTCCCTTCCTGGTGTCCCGCGGCGCTGCGTCACTTCCTGGCCGCCCCTTATCTTCTGAGCATACGTGATTGGCTGAGCCGGTCATGTGATTATTTCCAGAAGATGATGAGAGGCCCGGAAATGACGCAGTGGTGTGGCACAGCTGGAAGGAATAACACAGACCCAGTAAGTATATTAGGTGTACTAATTATTGCCTTACTTTAACAGAGCAACTGCGGTCATGAACCCGGTGAAATCTGAATGGTTCGGCCATCCCTACTCAGTACCTAGATGTTCAGATGTGCGCTACCTGAGTACATGAGTATAATGGAACTCAAGAGGAACCCGAGCATTTTTCCGTAAGATCTTCCAGAAAAATACGGGAGTTCTCCGTTGACTTCCATTATACTCGGATACTCGAGTCGCGCTCATCCATGCGTCGAAATGCTCATCACGAGTACTGGGCACCTGTGCATGGTAGTGCTTACTAATCCCTATTGCCTATGCTACGGAATTGTAATGTATCTGGAACAATCGGATGCCATACAGTGGCACCTATTTTTTTTTTTTTTTCTCCTATAGACTTGAATGGGTGAGTCTCAGCCCATTACAGAGTGAAATGGCAGTAAGCTATGATTTTTTTCACCACTTGAATAGCACACGTCCGATTTATATGGCCGTCTGAACGAGCTCTTAGCCACACAAAATCCTGTATGATAGCCTTTATCATGGATAAGCTGATTTATGACAATCTTTATTGAGACATGGACAAATGTACCGTATATACTCATGTATAAGCCGACCCGTGTATAATCCAACCCCCCTACTTTTGCCCCCAAAACCTGGGAAAACCTATTGACTTGTGTATAAGCCGAGGGTGGACCCCAGCACAGGTATACAGCCCCCAGCAGTGTGGTATACAGGCCCCCCCAGTGATATACAGGCCTCCCCAGTGGTAGTATACAGCAGCCTCCCCAGTGGTAGTATACAGCAGCCTCCCCAGTGGTAGTATACAGCAGCCTCCCCAGTGGTATATACAGGCCCCAGCAGTATATACAGCAGCCCCAGTGGTATACAGCAGCCTCCCCAGTGGTATATACAGGCCCCAGCAGTATATACAGCAGCCCCAGTGGTATACAGGCCCCAGTGGTATACAGCCCCAGTGGTATATACAGGCCCCAGTGGTATATACAGGTCCCAGTGGTATATACAGGCCCCAGTGGTATATACAGGTGCCAGTGGTATATACAGGCCCCAGTGGTATATACAGGCCCCAGTGGTATACAGGGCCTCCCCTTGCTGCTGCATACCTGTAAAGTAATAGATCATTATACTTATCCCTGTCGCTGTCGCCGCTTTGCGCCGCACTCCTCCGGGTCTTCATGCTTCTTCCTGCTTCCTCCTCCGGCGCACAGACAATGACGTCATTGCCTGCGCCCGCCGGTCACAAGCAGTTGGAAGCATGAAGACCCGGAGGAGCGCGGTGCAGAGCGGCAACAGCGACAGGGATAAGTATAATGATCTATTAATTTACAGGTGTGCGGCAGCAAGGGGGGGCGCCTGTATACCAGTGATGGGGGGGCGCCTGTATATGACTTGTGTAAGAGCCGAGGGGGGGACTTTTCAGCACATTTTTTGAGCTGAAAAACTCATACACGAGTATATACAATATTTAAAATCAGAAGACACTCTACAACCATAGATGCATTTACAATTTCACAGTGATAAAGGCCACTGTTTCCTGTGAGATATATGAACACCATAACAGTAGCAACCAACCCGCCTGCAGACTTTACTCATGAAATTATGGCCATGCAATTGGCAGTACTATTAACAATTTTTATGTGGCAGTTTGCAAACACAGAAAGAATTGGCTACAGATAGATATGAGCTTAAAGTTCTTAAAGGGAATATGGCAGCAGATTTTCGCTACTTAATCTGAGAGCAGCATGATGTAGAAGCAGAGAACCTGAGTCCCTTACTGAGCTGCTTAGTGTAGTTTTGATAAACTCATTGTTTTATCAGCAGAAGATTATCAGTACATGACTGATAAACCTAACCACGCCCCCACCACTAATTTTACAGAGAAAGCTGGCAATCAAGTGTGGGGGAGGGGTTATACAAAGCTCAGCATTCAGAGAACTGCTAGATTAGCAGCAGATAAAATAGTTATTTTATCAAAACTACAGGAAGCAGTTTAGTAAGTGATACATTGCTGGAATCAGGCTCTCTGCCACTACTCAGATGGGGTAGAAAACACATGTTATTTAACAGCAATATGAATGCCCAACACTGCACTTCTTATTTTTATGGAGATGATACATTCATCTTTCTCAGGAACACTCATTTGCCACTTCATGAACATTTTCATGTTCTCTTCAGTCATAGGTGCTGGATTAAGAACATGACAGTCACCAGCAGTGCCTGATAGACCTCACTGACTCAATATGGCCACCATCATTATTTTTTTATGTGTTTTCACCACGGTGTCCGTCATTGTACGGCTGGTGTCAGACGGCCATATAACTCGGGACGAGGATCACTTTGTAATGCCTGGACTGGCCGAGCTCCTGACCTGAGAGTGACAGCTGTGTAGAAATACACTAAGCTGTCACTCTCAGGTCCAGAAAGCCATGACCAGTCCGGGATGTGCAATGCAATCCTCTTCTGAGGATCTTACTGCCGTCTGACTTGGGCTCAGTAGACAATACCGTGCGGCATGCTATGCTATTTTTCCCTCAAAGACTGATAGAATCCAACATAAGAGCATTTGTTGAGAAGACTTACTGGGCTAGGTACCTGCCCACGGATTGGTTCACTATCTGCACCTTCTTCGATACTCAAATAACATAATAATGAAACAGAGAATTTTAAAATAGGATAGAACAATTTGATTTCATATGACTTATTACTGTTACCTTTGGGCTTGTTCACACGTTGCATTTTTTGCCACATTTTTCTGCAAGTTTTTGAAGTAAAAATACAACACTGTTTATTTTTTCCTTTTGACCATAACAGCGTGTTGACAAATCTGTTATATGTCAATTCTTTCAGAGGTTTTGCAGTGTTTTTACCCATTCAAATGAATGAGGAAAATGCACAAAAAAACACATGTACCGTCGGTACGGAAAGTATTCAGACCCTTAAAATTTTTCACTCTTTGTTTCATTGCAGCCATTTGGTAAATTCAAAAAGCTTATTTTTTTCTCATTAATGTACACTCCGCACCCCATCTTGACTTAAAAAAACAAAAATGTAGAAATTTTTGCAAATTTATTAAAATAGAAAAACTGAAATATGACATAGACATAAGACCCTTTGCTCAGTATTGAGTATTTGCACCTTTTGAGCTAGTACAGCCATGAGTCTTCTTGGGAATTATGTAACATTCACCCCTGGATTTGGGGATCTTCTGCCATTCTTCCTTGCAGATCCTCTCCAGTTCCGTCAGGTTGGATGGTGAACGTTGGTGGAGCCATTTTCAGGTCTCTCCAGAGATGCTCCATTGGGTTTAGGTCAGGGCTGTGGCTGGGCCAGTCAGGAATGGTCACAGAGTTGTCCTGCAGCCAGTCCTTCATTATTTTAGCTGTGTGCTTAGGGTCATTGTCTTCTTGGAAAGTGAACCTTTGGCCAAGTCTGAGGTCCAGAGCACTCTGGAAGAGGTTTTCATCCAATATATCTCTGCACTTGGCCACATTCATGTTTCCTTCAATTGCAACCAGTCATCCTGTCCCTGCAGCTAAAAAACACCCCCATAGCATGATGCTGCCACCACCATGTTTCACTGTTGGGATTGTATAGGGCAGGTGATGAGCAGTGCCTGGCTTTCTCCACACATTCCTCTTAGAATTATCACCAAAAAGTTCTACCTTTGTCTCATCAGAACAGAGAATCTTATTTCTCATAGTCTGGGAGTCCTTCATGTGTTTTTTTTGCAAACTTTATGTGGGCTTTCATATGTCTTGCACTGAGGAGAGGCTTCCGTTGGGCCACTCTACTATAAAGGACTGACTGGTGGAGGGCTGCAGTAATAGTTGACTTTGTGAAGCTTTCTCCCATCTCCCTACTGCATCTCTGGAGCTCAGCCACAGCACAGTGATATTGGGGTTCTTCCCTACCTCTCTCACCAAGGCTCTTCTCCCATGATTGCTCAGTTTAGCTGGACGGCCAGGTATAGGAAGACTTTTGGTGGTCCCAAACATCTTCCCTTTAAGGATTAAGGAGGCTACTGTGCTCTTAGGAACCTTGAGTACTACAGAAATTATTTTGTAACCTTGGCCATATCTGTGCCTTGACACAATTCTGTCTCTGAGCTCCTTGGGCAGTTCCTTTGACCTCATGATTCTCATTTGGTTTGATATGCACTGTGAGCTGTGAGGTCTTATATAGACAGGTGTGTGCCTTTCCAAATCAAGTCCTATCAGTATAATTAAACACAGCTGGACTCCAATGAAGGACTAGAACCATCTCAAGGAGGATCACAAGTAAATGGACAGCATGTGCCTAAAATATATGAGTGTCTGAGCAAAGGGTCTGATTACTTATGACAATGTGATATTTCAGTTTTTCTTTTTTAATTAATTTGGAATAATTTCTACATTTCTGTTTTTTAAGTCAAGATGGGGTGCAGAGTGTACATTTATGAGAAAAAAAAGAACTTTTTTGAATTTACCAAATGCCTGCAATGAAACAAAGAGTGAAAAATTTAAAGGGGTCTGAATACTTTTTGTACCCACTGTACATGTAAAAAATGTGGGTATTTCTGTAGCTTTTTTCCTGCCAAGAAACCCATTTTCAGTGCAAAAATTGGTGCATACTTAGGTCACATTCACACTTTGAGTATTTGGTCAATATTTTACCTCAGAGTTTGTAAAGGGACCGTTACATGCTTCAATGTTGAAACGATATCACCAATGATCTCATGGATGTGCGATTGTTAGGACATCGTTTAGAGATCGTTGGTAAGATGTCACAAGTATAGATAGCGTGCATGATGCACCAACGATCCAGTGAGCAGGTATCGCTCGCCCAACCCAGCGAACGATACTTGTTCACTGTTGTCAATAGGGGAAGTCGTTAACAACATCGTTATCGCGGTGTCACACACAACGATGCAGCAGGTTGGCTGATTGAAGATCTTCTGATTTGAGAACATGTTCTCAAATCTGCAATCAACGATCCAACGATTTATCGTAATTGAATCTCAGTGTCACACACAACGAAGTAGTAACGATGTCGTTTGAACGACTCCAAACCTGTGACGTTTGAGCGATATCGTACACGATATCATACCGTCTAACAGGGCCTTTAGACAAACCGAGGAGTGGAACAATCGGAGGAAAAAGTGTGATAGAAACACGTCCCCACTTCTGTATTTATCACCCACTCCTGGTTTTGGCTACAAATACTGAGGTAAAAAACTCACCAAATACTCAACCTGTGCCCATGAAAGGTTATTTATAAGGCCATGTGCAATCATTGAGTATTTGATGAGTTTTTTACCTCAGTATTTGTTGCCAAAACCAGGAGTGGAACAATCAGAGGAAAAGTATAATAGGAACACGTCACCACTTCTGTATTTATCACCCACTCCTGGTTTTGGCTACAAATACAGAGGTAAAAATCTCAGCAAATACTCACCGTGTGCACATGGACTTACAGGGAACCTTTGTTGGGCACACATTGGTGAGTTTTTTACCTCAGTATTTGTAGCTAAAACAGGAGTGGAACAATCAAAAGAAAACTATAATATGAGGACAACCATATTAATTTAGTATGGGAGTCCCTATGGTTACACAGGCCCTACAGGGATTGGGATTTCACATTTCCTATTGGCTGTAGTTAGCCAGGACTGTATTTAGCTTATCTCTGGGCAAGTGTGAGCCTTTTCCAGGGTAACCTGCTCTCTGAGGTATCTTTCTTCCCTAAATGGTGATTGGATGCAGGTATGAGGTAAAATACCTGGCAGCCTGGTGATTGGTCAAGCTCAGTTTGAGCGGGTGGTTCGAAAAGTATTTAAGTAGCACCTGGGATCAGCTGGCTCCATTGTCAGCTGGAGCTGTGAAGAAAAGAACACCCGCCCACCCGTCCCAGGAGGATGGCAACGCCTTGTCGTGATGCTTTATTAGTAGAAGTGATCTACAGCAAGACTGTTTGGATCGGTCATTTAAAGTATAAAATTGAGTTAAACTGGTTTTTTAACTTGGTCAAATGTTTAATTTTACTCGTGATGGTTATTAATTGTAATTTATTTAACTCGTAATAAAGCATCAGGGCCTTATTTACCCACACAAGTTGTCTTTAGTTTTATAAGTAAGGTATTTGGGGTTTTTAAGAAAATTAGAATGGGCCTTGTGTCACCATAAAAACTTGTAACCACTTCTGTATTTATCACCCATTCCTGGTTTTGGCTACATATACTGAGGTAAAAAAAACTCACCAAATTCCCAATGTGTAACCAAAAAAGGTTCGCTGTAAGTCCATGTGCATAAAAATCTAACCAAATACTCATCGTGTGCACATGGCCTTAACACACGGTTTCCTTGTAGCCATGATTGTGCATAGTCAGTGGTCGGAGACCTGGTTTTGTGATGAGATTTCACTACTATGATCACATTGCATGTTAGTATGAACCAAGAAAAGCAAAAAGAACAGGGAATGCAAGTGACTGAAGAGAAATGTTAAAGAGAATGCCCAACAAAGGGACATTTTTTTTTTTTTTTACTTAAAGGAATGTACCTGTATTTAGGGTTAAAAATTATGTTAGCATATTGGTTTCATTAAAAGTTGTTATGCCATTTGACTTTTTAAAGGGAACCTGTCACCAGGTTTTTGCCATCCCATCTGAGAGCAGCATAATGTAGAAATAGAGACCCTGATTCCAGCGATGTGTCATTTACTGAGCTCCTTGCTGTCATTTTGATAAAATTAACGTACCATCACAGGCAGCAATTTTGCTAGCAATTTCACTGGCAATTTGCTGGTTGCAGTGAAATCATGGACACATTGTTCCATTTGTACACGGCAATGTGTCCATGATTTCACTGCAACCAGCAAATTGACAGTGAAATTGCTACCAAAATTGCCGCATGTGACGGTACCTTTAAGGTACCTTTACACGCCGCAATCGCGGCAACAGATATTGACGGCGATATATCGCCCTGCGACCATCGCCATCCAAATCTCTCCCAATTGCAGCGTGTAATTGGGGAATTTGGAGGTGATTTGTCGCCTCGCCACAGTCGCCTGATTTCAGAGCGGCGTGTAAAGGTACCTTCAGTGTTTTCTCTGTTACAGATTTAGCGGTTTGTGGATATGCCAGACTACCTGTCAGCAGGCCAAGTAGACTGCTAATGATAATCTCCAGATGATTAAACAGTGATTTTATCAAAACTACACTGAGCAGCCCAGTAAGTGACACATCGCTGTAATCAGGATCTCGGGTCCTATATCATGCTATTCTCAGATTAGGTTGCAAAAACTTGGTGACAGGTTCCCTTTAAGGTTTTTTGTTTCACTGCTTGTTCAACTTTGATGTGGTCTGTGGTCATAAATCAGCTGAGAGTAGGTCAGATAAAAACAGGTTAAAAGTAAGGCCGGAAACACACTGAGTGAGATGCATGCGAGACACTCGCATGAATCTTGCATGCCTCACCCTGAACGGCCGCCAACTCTCTGGACAGGAGCCTGTCAGCTACGTAGAAACACAAGCAGCTGATGTGCTCCTGCCCACAGAGATGGTGGCTGTTCTGGGTGAGGCATTAGAGACTAATGCGAGCATCGTGTGTGGCGCCCCTGCGTCCAGGGTGGCCACAGGTAGTACTGCAGCCAGGCAGGAGGGTAGATAGTTTGTTTAACAAACACCTCACACACACATATCCACTGCATGGGGACCTAACCCTGAGTCTGGGACTCTAGGCAGATAAGGGGTAATAGGCTAGATATGAGTGGATGGAGCGTAGCCATGGTAACGGATGGGTATATAAGGGAGTGACAGGAAGCAGTTAGTTAGTAGGCAGGTGCCGAGCAGTCAAGACAAGACCAGTACCATCAGGTCCAGAGGAATAGTGAAGACAGCAACTGACTGACAGGAAATCTTCCCTGAATATACCAACAAGTTACACAGGAAAGAAAGGGACCTGGTAATCTCTGAGAAATAGAGATACCTGTGGTTTGGCTAAAAGCAGAGTGTCAGCTCTGAAGGGGACTGAAGATTTACCCAGTGCCCCAGACAACCTGACGGGGAATACAGACTTCAGGTCTATATTCCCACCTTAAGATTGGGAGCACAGCAGCATAGAGAGGACCCGGCTTACCGCCCAGAGAATTAAGGAGGAAGCCGCCAAAAGGGACCGAGCTGCCGCTCCGCAATCCACTTTGAGGAGAAACATTGAGATATAGCCTGAAAGGACACGTAGAAAGGCAGAGGAGTCTAGGAAAGTTAACCTGGCTGCAGTGGGTTCAGTATACCGGATTCAATATAGCAAAGCTGTGAAGAATTGTATTGTACCGTGTATTGTCTGACAAGAGAGATGGAGAAGTAAACCCGGGTGAACCCTGCTTCGTTGTCTGTGTCTGATTTCAGGTATGAGAAGCTGTCAGTTCTCCATCTAGCCCTGTCAGGAGCCATCTCCACATCATTCCTTTCTTCTGCAAGGCCTACAATTACCATCACTGACTTTTACTACCACTGCCCCGGGGGACCCAGTTCTGCCCACAGGAACTGTTCTATCCTAGCTGCCAAAACATCACCCCCGGAGGTTCTGCAGCAGCGGTGGTCCCCATTATTGACCACATTATGTGGGTGGCGTCACAAGTGACAAATTCCCTGTAAATAACCCCCATTTTATTGTGCGGGCCCGGGACACGGTCCGGACCAGAACCGCCGTGACATTCCCCAGCAGTACCCGGTCCGGTACCGAGTACCCCGTCCCATGGGGCTCCACACGTGCATGCATCTCGGTCAGTGTGTCTCCAGGCTAATAAAGATTCTCTTTTGACTCACTTTCTATTTCTGGCTGTAGAATGAAACACAATGGCTGTAGAAGGCAAATGGTGCAACATTTTTATTGAAACAAACTCAATTAGAAAATAATTTTTAGCATCAAATACATGCATTTAGAAAAAAAAAATCCAAAATTAAACAACCCGTTTAGGGTAAATATTTAAAAATTGTATTAAGTTTTCCATCTAACCAACCCAATCAAAGCTTATTAAAATTGGGAAACCTATCAGAACTGGAGTGAAGTGGTTGATTCAGTGATCATTTTTGCGCAACGCAAAATTTTGACATTGCGGTCTTAGGCCACGTTATGTCCGCAGCACCAGCTTTAGGTGAGTAAATGTTCTTTAATATTTAGGAAGCAAAATTACATTCCCATGAACAATGGCAGATAACTGCTATCTGAAGCAAAGAGTCCGAATTCTCAATACTAAAGAAGGTCATCATCCATAGTATTTAGTTAAAAAGTTCTGAAAAGCTAATAATTGGGCTACTCAACAAAAAAACACAATTGAAAAGTTTTCTATTTGGGCTACATCAATACATTGTTTGGTCATGGTCATTTATATCTTCAAAGCTTTGTCACAGCTAATTATCTTCTGAGGAGACTTGGGTAGAAGAGAGGGCTCCAAGGTCTTCATTTCTGAAACTGCGGAGATACACCCGGAGTTTTTGTGGGTCAACATTTCTTTTGCGGTTAAAGTCTATTTTGGGTTGGGTTTGGGAGCACTTGTCACCTTGTAGCGTTTTAAACAGACTAGATAGATTAGGTCCAATCTGATCCATCAAGTTGTTTCTCACTGTGGTCACTGTCCCTTCATCACACTCCAAAAGACCTCCCAATAATTTGTTATAATATCTGGAAGAGAAGGAGGAGACCATTTAGAAGACTGACAACAGGTCGCATGCATTCATTGTTTCCTGGAATGACTATACATTTTAGGTAAACTGTGGATAAACCATTCACCAAAGGTGAACCTTCATCTCTATAGTTTTCCCGATTCGGTCTCTTATGTAGACCGTAGAGCCAATATAAAAGTCAAAGGAAGACTCACCTGTTGGAAAAGAGCTGTGGTAGATGCACAACCTCAGTAATTGCCTCTACATTATGACGGGCAATACTGCAGAGCGCATGCTTAGAGTAACAGTCTTCCTGTACCTCAGCGATCATACGTTGTAGATTGGAACATCTTCTAATAGCCAGGAACACCTTTGAGGTTATACCACCAACTATGCACTTAAGGCTTTCCTTTACAAACACCTTGCCCTGAGAGGAGAAAGTAACATCTTTAGATTACTCTAAGCTGAAGATGAAATGGTAAAAGCCGGTCAACACATTAAAAAAAATGGTGAAACCTGATAATTTTGTTGTATCTATAAACAACCAAGTAAAGTTCAGCGTTCTAACATCGGTGGAACCCTCTGACTTTGGTAGGACTCTTCAACCATTCACTGTATATTACATGCTTGGCCGAAGTTCATCATTTTACATAATATAGCAAAACCAATCAGGAGGGACTATCATAGCCTCTATAAATGCAAAGCAGGAAATGCAGCAGCCATATTTTGGTGACTCTGGATAGAGAGAGAACTTCTCAGCTCACTGTTACCCATAGACATAAGAAGAAAAAAACATAGACTGAATAAACTGTAAGATATTAAAAGTGACAGCCCAATAGTGAAGAACAATTACCATCCAATTACCCATAGCCATACATTTCTTGCAACCATACAGGCAAGTTGGTAAATTTATTTTCAAAAGATTCTCTCATTTCTGTCAGGCACATTGAATTTCCATATGTATAATCCATTGTTTATAGGGGAGATAAGACACTTCCGGAGGCCAGCCTAGATATGTCTATACTTTATCTAATACTTATCACCATCTTTAATCTTGAAGGGGTTGTCCATTACTTTGATTCTAATGACCTGTCCTTGAAGGGCTTCTCCAAGAATGTAATAAAATTGTTCCCCATCACGTAAATCGTATGGCAGACCGTCAAGCAAACAGACCGGAGCTGCTGGAGAAGGGCTGTAACATATAAAGAAATATATCTTCTCCTTAACTGACTGAGCACAAAGGATTTTTTTCTCCAGCCTCAGTCCTCTGTGCACAGTCAGCTAAGGAGAAGATTTATTTTTTCAGTCAGACATTGCTCGGCAGCTCCCCGGTATGTGTGCTTGTGAAACAGCTCCTCTGTCAGTTAAGACACAGATCTCACGAACTGTGTTCCCTCAGCATGCAGTCCATTCTGACGACAATACTAACATGGGCTGTCATTTGAATTACATGACAGGATCATTTTATTACATTCTTGGAGAACCCCTTTAAGATATATGATCAACATCAGATCGCTTTCAATTCCATAGGAACTTAACTGCAATAATCACTACACAGTGTACAGAACTATTCTGTTCATCTGTCCACCATTGGGAGTGTCAGGTGTTGGACCCATCAGTGCTATGTTAATGTCCTTTACTTGGTTTGGACATCAATTTCAAACTAGTGAATAAATCCTTTAAATTGAAGCATAATGTACGCTTTCCCCTGTACAAGAAGTCCGCCACCTCGGAGTTACCCTTGACTCTGCCCTGGCCTTCAAACCGCACATCCAATCTCTCACCATCTTCTGCTGCCTCCAACTCAAAAATATTTATCTAATCCATCCTTTCCTCAACCCTGAATCTACAAAAATACTTGTACATGACCAAATCATTTGCCACCTTGACTAATGCAACATCCTTCTCTGTGGCCTCCCTGCTAACACTCTTGCACCTTCCCAGTCCGTCCTTAACTCTGCTGCTTGAATAATCCACCTCTCTCCTCGCTATTCCTCCACTTCTCCTCTCTGCAGTCCCTTCATTGGTTTCCAATCTCAATGCTCCATTAAAACTAACATTGACCTTCAAAGCCGTCCATAATCTGACCTAGTCCCCCCAAGACCGCCTTCTCTCCTCCTCACTTATTCGTTTCTCATTCCACATCTCCAAGATTTCTCCGGAGTATCCCCCATCCTCTGGAATTGTGGGCCCCAACACGTCCGATTATCCACCACATTGGAGCCTTTCAGACGGAACCTGAAAACCCATCTCATCAGGAAAGCTTACAGCCTGCAATGACCACGCTGCCGCCCCACTGCCACCGGAGCTGCTGTAAACCTCAACTTACTGTCTCCTCCCCATCACCCTGTAGACTGGAAGCCCACTAAGGGTCTTCTCCTTTCTGTATAGTCTGTCATTGTCCGTTTGGCACTGTAATCTATATACGTTGGAATCAATGGTGCTATGTAAATAAATAATACATAAATGATGATGATGATTAATAAACAAAATATTACCAGAAATAATATCAAATATGTACAATACATGCAACATGTGACAGGTCACGTGTCTTTACCTGGGTATCAAATTTAGCAGCATTATACAAGAAGGACTTGCAAGATGTCATAGAGTCCATCAGTGTCACACGTTGTGTTCTCCAGACAGGCGAAAGCCCCACAACCGACTGGCAAAGCTCCATTCAGGCAACGAACAATTTCTACTACAAGGGGAAAAGGCAGAATTCATGTTATTAGTTAAGAGAATACAACATACAGTACTTTAATAAGTATTTTACATGCTGTGTCTATGGAAAGTTACTCTCCCTTTAGATATAGACTCTTTCATATCCAGGTCATAAATGTGATCCACATTAAGGAGAAGTATCACCAGGTCAAAAGTGGGCACTTTTTGCTCTTATTTTTTTCCCGCTGTTCCTCTGATAATGCTGTTTTATTTATTTATTTTTCAATTTTTAAATCTGCCATACGGTTCCTTATTTTGCAATGCTAATTTGTATGTTCTTTACCGATGGGGCGGTGTCCATAGTATTATCTGGTGATATGTTTTTAGGCCGATTTGTATGATTATCTTAAGAGTCGTAGACTCTTAGTAAACCCCCCAAAAATAACATTAAATTATAGGCCCCATACCTCTGGAACCATATATTGGATTAAAAAAAGGAATACTCAACAGTGGGATTAAAATAAGACAAAAAAAATGGCCATTTTAGACCAAGTGACAGGTCCTCCACTTACACATTACGGTATATAAAAACAAAGCACTTATAGCACAGTAAAAGAATACGATTGCTATAAAGAATGGGCCACGAACATTGAGCAGTAATTAAAGAGGTTGTCCACTACTTGGATAACCTCTCCTCTATCGCTATGTTTTCCCCTTGTAAAATGATATAATTTATCCTCACTGTCGCTGCTGTTCTAGAGATGTCAGCACTAGATCTCCTGGGGATCACATGACACCGATATCTCACAAGATCGCGAAGGCCAATCTACGGACACTTTGCTGTGGCGCCCCTGCGGTCAGGCTGCCACAAGTGGTATTGCATGCATTTTACATGTATGATACCAGCCCAGAGGTAAGAGGGGAAAGCTTTGCTGAGACCCCCATTTGCCCCCAACACAATCCAAACTCCAGGCTGGGAGGTGCTCGGCGGAAGAAACTCACATTCAGGGCAGACCCCACCTACTGGACGGAGTGAGGAATTAGGTTAGGGGTGGGTGGCAGAAGGAGACAGCTCTAGGGAGATCCAGTCGGGCAGCTAGGAAGCTAGGACTACACATGGAGTTAAGTACTAGTCCCAGGGCCTGAGGACACAAATCTGTTGCCGGTTGTTCAAGCCGTGCAGAGGGGCTAGCTGCAGAAGGAGTTACCAGCCCCAATTTCTTCAAGACCAGCCGTGAAACTGGAGGTCACTAGGCTTCAGGTACTTAGTGGATCCTCCCCAGGCTCAAGGAACTATATAGAGTTAAAAGAAATAGCAAGGCTATCACTCACAGAACCCACAGTTACCTGCCTGCTGGGACTGGCAACCACAGGACACTTAGAAGGGAACAGGGGTAGCAAATGTCAGGAGGAGGAAAGCAGCAAGGAAGGCTAAGTACCCTGTATTTTGGCAAAGTGGATCCTTAATACTTCTGGGTTGACTTGGCTGTGCACTTGTGGGACTATGTCCTCCGGCTGGGTTGTAATCTGCTTCATCACCAAGTAAATGGTAAAAAATCACAAGAACCCTGTGTGTTGTCTGGTCCTTCCTGCACCTCTCTTGCATCCATCTGCAGAGCCATCCCTTACACCACTACAACCCTCATCCTCATCCCAACTACATTCTACACCTACCAAGGGACCCAGGCCCTAACTGGAGTGGGCCCAGCATCTGGCTGCTACACCATCATCCCTTGGGGGTCCCCTACAGCAGCCCCTGGCCACCTACAGGCCAGAACTCCAGTTGGCGTCACAACAAACTTTTCCCCCGTAAATAATTTCATTAACAAAGTCTGGTCGAGGCCACAGCTTCTGGGCTCACCACCGTGATCAGAGACTTAAACCCCGGATTGTCCGAGTACCATGACTGCTGCACTTTGCTGTCTCCTACTTCGGACATAATTCACATCTGGAGGAAGTAATAGTTGTGGCTGCTCTCTCTGTTCCTCCAGATGTCTGATTTGTCCGAAAGAGGAGACAGTGAGGTGGCCGTAGGGTTCACGTGAGATATCGATGTCACATGATCCCCAGGAGACCCAGTGCCGTGCTGCTGGTATGGTGCTGGCACCGGAGGGGAAGGATAAATGTTACTATTTTACAAGGAGGAAACAGTGATTGAGAAGGGGTTATCTGAGTAGTGGATAACCCCTTTAATATGGTTTATTAGACAGATCAATTCAAAGAATTCAAATGAACACAAAAAAAACAATAAAAATATTTACAAATTGCATAGCAACACAAAGCTAAAAATACCCCCCACCCAATAAACACCATAAAAAGTGTGAGATGAAAAATACCGCCTATTTAACTATGTAAACCCCCTAACACAAGTACAGCATGTTATATACCATAAAAACCACAAAGTGCAAAACGCGTCTGTAAAATGCATGAGAATCCAAAAGAGTCAATGAACCATACAAAGTATATCAATAAATCAATCAATAGACAAATAGATAAGTGATCAAATATAAATATAGACAAAGGACAATGAAATAAGGAGGGATTCAAAAGGTGAATAAGGGGGTACAAGTAAGAGAACTGCAACATGGGAAGGATAACATTGTATAAGATTACAAACATAAAAGACATAAACACAAGAAGATTGTTCTTTGTGTGATGGAAGTTGTATGATTTTTTTTCAATTTGCCTTCCAAAATATTTTTACAGCATTTCATCAGCGAAGATAGGATCTGTGTATAAAGGAAGTCTGGTCTGGGGCATATAGGAAGGGTCTGCTCAGTGCTCTGGGTATATTTAGGAGTCCAGGTGGGTGGTCTGTATTTGTATAGGGGATCTGGTGTGTGGTCTGTATTCGTACAGGGGATCTGGTGTGTGTTCTGTATTTGTATAGGGGATCTGGTGTGTGGTCTGTATTTGTATAGGGGATCTGGTGTGTGCTCTGTATTTGTATAGGGGATCTGGTGTGTGGTCTGTATTTGTATAGGGGATCTGGTGTGTGGTCTGTATTTGTATAGGGGATCTGGTGTGTGGTCTGTATTTGTATAGGGGATCTGGTGTGTGGTCTGTATTTGTATAGGGGATCTGGTGTGTGGTCTGTATTTGTATAGGGGATCTGGTGTGTGGTCTGTATTTGTATAGGGGATCTGGTGTGTGTTCTGTATTTGTATAGGGGATCTGGTGTGTGGTCTCTATTTGTATAGGGGATCTGGTGTGTGGCCTGTATTTGTATAGGGGATCTGGTGTGTGGTCTGTATTTGTATAGGGGATCTGGTGTGTGGTCTGTATTTGTATAGGGGATCTGGTGTGTGGTCTGTATTTGTATAGGGGATCTGGTGTGTGGTCTGTATTCGTATAGGGGATCTGGTGTGTGTTCTGTATTTGTATAGGGGATCTGGTGTGTGGTCTGTATTTGTATAGGGGATCTGGTGTGTGGTCTGTATTTGTATAGGGGATCTGGTGTGTGTTCTGTATTTGTATAGGGGATCTGGTGTGTGGTCTCTATTTGTATAGGGGATCTGGTGTGTGGTCTGTATTTGTATAGGGGATCTGGTGTGTGGTCTGTATTTGTATAGGGGATCTTGTGTGTGATCTCTATTTGTATAGGGGATCTTGTGTGTGATCTCTATTTGTATAGGGGATCTGGTGCATGGTGCCTAGTTATATAGGGGATCTTGTATTTGGTTTCTATTTGTAGAGGGGATCTGGTTTGTGGTCTGTATTTGTATGGGAGATCTGGTGTGTGATCTCTATTTGTATAGGGGATCTTGTGTGTGATCTCTATTTGTATAGGGGATCTTGTGTGTGATCTCTATTTGTATAGGGGATCTGGTGTATGGCCTGTATTGGGCAAATTTTTAGTCTAAAAAAAAGCCAAAAAAATAAAAGCGTCTTTGAGTTTGCAGCAATTCATCCATCACTGGTTCAAGCCCCCCAGCAGAAAAAGAAAAATGAGAAAAAATGGTTTAAAGAATTAAAAAAACTAATGATCAATGGAGGCGTTTGTGCGGCATCTTACACACATTTTGGGACACTTTGTTCCCCCTTTCAGCATCTGCCTGATGTGCTGGAAAGTTATCAACTAAGATCCAGCAGAAGGTGGAACATTGTCAAATCACACATTCAACTTTCCAGCATCTGTATGTACAGGGTAAAATGAGAGGGTGATGTGCGCCCCCCTGCATCTGGTGCAGAACTACAAGCACAGGCATGCCTTACCAGTCCCCAACATTGAGGACATTCAGGGATTTGTAGTCCCACAACAGAATAGCTGCAATTCAGGGACAAATAAATCATGTCATGCACTATATTATTTGATGACTATAAGAGTAATCATGTTACTTCTATTGTACCTTTCAACAGATATAACAGAGCAAAGGGTATTAAGTCAAGTACAACTCATTACAATGTGTTACCTGAGCTAGTGATGCCCATCTCCCTGCAGTGTGCTCCTTACCTAGGCTCTGTGATGCCATCTCCCTGCAGTGTGCCCTTACCTGAGCTCAGTGATGCCCATCTCCCTGCAGTGTGCCCTTACCTGAGCTAGTGATGCCCATCCCCTGCAGTGTTCCCCTTACCTGAGCTCTATGATGCCATCTCCCTGCAGTGTGCCCCTTACCTGAGCTCAGTGATGCCCATCTCCCTGCAGTGTGCCCCTTACCTGAGCTAGTGATGCCCATCTCCCTGCAGTGTTCCCCTTACCTGAGCTCTATGATGCCCATCTCCCTGCAGTGTTCCCCTAACCTGAGCTCAGTGATGCCCATCTCCTTGCAGTGTGCTCCTTACCTGAGCTCTATGATGCCATCTCCCTGCAGTGTGCCCTTACCTGAGCTCAGTGATGCCATCTCCCTGCAGTGTGCTCCTTACCGCAGGTCAGTGATGCCCATCTCCCTGCAGTGTGCCCTTACCTGAGCTAGTGATGCCCATCTCCCTGCAGTGTGCTCCTTACCTGAGCTCAGTGATGCCCATCTCCCTGCAGTGTGCTCCTTACCTGAGCTCAGTTATGCCATCTCTCTGCAGTGTTTCCCTTACCTGAGCTCAGTGATGCCCATCCCCCTGGAGTGTGCTCCTTACCTGAGCTCAGTGATGCCATCTCCCTGCAGTGTGCCCTTACCTGAGCTAGTGATGCCCATCTCCCTGCAGTGTGCTCCTTACCGGAGCTCAGTGATGCCCATCTCCTTGCAGTGTGCCCCTTACCTGAGCTCAGTGATGCCCATCTCCCTGCAGTGTATCCCTTACCTGAGCTCAGTTATGACATCTCTCTGCAGTGTTCCCCTTACCTGAGCTCAGTGATGCCCATCCCCCTGCAGTGTGCTCCTTACCTGAGCTCTGTGATGCCATCTCCTGCAGTGTGCTCCTTACCTGAGCTCAGTGATGCCATCTCTCTGCAGTGTGCCCCTAACCTGAGCTAGTGATGCCCATCTCCCTGCAGTGTGCCCCTAACCTGAGCTCAGTGATGCCCATCCCCTGCAGTGTGCCCCTTACCTGAGCTAGTGATGCCCATCTCCCTGCAGTGTGCGCTTACCTGAGCTAGTGATGCCCATCTCCTGCAGTGTGCCCCTAACCTGAGCTCAGTGATGCCCATCTCTCTGCAGTGTGCTCCTTACCTGAGCTCTATGATCCTCTTCCCTCCCGAGTGTGCTCCTTACCTGAGCTCTGTGATGCCATCTCCCTGCAGTGTGCTCCTTACCTGAGCTCTATGATGCCATCTCTCTGCAGTGTGCCCCTAACCTGAGCTCTATGATGCCATCTCTCTGCAGTGTGCCCCTAACCTGAGCTCAGTGATGCCCATCTCTCTGCAGTGTGCCCCTAACCTGAGCTAGTAATGCCCATCTCCC
The DNA here is from genome assembly GCA_033576535.1 of Allobates femoralis. Taxonomy (NCBI): domain Eukaryota; kingdom Metazoa; phylum Chordata; class Amphibia; order Anura; family Aromobatidae; genus Allobates; species Allobates femoralis. The sequence continues at coordinate 55,894,090 of JARQOC010000004.1, read as the reverse complement.
TGCAGTGTGCCCCTAACCTGAGCTCAGTGATGCCCATCTCCCTGCAGTGTGCCCCTAACCTGAGCTAGTGATGTCCATCTCCCTGCAGTGTATCCCTAACCTGAGCTCAGTGATGCCCATCTCCCTGCAGTGTGCCCCTAACCTGAGCTCAGTGATGCCCATCTCTCTGCAGTGTGCCCCTTACCTGAGCTAGTGATGTCCATCTCCCTGCAGTGTGCCCCTAACCTGAGCTCAGTGATGCCCATCTCCCTGCAGTGTGCTCCTTACCTGAGCTCTATGATGCCATCTCCCTGCAGTGTGCTCCTTACCTGAGCTCTGTGATGCCATCTCCCTGCAGTGTGCTCCTTACCTGAGCTCAGTGATGCCCATCTCACTGCAGTGTGCTCCTTACCTGAGCTCTATGATGCCATCCCCCTGTAGTGTGCCCCTTACCTGAGCTCTATGATGCCATCTCCCTGCAGTGTGCTCCTTACCTGAGCTCTGTGATGCCATCTCCCTGCAGTGTTCTCCTTACCTGAGCTCTATGATGCCATCTCTCTGCAGTGTGCCCCTTACCTGAGCTAGTGATGCCCATCTCCCTGCAGTGTGCTCCTTACCTGAGCTCTGTGATGCCATCTCCCTGCAGTGTGCTCCTTACCTGAGCTCAGTGATGCCCATCTCACAGCAGTGTGCTCCTTACCTGAGCTCTATGATGCCATCTCCCTGCAGTGTGCCCCTTACCTGAGCTCTATGATGCTATCTCCCTGCAGTGTGCTCCTTACCTGAGCTCTATGATGCCATCTCCCTGCAGTGTGCCCCTTACCTGAGCTCAGTGATGCCCATCTCACAGCAGTGTGCTCCTTACCTGAGCTCTATGATGCCATCTCCCTGCAGTGTGCCCCTTACCTGAGCTCTATGATGCTATCTCCCTGCAGTGTGCTCCTTACCTGAGCTCTATGATGCCATCTCCCTGCAGTGTGCCCCTTACCTGAGCTCTATGATGCCATCTCCCTGCAGTGTGCCCCTTACCTGAGCTCTATGATGCCATCTCCCTGCAGTGTGCCCCTTACCTGAGCTCTATGATGCCATCTCCCTGCAGTGTGCTCCTTACCTGAGCTCAGTGATCCCCATCTCCCTGCAGTGTGCCCCTTACCTGAGCTCAGTGATGCTCCTCTGCTTCTCCTGACCAGCACAGAATCTTCCATGTCTTCTTCATCTTGGGCAGAGCACACACTGACCAGCAGCAGCAGGAGGAGGAGGTTGCTCTGATTCATTCTCCTCTGACAGCTCAGACCCTTTCTGCAGGCTGTTGGGTCAGATCTCCACATTTTATACATTACACTTATCTACACCATGAATCAGCAGCCAATCCACAGTCTTCCTCCAGTCACCAATCATGTCACAAACCCATTCATTAAAATATATTTTGAACCCCCTCCCTACGTTTTCCAGGAAACATCGACCACCTGATTGAGCAAGACATCTCCCCTAGTATATAGAGTGAATCACTGGGCAAACAGGGGTCTACATCAAATTTCAGTGCCCGGCCAGAGATGCCACTTCTGCCACATAGACCCATCTCACATAACGGGAATCATCTTAAATTTCCTGGCCCTGCTCTGAAATTTCCATTGATGAACGTCTTTAACACATACTTAGATGATTATGGAAATATTGTTACTTTACGGAACTACAATGCTGTTTTTTATTATTATTATTAATTAATACTATGTTCATTTATATATAGTCAACATATTCCACAAATTGAAGAAAACCAAAAGCTGAACTGGAGCACAAGTATAATCATGCAGTACGTAGGTGTATGTTCACACAGGCTTGAAGACAGCAAAACCAAAGAAAAGAAATAAAAATGAGCAAATACCCTAAAATAAGCACATAAATAAATAGCAATAGTGCATAACAATAAAAATAGGGTACTTGGTGACATTATTTTGATCAAGAAAATGTAGAAGCCATCCCACCACTTCAAGGTGACCCCATTGGAATGGTCCTAACCTAGCATTAAGTATTAAAAACCTTACCGGATGTAAAATGATGTTAGTATGATAAGGACTGAGCAGGACCTGGGGCCCAACAGAGAAGCCCAGCAATGGGAAGCCACACCTTAGCCTCCACAAATTGCACAATGCTTAGCCGGACATTTTAACACATTGGTTGACCCAATGGAAAAATGTAAAAAGAGCCGCCTTGGAATGCCCCAATGAACACCCTGTGATTAAGATGGCTAAAACATATCAAAACATATTATTGTATGATTAAAGAAAAGGAATGAGCTTTATTCTAATCATCCATCTGTGAATCTTCTTGTTCATGTTCACGGTCCTCTTGACATTCTTTATTCCTCCAGGAACCAGTCTATCATATCATCGTAATGGGCCATGCTACCTGGTGCTCAGGGTCTCTGTTCCATTTCTCCTATGAATATTGGGCAAATTGTGGGGTATTAGTTTGTCTTTTGGTCCAAAACACTTAAGCTTGTGAGCCACTACACGGCTCCCCACATATCACAAGTCCTATCCACTAAATTCTTATCTAAAGTGAGCCAAGGACACAAATAGAAAATACATTTTCTTACCACAGCAGATTTAGGTCAGGAGACCATTACACTCAGTGCTGTGTGCAGCTTTGCCCAGGTTATAAATGAAGGCATTGTGAATGCAGGACACAAGCCCCAATAACTAGCAACCTCCTTTATCACAGAGGGAGTGACCACTGGTTGTCCTGCAAACACAATGGGACTCATATAGGGCGCTGTTCACATAGGTTGCACAGTGTATGCCCAGCCTCTTACATTATCCCCTATCTCAGAAGGTGGGCTGTTATGGCATTCAACACTGCTACCTGCTGGAACAAACGATATGTGGGGAGCCATGTAGTGGCTCACAAGCTTAAGTGTTTTGGACCAAAAGACAAACCAATACCCCACAATTTGCTATATGTTTAGAACTAACTAATTTTCCACAATTTCAGCACCTGTCATTGTGTTTTTTTCTTGCATTCTTTTTGTTGCTGTGTGTAGCTGGGCCATATGGGTGCGTTTGTTCCACTGTAGCCCTCTGCCCCCGGTCGCATACTCACCTTCCAACGCTGCATTGGTCCCACAGTGCCATGTTGTACCGGAGTTCAGAAGTTACTTCACCAGAGCTCAATGTATCTCTATGAGAGCCAGAACTTGGCCAGAATGAGATGTATTGAGTTGTGACCTCCGGCGCGCTCCATGAAACATTGGAGCTGCCGGCAGGTCCCACATCCCCACCGACCAACTGGAGCAATGCTGGAAAAAGGTGAAGCACCAGGAAGGTGGGTATCAGGGGATTTAGATTTAAAGCGCCACTCCAGCACTGCCATAAAAAAAATGTTGGAGTCGTCCTTCAATATTTGCAATTGGCATTTGCATTTTGGAGCTGTTGCTTTCTTTTGATCAAACTGTAGTATTATACTTTGGTCATAATGGAGCGATGGGATTTTTTTCAGCCTCTATAAACAATGTAACTATACAAACCCTTATCATGGCATTGCTACTTTGACAAGTCCTATGTATATTGCTGTGAAGTAGCTCTCCGTGTCTGGCAGCGTCTGCTGAGACTTGCAGTTGGTAGAACATTTCCATTTCATTCCCTACACCAAACTCATTCCCCATTCCACTATTATACACCTGATAAATGAGCGATCTTGTGCCTGACACCTGGACCTTGTGACTGTTTTTGGACACTTTCTCATCCTGCCCTGAGGAAAATGTCCTATAAATATTCAACATCGTATTTTACACTTCCTTTTTAATGGAGCGGAACCTGTAGGAGCTGAAAACATATTAACTCCACGGCTCCCGTCCATGCAAGCAATGTTGACACGTGACATTATTTATACAATGTTCTTTTTTATGACTGTTTAGAATCGTAACATTCCATGAAAGGTTTCTTTCCTTCTCTGGTTGCAGATATCGGATATAACTTCCTATTACCTTGTAATGGTGGCTTCTCACACAAGGATATCGTTAACGATATCGTTGAAGCGTCTCGGATTTGTGAACGTTCTAACGATATCCTTGTGTGTGACAACGCACTAACAATGTCGGAACGATCACGGTCACGTGATCGTTCTAAGGATATCGTTAAGGATATCCTAGCGTGTGAGAAGCCACCTTGAGGCTCTTTGGTTACTGGTCATCCCTTCAGATTGTAAATTCTTTGGGAAAGAGCCTTCATTGATGCTCTACAGAGATGAGTATTGAGTTTGAGTTGCATTCCCGGAAACTCTAAATTCATGTGAATTCGAACATTCTGAGATTTGATCTTTCAGTTTGCAAAAACTAAAGCTTGCCCTGAGCATTTCGCACACTACAGAAGCATCAGAGAATGGGCTCATGTCATTTTCGGTGGATGCTCAGGCCTCCTTATAATTCCTGCAGCTATGATGTCTTACAGATCATCATACCTTGTGTAGTGGTGGTCAGTACCTGGGACATCCAAAAGCAGTGATTCCCCTGAAGCAAAGTCGTTTCCATCTACAGAGTCACTGTCTCTCTCACCTGTAATGTGTAATCTCTTAGTCCATGTGTACAGATTGAGTATTTCATGAGTTTTTACCTCAGTAGCCAAAGCCAGCAGTGGGTGATAAATACAGAAGTGGTGCCAGGTGTTTCTATTATACTTTTCCTCTGATTGCTCCACTCCTGGTTTTGGCAACAAATACTGAGGTAAAAAACTCTCCAAATACTCAATGTGTGCACATGGCCTTATGATGAAAGGAAGGTTTTTGGTGTATATATTGTCCAATAGATGTAAGCCCATCAATGGTGATAAACCTACACACTGCCTCTCTTAGGCTCCTACAGCCTACATACAGTTGTGGCCAAAAGAATTTGTGATTGCAATCAATTTCAGGAAGAAACTGAGTATTATCTGACAGAATTGCAGGGGTGTCAATACTTTTGGCCACAACTGTACAAATTACATATACCGCAGTTGAAAAAAGGTGGGTAAAGGAACAATACATGATCTTTGATAAAACACAGCACCCACATTAACATCAATAATGGCAATCAATCCCATCCCAGAATTTGGTGAGTCACAGACATTAGAGACGTCCGTGCTTGAATGGTTCGTTTTATGTGTCTATCCCCATTAGTTACACCATTGAAGTGATGGAGCTGTTAATATTGTATTTCTCTTACAAGACATGCATGAAGCCGTAACTGTCCGCAGTTCACTCAGGCTGAAATACTACAACATGTCTGGAGATTATTAATTGCTAGGTGTAACACATCCATACAGCAGGGATTGTGCTTGTCCGCTCCTTCCATCAGTCTGTACAGAATGACTCACCTAAATGACACCGGTGATTTACACAGTGTTATAGGGGTGCAATTTCCAGCAACAACTTTGTCACATAGATGCCCCATGCCCCCAGGAGGAAAGAAGGGTGGGGGGTTCCTGTGCCAGGAATCCCTCCGCACCTGAATATTGGTTTCCCGGCAGCTCCTTGGCTGAAAAAAAAGTCATGACGAATCTATGGATTTCAGTGATTTACTATGGTTCAACTATTAACATATGTAGGATAGATTAGTACTAGTCAGCGTACATAGTTCTTTGATGTCTGTGTTTAGTATGTGTGCCTAAGATGACCATGTTATAGTCATATATGGGGAGATATTAGGAATTATTACTGTATATTGTTTATTATATATCAGTATTAGGTGCCATATCCTATCTCAGTAGTGGGAAAGTGTTCACTGAATACAGATTTTACCCATTAATTGAGAGTTTTGATAATGGCTGATCAATTTTGGTAGAGAAGAAAGCAAATTTATCTGATAAGATATTACAAAGTTGCTTACTTTCATGTGCACGATTGATTTATGAAATATGATTAAAATGATGGTTACGCTTTAACTTTTGCCAGCATGGGTGGTGCTGGGCATTTCATAGTGCCGATTATATAAAGAATAGATGAATATATTGTCTGACTCATTGTTCCCCTGCAGTAAACCAAGTTGGTGTAGTTTCAGCACCAGGAACATACGGTAATTAACTTCAGGAGCATCTCAGGATAGCAAAGACTAGGTGAGGAATGCTATTAAGGAGAAACTATGAGACCAATTCACACAATAACTATGGCCAGATAAAAATAGAATTTTATTTCAACATATTAAAAAAGAGAACATTTTCTTCATTAACAAAGAGTACATATAAATGGCAGCAGACCAACAGGAGGAGATGTGGAATGTAGTCACGTCACCGAATAAATTTACATAGTATATACCGGTACTGGTACCTTCACAAAGTGCATGATAATAGGTGATATAAAATATGAACAAACCTGTCTTCATGCTTCTCCATATAGGAAAGCTGCCAGGTCCCGTCGCACGTTTCGACACTTAATCAAAATGCACTTCGGGACCTGGCACCATTCCAAATTGGAGGAGCATGAACACAGGTTTGTTCTATACCTTAATTCATATTTTATATTACCTATTACCTTGCACTTTATGCACAGTATACACCGGTACTGGTACCTTCATAAAGTGCACCGTAATAAATTATATAAAATATGCATTAAGGTATAGAACAAACCTGTCTTCATGCTTCTCCACATTGGAACGCCGCCAGGTCTCGACGCACGTTTCGGCACATAACCAAAATGCATGTCAGGACCTGGCACCATTCCAACTTGGAAGAGCATGAACACAGGTTTGTTCTATACCTTAATTCATATTTTATATTACCTATTACCTTGCACTTTATGCACAGTATACACTGGTACTGGTACCTTCATAAAGTGCACCGTAATAGGTGATATAAAATATGAATTAAGGTATAGACAAACCTGTGTTCATGCTTTTCCACATTGGAAAGCCGCCAGGTCTTAGCGCACATTTTGGCGCATAACCAAAATGCACTTCTGGACCTGGCACCATTCCAACTTTGAAGACCATGAACACAGGTTTCTTCAATACCTTAATTCATATTTGATATCACCTATTACCTTTCACAGTATGTACAGTGTATAGAGGTACAGTCTGCTACCATCAGAAAGTACATGGTAATAGGTGATATAAAATACGAATAAGTATAAAGAACAAACCTGCGTTCATGCTCCTCCTAGTTGGAATGGTGCCAGGTCCCAATGCGTGTTTTGGCTATGTGCTGAAACGTGCGTTGGGACCTAGCAGATTCCCAGTGTGGAGTAGCATGAACACTTTAACTTTCCTTAATGTGACAAAATGCTCCCAAGATTATTCCCATTATTAGCTTATCATTTAGGGCAATAAATACATTTGATTTCCAAATATTGGTCTAAGTGATCCAGACAGTGGTTTTAAAATCTATGTCTTAATGACTAGCTATAATTTGGATGCAGACTGACCCAGGAGGTAGGTGGACAGCATGAGACAATAACGCCTGATCTGCTGTCAAGTCCAGTGTTTGTAAGGAAACGACACTTTACGGCTTTTCTTCCTCCCGGCAGCTCGCATCTTTATAACAGTGGTGTTATTATATGGCCATGATGATTACACATTTGTATTTATGTCAAATATATCCTCCATTAGTGGCTAATCTACACGCTTTGACTCATATCAGGACAATCCCTGCTCTCACTGTCCTACATTATGTCCTCATGCATTTCACTTGCAATGTTGTGGCTTGTTCTACAGCCAAAATGTCTATGCCAAACCCAGGAGAGGCTGGCTGCCCTCAATTATGGCTGTGGGCCCTCCGTTATAATGGATGTGGTGTGATGGTGTAAGCCTCTGGGCACTGTTACTAGTGAATCACAAGAAGAAAACACATCACTCACCGGGGAAGCCTGCAATGACGCCAATGAATAAATCTTTATTCAGAATCTTATATCATCTATATATTATCTATGTTTGGCCAAGCATGAAAAAACAAAGCAGACTCCAATTTTTTTTACATGTTTCTTTATGATGGCAGTGACGCACTGGGATACTTTGAGATCAGAAGAGAAAATATTTCTGAGATCTACATCTATACAGAACATATGAATGGTTCTGCACGCCAGAAGCGCCATCGTCCGGGAGTGGACCCACTGGGCCATGACGCCAGCAAGCCAGGGAGGGCCACTGTGACTTCTGCAATACCCTCAGAAGGTGAAAATAGGCTTCGCTGTTAGGGGTTGCCAGGTGCATCTCCAGGGGTCTCAATGTGGCTCCTGCGGACAGAGTCTCTTGTGTGAAGAGGAGTAGGCAGATGACTGAAGATGGCAGGTAGCAGGACTCAGTGGGTAGCAGGCGGTTGCAGATTGATATACGGCACAGCAAGTGCAGGCAGATGCAAACTGGTATTCAGGATGGCAGGTGCAGGCAGGAACAGACTGGTGAAGGGCACAGCAGGCACGAGCAGGTGCAAGACACTAGGACAAGGCACAGGGTTAGCAGGTTAAAGGCACAGGATAATGGGCACAGGGTACAGGTATACAGCACTGAGACATGAGAGCTAGCAATACAATAAGGAAAAGACCACATTGCTCAGGCACCTTCCATTGCGGGAAGGTGCCTTAAATACACTGTGCTTCTCAGCCATAGACTGAGAAGCACTTAAAGGGAACCTATCACCCCCTTCGGGCATTTTAAACTATGTCCACCAGCTTACACATTATGTAAATGGGGTTCTACTAACCCCTGTATGTGCCCAGACGTGCCCCTCCTACCTGAAATATGAACTTATATTGTGTCCAGCGCTGGCTTCCTATTGAGACCAGGAGGCTGCTATTTAGACCTGATAGATGATGTGCTCACCGCCCCTCTGGGCTGCAAAACCCGTCCTGCACTTTTTAAAACTCCCACCCCCCCTCAGGCTGGCACTTGAGTGACAGCTGCACTATGCCAGCGCAGTGAAGCGGGTGTCCGGGCTACACTGAACAGGCCGATGTCTTGCGAGACTTCACAAATCTCGCGAGACGTTGGCACAGACAGGCGCACCTGTGCTGTGGAGCAGGTGTCCGTGCATACTGCCAACGTCTCGCGAGATTTGTGAAGTCTCATGAGACATCGGCCTGTTCAATGCAGTGTGGACACCCGCTTCACTGCGCAGGCGCGAGTGCGGCTGTCACTCAAGCTCCAGCCAGAGGAGGGGAGGGAATTTTAAAAAGCGCAGGGCAGGTTTTGCAGCCGAGAGGGGCAGCGAGGACATCATTCATCAGGTCTAAATAGCAGCCTCTCGGTCTAAATGGGAGGCCAGCGCTGGACACTATAGGTTATTTTCTCAGGTATAATGGGCATGTCTGGGCACATAGAGGGGTTATAAGAACCCCATTTACATAATGTGTAAAGTGGTGGGCATAGTTTAAAATGCCCAAAAGTTGTGACCGGTTCCCTTTAAGTTCAGGGTGCACTGGTCCTTTAAGAATCTCGAGGATGCAGTGCATGCCACTAGCAGTGAGCACATGCCCTGGAAGCAGGACACAGAAGGGGAGTGAACAGGTGGCGCGGGAATGCCAGCGGGGTGAGTATGCTGCAGACGATGGTCTCCCTGCCATGTGGTTACTGGCATCGCGATGATGTGCTATATGAAATTCCACTTCTAAAGTGTTTCTGAGATCACAATATGGATGGCTTTTCCATTGGATAGGCCAGTTGGTAACCAGGCAGAGCTCCACACTTTTGATACTGGCTGTGCACGATATTGCAGCTCAGTCTCATTCACCTACAGCACATGTGTACTTTCTGGTGACTGACACTGGTGATACTAGCTACACATGTCTTACAGCATTGTGTCTGATGTATGCACAATCATTTTTAGCAAGAACGTATCATCACAGCCTTGTATAAAGTTTCATTACAGTTTTACACTATGGAGCCCTTCTTTATTAATTTAGGATCCATTTAAGGACCATTTTTCCCATTAAAATATGGGACACTGTGCTGGGACCATGCCAAGTTCTGAATAGTAATAATAATAATCATAAAGGTAAGAACCAGTGGTACCATCACTTTTCAAAAGAGTCCCAGGAGCCATTTTTCAACACAATAACACCAGGCTGCCTATTGCTCGTACTACTGTGAGCAGACTGTACGGCCTAAACATGTTGCCATGACCTGCAGCATCTCCAGACTTGTCTCTTAAGCCCCCGTCACACCAGGCGACGTGGGCTGGGGATGTCGGCGGTGACTGGCGGGTGCGCACACGTTTTTGGCGCATCGCCGCCCCCCGTTTACACGGGGCGACACCTCTAGTCCCGCACCGGAGAGCTGTCAGTCGGCATCGCCGTCAGGGTGTCTGGAAACCCCAGCGGCGATGCAGGACAATGGGAGCCTATGGCTTCCATTGCCTGATAGGTCGCCGGCGCCCGGTTACATAGGGCGATGTGTGCACATCGCCCCACGATGGTCGCCTGGTTTCAGAGCACAGCTCTGAAACCAAGCGACCGCCCGGCACCACCGACATCGCCCCTTTACATGAGGCGACGTAGGGGCGATGACGCCGGCGATAGGCCACGCCCCCACATCGCCTCTTTAATGGGGGCTTTATTGGGAACACATCTGGGATAACATTAGTCGGGAACTGCAAAGGGAGCTGCCAGCAGTGGATCTTGAAGATGTTCAAGGCAGAATATTCCTTACAACACCATTAATAACCTCATTGAGCCAAGACCTGTAAGTATGGTGGTTTCTGCATGTGGCGCTCATACTCAGAACTGAAGAAATCGAAATGTTTTGTTTTTTTCATCATTTCCATATCAGTGACATATCTATTGATTTATTAGTCAACACATTTCAAGGCTTCCTGGCCCCATCCTGAGGACGAATTAATGCCATATTGCCGTTTCAGGGAGCCCTGAAACGCATTGACTAATAAATCAATAATATATTCACCCTTTGATGTTTCGTGGAATACAGCAGCGTGGTTTTCAACCCTTCATCCTCCTACTTTAATTTTCTGAGATAATGACCTTTGATTTTCATTGGATGTAAGCCAAAATCATCAACATTAACAGAAACAAACACTTGAAATAGAATAAATAATGTGTCTATATAATATATGTGTTTCACTTTTTGTATTGAATTGATGGGCCCCAGGGCCGTGGGGTGCTTGGAACCAGGCTTTAGCGGTGCTTCTGGGGACTCACAGGGGTCGAGACCCGGCTCCGTGACCCTGCGTTCAGCGTCAAAGAGTTCTTGGCTAGCATATGGCAAAGGGTGGTTTATTCGTGACGCCACCCGAGATTTGCAGCTATGAGGAACCGCTGCAGATGATTGACAGGCAGCTAGGATGTAATAGCTCCCCACAGGCGGAGCGGATCCCAAGGGCAGCGGGAATAATGATTAATAGTCTCTGGCAGGTAGGGATTATCTCAAGCACCGTTACCTTGTTCAGTGGCCTTCACAGCCGATTGCCACTCAAATAACACAGTCTCACACAGTTCTGCAACTCTGTACCCGGGTTTAATCACAGTACTTCTCAACAGGTCATACCTTGTTATAAAGTCTCTCAGATAAGCTCCGGCCTGTGTAGTCTTTAAGAGATCGAGATAGCAGGCGCCTGTGCTTGACAGCGCCTCTGTACAGGCCCTGATCCGGCAGGCTCGGGTATTAGTGGGCGACTGGGACCTTGTCTGACTGCTCAGTTCCTATGAAGCTCGTAGCCTCCAGTTCAGCGCTTCGGTAATAGACTCCCGTGCCGTGTTCAGGTCTGGTCCCTGTTTCCAGACCTAGACCCCTCCGTCTGGTATCGCCAGCTCAGGATTCAGGCTCACAGGCAACTTCAGCTCCGCCGATGCCCCTAAGGTTCCTTCCTCTCGATTTCCCAGGACAAGCATAGCACAGCTCAAGTCCCCTTCTCTGCAGTCTAGCTGTTCTCTTCACTCGACACGACTTCTCCACTCTCTCAGCTCAGCATGCTAGTTATTTACTGTTTCACTCCAAACTCCAACTCAACTGAACTATTTCTTTCTCTTTCTGTCTACCACCCACACTTCTCTACCCCTGTTGTGCCACTGAGCCCTCCCCCGGACTCGCCCATGGTCCCCCTGGGTCCTAATTGTATATGTGTTGAGGATCTCTACACCTACCATCCCCATCTGACTACTGGAGAACCACACCCTGGCTTGGGTGCAGTACCTCTCGTGGCGTCCAGACCGGTGGGGCGCCACAGAATTACTGAAATGAAATTATTTTTTTTAATGATGTTCTAATTCATTAAGATATCCCTGTATGTATTTTGCACATAGTAGCAAATGAGGATGTTTAGTCCGCTCCTGTCTGTAGCGCCATAGTGTTTATATGTTTGGATATTCTTATACAATATGTGGTATTTTGCCCATCACAGCTCTTGTAGGATCATATCAGTTCAGGGATCATTATTAAAATGGTACAAACAATATCATTATAACTTGAGTTTTTGAAATTTTTTTTTACAATTTTCTCCCAATTCAGGATATTCTTTATCCCAGGATATCCGCGCTCCATTATCACCTCGGTGTCAATTCTGATCAGAGCGCCGGTGTGAGCAGCAACGCAGATCTGACAATTTTCAGTTTTCCTTATCTGTGTACTCACCAGCATGCGGTCTCATGGCTTGTATCACAGGGAAAATGACAAGAAATTGGTTGTTGATTGGGTTAAGTGAAAACTAGATGTCTCCGGTACAAATTCACTTACCAGTGCACTTTCTATATTAGTAAATGTGGAGTGTGAGCATGGAGAGCGGAGAGGGAGAGAGAAAATACACGGTTAGTGGTGAAGAAGACATATTAGAGGAGACGAGGTCTCTGTTGGGTGTTCTAGGCCTCTAAACCACCCTATAGATGCTCTGTCAACTTCTGCACTTCATACAAGCTGCATATACAGTAGAGGTACATTGAACACCGGTAAATGTGGTGACTCTCACTGACTTCACACTCTCTGTGTTACTTACACAACCTGGTGGATCACTACCGTACATGGACTCCAAGCCCTTACCCTCTTCATGGGTGGGCAACTCAAGGGACGTGCCCAGTGCAGGTTTTCAAGATTCCTTTAGCATTTGACAGTTGGTAATTTAATCTTCTGTACAGGAGATGATTCCAACTGTCAAATGCTAAGGAAATCCTGAAAACATGAACTGTTTGCGGCCCTTGAGGACTGGAGTTGCCCACCCCTGTTCTACATGAAGATTTGTCAGCTTTCTACAAATAAACTTTCTGTATATGTAATATATGCAATAAAAATTTAATTCCAAATGTATACCCACTTAGAGGACCTGTCATCCCCCTGGTGCATGGCAAACTAAATGCACCACTGAATGCAGTCCCCCATGGCTCTAGCCCCCCTGTACCCTGAGATATAAACTTTAGAAACCTAATAGATAGTGTGTCTAGAGGGCATTATTTGCTATGAAGTCATCGCTGGCACGGGGCTTCTCCCCGACTTTGGCTGCACTGTGCCACCTTCTACTGCTCTGTTCCTCCTCCTGTGTGTGTGTGTATATGTGTGTGTGCGGCCCCCTCCTTGCCTGCACCGGCGTATAAGTGTCTGATCTTGTGTAGGCGCGCAGCGAGGACTTGTAAGGAGCGGGAGCCGGCGGCTGACGTCACGGCCTCACTATGCTCCTGCGTGAGATCAGACACTTACACGCCGGCGCAGGCAAGGAGGGGGCACAGAGTGGCCAGAGACGGGGAGAAGCCCCATGCCAGCGATGACTCCATAGCCAGTAATTGCTCTGGACTCACTATCTGTAAGGTTTCTAAAGTTTATATCTCAGGGTACAGGGGGGCTAGAGCCATGGGGGACCCCGTCCCTGAATGCAGCAGGCATGCTGCATTCAGAGGTGCATTTAAACTGCCATGCACCAGGGGGGGGGGGTGACAAGTCCTCTTTAACATGCCCAAGAGAATAACTTGCCAACAGGGCAATACAATAGAACATAACTTCAGACCACATAGGTCTATAGAGGCCCATTTCCAAAAACCACCACTCCATTGTTTTAATGGTACATTGTGTTTGCTAACTGTGTTGGGGGCCTTTCACACTTGCGCTTTTTTCCTGATTTGGAAGATCAGGAAATAACCTGATTCTTACAGGATTCTTTTTTTCCCCATTCTCTTTAATGATTTCAGGAGAAAACATGAAGCAACAAGATTCTACCTGACAAAATTAAAGTGAATGGGCAAAATACTGTAAGGCTGGCTTCACACCACGGTGTGATCCGGTCCAGGGATGTCTGGGATGACCCTGACAGCCCCGGACCGGATCAGCACACAGAACCGGAGGGCCAAATGTGTCCTGCGTGCAGCTGGATGCTGCTAATTGCAGTCGCAGCTGCTGATTTTTCAAGACCGCGGCCAGCATGGAGCTAGCCGCGGTCCTGAAACAACAGTGGCGTGCAGCCGCCAGTGTCCGGTTCCCGGATCCTCCCGATCCGAGGCAATCCGGCCCCATAGGCTCCCATGTTAGGGTGCGCCGGATTGCCCTGTCTCCGGGAGAATCCGGGCAAAAAAATGATACAAGCATCATTTTTGTGTCCGGAGAGAATAATCCGTATTCTCTCGGATTGTCCCGGAGTGATGAAACCGGATGGCAGAGAGCCAAAAACCGGTCTGAGGCTGTCTGGTTTACACCGGACAGCCCCGGATCAAAAAAGCCGTGGTGTGAAAGCCAGCCTAAGAATTGTTTTTTTTTCCTGATCTTCCAAATCAGGAAAAAAACGCAAGTGTGAAAGGCCCCTAAGAAGGCTAGTGGATGTTTAGAAAACCCTTGTACAAATATGTTAACACAGCTGAAAACGGTTTGGCTGATTAGAGAAGCAATAAAATTGACCTTCCTTCGAGCTAGTTGAGAATCTGGAGCATTACATTTGTTTGTTCTATGAAACTCTGAAAAAGAGAACTTTTATGTGAAACTCGATAGTCTATTCTTGTTCGTAGAAAAAAAGGCTATTAAATGCGAGTATTTGCAATGAAACTGAAGATTTCCTACAATGGTGTGTGCTAATCCCTTCAGAGGAGAGCACAAACTGGGTCTAACCAGAGTAGAAAGAGAAGTGGGAGGCCCCGCTGCACAGCTGAGCAACAAGACAAGTACATTAGAGTCTCTAGTGTGAGAAATCGACGCCTCACAGCTCCTCATCTGGCAGCTTCATTAAATAGTACCCACCAAACACCAGTGTCTACGTCTACAGTGAAGAGGCGACTCTGGGATGCTGGCGTTCAGGGCAGAATGGCAAAGAAAAAGCCATATCTAAGACTGGCTAATAAAAGGAATGATTAATATGGGCAAAAGAACACAGACATTGGACAGAGGAAGATTGGAAAAAAGTTTTATGGACCGACGAATCAAAGTTTGAGATGTTTGGATCACACAGAAGAACATTTGAGAGATACAGAACTGAAAAGATGCTGGAAGAGGCTGGACGCCATCTGTCAAGCATGGTGGAGGTAATGTGATGGTATGGGGTTGCTTTGGTGCTGGTAAAATGGGAGATTTGTACAAGGAAAAAGGGATTTTGAATAAGGAAGGCTACCACTCCATTTTGCAACGCCATGCCATACCCTGTGGACAGCTCTTGATTGGAGCCAGTTTCATCCTACAACACGACAATGACCCAAAGCATACCTCCAAATTATGCATCAACTATTTAGGGAAGAAGCAGGCAGCTGGTATTCTATCTGTAATGGACCAGCCAGCGCAGTCAAATAAAAATCATTATTTCTAACCTTGTCAATGTCTGGACTATATTTTCTATTCATTTTGCAAGTGAACATTGGAGTATAGGTACTAGGAACCGGGCCTTCTCGATGTTGTCTGGGCTGCAGGATGTCACGGTGGCATGACCCGATCCGTGGTCCCCTCGTCATACGATCAGTTAAAAAGAGGAGGAGTTTGAAAAATGGATGAAAAGAAACATATAAAAAAGTAAAATAAAATAGTTTGCGTCATGACGCCACCCATGGAAGGCAGCCGGTAGAGCCGCTGCTGCAGTCGGGACCTCTGGGGATGATGGGAGTAGCACCGGTGATGGTTTGGCTCTTCAAGGGAACAATGCGTCCGTAGGGCAACCGAATAGTCTCTGGAGGTTCGTTGGGGGTACAGGACTTAATGTACGAGATAACCAACAAACACGGGTGACAATTTCCTTTACCTTTACTGAAGAAAGAAGCAGGTTCATCCAGGGCACAGTCCACAAGCAATGTTAGGGGGTCCGGAGCGTGAAAGCAAGTCGAGGTTCTCCACACCTGGCGAGTTCTGAGCCCTCCATACTGCACTGCTCCCTGTGAGCCCTGGCTGCTTGAAGCTATGCTGCGACCCTCTCCTCTCTTGTTCTATCCCGGTCGTATGACAGGCAGCTTGAGCCCTTTTTATGTTACACTCTTCTGACTCAGTCTCCCTGAGCTCTTTGGTGCTGCTGTGTCTCCTGGCGTTTTGGTGGGTGAGCGACTTGAACTAACCCGCCCTCCGGAGTTGATTACTGGGCATAAAGTTCCTCACGACCTCGGACTCCGGTGTCCATTCCTGCGCTTGGTGCTAGGGCGAGCTGGCACTGGCTCCACTTCCCACACCTACTTCTCCTCTTCCTCAGACCTCACCTACGGGTCTCTCTCACTGGCTAGTCAGTTTCCTCAGATGGGTCTGACACGGCTCCCAACCACAGGATGTCTTTTACATTCCTCGTCGGAACTGAACTGCCTAACCCTGCCCCCAGACCAGAATTTATAAGGGACCTGCCTTTAACTCGGGTTTTAGATCTCCCCCTTCTGGGCTGGAGTTGAGAAGGTGTTGTGTGTGTGTTTCACCTGATGTGGGTACCTTCCCTTGCTTCCAAGCACAATATTGTGGCAACCGGATCCTGGGGTGCCAGAGAAACGCATACCTTTTTACTTTGTTTGCCCACATGGTGTGATTTGGCTCTTTTTGTAAGTGCATTTTTTATGGAAATGTCATTCTTAAAATAAATGGAGATTTTAATGACACCATATCGCTGGAGTCTTTTCACTTGCTGGTTTCTGTTCTGAAGTTGTATTCACTGCAGCAGCCTGCTGCTATCCGAGCAGAGAAAAGCAAGCACTGGGAAGGAGTTTAGAGGTGAGCAGACTTTATAATTTTCTTTGTATAGCTACAATAGAACATAGGTACAATATTCACATGGGGGTGTACTTGGCCCATCAATACTGTCATGCTTTTCGGTGCAGATTCTCTGTGCCATGGAATCAGGCTCACTCTGAGGCGTGTAGCCAAGCAACTACCTTGTCTCCACTAGAGCCTCTGATGGTGAGATTAAAGGGATCCTGTCACCCCCAAAACACCTCTAAACCTATTAAAAGCTGTCCCTAGAGCATATTAACACTTTCCCTACACTCCTTTTATCTCCTAAATGCACATAGTCAAAGTGAATAAAAACGTTATTATAGTACCTCATTACTGATGATAATGAGTGAATATGCTATTCATAGTCACTCATCCAGGCTGCCCCTCTTCATCATATCACGCCTATTCAGGCGTGATCTTCATCCTAGATTCAAATTCGCGCCTCCCTGCACGCCTCCCCACTCTCCCATAGCGTCCGGGCTTCAGTGTGGGGCTGTATGACGCGATCCGCGTCATTCCCGGCGCCGGGTGACGTATTTACAGCCGCGCCGCGCTGTCAGCTTCAAGTCCCGCACTGCGCATGCGCATGCGCTATGGGAGAACGGGGAGGCGTGCAGGGAGGCGCGAATTTGAATCTAGGATGAAGATCACGCCTGAATAGGCGTGATATGATGAAGAGGGGCAGCCTGGATGAGTGACTATGAATAGCATAGTCACTCATTATCATCAGTAATGAGGTACTATAATAACGTTTTTATTCACTTTGACTATGTGCATTTAGGAGATAAAAGGAGTGTAGGGAAAGTGTTAATATGCTCTAGGGACAGCTTTTAATAGGTTTAGAGGTGTTTTGGGGGTGACAGGATCCCTTTAAGCTTGTGCTGGAAGGTACTGTGGCACCCCAGAGTTCGGATGCCACTATGTCATTATCTCCCTCGGGGGGGTAGTGTGATACCTGAGAGCAACAGAGGGTATTCACACCTGGCAAAACCAAAGCACACAACACTTTTGTACCTCCAGGCCTGAAGGGAGAGATCTAAACCCGGGTTCAGGGCAGCTCCCCTATAAATTCTGGTCTGGGGCGGAGTTAGTCAGTTCAGTACAGAGCAGTACTGAGAAAGACATCCTGTGGGCTAGAGCAGTGCTAAATTCGCCCCAGGAAAGCTAAAGCCTAGCTGAGGGACATAAGGCAAGGGTCTGAGGAAGTCAAGGAGAGTCTGGGGAGCAGAGCCATGTCGAGCTTACCCCAGAGGAACAGCACCAAGAAACGGACACCGGAGTCCGAGGTCGTGCAGGGCCTAACATCCCAGCAGCTAATACCAGAGGGTGGGGAATTCCAATTTCCCCATCCACACCAAGTGCTTGGAGGTAAATCAATGTCAAGAGCCCTTGGATACCCGCCAGTGAAGTGGGGCTAATAAAGGACTCGAGCTACCTGTCATACTGTCACATGCAGGAGAGAGAGAGCAAGACAGAGGGCCACAGCTCAGCTTCAAGCAGCAGCAGGGACCCACAGGAAAAAGCGCAGTAGGGAAGGCCTCAGTACTTGCCGGGTGTGGAGAATCCCAAGTTGCTACCAGGTTACATGGACTCGAAGTAACAGCATCTGTTGTTTACTGGAATTTCCAGTAAAGGATCTGAGGAACCAACAAAGCATGAGTTTGTCTGTTAATGCACACCCTCCATCACAGGTGACCACCATCCCCTATATCCTTTATAAAAAGTATTGGGCTGATGCAGAACTGAAACAGCCTGAAATAGACCTTACCCTTAGTGCATCTAATGGTGAACCACTCACTGTGATGGGGGTTAGAGAGGTGCCCATAAAGGTGGGGAGGGTGGAATTGCAGAACCGAGGGGTCCTTGTAGTAGCAGAAGCCAGTAATGCTAATGATCCCTATATTATAATAGGTACAAATGTTGTTAGCAATTGCATGGAGGAAGTTTTGTCTTTGTTTCAACAGATTGCAGACACTGCCAGACCTGGTCAGAGGAAGGTCCTCCAGCGTGAGATCAGAGCCATCCTGCACCATCAACAGGTAACAATTACTGGTGGCGAAATTGGTACTGCACTTGTGACAGACCCGTTACCTATTGTAATTCCCCTAATGAGTGAAATGATGATTTGGTGTCGAGCAGCTATAGGTCTGAGAGGGCAGGACTATCAAGCATTAGTGGATCCCATAAGCACAGAGCACAGACCTACACTGTTGACAGCCAGGGGGGTGGTTGATGTACACAAAGAGAGAGTACCTGTTCCCATCTTAAATTGTGGCAGTGAAGAGGTTAAATTACCCAGGTATACCACCGTCGCTAAATTGTACACAGTCAGCAACAACGAGATCCAAACAGTGCAACCTGAACCCCACAGAAAAGGGGCAAAACCTGATCAAACAACAGGGCCACTGGAGGACTGGTGCCAGCAGCTCCATGTCGGAACTGACACCACTCCTGTCTATGAAAAGCAGGGTGTGTACCGGGTAGTACAAGAATTTGAACAAGTCTTTAGTAAGCATCCACTTGACTTTGGAAGGATAAAATGGGTACAACATCACATCCCCACAGGTACACATCCACCAATCAAGGAGCGGTACAGGCCTATTCCACCTGCACATTATCAAAAAGCCAAGGAAATGTTACAGGACATGAAGGAGGCAGGGATTATACGAGATAGCTGTAGTCCCTGGGCAGCTCCATTAGTCCTAGTCAGGAAAAAGGATGGCAGTATGAGAATGTGTGTAGACTATAGGCAAATAAACCGCATAACACACAAAGATGCTTACCTGTTACCTCGTATAAAGGAATCCTTAGCTGCGTTGAAGTCTGCCAACTACTTCTCTACCTTAGATCTCACTAGTGGGTATTGGCAGGTGTCCGTAGCCGAGGAAGACAGAGAAAAGACGGCATTCGCAACACCTATGGGCCTATGTGAATTTAAAAGCATGCCCTTCGGACTATGTAATGCACCCGGAACCTTCCAGCGATTAATGGAAAGTTGCCTGGGCCACAAGAACTTTGAGACGGTACTACTCTACCTGGATGACGTGATCATGTATTCCAAGACCTATGGAGAACACGTTACTCATCTAGCAGAGGTGGCCAAATCTGGGATTACGCTAAAACCATCAAAATGCCACCTTTTAAAGCCAAAAGTGCAGTACCTGGGACACATAGTCAATGCCGGAGGCGTGGCCCCTGATCCAGACAAGGTAACAGCAATCAAAGAGTGGCCAGAACCCAAAACCATCAAGGAAGTACGTCAATTAATGGGTTTGGTGGGCTACTATCGGAGGTTCATCAAGGAGTACACCAAGAACGCTGCTCCCCTGCAAGACCTCCTAGTAGCCCTACCCACGAAGGCCAAAGCTAAGGATTCTCCGTGAAGATGGGGGAAGGAACAAAAAGAAGTGTTCCAGAGAATGAAGGAAGCCCTGACAGGAGAAGAAATCCTTGCTTACCCGGACTACAACCTGCCATTCCTGCTGTACACAAATGCCAGCAATGTGGGACTTGGAGCTATCCTTTCCCAAAAGCAAGACAGCAAGGAGAGGGTAATCACCTACGCTAGCAGAAAGCTGCGCCCCACAGAGAGGAACCCAGAAAACTACAGATCCTTCAAGCTGGAATTCCTGGCCTTGGTCTGGGCCGTCAAAGAGAGGATCAAACACTATCTAACCTCTAGCAAATTCACTGCCTACATGGATAACAATCCGCTCACCCACCTGGAAACTGCGAAGTTGGGAGCCATGGAACAGAGATGGATGGCCAGATTGTCCAACTACCAATTTACCATCAAGTACCGGGCTGGGCACCAGAATGGAAACGCGGATGCCTTATCCAAGATGCCTCACTTATCAGAAGAGGGTGTAGATGAAGATGAGCTGGAAGAAGTAGAGTTACCTGCCTTCGATCATGTAAGTGTAACCCAATGCCAGCAGACCTGTGAAGACCCCTCTACAAGAACAGTAAACCCATTACCCCACTTCGGCTGGAAGGAGGCGCAAGACCATGACCCGTCTGTCAGTCTAATCAAACAACTGATAACCCAAGAGTCAGCGAAGCTGCCTGAAAATCCCCCGTCTGAAGCCAAGCATCTGTGGAACGAGCAGAGTAAACTGTTCCTATACTAAGATAAGTTATGTCGGCGATACATCAATCCCAGAACTCACGAGATGGCTTGGCAAATCATTGTGCCAAAATCAGAAATCCCCGTGGTCTTAAATGCTTATCACAATTAAATTGGTCACTTCGGATGGAAGAAGCTTGAGATGCTAGTGAAGGATAGGTTCATTTGGGTCGGCATGCGGTCATCCATTGAAAGATGGTGTAAGAATTGTCAATCCTGCAGCCTGAGAAGAAAGGACGTATAGAGCCAGAAAGCCCAGCTTCATCCCATCGTCACCAAACAGCTTTTGAAAATAGTCGCCTTGGACCATGTAAAATAGACTCCAAGTAGATCCGGCTATACCTACGCGTTGACCATGGTAGACCATTACTCAAGATTCTTAATGGTTGCCCCTGTAAAAGACTTGACAGCTGCAACAGCTGCAAAAACCTTCCAAAAAGTCTTCTGTAGACCGTTGGGATATAAAGAGCGTATCTTAATAGATCAAGGATCAGCATTCCAAGCAGAGATCTTCCAAGAGTTTTGCCAGATGTATGGGTGCAAAAAGATCCGAACAACCCCATATCATCCCCAAACCAATGGACTCTGTGAGAAAATGAATCACATCATCATTGACTACAGGCCTTAGGTTAGAGTCTCAAGAGAGCAGCAGGAATACACCTGGGAGGCTGAGCAACTCCATGCTCTCCCCAGAGGAAAGGCGCATAAAACGGACACCGGAGTACGAGACTGTGCAGGGCCTCATGTCCTGGCATTCAGTACTGGACAGTGGGGATTCCAAATTCTCCAGCTTCACTATACTGGAGGCACAGCAACACCATGAGAGTTCAGCACCATACACCCGAGATCAGGGTAGAGTAAAGGACTCGAGTTGCCTGTCATACCGGTACCTCACAGGAAGAGACAGGGGCCGGTAGCCTAGCTTATGTAATTGCAGGAGCCAACACACAGCGCAGTAAGGGAGCCAAAGACCCAGCTGGATGGGAAGAAACCCTGAGTTGCTGAGTCAAAAGACCCGTCGACACCTATTATTAACATCTGAGAAACTACAAAACAGTGAGTCTGCCTTTTCCTTGTGCCCGTCGTCCTGCATCTCACACATAGACTATTTACACTGCCTCGGGGATTGGCTTTACCCATTGAGAGCCGTTCCATCCCAGCTTCCCGTCCATCATCCCCGGAGGTTCTGTAGCAGTAGTGGCCATTCCTAGCCACACACCTTATATATAACCCCTTTTTCAACTAAAACCCAGGGTATGGAACCGGGTCATGACTCCCGTGACTTCCCCTAGAGACAGCAGCAGCTAGGCCCAGTCTCAAGTACCCCATCGCCCTGGAGGCGCCTCACTTTCAGAATAGTGGAAGTAAATGGACAACCTGGAAGGGATAGCAACCGCAACAAACAAGCAGCAAAAAAATCAAACTGGTTAGGCCTCATACACATGTGGGGTATTTGATCAGTTTTTTACCTGAGTTTTTTGTAGCCAAAGCCAGGAGTGGGTGATAAATACAGAAGTGGTGACGTGTTTCCATTATACTTTTCCTCTGATTGTTCTACTCCTGGTTTTGGCTACAAATCCTGAGGTAAAAAAAATCTCTCCAAATGTTCTACGCGTGCACGAGGCCTTAGTCTTTTTGTTACTTACTTTACGTGGTTAGGGTACCCTGAAGGTCACAGTACGACCACATACTTGTGACCACACATACATTGAATAAGCACTCCCAAATCATTAACACATTATATAACTTTATGTATTCAGAACACTGAGGGTTCCCCTGTGTAAACTCATAGGAAACTCTATAATTTATAGGCCAACCCTGGATCTACCCCCATAAAGTATTCAACTTTTCACTTATGTATACTATATTCACCTCTTCTCATAGTCTTGTTTCACTCCTTTCTTTTTCTTTTTTTTCCTCTTTTTTGTTTTCTTTTTCCTTCTTTCCTTGTCTTCTCCTCCTTTCTTTTCCACTTCCACTCTTTGTACACCTGCATTTACTACGCCCTTAGCTACACACTTTCGCCCAGTAAGATAGACCGTACATTGCCTGTAGAATTTTTTCTGTTACTAATGTTTGCAAAAGATTTTTTGTAATAATACTGTTCTTATTGAATTTTTTTATGTACATTTGCACATCGATCACTATCCTGACAAAGGCTCATGTTGGAGCCGAAACGTCGTGTACGGATATAATAATTCGAGAAATAAAACTGAAAAGACAAAAGTTTGTTTCTTGTCGGACTTTATTCAGTTTATTGTGTGCCGGAGTTTACTTTATAGTGATTACTCCCAGAGCACCATATAGTGGTTGATCTTGACTCTATCCTCTTCTACAGTACGACTGCATTGACTTGCATTGTGCTGCAATGTACGTAGCAGTGGCATAAAGAATCTTCACTGGACACCATGATTTGGCTTAAACAATAAGAACAGTCAGTACATAGGAATACATTGCAATCCCTTTAATTGTGACATTGGAAAACCACTGCGTCCAGTTGTATTTACCAAAGTATCTCAGCAGTGAAATATGACGAAGAGTGGTAAATAAGAAGAGGCATAGTTGGGGGGAGTCTGGTGTCCGGCATTCATTTTGTCCTCATAAATCCCATGATATGACATGAACCGCTAATGGACCATTTACTGCAAATCGATGTTGTACATGCCCCGGGGCCAGGATGTGTCATACAATTATGGGACATGTGTGAATCATAGCATCGCATGTCACTGCAGGCTCTGTTCCTTCTGCTGAAAGTCTTCATGAACTAATTGGATAGTTATCTGGTCAGTTCTGGCTTTTAGAAGGGTGATATCTTTGTTTAACAGATATAAGTTGTTCATTTATTATTGTGTTAATACTTAAGCAGAAAGCCACTAAAGGTGGGACGGAGTCAGTATTATTAGCAATGCACTTCTTTAGAGTGTATTGTTAGAACTAAAATCACATCAATTCCTTCTTAATGGAACTTATTATTATTATTACGGTATTTATATAGCACCATTAATAATATGGTGCTGCACATTAATAGGGGTTGCATCCAAAATTATAGATATATTTTACAGTAAACAAATTAACAATGACAGACTGGTACAGAGGGGAGAGAACCCTGCCCTTGCGGGCTCACATTCTACAGAATGATGGGGAGGAGGGTGATGCAGATCCGGGGGTGGTGGGTCGGCATCTCTGGTGGTGGTGAGGTGGCCGCTCTGGTGGTGCTGATGGCAAGGTGGCGGTGAGGCGTTCGCTTTGGTAGTGAAGGACCAGCTCCGAAAGCAGTAGGTTCATTGTAGGCTGTAATCTTTCCGGAAGAGATGGGTTGTCAGGTTGTGTCTGAAGGATCTGGGCATGGTGGATAATCGGATATGTTGGTGTGAAGAATTCTAGAGGATGGGGTATATTCATGAGAAGTCTTGTAGGCAGTTGGGTGAGGAACGAATAAGTGTGGAGGAAAGGAGGAGGGGGCACAAGAGGGGTGAACGAGTCTATGGCTGATGTGAGGGTGGGTTCTAGAAAGCGGTGTCCCTGTCTGTGTTGTTGGGTGAATTTTATGGAAGACAGAGGTAGAATAGAGTCTGAGAGTCCGTGAATGTCTATATGTGCAAGGTTTCTGGGAGGATGTGTTAGTGGCTGGACATTGGGGTGGGTGGGGAAAACAAGGATGAGAAAGTGAGTAAATGATGGTTAGATAGGGGGAAAGGGGAGGTTGTGAGTTAAATAGGGAGCAGAGGCAGGTGAAGATGAGGTCTAGTGTATGTCACCCCCACCTCACTGTCATTATTTTGCTTTAATTATTGTATTGTATTATGCTTTGTATTGTACTGTACTGTTTTTTTGTACTGTATTGTATTTTCTGTTAACTGTTTGTTATGATTGTTTAAATATATACCTCTGAATTGTGAAGCGCTGCGCAATATGTTGGCGCTATATAAATAAAGATTATTATGTCCGTCTGTGTGGGTGGCTGTGCAAGACCATTGAGTAAGTCCAAAGGATGAAGTGTCAGGAGTTGGGAGACTGTTGGCTGGCGGGTGTCAGTAGAGATATTGAAGTCACCCATGATGATGGCAGGATTGGGAGATACAGTACAGACCAAAAGTTTGGACACATCTTCTCATTCAAAGAGTTTGCTTTATTTTCATGACTATGAAAATTGTAGATTCACACTGAAGGCATCAAAACTATGAATTAACACATGTGGAATTATATACTTAACGAAAAAGTGTGAAACAACTGAAAATATGTCTTATATTCTAGGTTCTTCAAAGTAGCCACCTTTTGCTTTGATTACTGCTTTGCACACTCTTGGCATTCTCTTGATGAGCTTCAAGAGGTAGTCACCGGAAATGGTTTTCACTTCACAGGTGGGCCCTGTCAGGTTTAATAAGCGGGATTTCTTACCTTATAAATGGGGTTGGGACAATCAGTTGTGTTGTGCAGAAGTCTGGTGGATACACAGCTGATAGTCCTACTGAATAGACCAAGGGTCTCAAACACGCGGGCCGCATGCTGCCCCTGGGGCTTCTCTGTGCAGCCCGCGGCACCGTGGACAATTAACCATGCTGGTGGCGGTCCACTGCATGGGGCTGCTGTGATCTCTGCTGTATTATTACTTCCAACCGCTTCACTCTACCGCTCTGCAAGTTCAATGCAAGCCGGCAGCCAATGAGAGGCCCGCAGGTGATGTCATACACCGACATCACCTGCGGGCCTCTCATTGGCTGCCGGCTTGCATTGAACTGGCAGAGCAAGCTGCAGAGTGAAGCGGCCGGAAGTTATAATATAGCAGAGACCACCACCAGCATGGTTTGGGTAACAAAAGAGTGTGTGTGTGTGTGTGTGTGTGTGTTAATGTGTGTGTGTCTGAGAGTGTGAGTGTGTCTGTGAATGTGAGTGTCTGTGAGTGTGAGTGTAAAACCCAATTTTATCCACTGGTGCTGTGTCCCTTGTGTGTATGCATGTGAGTTTGAGTGTCTGTGAGTGTGAGGGTCTGAGTTAGTGTGAGTTTGTACAGAAGTGTGTAATTATAACAGAAGCACTAGAGCACAGGAGGCACACATTTAATTACCTTTAATATACCACAACGTGTTTCCACGGCAGTTCGCCATCTTCATCAGGTGGATTTACCTGATGAAGACGACGGACCGCCGTGGAAACGCGTTTTGGGTTAATATACCTGATGAAGACAGCGGACCGCCGTAAAAACATGATGTGGTATATTAAAGGTAATTAAAAGTGCTCTAGCACTTCTGTTATAATCACAAACTTCTGTACAAATATATCCCCATCTGTGGATTGCAACAGGAGCAGCTGTGAACCAGAGTCACCTCTAACAGAATCCAAAGGACTCGCGATGACGTAGACAAGAACGTCACAGGGTCAGGTGATCGGCTTGCTCGAGTTACCTGATCGGAAGAAGGAGCTGCTCATGGAGGAAACTCTGACCGCTGGAGTCTGGAGCCATCCACTGCGATACACCGAGGTTGTGCATGGTTGCACAACCTCCAAAGGTGAGAAGCGAACCCCACACACCCGCTATTGACGCACCCACTAGACTACCAGGTACTGCTCATCGGTTGTGCTTCCCCCCTTTGTTCCACATGAGTGAGTGAGTGTGAGAGTGTGAGTTAATGTGTGTGTGAGTGTGTGTGTGAGTGGGTGAGTTAATGTGTGTGTGTGTGTGTGTGTGTGTGTGTGTGGTGTGTGTAAAAAGAAGGCAGACCAGGTTGGGGACATCACTAAAAAAGGGTTCCAGCATGGGGGGACATTACTGCACTATGGGGGTAAGGATAATGACATCACTGCAAAAGGGGACCAGGATGGGGTCATTACTACAATATGGGGGCCAGGATGTGGACATTACTACACTATGGGGGCCAGGATGAGGGCATCACTACAAAAGGGGATCAGCATGGGGGACATCACTTGAAAGGGGGACCAACATGGGGGACATTACTACACTATGTGGGCCAGGATAGGGGACATCACTACAAAAGGGGACCAGCATGGGGGACATTACTGCAAAAGGGGACTAGCATGGGGGGACATTATTACAAAATGGGACAAGCATGGGGGACATTACTACTCTATGGGGGCCAAGATGGGGACATCACTACAAAAGGGGATCAGCATGGGGGACATTACTGCAAAAGGGGACTAGCATGGGGGACATTATTACAAAAGGGGACCAGCATGGGGGACATTACTACTCTATGGGGGCCAAGATGGGGACATCACTGCAAAAGGGGACCAGCATGGGGGACAGGATGGTGACATCACTACAAAAGGGGATCAGCATGGGGGACATCATTACAAAAAGGGACCAGCATGGGGGACATTACTACAGAATCAGGTTGGGGATATTAGTACAAGAGGGGGACCAGGATGGGGACCAGTATGGGGACATTACAAAAAGAAAGGGACCAAGATGGGAACATTACTACAAGAAGGGGATCAGGATTTGGACATTACTACATTGAGCAAAAAATTCTGGTATTACTAAAACTGTCACTTAGTCCTACAAGCAATGCGGCCCTTCCCATATCAATTTTTTGCTATGTGCGGCCCACCAACCCAATCGGGTTTGAGACACATGGAATAGACTGTTAGCTGCTTTTTTCTTGCCATAATACAAATTCTAAGTAAAGACAGACAAGTAGCCATCATTACTTTAAGAAATGAAGGTCAGTCAGTCTGAAAAATTGGGAAAACTTTGAAAGTGTCCCCAAGTGCAGTTGCAAAAACCATCAAGTGCTGCAAAAAAACTGGCTCACATGAGGACCACCCCAGTAATAGAAGACCAAGAGTCACCTCTGCTGCGGAGGATAAGTTCATCCGAGTCACCAGCCTCAGAAATCGCAGGTTAACAGCAGCTCAGATTAGAGACCAGATCAATGCCACACAGAGTTCTAGCAGTAGACACATCTCTACAACAACTGTTCAGAGAAGACTTTGGGCAGCTAAGGACAGGCAACAAGCAGAAGAGACTTGTTTGGGCTAAAGAACACAAGGAATGGACATTAGACCAGTGGAAATCTGTGCTTTGGTCTGATGAGTCCAAATTTCAGATCTTTGGTTCCAACCACGTGTCTTTGTGCGACGCAGAAAAGGTAAACGGATGGACTCTACTTGCCTGGTTCCCACTGTGAAGCATGGAGGAGGAGGTGTGATGGTGTGGGGGTGCTTTGCTGGTGACACTGTTGGGGATTTATTCAAAATTGAATTCATAGTTTTGATGCCTTCAGTGTGATCTATAATTTTCATAGTCATGAAAATAAAGAAAACCTTTGAATGAGAAGGAGTGTCCAAACTTTTGGTCTGTTCTTTATGTCCCCAGCAGTGAGAAGAAGCAGAGAAAGGGAATGTAGGAGGGTAAAGGAGAGGGGCCAGCTAGATTTACATTTCCTTAGGAGAGGTCTGAGGTTAAGGAGTAACCTGCAGATGAAGTGAGGTGGGGGGGGGGTAAGAGAGAGGGGAGATAGTTATTTGGTTAAGGGTGCTGGGGTTTGGGGATAGGGAAGGAGAGTAATAATTTGTGGTTCAAAAACTGAGGGCAAATTTAAGCATTGTGAAAGAGCCGGCTGAGAAAAGAAAGGCAAGCAAGTATGTTTAGTAGACAGTAATAACTTTTACCTTCTGATCAATTTCTAGACTATTTCTTGTATATATATGATGTTACACTTTAGAGATGTCACACTTCAAATGATGTCATATCAGACCAAGATCTAAATCAGACCTGCTCCACTCAAACTTATACTACTGACAGTGCCCATAAAATGAACCAGGTGAGAGCAGGAGGGCACCACACAGCAGGGGGAAATGAAGACATTGCTGCTATCTTGGAAATAAACAGCTCCAGGTAGTAATCTTCAATATAGTAATTTATTTGACATGTTTCAGAGTTGTACTCTTTCATCAGGAAGGTGATATTTCCTGATGAAGGACAACACCGAAACACATCCAAAAAAATCGCTATATTGAAGATTACTACCTAAGGTGCTGGTCCCTGCGTTCAGCGTGGCCCCAGGGTGAGCTTTTACAACTCCAACCCCAGACCACTTCACTCCATGTGCGCTTTCCTCTCTTCCCTTCCTCACACTACACCCTCTCTAACCCCTCCCTCCAGCCAGAAGCATGAGTCACTCCTAGAACATAGGTACGTGTGCTCCCCCTTCTTGTCAGGGTTCAGGCTTTATGTGCATGCGTTGGTTACTTAGTGTAGGGAGCTCCAGTTACCTTGAGACATGGCACCACCACTGATTACAAGGGAGATACCACTTTGGCGGCCGTACTACAGAGGCGCAACAGTGATGTGGCAGCTGTTCTTTATTTCTGCACCAAGCATCCATGACCTGGTCTCCTGGGTGATCTGGCTTTTAATAAGCCCTGCGATGTTATGACATGACAACATATCACATATCATGAAGTGTCAACTCCCAGTAATTTCATAAGTGCTGACCAAAGGATTCCAGGCACAGAGGTGAAGACCAGCTACCAGAGAGTCCTGGACTGGACGCCATACCAGGGCACTGAGATTTGAATTGCTCATCTCTAGGGCATTCTCATCGAACTTAGAGCATTTTAGCAATTTACAATACATTGGTAAGGCCAGATGTTCTCTTCATAAAAGACAACTGTCATCACAAGTTTCACTTAACAGAGCAGAATTTTACTTTATTCATCTATGCGTAAAAGCATCATCACTTCAGGTAAACAGTACACACCATTAACACAAGTATTGCTCAAGGGTCTGTAACAGCGATTACCACTTCCATGGATTCGTCATGAGTTTACCTGGAGTTATAAAAGGAAACTCTATCTAAGGGCCCTTTCACATCAGCGTTTTTTTCAAATCGCGGCAGATGCGGCAGATGCGATTACCGCATACAGGCTGCACTTGCGGCACGGTTGCGGCGCGGTTGCGGTAAACACCATACAAGGTATAGGCGGACTTGCGGCAGGTGCGGCAAGTGCGGTTTTGGCACGGTTTTCTGCCGCAAGTCTGCCTACACCTTGTATGGCGTTTACCGCAACCGCGCCGCAACCGTGCCGCAAGTGCAGCCGGTATGCGGTAATCGCGGCAGATGCGTTTTTTTCACCGCATCTGCCGCGATTTGAAAAAAGCGCTGATGTGAAAGGGCCCTTACAAGAAGCAAATGCAGCAATAGCAGAGCATGGGCTGCATACACGTAAGAAGGCAGACTGCCTGTCCGGAAAAGCGTGGTGAGAAACCTCTGCGGAAAGTGTAGGAGTCATTGCATCCATTTTCACCTACCTTTCCTAGAAGCAAATCTAATACAAAATTGTGGAAAATTATTTTAAGAAAATGGATTGAAGAGAAAAGCTGAAGTACGGTAATCTGGAATAGATGTCACTCATTATACATTATCCACGGTGCCCCCTACCCATTAACACTACAAGGCTGTGTTCACACAGGGTGTTTTTGTTACTTTTTTGCTGCATGTTTTTTTAGTATACGTTTGTCTTAGTTTTATGCAAATATAATGAAAAAAAAACCAAAACAAGTGTTTTTGATTCCTAGCAAAACCTGTGAGACTAACGAAACGTCATGCACACATATTGTTTTTTTTTCCTGATGGAAATTGAAGCCTGTTTGGTTTTTGCAGCATTGAGAGAGAGAGAGAGAGAGAGAGAGAGAAAGAAAAAAAGAAAGAAAGAAAGAAAGAAAGAAAGAAAGAAAGAAAGAAAGAAAGAAAGAAAGAAAGAGGAAAAAGGGAAAGAGAGACAGACAGACATAAAGAAAGAGAGAAAGACATACAAAGAACATGTAAAATATAAAAGGGAGGGGGACAAGAGGCGCAATAGTGCCCTATCACTAGTGACACTAGTGTAATATGGTGGTGCTATGGAGCCGCTCACCTGGTCCAGTTGTGATCCCCACAACTGGTTTGAAGGCGTTTCGGAATCAATGTTCCAAGCTGCTGCAGGACCTCCACCGACCACTGGATAGTGGTATGATCCAAGGAAAATGATGGGAGTGATGGTGTACCACGGTCCGCGCTGCTCTGGTTTCAGAATAACTCACCAATGAGCCAATCAACTTTTCATCCTCTTTATTCGTCCTACGCGTTTCAGCGCCACACCCGGCGCCTTAATATCCCTGAGGAAGGCGCCGGGTGTGGCGCTGAAACGCGTAGGAGGAATAAAGAGGATGAAAAGTTGATTGGCTCATTGGTGAGTTATTCTGAAACCAGAGCAGCGCGGACCGTGGTACACCATCACTCCCATCATTTTCCTTGGATCATACAAAGAGCAAAACAGAGATAAGAGAGAGAGAGACAATATCCCTGACTTGAGAACTGAAGCAAAATTGCATGTTAAACCGCCTCAAACCACCGTCATGTTCTTCACCCATGCAGTAGGTATGACTGGGCCAGTGCTAATCACCCAACATGTCGACATATATTATTTTTGATTTCCCAGGAATTATAAACTGTAAATCATAAACATTAATTCCTGTTAAAAAGATATAGTTTATTGAGCACGTATGCTAAATACCCATCAAAACCCGTTAAAAACTGGGTGAACAGGTGATAGTTAGGAAGGAAGGGGCTAACCCTATAAATTATATGCCTCCCTCCTCACCCTACCTGCCAGCGGGGGTCGGCACCCTTAAATCGATATGGTGCCCCCACTCCTCGTCGGCTTATCCTACACTCACCCTGAGCTCACCCTATAAGGAGGAAGGTGGTGCTCCCCACCCTAGGGTGGTATCGATGGGTTGGGTAGTCTGTACCAGTGTCCCAGTATTAAAAGGATCTGTACCTCGTGGCTAAGTGCTCATCTAGCACAATAGATAGTAAAGTGCCTAGAAAACCAGACTATCCCGCTATCTCTCAGTAACCAGCTATCTGCCCGCCTTAGTTATCAATAACTGGGCCGAGGTGCTTATTTCCTCTTTATTTTAGAGCACTGGAGTAATAAAAATAGTTCTAAAAGCCAATATATATAGCCAATAGCTATTACAAAGGTGATGAAGACTGCTGAGTTCTCTATGTGCCATACTTTATCAATCTTACTGTATCTAACCTATGTTACACTCAAGCCCCTGGGGGAGTGGGGACTGTCCTACCTCTGTCTACTTTTATCACCTTCATTAAGTGTTAATAAACTGATTATAAAGCCATGTCGTGAATTATCACCCATAGATGTCATCTGTAGAGTGGATCTGTTCTTTGTTTATATTATACCAACACCCGCAGCTCGTAACCATCAATCATGGCATGCTTCATCAGAAGCTGTATCTAATCTGTATTCCTGACTATTGGCTCTGTGAACATGTCGGTAATCCCCCGACATACAAGTGAAACACTTGTTCCTTGGGCAATGAGATCTTTTACCCCAGCAAATAAGTTATAAATAAAAGGGGCGAATATTGTCAATAACTTAATGTTCTTTGTTGACAGAATGACCATATTAAAGGGAATCTGTCAGCAGGTTTTTGCTATTTAAGCTGAAGACAGCATGCTGCAGGAGTTAAAAAACAAAAAGCTGTGCTTCTCTTATCAGGGTCTCTGCAGTTGTTATCTAGAGCAGGGGTCTCAAACATGCAGCCCCCGCGGCTTCTCTGTGCGGCCCCCGACACCGTGGACAATTAACCATGCTGGTGGCAGTCCAGTGCATGGGGCCGCCGCGGTCTCCGTTATATTATTACTTCCGGCCGCTTTACTATGCCGCTCGCTCTGTCGCTCTGCAAGTTCAATGCAAGCCGTCAGCCAATGAGAGGCCCGGAGGTGATGTCATACGCCGACGTCACCTGCAGGCCTCTCATTGGCTGCCGGCTTGCATTAAACTGGCAGAACAAGCTGCAGAGTGAAGAGGCCGGAAGTAATGATATAGCGGAGAACGCGGCGGCCCCATGCACTGGACTGCCGCCAGCATGGTTAGGGTAACAAAATAGTGTGTGTGTGTTAATATGTGAGTGTCTGGGAGTGTGAGTGTCTGAGAGAGTGGGAGTCTCTGTGAGTGTGAGTGTCTGTGAGTGTGAGGGTCTGTGAGTTTCAGTGTCTGTGAGTGTATGTGTGGCACCCCATGGGTTAATGTGCCACAGTAAGATCACATGGGTTCCCTCCCCACAACACACTGACAAACACTAGCACCTCTGGGCCAGGAGGGGGAGCACAACCTGCTCTCTCAAATTCTCCAGCTCATGAGGAAGTAGCTCAGTTCAGCTCGGAGCAGGGCTGTGAAGAGAAGAGTGACTGTAGTGCCAAGAAGCTGCAAGAGGCTTCTGTACAGTCTGCTCACCGATTCCAGGCCTAGTGAGGGTCTGAGGAAAGGAGAACTACAAGCAGAGAGACACTCCTGGAGCTTTAGTGTGGCGCCCCTGCGTCCAGGTGGCCACAGAAGGGTACTGCAGCCAGGCAGTTAGGACATAGTAAACACTACACCCTCACAGCCCACATCCCCACGCATAGAGAGGGTTCACATCCAGCTCTGAGGTCAGACACTATATGAGACCAGAAGGAGAGGTGGATGAGGAGTGGGTTGGGCACACCAGAAGGTCAGGTGACTGACAGTATATAGAGAGGGGGAGGAGTAAAGGAAGTTAGTAGGCTGAAGTAGCTGAGAAGCAAAGACCTAAGAGTAAGCCATGGTGCTGAGCAGCAAAGACAAGGAGAAGCTGAGCTGAGCTGAGACAGAAAGACACATGCTGCCTGGAAGTGCCTAAGCTGAGGAGCGCTGACCCGTACTGAGCCAATGCGAGCCAGATGGGGGGGAAAAGCCCATCCAAGATGCTGAAACCACCAGGAGTGTGATAGACAGAGAAGGGACGGTGTAACCCGTGCCCTGGACAGCAGCAGAAGCTACTAACAGCAGGTGGAGAAGCCCTCCTAGATATCTGAAGGAAGCAGAGGAAGGAGCCTGGCAGAGCCTCACGCTGGAGGACTGCTGCAGGCTGGGCTAAGGCAGAGTGTCAGCTCTGAAGGGGACCGACGATTCACCCGGTATCCCCAGATTCACTGACGGGGAGCTTTAGTTTCAAGCTGGAGTTCCTAACCCAAAGAACAGGCAGCTCAGTGACACACTAGGACTCACAGAAGCCCGAGTCACCGCCATACTGTTCAGCGTCCGCATACACCCGTGTAAGACGGAGAAAGAGAGTATTAGCCCGGAAAGGCA
The DNA here is from genome assembly GCA_033576535.1 of Allobates femoralis. Lineage (NCBI taxonomy): Eukaryota > Metazoa > Chordata > Amphibia > Anura > Aromobatidae > Allobates > Allobates femoralis. Next base: position 55,859,804 of record JARQOC010000004.1, on the reverse strand, counting down.
CACTTAAAGACTGTGTGAGGGGTCACAAGGAGAGAGGAGCCTGGCTGCAGGAGAGAAGGGAACCCGGAAAGGGAGAATGCAACTGAATGTTAAGAGCTGTGTAAAGAACTGCAAATAACCTGTAACTTGCTTGAAGAAGAACAACTTAAGTAAAGCTTTGGAAACCCTGCATTGCCTCCTGCCTGCTTCCATCTGCAGACCCTTTCTCCATACAGGCTTGCACCAGGAAGATCTCAACCTGCAGAGCTACAGCCTGTCAGCACCAGCACAGGAAGAGGGATCCTTGCAGCTGCAAAGTAAGTGTGCTCCAACAGCCTCACACACAACAGACATTAACTCCTTACTGCCCCGGGGGATACAGTTCTCCCCACTAGAACTATACCATCCCGGCTGCCATTCCATCACCCCCGGAGGTTCTGCAGCAGCCGCGGCCCCATAGCTGGCCGCACCAAGTGGGTGGCGTCACCCGTGACAATCCCTTGTAAATATTCCCCTTTTATTGTGCTGAGCCAGGGACACGGTCCGGACCAGGCCACCAGTGACATCCCCAGCAGCAGATCGGTCCGGTACCGAGTACCCCACGTCCCTTGGGGCTCCACAACCTGGCGTCACGAACAGGATCTACCCGGTCCAAAAGAATTGGACCTTGTGTGCCCAAATCCTGTGTTCTGGACTTTTCCCGCCAAAATCTGACCCCAATGGCGGCCACCAGGGACTAGCGCCATGTGCAGAGGGGGCGTTCCTAAGCCTCCCATCGTGGGCCGGTCCGGTCCAAGGCGCGAAAAGAGGGTCCCGCCCTGGCTCTCCTTAACTCCGGGAGAGCCAGCTGTCACTCTCAAAGAAGAGCCGCCGCCCCTAGACCCTCCTACCAAGAAGCTGGCGCGAAATGAGAAGGAAATCGTCATCAGGAGGGGGCGGAGCAGGCAACCGGAAGAGAAGCAATCGCCATTCAGAGACACGAGGACGGAAGCGGAGGACGCAGCAACCAGCGCTCTGTGCGAGAGACCACGAGTGATCCCGGAGGGCCCACAGATTGAACCAGTGGAGGAACCCGGCCGAGGAGAGACCCCGCGTGATCGCGTAGAGATGGCTGAAGGAGGAGAAGAGCGCCCCTATGTCCTAGATACCCGGAGGGGTATATTGCGGCTGCTGCCCCAGCAGATGACCCGGATCCACGAACAGCATACCCGGATCCAGCTTAATATCGAACAGCATCAGCGAGGCTACGAGTCGGTAACTATACAACCCGGCTGGGTTGCCAACACCCGTGACCGCATGCAGAGCGAGGGTGGATGCCGAACAGGAAATCTCGTGGATGTGACCGTGCCGCGTGCTGCCAAGCGAGAGACCGACCCGCTCGGAGCCCTACCGGAGGGAAACTGGGCGTTGCCGGAGCCCCTGATACCAGCGCCCAAGACAGTAGAGGTAAAGGGAGAACAACTCCGTTGCTGGTGGGAACGGGACAAAGACTGCGACGATATGATGGGCTTTCTGGGAGATCCTGCGGGCGGAGTAGGTCCCGTGGAGGTAGTTACCAGAAATGAGTACCTGAGAAGATGCGGTAAGAGATGGGAACAGGAGGAAGAGAAAAGGCAAGAGCAAAAGCGAGAATTAGTAGCCCTGACCCAGTACTTGAAAACAGTTGCGAGGCGAGACAAGAGTGTTGCCGGATCCCAGAGGCATGAGGGCAGGATCGTCAAAGTTAAGCCTGAGGAGGGATACGCCTTTGCCCGCGAGGAAGGGATAGACTGTGACATATTTATCAACCGCCGTGATGTTGAACAACACTTGCCAGAGAAACACCCGGACAGGGAAGTGCAAGTCGGTGAGCAGATCTCATATGTTATCGTCCAAGGAGCTAGAGGCCCGTATGGCATAAGAGTACACAGACTTTGCTTAGATGCCAGTTATGATGACATGCCTGCCTTAGAGGAAACTAACCCTGAAATGCCACCGGACCCAATCATGAACCCGGGTCCTACTACAGACTTAGTACCTGCTGCTGAGACCGTTGCAGTAAAGAAAACAGCAGATGTTGCAACGCAGACTCCGGAGAGTTACCTGCTAATCGACGCCCTGCAGGGACTTGAGATGTTCCCCAGAAGAAGAGGACCACCAACACTTCCGTGGAAGGTCAAGCTGGAAGGAAAGAAGGAGTGAACCCGGGTCCTTAAAAGAAGTACAGATGAAGCAGAAGAAACTGTAAGTGTGAATGTACATTGCTCCTTATTGACCCCCAACCTTACCTGAATGAATGTTAGCATTCCCCTGTCTGTGTTATGTGTTTTACCTGAACATTTAATATCATAGACAATGACATGATACTAACTTTCTTGTAAATAGTTAAGCACACTTGTGTGCTCCCCTTTGGTTTTAAGACCAGATGCAAATGCGAAGTAATGCACGAACTCTGCATTTTGAACTTTCAAGCTGCTTTTTGAGCATTTTTGCACTTTTTGAAAAGATGAGAGATTTTATACTTTTATATGAAGCAATGTCTTATAATGTCTTTTACAGAGAAAAGAGGGTAATGATGAGTATAAATACCCCTGCACTCATGTTTATAGTTAAAGCAACGTTCCAAGAATCGTGCCTCCCGGAAGGGAAGAAACAAGAATTCATAATGTTTATTGTTATATAATATAAAAATGTTTTCAGGGTAACCAATGTCTAGTCGCGCGCGGACGCGCTGTTTAACTCCGGGAGAATGTGGCGCCCCTGCGTCCAGGTGGCCACAGAAGGGTACTGCAGCCAGGCAGTTAGGACATAGTAAACACTACACCCTCACAGCCCACATCCCCACGCATAGAGAGGGTTCACATCCAGCTCTGAGGTCAGACACTATATGAGACCAGAAGGAGAGGTGGATGAGGAGTGGGTTGGGCACACCAGAAGGTCAGGTGACTGACAGTATATGGAGAGGGGGAGGAGTAAAGGAAGTTAGTAGGCTGAAGTAGCTGAGAAGCAAAGACCTAAGAGTAAGCCATGGTGCTGAGCAGCAAAGACAAGGAGAAGCTGAGCTGAGCTGAGACAGAAAGACACATGCTGCCTGGAAGTGCCTAAGCTGAGGAGCGCTGACCCGTACTGAGCCAATGCGAGCCAGATGGGGGGGAAAAGCCCATCCAAGATGCTGAAACCACCAGGAGTGTGATAGACAGAGAAGGGACGGTGTAACCCGTGCCCTGGACAGCAGCAGAAGCTACTAACAGCAGGTGGAGAAGCCCTCCTAGATATCTGAAGGAAGCAGAGGAAGGAGCCTGGCAGAGCCTCACGCTGGAGGACTGCTGCAGGCTGGGCTAAGGCAGAGTGTCAGCTCTGAAGGGGACCGACGATTCACCCGGTATCCCCAGATTCACTGACGGGGAGCTTTAGTTTCAAGCTGGAGTTCCTAACCCAAAGAACAGGCAGCTCAGTGACACACTAGGACTCACAGAAGCCCGAGTCACCGCCATACTGTTCAGCGTCCGCATACACCCGTGTAAGACGGAGAAAGAGAGTATTAGCCCGGAAAGGCACACTTAAAGACTGTGTGAGGGGTCACAAGGAGAGAGGAGCCTGGCTGCAGGAGAGAAGGGAACCCGGAAAGGGAGAATGCAACTGAATGTTAAGAGCTGTGTAAAGAACTGCAAATAACCTGTAACTTGCTTGAAGAAGAACAACTTAAGTAAAGCTTTGGAAACCCTGCATTGCCTCCTGCCTGCTTCCATCTGCAGACCCTTTCTCCCATACAGGCTTGCACCAGGAAGATCTCAACCTGCAGAGCTACAGCCTGTCAGCACCAGCACAGGAAGAGGGATCCTTGCAGCTGCAAAGTAAGTGTGCTCCAACAGCCTCACACACAACAGACATTAACTCCTTACTGCCCCGGGGGATACAGTTCTCCCCACTAGAACTATACCATCCCGGCTGCCATTCCATCACCCCCGGAGGTTCTGCAGCAGCCGCGGCCCCATAGCTGGCCGCACCAAGTGGGTGGCGTCACCCGTGACAATCCCTTGTAAATATTCCCCTTTTATTGTGCTGAGCCAGGGACACGGTCCGGACCAGGCCACCAGTGACATCCCCAGCAGCAGATCGGTCCGGTACCGAGTACCCCACGTCCCTTGGGGCTCCACATTAGTGCAACCATTACTCGCACCAGAGAAGCGCACAGAACGGACACCGGATCCGGTACTGTGACTGACACACAGCACGGTGAATCCAGGAGCAGTGGGGTTTCTAGATGCCCACAGTACCAGAGCAAAGCAACACGGCAGGGTCAGCACAGCACAGAGGACTCAAGTTGCCTAGCCAAGTGGTACCAGCAGAACAGAGAGAGTGTGAGGCAGTCCCAGCAGCTCAGCTAGACGCAGCAGCCAGGACACGCACACACAGCGCAGCACAAGGAAGCTGATGACACGGACAGGGTGGGAGGAAAGCCTAGCCCCAGTACAGACTCCGTGGACTATAAGCTGCAACAATATCTGCAGTAAAGCTTTGGAAAACAGCAAAACTGTGAGTCTGTGTATTGATTACAACCTTTGCCCTACATCCAACAGCAGAGAGGTCCCACCTGGGGAGCTACAAGCCTGTCACCTCTGCACACAGGCTGGAAGAAAGCTGCAGCATCAGGAGAGAAGGAGAATTGCACCTTTTACTACAAAACGTGAGTGTGTGTTCTTTAACCCCGTCTCCACTATCCATATCCAATATAGACTTTACCATCACTGCCCCGGGGAACACAGTTCTACCCACTGGAACTATTCCATCTGCGCTGCCATTACACCATCCCCGGAGGTTCTGCAGCAGCGGCGGCCCCATCACTGGCCGCACATAGTGGGTGGTGTCACGATAGACTATTCTCCCCTGTAAATACACCCTTTTATTTGCCAGGGCCCGGGACACGGTCCGGACCAGGACCACCCGTGACTTCCCCAATAACAGACACGGTCCGGTACCGAGTACCCTCGTCCCAGTGAGCTCGACATATGTGAGTGTGAGGGTCTGAGTGAGTGTGAGGGTCTGAGTGAGTGTGAGTTTGTACTGAAGTGTGTGATTATAACAGAAGCGCTAGAGTACGAGAGGCATATGTTTAATTACCCTTAATATACTACAACACGTTTCCACGGCAGTCCGCCGTCTTCATCAGGTGGATTTACCTGATAAAGACGGCGGACTGCCGTGGAAACGCGTTGTGGGTAAATACACCTGATGAAGATGGCAGACCGCTGTAAAAATGTGTTGTGATATATTAAAGGTGACAAACAAACGTGTGCCTCCTGTGCTCTAGCACTTCTGTTATAATCACACACTACTGTACAAATATCATATCCCCATCCGAGGGTTGCAGCAGGAGCAGCTGTGAACCAGAGTCTCCGCTAACAGAATCCAAAGGACCTGCAGTGATGTAGCCAAGAACGTCACAGGGTCAGGTGATCGGATTGCTCGAGTCACCTGACTGGAAGAATTGCCATCCACTGCAATACACCTAGGTTGTGCAGGGTTGCACAACCTCCAAAGGTCAGATGCGAACCCCACCCACAACCGTTATTGATGCCCCCACTAGACCACCAGGTACTGCTCATCGGTTGTGCTTTTCACCCCCTTTGTTCCACATGAGTGAGTGTGAGAGTGTGAGTTAATGTGAGTGTGTGTGTTAATATGAGTGTGTGTGTTAATGTGAGATCAGTGAATACTTTGCAATCTTGGTCTACTAGGCCTTGCTCCCACCTAGCCAGAATCCTACTCCACACTGATGAGGGGCAACACCCCGAAACAGCTGTATGTGGATGGATACCTGGCCTTGGTATTCCCTTGTCATATCTGTAAACTTGTAATAGAGTTGGATATTGACTTAAAGGGCCACTTCATATGGTGGTTATGGTGTTCTCCGCAAGGAGCCACCCCTTGGCTGGGTCCTCCCCTGGAGGGATATATGGCTAGTCCTGTGTTTGAGACTCCTAACCGAGGCTCCACAGACTCTATTTGCATATTACTACACTATGGGGCACATTACTACAAAAGGGGACCAGCAAGGGGGACATTACTGCAAAAGGGGACCAGCATGGGGGACTTTATTACAAGAGGGGACCAGCATGGGGGACATTACTACTCTATGGGGGCCAAGATGGGGACATCACTATAAAAAGCGGATCAGCATGGGAGACATTACTACTGTGGCACCCCATGGGTTAATGTGCCACAATAACATCACATGGGTTCTCTCCCCACTACACACTGACAAACACTAGCACCTCTGGGCCAGGAGGGGGAGCACAACCTGCTTCCTTATATACTCCTGCTTATGAGGGAAAGCTCAGTTCAGCTCGGAGCAGGGCTGTGAAGAGCACGAATTAGTGCAGAACTTAGTGCAGACCTAGTGAGGGTCAGAGGAACAGGAGAACTACAGATTGAGGAACACGTCTGGGAGCTGGAGTGACACCTTCACTCGCCCCAGAAGAACAACAGAACGGACACCGGATCCGGTACTGTGTCTGGCACCCACAGCACAGTGAATCCAGGAACAGAGGGATTTCTAGATGCCCCTAGTACCAGTGCAAAGCAACACGGAGTGGTCAGCACAGCACAGAGGACTCAAGTTGCCTAGCCAAGTGGTACCAGCAGAACACAGAGAGAGAGACGTGAGAAGTCCCCGCAGCTCAGCTAATAGCAGCAGCCAGGACACACACACAGTGCAGCACAAGGAAGCTGACGACCCCGGACAGGGTGGGAAGAGAGCTCAGCCCCATTACAGACTCCGTGGACTATAATCTGCAATAACATCAGCAGTAAAGCTTTGGAAAACAGCAAAACTGTGAGTCTGTGTATTGATTGCGACCTTTGCTCCACATTCAGCACAGAGAGCTTCCCCTGCTACCAGCCCGTCAGCTCTGCAGCCTCGGGAAGGAAGGAGAAGTGCACCAGTGTCTACCAAACGTGAGTGTGTGTCCTTTAACCCCGTCTCCACCATCTATACCCCCTATAGACTATACCATCACTGCCTTGGGGAATACAGTTCTACCCACAGGAACTATACCATCTATGCTGCCACTACATCATCCCCGGAGGTTCTGCAGCAGCGACGGCCCCCTAACTGGCCGCATATAGTGGGTGGCATCACGACTGACATTTCCCCTGTAAATAATCCCCTTTTATTGCCGAGCCCGGGACACGGTCCGGACCAAGCCACCCGTGACTTCCCCGGCACCATCCGGTCCGGCACCGAGTACCCCCGTCCCGTGGGGCCCGACACTACACTATGGTGGCCAGGATGGGGACATCACTGCAAAAGGGGACCAGCATGGGGGACATCGCTGCAAAAGGGGACCAGCATGTGGGACATTACTACACTATGGGGGCCAGAATGGTGACATCACTGCAAAAGGGGACTAGCATGGGGGACAGGTTGGTGACATCACTACAAAAGGGGATCAGTATGGGGGACATCATTACAAAAAGGGACCAGCATTGTGGACATTACTACAGAAGGGGATCAGGTTGGGGATATTAGTACAAGAGGGGGGCCAGGATGGGGACATTACAACAAGAAAGGGAACAAGATGGGAAAATTACTACAAGAAGGGGATCAGGATTTGGACATTACAACATTGAGCAAAAAATTCTGGTATTACTAAAAATGTCACTTAGGCCCCTTTCACATCAGCGTTTTACGCTGATGGCGGCAGTTGCGGTGAAAAAAACGCAACTGCTGCGATTACCGCATAACGGCCGCGGTTCACTTGCGGCAAGCCCCATACAATGTCTATGGGGCTTGCGGCAGGTGCGGCATGCCGTGGTTTTTTCGCGGCCGCACCTGCCGTAAGTGCCGAAACCGCATGGGGCTTGCCGCAAGTGTGCCGCGGCCGTTATGCGGTAATCGCGGCAGTTGCGTTTTTTTCACCGCAACTGCCGCGATCAGCGTAAAACGCTGATGTGAAAGCACCCTTAGTCCTACAAGCAATGCGACCTCCCCGATATCAATTTTTTTCTATGTGTGGCCCACCAACTCAGCCGAGTTTGAGACCCCTGATCTAGAGGCTTTATTAGCCTGTGATTAATATTGCTGAATCACAAAGTCACATGCATGGCAGTCTGACACGCCCCCCTGCTGTGACTGACACCTCCCAATCAATGCAAAATCTCTATAGAGCCTGGTGGGGGCAGGGGCAGCTCGCCCAGCTCTGCTTCGTTCCTGAAACTAAAACCTTTGATTGTGTGAGAACAGCTTCAGCCAGTAATGTGTGTGATATCTCGTTGGAATCAGGGTTTCTTTCCCTACATTACGTTGCTGTCAGGTGAGGAATAAAAAAACTTACTGGCAGATTCCCTTTAGCTATTCTTCTCTTCCATCAATATTCGACAGCCAGGCCATGACTCCTTATTCAATTATTTATAGCCAATTAGAGTTTGTTAACAGATGGGCTCATTCAGACATTGGTGATTATTCTGGCATGCAAAATATGATTTGAGTTTCAACATACTTGGTCCGTGTTTTAGTTTTTGAACTATCAGTTTTTCATCAGGGATTTTCTATTATACAGAAATAAATTGCTCATTATAAAGATAATCACTGGTAGCAAAAAGACTGTACAATGATGGACTACATGTGATGTTTGTGATGTTCATGGACCCACAGCCTTGTATAAGTCATTTTGATCCATGCTTTGGATCAAAAACGGATATCTCTCCATGATTTTTTAATGGATACATAATCCACAAAAACATCCTTTCTTCATGAGCAAGAAAAGTGGTCCCAGTTTTGTCAGTAATTTTGTTCAGTGTCATCAAAATGCCATCAGAGATTGGTCTGAGCCTCATCAGAGTACCATCAGCGAATGGTCTGAGCCTCATCTGAGTGCCATCAGAGATTGGTCTGAGCCTCATCAGAGTGCCATCAGCGAATGGTATGAGCCTCATCTGAGTGCCATCAGAGATTGGTTTGAGCCATATCAGAGTACCATCAGAGATTGGTCTGAACCTCGTCAGAGTGCTATCAGAGATTGGTCTGAGCCTAATCAGAGTGCTATCAGAGATTGGTCTGAGCCTCATCAGAGTGCCATCAGAGCTGGTCTGAGCCTCATCAGAGTGCCATCAGAGCTGGTCTGAGCCTCATCAGAGTGCCATCAGAGATCAATCTGAGACTCACCAGAGTGCTATCAGAGATTGGTCTGAGCCTCATCAGAGTGCCATCAGAGATTGGTCTGAACCTCATCAGAGTGCCATCAGAGATTGGTCTGAGTCTCATCAGAGTGCCATCAGAGCTGGTCTGAGCCTCATCAGAGTGCTATCAGAGATTGGTCTGAACCTCATCAGAGTGCCATCAGAGATTGGTCTGAGCCTCATCAGAGTGCCATCAGCGAATGGTATGAGCCTCATCTGAGTGCCATCAGAGATTGGTTTGAGCCATATCAGAGTACCATCAGAGATTGGTCTGAGCCTCGTCAGAGTGCTATCAGAGATTGGTCTGAGCCTCATCAGAGTGCTATCAGAGATTGGTCTGAGCCTCATCAGAGTGCCATCAGAGCTGGTCTGAGCCTCATCAGAGTGCCATCAGAGCTGGTCTGAGCCTCATCAGAGTGCCATCAGAGATCAATCTGAGACTCACCAGAGTGCTATCAGAGATTGGTCTGAGCCTCATCAGAGTGCCATCAGAGATTGGTCTGAACCTCATCAGAGTGCCATCAGAGATTGGTCTGAGCCTCATCAGAGTGCCATCAGAGCTGGTCTGAGCCTCATCAGAGTGCTATCAGAGATTGGTCTGAACCTCATCAGAGTGCCATCAGAGATTGGTCTGAGCCTCATCAGAGTGCCATCAGCGAATGGTATGAGCCTCATCTGAGTGCCATCAGAGATTGGTTTGAGCCATATCAGAGTACCATCAGAGATTGGTCTGAGCCTCGTCAGAGTGCTATCAGAGATTGGTCTGAGCCTCATCAGAGTGCTATCAGAGATTGGTCTGAGCCTCATCAGAGTGCCATCAGAGCTGGTCTGAGCCTCATCAGAGTGCCATCAGAGCTGGTCTGAGCCTCATCAGAGTGCCATCAGAGATCAATCTGAGACTCACCAGAGTGCTATCAGAGATTGGTCTGAGCCTCATCAGAGTGCCATCAGAGATTGGTCTGAACCTCATCAGAGTGCCATCAGAGATTGGTCTGAGCCTCATCAGAGTGCCATCAGAGCTGGTCTGAGCCTCATCAGAGTGCCATCTGTATCAATATCGGACAAGTCTCTGCCAGCAAAAACAAAGTAGATAAGTAAACAACCCCATACACTATCATAGGAATGGGTTCTAGCCAAAATAAACTTGGATAGAACTCATACTAAAAAAAAACGGACGTCTGATTGAGCCCTAACATTGTAATTGACAAGGATAAATTTTGTGGGGATTTTTCATTAGTGAAAATCACTGATGAAATATTCATGGTAAAAACTGAATTGATGACTAATCACTGATGAAATTCCAGTCTAAAACATTGATGAATACACTGTTCAGAATTATTAGGTAAATGAGTATTTTTTATTTTGAATCATCATTTTTATTGAGAATAAAACTTTACAAGAGAAAAATCCGAGAACAAAGTGTGGTTGAAATCATTGGTAACATCAATGGTTAGATATAAGAATGTCCACATTACAATTATCTCTCATATTTTAACATATATTCGAAACCAAGAAAATAAGATCCCTTTCATCCCTCCCCCCTATTTTTTAACCATCAATTATCACTATTTGGTTATCTATGCCTAGCTAAAACATACATTAGCTATAGAAATCTCTTGTAGGATTTATATAATACCTCTCAATCTGCCTAGAGTACCATTCAAATCTTCTATAGCATGCCACTCTGTGTGTTTGTAGGGTGTCATGAATCTTTCTATGTCAACATCCGATAATGTTTTCAAAATAAATGGTTTCCATTTATGGAAAAAATTTTGGGTCAATTTAGTAGGATTTCTAAGTGTCTCCATGGACTCAAGCTCCAAGGATCTCCTGAGTATGTTTCGCACTATTTCAATTGAGGGGGCGGTTTCCTGGAGCCAGTATAACAAGAGTTGTCTCTTGGCCACAAGAGATATTGTGTGGAATAGAACATGTACCTGCCCACCCGATGTGGTAGCATCAGAATAGTGGAATAGCCATAACCTCGGATCATCCTTACATTCCCCAGGAAATAATCCCGAGGCAAGAGATTCCACCTCCCTCCAATATTTCTGTGAAACCGTGCAAGACCAAATCCCATGTTCAAGATCGGTCATGGGGGTTTTACATTTAGGGCACTTTACCCATCTTTCGCTATTGGTCGGAGAAGGTGGGATATTGAAGCCTTTGATAGTACCATGTATTAGTCTGTACTGGGTATACCTCCATTTTTCATTTATAATATGTTTCCTTACTAAGTCCCAACCTTTTAGTATATTTTGAGTTAGATCTGGGTCAGTGAAGTGTTTCTTCCATATGGAAAATAGTTTATGGGACATCGAGGGTTTGAGGGTTTTTTGTAACTTATTATACAAGGCGGATATGGATATGTCGTTGGGAGTAATTCTCATTAATGCTCCCCACTCGCCTCCCTCTATTTCCGACTTAACATTACGCAAACGAGACAGGAGATGTCGCTGAATTTGTAAACATGGCAGCCAATGGGATCTCGGAAGATTAAATTTGTTTAGGATATCTGGACCCGTCAGCCATCTCTTCTCCCCCATGTGCATGAGGTCACCCAAAGTTTTTACACCTCTCTCCCTTCAAGTACGAAATAACAGGTTGTCAGCCCTTAGCGGAAAGGATGGAGCGGCCCAGGGGTTCAAAATTTTAGAAATCTGCCATGAAAGATTCATTTTTTTCCTCACTGCCTTCCAAGTCGTCACCGTGTCTCTACATATAGATGTGCACTTGATTCTTGGGGGCAGTGTTTTCAGTGAGGAATGCAGCAGGGCCGATAGATCCCAAGGTTTAGAGAACTCTCCCTCAAGGGCCACATCAGAGAACCTGGAAGTATTATTGATCCAATCTAGGACATTTCTCATGATGCATGCCAAATTATAACCCCTAATATCTGGGACTCTCAGTCCCCCCTCTTCTCTTGCCTGCATTAGGGTGGTTAATTTAATTCTAGCTCTTTTGCCTCCCCACAAGAATTTGGAAAATGCCGTATTCAGTCGTCTAACATCTGTATGTTTTAGCAACATTGGAATTGTCTGTAGCGGATAGAGCAGTCTTGCGAAGCTAACCATTTTGATTAAGTGGGAACGGCCCAGCAGCGACAGGGGAAGATTTTTCCAACACTCCAATTCTCTTTCTATTTTTTCTATTATTGGAAGAAAATTCAATTTGTATATCAGATCAGGTGTTCTAGCCAGCTGAACTCCTAGATATTTCAAGTTATTTTTGGCCACAGGGATATCACATAGTGTGGTTATAGGTCTATTATGTCTCCCGTTTTTGAGGAAGAGAATTTCACATTTGGGTCATTCCATGTCAAGTGATCCAAAAATGAATATTTTTTTTCCCTGACGTCCTCAGATTTTTAAAAATGTTTTTCTATATGAAGAACAACTTTATCTAATTACAAAAAAAAAGTTTTGAATTTTTTTCTTTATCAGTTAATTTTTTACAGATTTTTAAAGTTTTAAAAAAGTGTGAATTTTGGCCTGGTACAGCTTTACATTTTCTATCATATCTCGGGCTAGAAATAAGATAGAGAAACAAAATAAACACCAATCTACTCAGAACTGTCCAGGCTTTCATCAGATATGTCACAAGAGGATCTTTGTTAATATTTTACCCATGTAAAACGCATTTCCGAAAAATCGGCGCGCTTTAAATATTTCAAAAACTGCCCATGTGTCTGCTTTGCTCTTAGCCACATCTGTACCAAATTTCAAGTTGGGATCGCAATGGGATCATATTTTAACATATTTTACTAGTAATAGCGTCAATGGGTCATTCCATATCAAGTGATCTAAATATGAATATTTTTTTTACCTGACGTCTTTAGATTTTTTTTTTTTTTTTTCCTTTATGAAGTACATTTGCTGACATCCAATTGTCTCTATCTGCCTTGTCCATAGTCTCTTTATATGTGAGATACATCTCTCTCACTCTTGTACTGGCTATAATATATTTTTCTTTTACTTGCTTTCTCAGTTTAGCGCTGTGGGCCATGATATGTCCCCGCAAGACCGTCTTCGCAGTTTCCCAGTACAATACTGGGGTAGACTCATGAGCTGCATTGTTTGTATGAAAATCAGACCACCATTCTTTAAGTAGTTTACCAAAATTCTCATCTCTTGTCAATGTATCGGGGAACCTCCACAAGTAATCTGTTCCCTTGGAGAAGACATCTTTGGTCTCAAGTATCATCGGGCTATGGTCGGATATGACCATGTCTCCCATCTCTGCCTCTATCACCCTCTGAAACAACAAGGTCGAGATGAAGAACATATCCAGCCTCGACCATGTTTAATGAGCATGAGAATAGTGTGTAAACTCCCTTTCAAGGGGATGTAGTGTACGCCAGGTATCAACCAGTTTGCAGTTGGTAAGCAGATTCTTTAACAGACCTGGTCTTGAAGGAAGTCTCCCATCTCCTCCCGGAAAACCTAGCACGTCCTCCCTCTTTCTATCTTCCAGCTCATTAAGCACCCAGTTATAATCTCCCCCTAGTATTTTGTTGGTTTCTTGGTCTATCAGAATTTGGTCAGTCAAGCTTTGAAAAAAGGGTTTTTGTGATTATTCGGGGCATAAATATTATATAAGCTGTAAGTTACATTTTGAATCTGTATACACATATGATATAGTCGTCCTTTGTCATCTGAAGATGAGGATAGTATCTTGTGGGCAAGGGTTTTACTAATTAGGATTATGACTCCAGCTTTCCTGTCATCAGCCCCCGAGCCGTACACCTCCCCCACCCATAATTTTATAAGTCTAAAGAAGTCAGTTGGAGTGAGATGTGTTTCCTGCAACAACGCCACATCAGCTCCAAGTCTCTTTAGGTGACGGAGAATCATCATACGTTTGGCCGGGGATCGTAAGCCCTTAACGTTCCATGAAATCCACTTCACCATCTTTACTGTGAGGGAGTAGTTTCAAATAATAGATTTGTGGTATGCATCTTAAGTGTAGAGTAGTGATGTATTTGGTCATATCCACTAGGCACATGACGGCAAAAGGGCAACAAATATGTTAGCAAGGCTGTTTTTTCTCCCCTGTTTTTAAAACTTCCCTCCAACTTTTCTTCCCCCTCATTCTCTCCATCTCCATCCTTAAGTCTTAGTGACTTCACTTTTTTCCCCCTGGCTGAAGCAAGAAGCTCCGCCCTCCTCTTTCATTTAAATATCCAATAATATTATCTGTAGCTCTATAATATGATCCCAGACCCCAAGAACATAAACAATAAATTAACAACATTCTGCATTGTTGGAGAGTGAGATACCCTCTCCACACATATCAAGTAGAAGAACCTCGCAAAACCTCTAATAAATAATAGGTAAGTATGTAGGACAACATTTAACATTCCCCATCCCCCCCCCCCCCCCCGTCAACCTAGTGTAATCTCAGGTAACATTTCTCTCGGTCCCTCGTGACCCAAAAAGCAGAGTCTTAAAAAACAAAGAATTAAGAATCATGAAGGTCTTCTCCTGTCGTTGATCACATCCATGAGATGTTGAATCTAAGAAGAAAGGGGAAGAAGAAGAAAAAAAGAAAAAAAAGGGGGGGGGGGAGGGGGGGAGAAACAAGAAGGGGGAGTATCGCGACATCACAAATCTCCGTCTCCATCCTCTTGAACAGGCGGATCCGAAATCCAAAATGAGTGGATCGCTCAGGGCAGTGGTGGTCAGTAGAAACGCAGGTGATCGTCTCTCAAGGTTTTTCAAAGAGAGGGGTATCCTCATGTCTCTGTCTCACTCCACTCAAGTGGGTTGACCCATTTTTTTCCTGCTCCATCTGGACGCGGGTTGGCGTTGTTGTCTAGGAGACTGCAGCCTCTCCTTTGAGCTTTGTGGCAAGGATTCTGATCGCAGTTTGCATGTTCGTGATGATACAGTTCCACTATCTAATCCCCTTTCCGGGGCAGGCGTTTCTCTCACTTCTCTTGGACTACCCGAATTCAGCCTGTTTCCGTCCGGCGTGGTGTTTTTTTCATTAATTAACTTCATAGCCTCTGCAGGGTCTGTGAAAGACACCATTAAATGAGTATTTTGATCACATGATACTTTTTATACATGTTGTCCTACTCCAAGCTGTAAAGGCTTGAGAGCCAACTACCAATTAAGTAAATCAGGTGATGTGCATCTCTGTAATGAGGGGTGTGGTGTAATGACATCAACACCCTATATAAGGTGTGCTTAATTATTAGGCAAATGCCTTTCCTTTGGCAAAATGGGTTAGAAGAGAGATTTGAGGGGCTCTGAAAAGTCCAAAATTGTGAGATGTCTTGCAGAGGGATGCAGCAGTCTTGAAATTGCCAAACATTTGAAGTGTGATCACCGAACAATCAAGCGTTTCATGGCAAATAGCCAAATGGGTTGCAAGAAGCGTGTTGGGCAAAAAAGGCACAAAATAACTGCCCATGAATCGAGGAAAATCAAGCGTGAAGCTGCCAAGATGCCATTTGCCACCAGTTTTGGAATATTTCAGAACTGCAACGTTACTGGAGTATCAAAAAGCACAAGATGTGCGATACTCAGGGACATGGCCAAGGTAAGGAAGGCTGAAAAACGACCACCTTTGAACAAGAAACATAAGATAAAACGTCAAGACTTGGCCAAAAAATATCTTAAGACTGCTTTTTCAAAGCTTTTATGGACTGATGAAATGAGAATGACTCTTGATAGGCCAGATGGATGTGCCAGAAGCTGGATCAGTAAAGGGCAGAGAGCTCCACTCTGACACAGATGCCAGCAAGGTGGACGGGGGGTACTGGTATGGGCTGGTATCATCAAAGATGAACTTGAGGGACCTTTTCGGATTGAAGGTGGAGTGAAGCTCAACTACTGCCAGTTTCTGGAAGACAACTTCTTCAAGCAGTAGTACAGGAAGAAGTCGGTATCGTTCAAGAAAAACATGATTTTCATGCAGGACAATGCTCCATCACATGCATCCAACTACTCCACAGCATGGCTGGCCTGTAAAGGTCTAAAAGAAGCAAAAATAAGGACATGGCCCCCTTGTTCACCTGATCTGAACCCCATAGAGAACCTGTGGTCCCTCCTAAAATGTGCGATCTACAGGGAGGGAAAACAGTACACCTCTGGGAACAGTGTCTGGGAGGGTGTGATTGCTGCATGCAATGTTGAGTGTAAACAGATCAAGCAACTGACAGAATCTATGGATGGAAGACTGTTGAGTGTCATCATAAAGAAAGGTGGCTATATTGGTCACTAATTTTTTGGGGTTTTGTTTTTGCATGTCAGAAATGTTTTTTTTTTTAATTTTGTGCAGTTACATTAGTTTACCTGGTGAAAATAGACAAATGAGATGGGAATACAGTTAGGGCCAGAAATATTTGGACAGTGACACAATTTTCGCGAGTTGGGCTCTGCATGCCACCACATTGGATTTGAAATTAAACCTCTACAACAGAATTCAAGTGCAGATTGTAACGTTTAATTTAAAGGGTTGAACAAAAATATCTGATAGAAAATGTAGGAATTGTACATATTTCTTTACAAACACTCCACATTTTAGGAGGTCAAAAGTAATTGGACAAATATACATAACCCAAACAAAATATTTTTATTTTCAATATTTTGTTGCGAATCCTTTGGAGGCAATCACTGCCTTAAGTCTGGAACCCATGGACATCACCAAACGCTGGGTTTCCTCCTTCTTAATGCTTTGCCAGGCATTTACAGCCGCAGCCTTCAGGTCTTGCTTGTTTGTGGGTCTTTCCGTCTTAAGTGTGGATTTGAGCAAGTGAAATGCATGCTCAATTGGGTTAAGATCTGGTGATTGACTTGGCCATTGCAGAATGTTCCACTTTTTTGCACTCATGAACTCCTGGGTAGCTTTGGCTGTATGCTTGGGGTCATTGTCCATCTGTACTATGAAGCGTCGTCCAATCAACTTTGCAGCATTTGGCTGAATCTGGGCTGAAAGTATATCCCGGTACACTTCAGAATTCATCCGGCTACTCTTGTCTACTGTTATGTCATCAATAAACACAAGTGACCCAGTGCCATTGAAAGCCATGCATGCCCATGCCATCACGTTGTCTCCACCATGTTTTACAGAGGATGTGGTGTGCCTTGGATCATGTGCCGTTCCCTTTCTTCTCCAAACTTTTTTCTTCCCATCATTCTGGTACAGGTTGATCTTTGTCTCATCTGTCCATAGAATACTTTTCCAGAACTGAGCTGGCTTCTTGAGGTGTTTTTCAGCAAATTTAACTCTGGCCTGTCTATTTTTGGAATTGATGAATGGTTTGCATCTAGATGTGAACCCTTTGTATTTACTGTCATGGAGTCTTCTCTTTACTGTTGACTTAGAGACAGATACACCTACTTCACTGAGAGTGTTCTGGACTTCAGTTGATGTTGTGAACGGGTTCTTCTTCACCAAATAAAGTATGCGGCGATCATCCACCACTGTTGTCATCCGTGGACGCCCAGGACTTTTACAGTTCCCAAGCTCACCAGTCAATTCCTTTTTTCTCAGAATGTACCCAACTGTTGATTTTGCTACTCCAAGCATGTCTGCTATCTCTCTGATGGATTTTTTCTTTTTTTTCAGCCTCAGGATGTTCTGCTTCACCTCAATTGAGAGTTCCTTTGACCGCATGTTGTCTGGTCATAGCAACAGCTTCCAAATGCAAAACCACACACCTGGAATCCACCCCTGACCTTTTAACTACTTGATTGATTACAGGTTAACGAGGGAGACGCCTTCAGAGTCAATTGCAGCCCTCAGAGTCCATTGTCCAATTACTTTTGGTCCCTTGAAAAAGAGGAGGCTATGCATTACAGAGCTATGATTCCTAAACCCTTTCTCCGATTTGGATGTGGAAACTCTCATATTGCAGCTGGGAGTGTGCACTTTCAGCCCATATTATATATATAATTGTATTTCTGAACATGTTTTTGTAAACAGCTAAAATAACAAAACTTGTGTCACTGTCCAAATATTTCTGGCCCTAACTGTATATTTGGTTTTAATTAAGTTGCCTAATAATTATGCACAGTAATAGTTACCAGCACAAACAGATATCCTCCTAAGATAGCCAAATCTAAAAAAAAAAAAACACTACAACTTCCAAAAATATTAAGCTTTGATATTTGAGTCTTTTGGGTTGATTGAGAACATAGTTGTTGATCAATAATAAAAATAATCCTCTACAATACAACTTGCCTAATAATTCTGCACACAGTGTATATAGGTGTTTGGTATCTATGAACTTGTACTGACCTGGGTAATCATACTGCCAGGTTAGTTTTACCATATAGTGAACATAATCTGTTCTATTGAAGTGGTAAAAAATTTGGCCTAACAGTAGTGAGGAAACGCAATGCAGCATCAGAGTTAGGGCTTGCTCACACCATAGTATACCTTAGAGGAGTGCCATCAGATTTTTTATCAGATAGCACCCCGACCAATTGCTATTGAATTGGGCAGTGCTGATGACCAATACAGTATTTTCACTGACAGAATCTGTTAGTGAAAAAAAACATAGCATGCTGAAATTGGAGGTCACTCATCTATTTAAGTCAATGGATACGTAGAAAACGTAGAAAACATCGGATGGCACTCAGATGACATGAGTACAAGTCTGTTTTCCGAGGACACACATAATAGAGAAGATGAAGAAATGTTGTTCTCCATCTTCTCCTCACAGTGTTCCCTGATTCTCTCCAGATGCCATTAAGCTGACACTCAGAGTTTGGCTGGAATGTCATTAGCATAATCTCCCCGATTTTCTCGGATTAGAGAATCTACAGTCGTGTGACCCCGCCCCATCTGTGGCAATCTTATGGCGCCGCTGTACAGCCTACTGCACACAATGCTCCAGACTACATTAATTAAAAAATACAATGTTGGAGCAAAATATCAAAGTAGTCTAATCTACATGTTTCAGACTAATATATCTTCAATCATAGCCATGAACTGCGTTAGGGTCTGAAATGCGTAGGTGACCTATTTTGATCTTTGTATCTTTTTACTGTAATGAAATAAAGAACCGTTTGTATCATATTGTCAGGACTCTGGATCTTCTATTGACCTTTTTGTGCATCCTACCGTAGCTCTTTTCCAAAATTACGTCCATTGCTTCGCTCCTGTCCATGTGGTCCGTATCTCTGCCTTTATAAACTTCAGTCTACCGTCTAGCCCTGCTCGAGTATTCAGTTTGAATTCCTGGCTCACTATTGTTTTTCCTGTTTGCTCCACTTCCTGTTAATCCACATCAGCTTTTCCAGCATCTGCAGTTTGAACTCCAGCAACCACACCTGCTTTCACCTACTCTCGTGCTACAAGCTGTCTGTGTTGTGTGTTCCTGATTCTGCCACTGTTCTGCCAGCTCTTTGTCACATAGACGCAGTGTGTTCTGCTAGTTCTTTCAGCTTCTAATATTGTTTATTGTGTTGTAGCAGCATTTTGGACTTAGTGACTTTCTTAAAGCTGCACTGCACCACAAAATTTCAGGACTTGTTTTTCTGATATTTCCTGTTCCCAGGCTTTCCTAGGTGTATAGTGCTCATAGACTGTATTTCTATTGGCTTCTCCCTGTGTGAATGTGGCACCCCTACGGTCTGGTTGCTACAATAGTATCTCCTCCTTAACTGATTGTTGTATCATGCTTGGAAGCAGATGGAGCTCCCTACATCAGGTATCCATGCATCCATACACAAGCCTGATCTCCCCTGACCAGAAAGGGGAAGCACGAGCCCCTAGTTAATAGGGTGCTACCTCTTCTGGCTGGGGGGAAGGGTTAGAGAGAAGGAGTAGGGTGTGAGAGAGAACAGTGAGAGGATGCATGAGGAGTGAAGAGCTCTGGGGTTTGGGAGCTGCCAAGGCTCACCCTGAAGTGGCGCAGAGAAGAGGACGCCAGAGTCCTGGGTTGCTCAGGGGACTGAAAGCCCTGGGAGCCGAATCTGTAGGCCAGGGGATTTCAAGTCTTCTGCTCACAAGCATGTATCCAAAAGCACATGAGTATATACAGGGCCTGGAGCTATGAGAAAGGGAGCAGCACCTGTTTTAGGTTCGCACTGTCTGCTAATTGGGAGACCCCAAAGGAAGTTACTAGAGAGAGAGACACACAGATTAGCTCCCAAGCAGCTGAAGCTCTAATCAAAAGCGCAGCAGAAAGGCATACCGATTCCACCTGGTGAAGTGGTATTCAGCTGCTTCCAGGCTGACCGGATCACTGAACCTGGTGACCAGTATCCTGGGACCTCACCGCTATCAAACACCAGTAAAGGTGAAGGACTGAAATTCCATTTCTCTCTCTGCTTCTTTACTGTGCCTCCCTGCACCCACAACTACCACCATAATCCACACTGACTCTAATACGAAACCCTGGGGACCCGCTCCATCCATGCGGAGTGATACACCTTGCTACTACAACATCCATTCCCTGGGGTCACTACAAGCCACATTAGTCGTTTGGATCAGAATCCACGGATGGCCTCACGATAAACTTTACTCCACTCTCATTATCCCTCTTTAACTTGTCCGGTCAGGACCACGGGGCTGGGCAGTCGTAACCGTGACATCCCAACGGACCACCTTCCTGGCTACCAAGTACCCCAATCCTTAAGGCCGCGACATGAACTATTTCTAGAGAGTCCCTTATTGTAAACATCATGTATGAAATATTTCTAGAGACTAATCAGTTTGCTACGTGATTTGATGAACTTGCTCACTTGCTGCATATCACGTTTGTCATCTGCCACGTGTGTTTAATACTGCTTTGTTCACCTTTAAACTTGGTCTCTGTATGTCTTTGCTCCCACTGTTAATAGATTCCTGAGTAAATCCTTACAAAATATTACACATATCTTCTCTGTTGATGTCTTGCTGGAAAACCTTTTTTAGGGCTTGTGCACACAAATGATTATATTGGATGAGCACTATGGAGAGCACTCTTACCCATGTTTTTCAAAGGGGTTGTGAGCATGTCCAACTTTTTCATCAGATCGAGTGGTCGAAGGAAAAAATTGGTGACGTTCAATTTTGATCTGAGTGTTGGATCAAAATTGTTAATGCAAGTTCATGGGTCCATGAAAAACCTTGGAGTGCAGTCCGATGTTCACAGACTGACATAATGGAAATAAAGGGAAAACATTTTTTTTATTATTCTCCACCACTGAAAAAAAACAATCCTACTCCAATCAAACTCTGATAAGAGTCAGATGAGTAGAACCAGACAGTTTTTCTCAGATTGTGTGCACCAGTGGATTCTGTGTTTATTTCTTGCACTGTCTTATACACATTGTTCCGGTGACGTTACAAATTATGTATCTGCATAGAAAAAACACCATAAACAACAATTAAAAAAAAGAATGAATTTCATGGCATTTTTCACAAGTGAAAAAAACAATTAAAATAGATTCATTATTTGCATATTTTTTCTCATTTTCTCATCTTTTCTGTCTTTTTGCACTGGTGGATCTTGCACCAAATATATAACAAATTGTGAATACCCGATGCAAATTCAAAGATGTTTCTATTTGGGCTCTTTTGTTTTTTTGTGTCTTTTCTTACGAAAAAAAGTCACACCATATTGTAAGTAAACATTTATGTGTCGCCCTTAGTTTTCAAGTGTATAAAAAATGTTTTTGATACGCTTTGTACTCTGCTAAGGTACTGAAAAAATACTAAATTGTGCTAAATTTTTGCAACATTTTGACAAGTTCTAAATGATGAATTAGGCCAGGTTCACATTGCTGTAGTGCTGTCTGTTACAATGGAAACATTAACAGTATCCAATATAACTGACAGCAAAAGTCACAATTTGAGTCATTTTTGAGCGCATACACTTTTGTTATCTCAAAAACATGTACTATGGTACATGGAGATAGATCATAGGATAGATAGAAAGATAGATGATTGGATAGAAAGAATAGATGATAGAATAGATAGAATCGCCCCATCCCCTCTGTGTTGGGGTCCCTCAAGGCTCTGTCCTGGGGCCCCTCCTTTTTTCAATCTATACCCTTGGTCTGGGACAACTCATAAAGTCCCATGGCTTCCAGTATCACTTGTACGCTGATAACACTCAGATCTACCTCTCTGGCCCAGACATCACCTCTCTGCTGTCCAGAATCCCAAAAGTGTCTATCAGCCATATCCTCCTTTTTCTCCTCAACACTTCCTAAAACTCAATGTAGACAAAACCAAACTCGTCATCTTTCCCCCATCTCACACACCTCCCTTACCAGATCTATCTATCACAATCAATGATACCACACTTTGCCCTGCACCTGACGTCCGTTGCCTCGGAGTAACCCTTGACTCTGCACTGTCCTTCAAACCACACATCCAAGCCCTCCTGCCGCCTCCAACTCAAAAATATTTCCAGAATCCGTCCCTTCCTCAACCATCAATCTACTAAACTACTAATGCATGCCCTCATAATCTCCCATCTCGACTACTGCAACTTCCTCTGTGGCCTCCCTACTAACACTCTTGTACCTCTCCAATCTGTACTTAAAGGGGTTGTCCGGGCTCGTCACATAATCTCAGTGCATATCCAGGCTGCCTAATGCTGACAATGTGTAATGTACTATGTGTCAGCTTTCTGCAGGGTTTCCTAGATAACACTTTTTTTCCGTCTGAACAGAACGACCAGGGGGGTGTCCTGGCATGATAATGAACACTGGTCGTTTCCACCTCCTCTACCCCAACCCCTCCCCCATAGCAAAATCCTCGCCCTCCCCATCTACATGACTGAGCCTCTCCACAGTAAGAAATCCTCCCCTGCAGCCATTGCTGTGATCAGACCTGCCCGGTGTAGCTGCTCCTCCCCCGGCCAGACACAGTGATGTATGGAAAGTCTGCACTGAAGGGACAATGTGCTGTACTCAGGGGGGGCCGCTCCGTGATTACAATTAATAGCTCGTTATCAGTGATTCCTTCCCTGCACTGTCCCGGGCTGTGATCATGAGCAGGGAAGGAGGATGGACTGTGTGAGCCCAGGGATGGGGGTCTGCAGAGAAGGGACAGTGTGCTGTATTCAGGGGGGCCGCTCCGTGATTACAATGAATAGCTCGTTATCAGTGATTCCTTCCCTGCACTGTCCCGGGCTGTGATCAGGAGCAGGGAAGGAGAATGGACTGTGTGCAGACACCAGTGATGTCTGGAAAGTCTGCAGAGAAGGGACAATGTGCTGTACTCAGGGGGGGCCGCTCCGTGATTACAGTGAATAGCTCCCTCTTATCAGTGATTCCTTCCCTGCACTGTCCCGGCTTTGATCAGGAGCAGGGAAGGAGAATGGACTGTGTGAGCCCAGTGATGGGGGTCTGCAGCTTCTAATCTGCACAGGGCTCCGCACACACTGAGGTAATCTGTGACACACTGTAACAAAGCCTCTGCTCTGTGAATGACATCTCTGTGTCACTGATGTCTTCACACAGGAGAAGATCTGGTGCAGTGTATAAGGCTGAAGGATGGTCAGCACTGTGTCTCTAATTACACAAATACTGATTGAAGCAGCCTGTCCACTCAGTAACTGCAGCAGTGTGAAGTGTTGGGGGTGTATGTATGGAGATATATATGATACTAAGGATTTTGATATTGTTGAGGAGTCCTTGCTTCCGTCGCCCCATCAGTCCGCCCGTCCTTCCTTCTTTCTTTCCTTCCATCCATCCTTCCTTCCTCCCGTTCATCCTTCCGTCCTTCTTTCAGTCCGTCTTTCGTCCTTTCTTTCCGTCCATCTGACCGTCCTTCCTTCTTTCCATCCGTCCTTCCCTCCTTCCTTTTTTCCGTCCATCCTTCTTTCTGTTCTTCCTTCTTTCCATCCTTCCATCTGTCCTTCTTTCCGTCGTCCTTTCTTTCCATCTGTCCTTCCTTCTTTCCGTCCATCTATCAGTCTGTCCTTTCCGTCCCTCCTTCTTTCCGTCCTTCCTTCTTTCCATCCGTCCTTCCTTCTTTCCGTCCTTCCTTCCGTCCATCTATCTGTCTGTCCTTTCCGTCCCTCCTTCTTTCCGTCCATCCGTCCTTCCTTCTTTCCGTCCTTCCTTCCATCCGTCCGTCGCCCCATCAGTCCGTCTGTCCTTCCTTCCATCCTTCTTTCCATCCTTCCTTCTGTCCATCCATCCATCCCTCCTTCCTTCCGTTGGTCCTTGCGTCCTTCTTTCTGTCCATCCTTCCTTCTTTCCATCCTTCCTTATTTCCGACCGTCCTTCCTTCTTTCCGACCGTCCGTGCCGTTCTTCCTTCTTTCTGTCCTTCCTTCTTTCCGTCTGTCCATCAGTCGTTCCTACTTTCTGTCCTTCCTTCTTTTTGTCCGTCCTTCCGTCCTTTCTTCTTTCTGTCCGTCTGTCCTTTCTTCTTTCCGTACTTTCTTCTTTCCGTCTTCCTTCTTTCCATCCGTCCGTCCTTCCTTCTTCCCGTCCGTCCTTCCTTCTTCCCGTCCGTCCTTCCTTCTTTCCGTCCTTCTTTCCATCCGTCCTTCCTTCTTTCCGTCCGTCCGTCCTTTATTCTTTCCGTCCGTCCTTCATTCTTTCCGTCCATCCATCCGTCCTTCCTTCTTTCCGTCCATCCTTCAGTCTTTCCATCCGTCCATCCGTTCTTCTCCTCAAGCCTGTATTTTCTCTTCACCCCTGGGTGATTTCCTGTTTTCCTTCCTCTTCTTCCATAACTTTTCTATTTTTCCATCAATACAGACGTATGAGGCTTCTTGTTGTGTTTTGCAGGACAAGTTGTACTTTTGAATGACGACATTTATTTAAAAATTGCAAAAAAAACAGTGCAATTATACATTTGTTTTTGGGTTTTTTAGTCACCATGTTCACTATATGGTGACACTGAGGTGTCGGTATGATGCCTTGGGTCAGTACTATATGGTAACACTGAGGTGTCGGTATGATGTCTGGGGTCAGTACTATATGGTAACACTGAGGTGTCGGTATGATGACTGGGGTCAGTACTATATGGTAATACTGAGGTGTCGGTATGATGTCTGGGGTCAGTACTATATGGTAACACTAAGGTGTCGGTATGATGACTGGGGTCAGTACTATATGGTATCACTGAGGTGTCGGTATGATGTCTTGGGTCAGTACTATATGGTAACACTGAGGTGTCGGTATGATGTCTGGGGTCAGTACTATATGGTAACACTGACGTGTCTGTATGATGTCTGGGGTCAGTACTATATGGTAATACTGAGGTGTCGGTATGATGTCTGGGGTCAGTACTATATGGTAACACTGAGGTGTCGGTATGATGACAGGGGTCAGTACTATATGGTAACACTGAGGTGTCGGTATGATGTCTTGGGTAAGTACTATATGGTAACACTGACGTGTCGGTATGATGGCTGGGGTCAGTACTATATGGTAACACTGAGGTGTCTGTATAATGTCTGGGGTCAGTACTATATGGTGACACTGAGGTGTCTGTATGATGTCTGGGGTCAGTACTATATGGTAACACTGAGGTGTCGGTATGATGTCTTGGGTCAGTACTATATGGTAACACTGAGGTGTCGGTATGATGTCTTGGGTCAGTACTATATGGTAACACTGACGTGTCGGTACGATATCTGGGGTCAGTACTATATGGTAACACTGAGGTGTCGGTATGATGTCTGGGGTCAGTACTATATGGTAATACTGAGGTGTCGGTATGATGTCTGGGGTCAGTACTATATGGTAATACTGAGGTGTCGGTATGATGTCTGGGGTCAGTACTATATGGTAATACTGACGTGTCGGTATGATGTCTGAGGTCAGTACTATATGGTAACACTGACATGTCGGTATGATGTCTGAGGTCAGTACTATATGGTAACACTGACATGTCGGTATGATGTCTGGGGTCAGTACTATATGGTAACACTGATGTGTCGGTATGATGTCTGGGGTCAGTACTATATGGTAACACTGACGTGTCGGTATGATGTCTTGAGTCAGTACTATATGGTAACACTGACGTGTCGGTATGATGTCTGGGGCCAGTACTATATGGTAACACTGAGGTGTCGGTATGATGTCTGGGGTCAGTACATATATGGTAATACTGAGGTGTCGGTATGATGTCTGGGGTCAGTACTATATGGTAACACTAAGGCGTCGGTGTGATGTCTGGGGTCAGTACTATATGGTAACACTGAGGCGTCGGTGTGATGTCTGGGGTCAGTACTATATGGTAACACTGAGGTGTCGGTATGATGTCTGGGGTCAGTACTATATGGTAACACTGATGTGTCGGTACGATATCTGGGGTCAGTACTATATGGTAACACTGAGGTGTCGGTATGATGTCTGGGGTCAGTACTATATGGTATCACTGAGGTGTCGGTATGATGTCTGGGGTCAGTACTATATGGTAACACTGAGGTGTCGGTATGATGTCTGGGGTCAGTACTATATGGTAACACTGACATGGTATGATGTCTCAGGTCAGTACTATATGGTAACACTGAGGTGTCTGTCTAATGTCTGGGGTCAGTACTATATGGTAACACTGAGGTGTCGGTATGATGTCTGGGGTCAGTACTCTATGGTATCAATGACGTGTCGGTATAATGTCTGGGGTCAGTACTATATGGTATCAATGACATGTTGGTATGAATAATTGAAGAATTAAAGAAACAAAAAAAGAAGAATTGCGCTCTTGCACCATTTTCCACGATCTGCACTTACAGTCAAACATTTATTCTGACAATCAAAATCTATATCTATTTTTATTTTAAAGAGAACCGTCACCCCATTTTTGTGTATTAAAATAAAAGCTCCCTTTTTTATCAGGGACTATCCTGCATTCTAAGGGTGGGTTCACATTAGAGTTCCCCTCCGCAGCGTTCTGCGGAGGGGAGCCGCAATGTGTCCGCAGCGGCCGCCAGCTCCTATCTTTATAATGGGAGCGCACGGTGCTGCGCTTGACAGCGCATGACCGTGCGCACCCATTCACCCCTATATGTGATCTGTGCGCAGGCGGACGCCTGCGTACAAATCACACAGTCTCTTCCACACCAGAGACGCGACATGTTGCATGCCTGGTGCGGACGAGACTGTGTGATTTGTGCGCAGGCCTCCGCCTGCGCACAGATCACATATAAGAGTGAATGGGTGCACACGGTCATGCGCTGTTAAGCGCAGCACCGTGCGCTCCCATTATAAAGATAGGAGCTGGCGGCCGCTGCGGACACATTGCGGACCCCTCCGCAGAACGCTGCTGAGGGGAACCCTAATGTGAACCGAGCCTAACAAGGAGGCTATTATGCCCTGACTGCCCCGTAAACACAATAAATAACTTAAACAAATCTCCTGCCCTGTATAATAATTACCTGTTTCCGGTCCGATGGGCACGCTTGCAGATTGGTTAGTCCTGCCTCACCTGTTGTCCATCCCGGCTCTCCCGCCGTCCATCCTGCTTTTCGTCATCGTCCATCCCGCCTATCCTGCCATTTGACTGCCCGTCCCCTCTTCTGGGTGATATGGATAACGCCTCCTCGGGAAGAACTTGAAAGTCATCCAACCATGAGGAAACTTAGGGGTCTCTGTGGCGTCGACGAATGAGCGCAGAGGGATTTAAATCATGGGCCAACACCGCTTATTCATCGGCGCCGACCAATGAGCGCTGTTGGTGCGTGATTTCAATCTTGCTTAGCAATCGACGCAGTCGACGGTGACCGTTGAGCGGCGCAAGATTCAAAGGTTTGAATCCAGCGACGCTCATTGGCTCAGCTGGCGGCCAAGGAGCTGGTGGGATTCAAATCCCCTGCCACCATACTGTGCTAACCACTTAGCCACCATACAATGCTAACCACTGAGCCACCATACAGTGCTAACCACTGAGCCACCACATACAGTGCTAACTACTGAGCCACCATATACAGTGCTAACCACTGAGCCACCATATACAGTGCTAACCACTGAGCCACCATATACAGTGCTAACCACTGAGCCACCATATACTGTGCTAACCACTGAACAACCATATACTGTGATAACCACGGAGCCACCATATACTGTGCTAACCACTGAGCCGCCATATACAATGCAAACCACTGAGCCACCATACAGTGCTAAACACTGAGCCATCATACAGTGCTAACCACTGAGCCACCATACAGTGCTAACCTCTGACCCACCATACAGTGCTAACCACTGAGCCACCATATACAGGGCTAACCACTGAGCCACCATATACAGTGCTAACCACTGAGCCACTGTACAGTGCTAACCTCTGACCCATCATACAGTGCTAACCACTGAGCCACCATATACAGTGCTAACCACTGAGCCGCCATATACAATGCAAACCACTGAGCCACCATACAGTGCTAAACACTGAGCCATCATACAGTGCTAACCACTGAGCCACCATACAGTGCTAACCTCTGACCCACCATACAGTGCTAACCACTGAGCCACCATATACAGGGCTAACCACTGAGCCACCATATACAGTGCTAACCACTGAGCCACTGTACAGTGCTAACCTCTGACCCATCATACAGTGCTAACCACTGAGCCACCATATACAGGTACTAACCACTGACCCACCATATACAGTGCTAACCACTGAGCCACCATATACAGTGCTAACCACTGAGCCACCATACAGTGCTAACCTCTGAGCCACCATATACAGTGCTAACCACTGAGCCACCATACAGTGCTAACCTCTGACCCACCATACAATGATAACCACTGAGCCACCATACAGTGCTAACCACTGAGCCACCAAATACACCATATAATTCTCGGAACAACCGCGTAGTTTCTGAAGAGAGGACTGTACTATTCAGCAGCTATTTCTACGGGACCTGTTCATTTCACCGCACTCCCGATGCAACTGCATCTGGCCTATTTGTGGAATATGTATACATTTATATATATATATATATATGTATACGAGAAAAAAACTGCACAGCACTCACAGACAATGTGAACTGGTGCCAGCAGGGACGCTGGGTCAATATACTAGAAAAAAACCTTGCAGCACTCAGCTACAACCAATGATGTACATATGCTGACAAGCTTTATGTATGAGAAAAAATGTAAAAACTTACGTTTTTTTCAAAAAACATCATACCGACACCTCAGTGTTACCATATAGTACTGACCCCAGACATCATACCGACACCTCAGTGTTACCATATAGTACTGACCCCAGACATCATACCGACACCTCAGTGTTACCATATAGTACTGACCCCAGACATCATACCGACACCTCAGTATTACCATATAGTACTGACCCCAGACATCATACCGACACCTCAGTATTACCATATAGTACTGACCCCAGACATCATACCGACACTCAGTATTACCATATAGTACTGACCCCAGACATCATACAGACACGTCAGTGTTACCATATAGTACTGACCCCAGACATCATACCGACACCTCAGTGTTACCATATAGTACTGACCCAAGACATCATACCGACACCTCAGTGATACCATATAGTACTGACCCCAGTCATCATACCGACACCTCAGTGTTACCATATAGTACTGACCCGACCCCAGACATCATAACCGACACCTCAGTATTACCATATAGTACTGACCCCAGTCATCATACCGACACCTCAGTGTTACCATATAGTACTGACCCCAGACATCATACCGACACCTCAGTGTTACCATATAGTACTGACCCCAGACATCATACCGACACCTCAGTATTACCATATAGTACTGACCCCAGTCATCATACCGACACCTCAGTGTTACCATATAGTACTGACCCCAGACATCATACCGACACCTCAGTGTTACCATATAGTACTGACCCCAGACATCATACCGACACCTCAGTGTTACCATATAGTACTGACCCAAGGTTACCATCAACCGACACCTCAGTGTCACCATATAGTGAACATGGTGACTAAAAAACCCAAAAAACAAATGTATAATTGCACTGTTTTCTTTGCAATTTTTAAATAAATGTCGTCATTCAAAAGTACAACTCGTCCTGCAAAAAACAACAAGAAGCTTCATATGTCTGTATTGATGGAAAAATAGAAAAGTTATGGAAGAAGAGGAAGGAAAACAGGAAATCACCTAGGGGTGAAGAGAAAATACAGGCTTGAGGGGAAGAACGGATGGACGGATGGAAAGACTGAAGGATGGACGGAAAGAAGGAAGGACGGATGGATGGACGGAAAGAATGAAGGACGGACGGAAAGAATAAAGGACGGACGGACGGAAAGAAGGAAGGACGGATGGAAAGAAGGACGGAAAGAAGGAAGGACGGACGGGGAAGAAGGAAGGACGGACGGGAAGAAGGAAGGACGACGGATGGAAAGAAGGAAGACGGAAAGAAGAAAGTACGGAAAGAAGAAAGGACAGACGGACAGAAAGAAGAAAGGACGGAAGGACGGACAAAAAGAAGGAAGGACAGAAAGTAGGAACGACTGATGGACAGACGGAAAGAAGGAAGGACAGAAAGAAGGAAGAACGGCACGGACAGTCGGAAAGAAGGAAGGACGGTCGGAAATAAGGAAGGATGGACAGAAAGAAGGACGCAAGGACCAACGGAAGGAAGGAGGGATGGATGGATGGACAGAAGGAAGGATGGAAAGAAGGATGGAAGGAAGGACAGACGGACTGATGGGGCGACGGACGGATGGAAGGAAGGACGGAAAGAAGGAAGGACGGATGGACGGAAAGAAGGAGGGACGGAAAGGACAGACAGATAGATGGACGGAAGGAAGGACAGAAAGAAGGACGGATGAAAGAAGGAAGGACGGAAAGAAGGAGGGACGGAAAGGACAGACTGATAGATGGACGGAAAGAAGGAAGGACAGATGGAAAGAAAGGACGACGGAAAGAAGGACAGATGAAAGGATGGAAAGAAGGAAGGACAGAAAGAAGTACGGACGGAAAAAAGGAAGGAGGGAAGGACAGATGGAAAGAAGGAAGGACGGTCAGATGGACGGAAAGAAAGGACGAAAGACGGACTGAAAGAAGGACGGAAGGATGAACGGGAGGAAGGAAGGATGGATGGAAGGAAAGAAAGAAGGAAGGACGGGCGGACTGATGGGGCGACGGAAGCAAGGACTCCTCAACAATATCAAAATCCTTAGTATCATATATATCTCCATACATACACCCCCAACACTTCACACTGCTGCAGTTACTGAGTGGACAGGCTGCTTCAATCAGTATTTGTGTAATTAGAGACACAGTGCTGACCATCCTTCAGCCTTATACACTGCACCAGATCTTCTCCTGTGTGAAGACATCAGTGACACAGAGATGTCATTCACACAGCAGAGGCTTTGTTACAGTGTGTCACAGATTACCTCAGTGTCTGCCGTCCCCTGTGCAGATTAGAAGCTGCAGCCCCCCATCACTGGTGTCTGCACACTGTACATTCTCCTTCCCTGCTCCTGATCACAGCCCGGGACAGTGAGGGAAGAATCACTGATAACGAGCTATTCATTGTACTCACGGAGCGGCCCCCCCTGAATACAGCACACTGTCCCTTCTCTGCAGACTTTCCATACATCACTGTGTCTGGCTGGGGGGAGGAGCAGCTACACCGGGCAGGTCTGATCACAGCAATGGCTGCTAGAGGAGGATTTGTTACTGTGGAGAGGCTCAGTCATGGAGATGGGGAGGGCGGGGATGTTGCTATGGGGCAGTGGCGTAGCAATGGTCTGTGGCGCCTGGGGCGGTCGAAAAATTTGCCGCCCCTTTGGTTGTTGATAATCCGGAAGTATACATAGTAAACACTGTCTGCCCCAATATACAAGAATATAACTACTATACTAACACACAAAGAGAAGGGGTGCAATTGGGGGGTAAGTATTGGGCCAAATAGCCACTCACCTATTGGGGTTGTCACTGTGCACCGCCACCTCTGCACAACCCCAGTGTATGACAACAAGCAGGACTCAAGGAGGGCCCGGGACCGGAGCAATTTTCGCAGCCGTGCTGTGGAGTTCATAGTGTAATATAAACGCAAAAAAATGTATTCTTAATATTATGTCACAATACCGGGATCTGAGGATCTTCTATTTGGAGGTCAGGGGCTCTCTGATGCCGTGTTGCTGTCTGCCTCGCTGTCGTCCACTTTTGACACTGCAGTGCGGTGGACAAGAGAGCATTAACTGGTTAATAACAAGAAGTATGGAGTGTGTACTGACTGAGCCATAAACCCTCCCCATACCAGTAGGATTACTATATGGATTTTAGTATTAGGGTACGGACACACTGGTGTGAAACTCTGATGAGTGCAATGTGTGATCTTCTCGCATTGCAATCAATCTCTGAGAGCAGATTGTCGAGTGTCGGACGCTTTTTTCTCATCCAGATTCAGGATGAGAAAAAAGTTGCAACATTCTGCGACAGTCTGCGATTCCCGTGCGAGACTCACCAATGCAAGTCTACGGGTCCGACAAAATCACGGACCGCCAACAGACCATCCAAGAGGCATATGTTTTTTTCACTGATGCATTCTAATTCTGTAGCTGAGAACACTGTAAAATGTTCCTGTAAATGATTCTACAGTAATAGCTGCTGAGAAAAAACACAGATTGCACACGGATGTGATCTGAGAGAAATGTCGGAGACTCGCACAGCAGTTGCCAAACGGACCAAAAAACGGAAGACACTCATCCGACTCTCCTGGATGAGAAACAGATCGATTTTAAGGCAACGGGAGACAGTGCACCACCATGTCCTCAGCTCTGTGCTGTGCACAGACAGTGTACCACCGTGTCCCCAGCTCCGTGCTATGCACAAACAATATACGGTCCACTGTCTGTGGACAGCATGAAGATGAAGGCATGGTGGTACACTGTGCACAGCACGGAGCTGGGGACATGGTGGTACACTGTGCACAGCACGGAGCTGGGGGCATGGTGGTACACTGTGCACAGCATGGAGCTGAGGACGTGGTGGTACACTGTGCACAGCATGTAGCTGGGGGCATGGTGGTACACTGTGCACAGCACGGAGCTGGGGGCATGGTGGTACACTGTGCACAGCACGGAGCTGAGGACATGGTGGCACAATGTCTGTGCACAGCACGGAGCTGAGGACATCCCAGAAGAGGCACAATAACCACAGACAGGAGGCGGTAGAACATTGAGCCCGCCCAGGAGAACTACAACTCCCAGCACCCAACATACTGCCCAGAAACCATACAGTAACGCCTGAACAGGCAGGAGAACTACAATTCCCAGCATGCCACACCCTGCCAACACAGGAAGGTGGAGGCTGCCGCATGGAGGCAGAGACACCTGGTACAACTGCCATTATCACCACACACAGCCCCACTCCTCCTGCGTACCCGTCCTCCTCTCCTCTGTCCCTCCTGCACCCCTGTCCTCCTCTCCTCTGTCCCCCTGCACCCCAGTCCTCCTCTCCTCTGTCCTCCTGCACCCCAGTCCTCCTCTCCTCTGTCCTCCTGCACCCCCGTCCTCCTCTCCTCTGTCCCTCCTGCACCCCCGTCCTCCTCTGTCCTCCTGCACCCCCGTCCTCCTCTCCTCTGTCCTCCTGCACCCCCGTTCTCCTCTCCTCTGTCCTCCAGCACCCCCGTCCTCCTCTCCTCTGTCCTCCAGCACCCCCATCCTCCTGCACCCCAGTCCTCCTCTCCTCTGTGCCTCCTGCTGCTCCTCTGTCCTCCTGCACCCCTGTCCTCTCCTATGTCCTCCTGCACCCCGTCCTCCTCTCCTCTGTCCTCATGCACCCCCGTCCTCCTCTCCTCTGTCCTCATGCACCCCCGTCCTCCTCTCCTCTGTCCCTCCTGCTGCTCCTGTCCTCCTGCACCACCGTCCTCCTCTCCTCTGTCCTGCACACCCGTCCTCCTCTCCTCTGTCCCTCCAGCTGCTCGTCTTCTCCTCTGTCCCCCTGTTACTGTCCTTCTGCCCCCCTGTCCTTTTCTCTGTCCCCCTGTTCCTGTCCTTCTGCTCCTGTCCTTTTCTCTGTCCCCTTGTTCCTGTCCTTCTGCCCCTGTCCTTTTCTCTGTCCCCCTGTTTCTGTCCTTCTGCCCCTGTTCCAGTCCTTCTGCCCCTGTCCTTTTCTCTGTCCCCCTGTTCCTGTCCTTCTGCCCCCTGTTCCAGTCCTTCTGCCCCTGTCCTTTTCTCTGTCCCCCTGTTCCTGTCCTTCTGCCCCTGTCCTTTTCTCTGACCCCTGTTCCTGTCCTTCTGCCCCCTGTTCCAGTTCTTCTGCCCCTGTCCTTTTCTCTGTCCCCCTGTTCCTGTCCTTCTGCCCCTGTCCTTTTCTCTGTCCCCGTTTCTGTCCTTCTGCCCCTGTTCCAGTCCTTCTGCCCCTGTCCTTTTCTCTGTCCCCCTGTTCCTGTCCTTCTGCCCCCTGTTCCAGTCCTTCTGCCCCTGTCCTTTTCTCTGTCCCCCTGTTCCTGTCCTTCTGCCCCTGTCCTTTTCTCTGACCCCTGTTCCTGTCCTTCTGCCCCCTGTTCCAGTTCTTCTGCCCCTGTCCTTTTCTCTGTCCCCCTGTTCCTGTCCTTCTGCCCCCTGTCCCCTGCACAGTTTCCCTCACCTCTCCGGGTCCATGGGGGGCCGGCTGGGTGGAGGAGCCGCCAGCACCGCACCAGGACTTAGAGCCATCACAGGACAGGAAGCTGCAGAGCTCCTAGCGGCTTCCTGTCAGCGTGATCGCTCTCAGCGTTGGGGGCCGGCCGGGAGCGAGGCACAGTACATGCGGGCGCCGCCGCCACCGGGAGGCAATGCACAGCCAGCGGCGACACCCTCCCTCCCCCACAAAGACTCCAGTTTTCATATGGAGTCTGGGGGAGGGAGGTAAAGAAAAAAAGAAAAAACGCTCGCGCTCCCCTGCAGTGTATACAGCCCTGCTGCCGCCCCCACACACCTGCCGCCCGGGGCGGACCGCCCCCTAAGCCCCCCCCACGCTACGCCACTGCTATGGGGGAGGGGTTGGGGTAGAGTAGGTGGAAACGACCAGTGTTCATTATCATGCCAGGACACCCCCCCTGGTCGTTCTGTTCAGATGCAAAACAAGTGTTATCTAGGAAACCCTGCAGAATGCTGACACATAGTACATTACACATTGTCAGCATTAGGCAGCCTGGATATGTACTGAGATTATGTGACGAGCCCGGACAACCCCTTTAACTCTGCTGCCCGACTAATCCACCTCTCTCCTCGCTATTCCTCCACTTCTTCTCTCTGTAAATCCCTCCACTGGCTCCCATTTCACCAGCGTATCCAATTCAAACTCCTAACATTGACTTACAAAGCTGTCCACAATCTGTCCCCATATATAGAAATAGGTCTGCTCTCCCCTTCCTAATGGAGGTGCCCAGAAAAATGAGTTCAAACACTATAATAGGTATTTCTGTCACACTCAAGAAGAAAAAATGAAATCCAGGTATGGTTGATGTGAAGCAAAAGAATAGTTTATTTGGTTCTGATCTCACAGAAATGCTGTATATCCACAACGTTTCGGCATTACATGCCTTGATCACGTAACAGCTGGTTCAAATGCCATAAAATCAAAGATACAGAACATGTGTTAATGCAGTCATAAGACCCATAATTATATTGCAATTAGCATATCAAACAAACAAATTATAGCCTAACACCTTCTTGAATATACGTATCAATTTCTCTTTCATTAACATAATAAACTCGATAACTAGTCTCAAGAAGCAAATAAATCATCCAAGGTGAAAAACAATAGTATGTGTATACCTTTAAATCTGAGGTTTTCGCTAAGTAGTCTTGTGCGGATTTTTATAAGTCAGGTACCAATACTATATCTGGTAACTAGAAAAATCATATTAATAACAAGCATATCTAGAATGCATAAGTTGTGGGAGCATGACAATCTAGGTAAAAGTGCCGTAGTATTACCTTTATTGAGACTTCTCTTGGCATGTAATTATCACTAAGTCAAGGAAAAACTCTTATTAATAGTGCCAACGGTCATGCGTATGTACCTAATACCAATAAAAGTAAGGAGGTTCAACTGTACATGTATATATGTGTATATAAACGGAAGTACAGCAATATACCATCACCAAATAGGCACCACTGGGACGCAACATGGCACATTACCAGATTGTCATATGAAGTAGTGCTGTCAACAGCTAGTCCTAGTTCCTGGATAGTATGGACCCACTATAGAGAAACAAGTGTTCCCAATATAAAACCCTGTAACCAAGGCACAGTGAAGCTAAATAGAATAAAAAGTCCCAGAGAGGGAATGCTTTACCTGACCGCGTGTAGTAGTAATAAATGCGAGTGAACCGTGACTATGGAGCAGCGTCCACGCTGAACGCCGCCCTTAAATAACGAGCGGCCCGTGACGTCTCATTGTTTACAACCGTTGTGCGCATGCGCGCGACGTGAAGCGTCATTCCGGACACAGCCGGAGTTTACCGAAGTGAGAGGAGGCGGGGAAATGCGGAAGGTGACGTCAGTCCTCCCGGACAGAGCCGGGAAAGGAGCTGGATGAAGCACCATTGCTGTGTGAACAAATACTGAATGCTGACGCTGTGAGTGCCCAGTGGGAACGTGGTGCCATCAGATTAAGCCTCAGGGAACTGTCACTATGGCGATTTTGACCAGATCCCTCACAGACTACAGTCACAGCAGATGTGTATGATCACCTGAGTATATCATTGAGATATATAAGTAGAGTAAATAAAGGAGGCGGTATGCAAGAATGGGGAATTTAAAGAGACATACACTAAGTCTTTTCAGAAATATGAGAACATTTCATAGGTGGAGAATCTATGTTATTATTTCGTACTCCCTATTCAAGCCCCGTGGCTCCAATGTGTCCAGTGTATGGATCCAATAACTTTCTCTTTCTTTTAACTTCCTAATTCTGTCACCTCCTCTCCTGGATATGGGTACGTGGTCTATGACCTGAAATTTTAGTTGTGAGACCCCATGGCCGCAAGTATTAAAGTGGTGTGGAATGGGTAAAAGATCCTTTTTGCACCGGATGGTAGACTTATGTTGACTGATGCGCAGTGGCGTAACTAGAGTCCGAAGGGCCCCGATGCGAAATTTGGACCTGGGCCCCCCCACCTTTCCCCGCGCGCCTACATTGGTCAGATGTATAGGCCCCATGCAGTGGCGTAGCAACTGTTTGTGGCGCCCGGGGCGGTCGAAAAATTTGCCTCAACTGCCGCCCCTTTGGTCGTTGATAATCCGGAAGCAATGTCTATAATGTTTTAGGATCAAGTCTGTTAAGTTAAAGATTACAACATCCACATGACTACATCACCAGAACCACCGGCAATACAATAACACATTACTAGAACCCCTGTCAGTATATTGCCAGAACCATTGTCAATACAGTAATAATCACCAAAACCAGTCAATACATTATCCCATACTGGTCACCCCCCATATGTCCCATGCAGCTCATTCTCCATCCATATGTTCCATGCAGTTCATACTTCCCCCCCCCATACCCCTCCCATGTTCCACGCAGCCTCTCCTTCATCCATGTAGCTTCTCCCCTACGTTCCATGTACCTTCTCCCCCATCCACCCATCCATCCATCTTCTGCCCCCTTTTCCATGCCCCCCTCCTCCATCCATCTTCTGCCCCCTTTTCCAAGCCGCCTCGTCCATTCATTAATCCATCCCATTCGGCCCCCTTTTCCAGGCTGCCCCATCCATCCATTCTGCCCCCTCTTCCAGGCCGCCCCATCTATCCATCTTTCCCATTCTGTCCCCCCCAGGCTGCTATCTTTGGCTGTAACAGCGCCTTACCTGACTCCACGCTCCTGATTCCAGATCCCTCATCCCAGCAGCTTCTTCCTCTGCGGCTCCTGGTCTCCAGCTCGCCTGCACTCGGCACCAGCACCAGACACCCGGACCACCCCTGTATACATCCATGTCCCTGCACCCCTGTCCCATTCATATTCCTGCACCCCTGTCCCATCCATATCCCTGCCCCCCCTGTGCCCCATCCATATGCCAGCACCCATGTGCCCCATCCATATGCCAGCACCCATGTGCCTTATCCATATCCCAGCTCTCCTGTGCCCCATCCATATCCCAGCACCCCTGTGCCCCATCCATATCCCAGCAGCCCTGTGCCCCAACCCTATGCCCCATCCATATCCCAGCACTCCTGTGTCACATCCATATCCCAGCACCCCTGTGCCCCATCCCTGCACCCCTGTGCCCCATCCATATTCCTGTGCTGTGCCCCATCCCTGCACCCCTATGCCCCATCCCTGCACCCCTGTGCCCCATCCCTGCACCCCTGTGCCCCATCTTCGGCTGTTCCCAGCTACTAGATCACAGCGCGAATCGATGCACAGTGTACTGACAACGGCATTGAAGCTGTACCCGCCCTGCCGCCTGCTCCTCACACACTTACCCGGCGCAGCGCTGCCTGAGCCACCGCCGCCGACGGATGTGCTGCCCGGGCGGGAACTTCAAATCCCCGTCTCTGCTGCTGCCCCCACACACGTGCCGCCTGGGGCAGACCGCCACCCGCCACGCTACGCCACTGGCCCCATGTAATGGTCTAAATCCTATAAAGACTCACGAATTGACCTCTCTCCCCTTCATTATGTGTTACTGTCCCTCATCCTACAATATATGGTCCTCCTCCTGGAATATGCCCTTATCCTGGTATATATGGTCCTCCATTATAGTATAACGCAGCCTCATAGCCCTTCATATAATATAATGCAGCCTCATAACCCGTCATATAATATAATACAGACTCCTAGACCCCCAGACAATATAATGCAGCCTCACAGCCCTCCAGATATACTGTAGCATCACAGCCCTTCATATAATATTATGCAGCGTCACAGCCCTACAGAGAATATAATGCAGCGTCACATCCCCCCAGATAATGTAATGCAGCGTCACAGCCCTCCAGATAATGTAATACAGCGTCACAGCGATTCATATAATGTAATGCAGCATCACAGCCCTTCATATAATGTAATGCAGCGTCACAGCCCTTCATATAATGTAATGCAGCTTCACAGCCCTCCAGATAATGAATGCAGCATCACAGCCCTCCAGATAATGTAATGCAGTGTCACAGCGATTCATATAATGTAATGCAGTGTCACAGCCCTCCAGATAATGTAATGCAGCGTCACAGCGATTCATATAATGTAATGCAGCGTCACAGCCCTTCATATAATGTAATGCAGCGTCACAGCCCTTTATATAATGTAATGCAGCGTCACAGCCCTCCAGATAATGTAATGCAGTGTCACAGCCCTCCAGATAATGTCATGCAGCGTCACAGCCCTCCAGATAATGTCATGCAGCATCACAGCCCTCCAGATAATGTCATGCAGCGTCACAGCCATCCAGATAATGTCATGCAGCGTCACAGCCCTCCAGATAATGTCATGCAGCGTCACAGCCCTCCAGATAATGTCATGCAGCGTCACAGCCCTCCAGATAATGTCATGCAGCGTCACAGCCCTTCATATAGTATAACACAATAATTTAGCCTCATAGCCCTCCATATAGCATACATCTTCCCCACACACACACACACACACACACACACACTTCCCACTGTACAACCTGCCCCACTCACCCAGTTACACTGCCCTCTGTACAGCCCTCCCCCCCCACGACACAGCCACTGTACAGCCCCGCACACACACACACTGTCCCCTGTACAGCCCCCGCACACACACACACTGTCCCCTGTACAGCCCCCACACACACACGGTCAAACACACAGTCACGCACACACACACGCTGTCACACACACACACACGGTGTCACACACACACGTCACACACACGGTCACACACACAGGTCAACACCACGGTCACACACACACACACGGTCACACACACACGGTCACACACACACACGGTCACACACACGGTCACACACAACACACGGTCAACACACACACACGGTCACACACACACAGGTCACACACACACGGTCACACACACACACACGGTCACACACAACATCAACAAACGGTCACACACACACACGGTCACACACACACACAACGGTCACACACACACGTCACACACACACACGGTCTCACGCACACACACGGTCACACACACACACACGGTCACACACACACGGTCACAACACACACACACGGTCACACACACACACACGGTC
This sequence comes from Allobates femoralis, assembly GCA_033576535.1. Classification (NCBI taxonomy): domain Eukaryota; kingdom Metazoa; phylum Chordata; class Amphibia; order Anura; family Aromobatidae; genus Allobates; species Allobates femoralis. The sequence continues at coordinate 55,819,612 of JARQOC010000004.1, read as the reverse complement.
ACACACACACACACGGTCACACACACACGGTCACACACACACGGTCACACACACACACGGTCACACACACACGGTGTCACACACACGGTGTCACACACACGGTGTCACACACACACGGTGTCACACACACACGGTCACACACACACGGTCACACGCACACACGGTCACACACACACGGTCACACACACACACGGTCACACACACACGGTGTCACACACACGGTCACACACACACGCACACCTGGTCACACACACAGTGACACCTCCTGTACCGACCACCAGCTGTGATCAGTCACTGTGGCCCCCAGGGCCCCGCTCACCTCCTGACACTGGGGTATGAGTTGGATATCCTGTACTGACCCCGAGCTGTGATCAGTCTCTGGCCCCCAGGGCCCCGCTCACCTCCTGACACTGGGGTATGAGTTGGATATCCTGTACTGACCCCGAGCTGTGATCAGTCTCTGGCCCCCAGGGCCCCGCTCACCTCCTGACACTGGGGTATGAGTTGGATATCCTGTACTGACCCCGAGCTGTGATCAGTCTCTGGCCCCCAGGGCCCCGCTCACCTCCTGAAACGATCTCCCCCCTCTCCAAGACCTGCAGCCTGCAGCTCTTCTGCATTTGTGTTTGCGCCGGCAGCTCCGTTCTGTGTGTGATGAGGTCGCATGACCTCATCACAGTGCAGCAGCGGCGGCGGCCGCGGGAGATTTAAAGCGGCAGTGCCTACCAGTCCTCCGGCGGCCGTGATCAGCCGCCTGGGGACCGGCCGGGGAGAGCGCTGCGCAGTGACATAGATGCACATCCATGTAAAGCTGTCACAGCGGTCGGTGGGTTCCGGGCCCCCCTGTACCCCCGGGCCCGGTCTCAGTTGCGACCCCTGCGACCGCGGATGGTACGCCACTGCTGATGCGGTCTCGGACATGCTGGGTAGTCTCCCCAACATATCCGAGACCGCACGGACACTTGATAAAATAAACCACGTATGAAGAATCACACGTGAAGAACCCCCTGATCTCGAATCTTTTACCAGATCTTGGATGGAAGAAGTACTCACCCCTAGTTACATGCGAGCATTGCATGCAACTAATGCAGGGGAATGTACCCCTTCTAGTCGTGGTTAGTGTTCCCTGTACCATTTTAGGTATTTTAGAACCTATGTCAGCTCGTACGAGATGATCCCTAAGATTCCTAGGTCTTTTGAAGCAACACAGTGGGTTGGTTGCAAATTCCGCTACTTTCGGATAAGCGGAACGGAGTATGCCCCAGTGTTTCCTAACGACTGAATTGATTAAATTGGAAAAAGGATGATATGTGTTGACAAACATTATACGCTTTTCACCTACCACCCTATTAGAATTAGTGACCCCGGTTGATAAAGTACTATCGGGATAGCCCCTAGCTTTAAATTTAGACTGCATTTCTTTTAACCTGAGGCATACCGCCTCCTTTATTTACTCTACTTATATATCTCAATGATATACTCAGGTGATCATACACATCTGTTGTGACTGTAGTCTGTGAGGGATCTGGTCAAAATCGCCATAGTGACATAAGATTATAACATTTATTTACTTATACAAACAAGTTTATATGTACATGGTTTTGTATGTGCCTTGACATCCTTGTATATTTTTTTGCAGTTCCCTGAGGCTTAACCTGATGGCACCATGTTCCCACTGGGCACTCACAGCGTCAGCATTCAGTATTTGTTCACACAGCAATGGTGCTTCATCCAGCTCCTTTCCCGGCTCTGTCCGGGAGGACTGACGTCACCTCCCGCATTTCCCCGCCTCCCCTCACTTCGGTAAACTCCGGCTGTGTCCGGAATGACGCTTCACGTCGCGCGCATGCGCACAATGGTTGTAAACAATGAGACGTGACGGGCCGCTCGTTATTTAAGGGCGGCGTTCAGCGTGGACGCTGCTCCATAGTCACGGTTCACTCGCATTTATTACTACTACACGCGGTCAGGTAAAGCATTCCCTCTCTGGGACTTTTTATTCTATTTAGCTTCACTGTGCCTTGGTTACAGGGTTTTATATTGGGAACACTTGTTTCTCTATAGTGGGTCCATACTATCCAGGAACTAGGACTAGCTGCTGACAGCACTACTTCATATGACAATCTGGTAATGTGCCATGTTGCGTCCCAGTGGTGCCTATTTGGTGATGGTATATTGCTGTACTTCCGTTTATATACACATATATACATGTACAGTTGAACCTCCTTACTTTTATTGGTATTAGGTACATACGCATGACCGTTGGCACTATTAATAAGAGTTTTTCCTTGACTTAGTGATAATTACATGCCAAGAGAAGTCTCAATAAAGGTAATACTACGGCACTTTTACCTAGATTGTCATGCTCCCACAACTTATGCATTCTAGATATGCTTGTTATTAATATGATTTTTCTAGTTACCAGATATAGTATTGGTACCTGACTTATAAAAATCCGCACAAGACTACTTAGCGAAAACCTCAGATTTAAAGGTATACACATACTATTGTTTTTCACCTTGGATGATTTATTTGCTTCTTGAGACTAGTTATCGAGTTTATTATGTTAATGAAAGAGAAATTGATACGTATATTCAAGAAGGTGTTAGGCTATAATTTGCTTGTTTGATATGCTAATTGCAATATAATTATGGGTCTTATGACTGCATTAACACATGTTCTGTATCTTTGATTTTATGGCATTTGAACCAGCTGTTACGTGATCAAGGCATGTAATGCCGAAACGTTGTGGATATACAGCATTTCTGTGAGATCAGAACCAAATAAACTATTCTTTTGCTTCACATCAACCATACCTGGATTTCATTTTTTCTTCTTGAGTGTGACAGAAATACCTATTATAGTAGCACAATCTGTCCCCCCCATATATCTCTGAACTAATCTCCCAATATCAACCAACTCGTAATCTTCGATCCTCCCAAGATCTCCTTCTTTCCTCCACACTTGTACGTTCCTCATCTAACCGCCTGCAAGACATCGCCCAAGCATCCCCATTCTCTGGAATTCTGCACCCGATAATGTCTGACGATCCCCTACACTTGGAACCTGCAAACAGAACCTGAAAACCCATCTCTTCAGAACAGCCTACAGCCTGCAATGACCACGGTGCCACCTCACCACCAAAGGACCCAGCACTCCACCACCACTGGACCTAGTGCTCCACCGCCACTGGACCTGGCGCTCCATCACCACCAGAGCAGACCCAACCTACTGTCTCCTCCCCATCATCCTGTAGAATGTAAGCACCCAAGGGCAGGGTCCTCTCTCCCCTCTGTACTAGTCTGTCACTGTTAGTTTGTTCATTGTATTTTTAACTTGTTTGTATGTAACCCCTTCTCATGTACAGCACCATGGAGTCAATGGAGCTCTATAAATAAATAAATTAATTAATTAATTAATAATAATAATAATAATAATAATAATAATAGAATAGATAGAAAGATAGATGATAGAATTGATAGAGAGATAGATGCTGCTTCTGGGTCGCTGGGTGAATATTTATGAGATTAATGAGCGGCATCGGAAGCAGCAGGGAGAGATCAGGGAGACACTGTTATGGTACCTTTACACGCCGCTACTGGATGGTGGCAACAATCGGCTACTTCACGTGCACGAGCATGCACAAACGGTTGCAAACGGTAATCGCACCACCTTTACACGCCGCAACAAGGTGCGCTACGGTAGGTTACATCTATCTCTGGATACACCACCGGGTGTCTCAAGTTACCTTCTGTAGAGCACCTTACTTCATTTACACACCGCTACAACAAGCTAATATGGGCGGACCTGCAGCAGGGACAACACATAGGCGTGCCACAATTGTGGATTACGAGACGCTCGTACGCTGATAGGACAGTGCAATAACATCATGATTGGCCAGGCAGCGCAGGAGGCTGACTAATACATGACGCTCGAGCAATTGTGTAGTGTGAGTGGTCAGCTCCTTAAATATGCTGCGCTATGCAGCGACTACCAATCGTAACGCAGGAGCTTCCTCCAATGATCGCTGATGGGGCGCGGTAACCCAGAGCCTGTGTCACGCCTCAGCTACATACCAGGTACGTAGCCTGGTGTCGAAACAACCCTTCTGTTCCTTCTTTACACGCCGATACAGGTCGCTACCATCGGCTGGGTAACCACCTGTTTTAGGGCAGTGCTCTGAAACAGGTGCCGCCACTGGCGGGTGGCTACAACCGTCTTCACACGCCGCTACCTCGGGTTGATTTGGCGGTGCAAGATACATTTCTCTCATGTACCCGGTTGTTGCCACCATCCAGTAGCGGCGTGTAAAGGTACCATTAAACTAGCTATTCTAGCATCTATCGTTCTATCTATTCTATCATCTAGTCTTTCGATCCCATGGTCTATTTATCATTCTATCTATCCTATCATCTATCGCAAACGCAATATAACGCAATGCCGCAGATTGTACAAATCTGTAGCATGATGTTATAATGCGTTTGTCTCTCACCCAGACAGAAAAATGTGGTAATCAATGGTGTTCTATAAATAAATAATAATAATAGAACAGATAGAAGGATATATAATAGGATAGAAAGAATAGATGATAGAAAGATAGATATATGCTGTTTCTGGGTCGCTGGGTGAATATTCATGAGATTAATGAGCGGCATCCGAAGCAGCAGGGAGAAATTAGGGAGACACTGGTAAACTAGCTATTCTAACATCTATCGTTTTATCTATTCTATCATCTATTCTTTTGATCCTATCGTCTATTTATCATTCTATCTATCCTATCATCTATCGCAAAGGCAATATAACGCAATGCGCAGATTGTACAAATCTGTAGCATGATGTTATAATGCGATTGTTTCTCAACCGGACAGACAAATGTGGTAATCTTTATTTTCATGTGTGCTTCAAAAAAACCATACTTGCCTATTTTGCCATATATTAGTATGCATTTGATAAATGGAGGCCTATGGATGCTTTACACTGTTACATTGCATTTGTGCTGCTGTCAAATGTATCCGCTAAATGGACAGCACAAATGCAATGTGAACCTGGCCTTGGGTTAAAACATTTGGCTAACCAAAAGCATGATCATATAATGCAGAACAAAAAAAAAGCTGATGCAATCAAGTAAAGTTAAATTGAACCTGTCACCCTGCCGGGGTTTATTAAATTAAAAGTGCTACCTTCAGCAGAGCCTATGCTGCCTTCTTTGAAGGTGACTCTTATCTCCCTACCCCTTGGCACACCAAAATAATGACTTTATAAGAAAATACTTTAGGTCCGGGAGGTATACTCCCCTCTCTGGACCTAAACGCCTTACTTCTGTTACCCCTCCTCCTCAACCCTCCCCCTCTCTTCCTTGAGACTTTTTCACAGTTCCCTCAGTTCTCAGGCATGCTCTGTGAGCTCTGGCCGAGGTCACATGATGTCAGACCAATGCGCCTGCGTATAACGCAGGCACCAGATCCCGCCCTGTGTGGTCTTATGCTTTATGCAGACTGCGGGGCTGGGAATTTGGAAAGGAGGAAACAGGTGCAGTCATGCTGTTTGCACAAGCGCCAAATGCCCAGTCCCGCAGTCGGCATAAAGAACAAGACCACACAGGGCGGGATCTGGTGCCTGCGTTATACCATCTGACCTCAGAGCTCACAGAGCATACCCAAGAACTGAAGGATCTGTGCAGGCATCGACGAAGTCTCAAGGAAGAGAAGAGGAGGAGTAACACCAGCAATGCGTTCAGGTCCAGGGAGGGGCGTACACCTCCCGCAGCTAACCGCTTTTTTTTGACTTGTCGCAAGTGTCGGATATGCTGGATGGTGGCAAAAACCACACTTGTCGCATCTGCCACTAATCCCATGGAGAAAGAATGGGGCTTGCTGAAGGTCGGCCAATACACAGCAGATGCGGTAATCTGCCACGAATCAGCAATAAACGCTGATGTGAAAGGTCCTTAATTTAGAAAAGGTGCAAAACAAAAAATAAATAAAGCACAAGTAAAAAAGTCACAATTAGAGCCATCTTGAATCTACAATAGAAGAGGAGCACAGAGTAATAATGAATTGGCCTCTATGTTTGTGCATCCAGTGTATTTTCATATGTTCCGTTTACTTTGTTGCTTTCTCTGTTGTGGAGATACATTACAGATATCTGTTACAAGGTAACGAGTGTATGGAGATATATTTAATGACACGGTCCATCAAGAACGCAAAAGATTTCCTACTAGTCCCTAAAGGAAATCAGTCAGCAGGATTTTGCCTTGTACCATATTTTTCACCTTATAAGTCGCATCCTCAAATATAGTGGAAGAAATTAGTAAAAAAAAAAATAAATGTATTTAAAATAAGGTTTCCATCCTATAATCTGGTGCGTCTCATGTGCATGTGCAGTGTAGCTTACTGGGGGAGAGGGGCCACAATGTAGGTGGAGCGACAGGTTCACAGCAGGCAGGATCGCGGTGGTGGGAGTCATCGGTGACGGCAATGCTGGGGGCAAATGGCAGGGTGGATGTCGGAAGTGGGGCAATTCTTGTGGGCCTGGAGATGAGGGTCTCAAGGTGTTCGGCTGTGTGCGGAAGTGTTCGTCGGGCATTGATACTTCCGAGTACCAACAAATCGCTGCGGAGGCAGCACAGACGCAGATGAAGATCTCGGACAGTCAAAATCTCCAGCTGTGCATGGCCCGCCTCTCCAGCCATTTTTTTGAAGTCCATCCAGTAGAGGCAGCGCAGACACAGATCAAGCTCTCGGCTCTCTGAGATCTTTAGTTGTGTCTATTATGTCTCCACAGCCATTTGCCGGTACCAGGAAGTATCAATACCTGCCGAACACTGCCGCACACCGTGACACCCCCAACGCCAGGCCCACAAGCATTGTCCCACTATCGACATCTTCCCGTACCTCCTGAATCGGTCGACAAGGTAGGGGGTACTCGGATACCGGGACAGGTTGCTTCTTCAGTGGGTATCACGGCTGGTCGGGTCCCGGTCCCGTGCCCTGGACAATCAATGGCCGAGGGGAAAACTATTTGGGATGGGGGATTATTATATGTGAGGCCACCTGTGGTACCTGGTAATATAGTTACTAGCGCTGCAGCCGGCCGCTGAGGTGATGGTGATGCAGCTTTGAGTAGTACAGCTCCCCACAGGCGGAGCTTTACCTCAGGACAGTGGGGTGGATGAGCGGAGTATTGGTCCTTGGCTCTGTGGTGCTGTAGGAGCCTCCCAGACGACAAATAATTGATGCAGAGACACCAAGTTAGCCCAAACAGTTCTTTACTGGTACCAGATAGTTTATTAGGTACACGATACAGTCTAGTTTTGTTGCCACAGGCTTTGGGGATCACCACAGAGTCTGTCAGAGGTGCCTTTCCAACACTTTCTTAGTCCTGTTCCTTTATGGGCTCTTTTCGCTCCTTACACTCCCACTCTTGAGTCTGATTTCTGGTCCCCGGGTCTGTTGCTTAAAGTCTCTCTTACTTGTCAGCGTCTTGAACCCAGATATGGGACAGAGGTTGGCCTACTTTGTCGCATCTTCTTGGTAAGGCCCTCAGCCTACCGGTCAGCAGTTTGGGATGAACCTTAACAAACCGCCTCAGTTCCAGTTTTCCGTTGTTGACCTGGCTCCAGCCAGCTCCAAGCAGTCCAGGAGTGTCCCCTTCATTGTCTGGGTCACCTCTCAGTTTAGAGGAGCCCTCCTGTCAAGACCGCAGGATCCCCTGCATCTGTCTCTGCTGCTCTCCTCACACCGTCTGACTGACTTGTGTGAAACTGTCACTGTCCCTTACGTCACGTCTCCTACTCTACTAAGTTCCACCCCCCTGGGACCTACTGAATATACAGTCCCTGGTGCTAGGGTGGCTGTGATTGGGATCTTGTGGTTTTGTATACAGACTCTGTAGCTCCCCCCTCTACCTGCGACTATGGAGGCACTACACCTTCTGTTTAGGATGCAGTACCTCCCTGTGGCGTCCCGCCAGAGGGGCGCCACGCTCCGATAAACCGCCAACTCAACCCCCGAGTAAGCAAGTTTCGGATTATAAGACGCACCACCATTTTCACCCCGATTTGGAGGGGAAAAAAAGTGTGTTTTATAATCAAAAAAATGCTGTAAATTGAGGACAGTATGCTGTAACAGTTAAACAACAAAAAGCAACTGCGCTTCTCTTATCTGTGTGTGTGCTATTGTTTACGTAATCTAAAGGGTTTGTTACCCTGCAAATTAACAATACAGGACTAGAAATGCACCTGCATTGCAGGCCAACATGCTCCCCTGCTGTGATTAACACTTCACAGTCGATGCACAATCTCTATTAAGAGCCTGGTGTGGGTGGGGGCAGCTCTCCCATCTCTGCTACAGGCTTCAAACTTAATTCTTTGATTGTGGCAGAATGGCTGCACCCAATCATCTATGTGATACACCGTTAGATTCAGAATCTCTTTGCCTACATAATGTTGCTGTTAGATGAGGTAGTAAAAACCTGCCAACAGATTCCCTTTAAAAACTTGAAGCCATCTGGTAAAAATACAACATTAGGATCAGTCAGGGCTGAACACATATGTATGGAAAGGGTTACTGGTGAGGAATAGTGAATCACCATGTGTTTATAATAAGATGTCCGTATGGTTAGAATTTACAGAAAATGTCAATGCAACCAGTAAGATGGAATTTTATACATTCTGGACACGTTCTAGTGGTAGATTCTAATATGAGGTGAATATATTGTGGCTTTAGGATGGTATGGTTGGCCCACTACCGCTCCACTCCTTTGTGCACCTCCAGATGAAATTCATTACAATAAAGGTCAGTTATGAACCACTAATTATGCGGGGGAGCAGTACTTTGTAGTTATTCTTCCTTCGTCTGTATCCTCATTCATTGTATTAATTTTTGGACAACAGCCATAAATGCGTTTCCTGACCTTTTGCATATTCCATGGACATGTGGAGAAGATAAACCCAGATTATGTTATATTTCAGTTTTAGAGCTCGTTAACCAAGACTAGTTGTTGAGCAGGAAACCCGGAACGTTAGTATTTTATGGCGGCGCTCTTTTTACCCATAACATTTAATGGGAAAAATCCACAAAAAATCCATGCTATGTTTCACAAACTGACTTCAAAATCTGCACCACAAGTCAGTTTCTGTGCAGAATAATTCTGCTGAACGTGTAGGAAAAATGTAAAAATCTCATCCATACACTCGGTAAAGTATGAGCGTAAACATATAGAAAACTTCGATCATTTTTTTTCTCACTTGTCATTCGTGTGCAATGCGTTTTTTCTTTATCTACAAGACCATTTACAGCTTCCAATGTTATAGATTTGAAATGTATCTGTATACTGTGGCTCTATATGGAATCTGATTTTTTTTTGCGCACCAGTAGACTTAAAGGGAATATCATGTCATTTTTCAGTATGAAACTAATAATACCCTTGAATAGTGCTTGGGCAGCCCTTTCAGAATATGTAAAAATCATTACTGTACCCTTTGTAGTTCTCTTTCTATCAGCACCTTCACATCCAACAGGCAGCTAGCTTCACCAGTAGTAAGAGTAATTGACTGGACTGTTTCACAGTTTGTAAATGTTCATTTATTCACTCCTTCTCAGGTAGTTATCTGCTCCCTCTCCCTATGCTCTGTCTCACTTTTATTTCCCTTTTCATTTTGCTGTCCTGCATGGCTAGGAAGTGGGGGGGAGGGTGTGATGGCAGGTACATATTAGATAGCTCATCTTTGTAAGGTAATCTCCATCATTTGTTGTCCTGAGCAGAAGCCATGCTGTCTGTGAGACATTCTGTTTGTTTACTTGAACACTTGTTTTGCTGCATATGTGGCGCCCCACTGGTCAGTGCGTCACAGAAGGAGTACTGCACTCAGAACAGTGTGTGTGGTATCCCAGTGACCAGAGGATGTGGTGTTAATCTGAGGCCCTCATCCTTGCATTCACACGCCTAGAATAAGGGGACTAAAGGGTTCATCTGTTTGTCTTGGAAACCCAGCCCCAGTGGGAGGAGCTTAGGTGAGCAGTGGAGAGCGGGAAAGAAAGCTTAGTCAGAACAACAGAGACAGACCATGAGGGAAGAGGAGAAAGGAGGACCCTGCGAGAAGTGCTGAGGAGGGTGCTTGAAAAGGAAGGCAACCCACACAGAAGGGTGATCCCTTGCTTGAGTAAGCCCGTGCCGGACTGTACCGATAGTCAGTCTGGGAGGGAGTCCAGTCCAAGACGGAGTACCAGCTCTGAGTGCAGTGCAGGAAAGTTCAGCTCTGAGCTGCCAAATTCGATGGGTCGAAGGCCTTCCATATAGCCCCGACTTAGTCCGACACGCACGTCCCCACCAGGAACACTAAAATGGGTTGAGCCCCTTAGAGAGAAAAAGGGTATACCCAATGGGCCTGGTAGTAAGAGGGCTCCGTGCAGGACAGCGCACGGATAGTAAGGAGAGCGCAGTGAGCAGGACAGAGAGTGAAATCTGAAGGAACATCACTGGGGGCCTCAGACAGACTTTGCATCGTTTGGTGACTACCCGGCCAGCTACCCATGATTGTGTAACTGTGTACCGATGAGAACTGCCTTGACAAGTTGCCAGTAAATACCCATGCAGAACAAGAAGGTCTCCTGTATCTCATTTCCATTAAGCTGGTAAACTGCATTCCAGTCTCAACAGCAGAGTCTGCATCAAGCTTCTACCTGCAGAGCCTCCTTCTAGTGAGAAATCCATTCATCCATCCCTGCCGCGGGAATCCTGCTCCACCTAGGGGGAGCAACACCAACTGGCTGCAGTATCATCATCCCCGGAGGTCTGAAGGCAGCGCTGGTAACATTACCAGGTACCAAAGGTGGCGTCACGAACTCTTTATTTTATTATTTTTACTTTCAACACTTCTCAGTGACCACCAGGGCCACGGACCCAGGCACCAGCCACCAGTGACAGCAACCATAATCACCGCCCGGGTTCCGAGTACTTCCCCGACCCTGGGGTGGGTCACATACAAGGAAAGCAGAGAAAGAAGAATACAGCCCCCCCAACGTGAGTGACTACTATTGAACCTTGCTTCTGTGCAATGCAGTGATGCATGAATATTCATTCCTTGGGTAGTGTGTAGAAGAGAACTAAGTGATCACTCACTGTGATTGGCAGATGGAATGAATCTTTTATTTGCAGTTTACAGATGATGGGGATAATATAAACTAAAGAAATACATGAATAGAAAGAGCTTCACCAGAGGAATTAGAAAATTATATCAGTTAAATATGAATTTTGGACCTGGATTCTCAAACAAAGCAGCATCAAAGAAGAAATAGGGAAAAAACAACATAAAGCAGATGATTAGCAGTTAGCTGATACAAAAATAAACCACCTTCAAAAACTACTACATCTAGTATATTGTATAACCTTCATGATATTTAAATACAGCACCAAGTATTCTAGGCATGGAATGGACAATTTGGCGCAACATCTATCACAATATCTATCTTTTTCCATTCGTTAAGAACTACATCTTTTAGAGCCTCGATGGAGAGTGAAGACACCCTGTCTCTTCAGGATTCCCCCATGGGTGTTTGGTTGGTTTCATATCTGGAGACATATCACATCTGTGAATTCTTGATCTCATTACAGAGATAGATCTCCCTGACACCAGCAGCCCTCTTGCTGGCCAGCCCAACATAAGGACACAGCCACCACCATGTTTCACTGTAGGCACCATGCTTTTATCTTTATACTCCTCACCTTTGCCATGCCATATAGTTTTGAAGCCATTAGTTCAAAAACATTTATCTTTGATTCTTCACTCAAAAGAACAGAGTCTAAGTAGTCTTCATATTTTTCAGTATGGACCCAGGCAAATTGTTGGAGGCTTTTTTGTGCATGGGCTGTAGCAGAGGCTTCCTTTGTGGGCGACACCCATGCAAGCCATTGATCTGCAGTGTACACCGTATTGTGTCACAGGAAACACCCCAGTTTGACTTTCTACTTTACTTCTTTAGCCAACTGCAGTGAACTTGCATGTTGATTTTGTTCAACTCTTCTCATCAGAAGACACTCCAGTTATGGTTTTCACTTTTTGTCGTCGGCCTGGACGTCTCTGGGAGATGGTTGCAGTGGCACCTTTGTTACATTTTTTGTCACTTTTGCTCCAGTATTCTGACTGATAAGTAAAGCTTTGCTGATCTTCTTGTAGTCTGCACTTTTGTTGTGCAAAGAAATTATTTTCTTTCTCAGGTCTAGTGACATTTGTCTTCCATGTGGTGCCATTGCTGTCCATTCATCTATTACTGTGCAGTGTACGATATATTGTGTGACGGAAAACACTCACCTTAATTTGTCTTTCTACCTCTGTAAAGGGGCTCTGTCAGATCATTTTTAAGTATAATACTAATATTACCCTTGAATAGTGCCTGAGCAGCTCTTTTAAAAGCATGTAAAATCATTGTTGTATGTTTTGCAGTTCCCTTGCTATAAGCATTTTCACACCCTGCACACAGCTGGTGTATAAGTCCAGCTCCATTACTTTCAGAGCCGATTAGTCCTTTTGTGTAAATGTAATTTAAATATCCATGTAGATCCAAGCTGGTGTCCTGTCCCTTCCCTCTGTGCTCTGGAGGGGGAGGTGTTTGTCCTGCACTGTGTGGTGTCTGTAAAGGTACCGTCACACGCCGCTATATCGCCTGCTAGATTGCTGGCAATTCCCGCATTTGGCGATGTGGAAACCACATTGCATGTGCGTAGTGGCGTGTGACTGGGCGATTCTACGGCGAGAAATCGCTGGTGGAGCGTCACCTGATTGCCCTGCACTGCAGTGAAATCAGCCAATATCCACCAGGCGATTTCAGCGCATCATGGCATGTGACAGGGCGATAGTGACATACACAGCGATCCTGAAATTAATCCCGTAGGCATGTTTGGATGGGGGTTTTCTTCGTGCCGCATCTGCGGCGATTGGTGGTTATACTGTGTTCCAATTGGCTGACCATGTCTGAGGCGCCTTATTTGATGACCTGTGTGTTCACGCAAGGCTGACCAATGGGAACGCAGTTCCGTGCACCAATCACAGTGAAACCCACTCTAGCACGCCCCTATCAAAACAGTATGCCCACATCGCTGCTATGATTGTGGCATGTGACGCGGCGATGTGTGAAAGGAAGATTGCTTCTGGTCTTCTGCAGGCGATTTCCAGAACACAGAATCGCCGAAGATCGCACGCGAGATCGCTACGTGTGACAGATCCACAGTGATGTGAAAAAAGTGCCCGAAACGTCACGACAAATCGCCAGTCATATGGGAGCCATATGGCAGCGTGTGACGGTACCTAAAGAGATTTCTATGTGTTTATATGAACTTTGGTTTTCCTACATACATGTAACATGTGTATCTCCTTAGCAAATTAACAAATGTTTTTAGAATCACATAGACGTATCTCAGACTGCACACACTACACATGTCTCAGATACACACAATAATATGAAGATCTAAAGGTACCGTCACACGCCGCCATATCGCTGGCAAGATTGATGGCAATTCCCGAATTTGGCGATGTAGAAACCACATCTCATGTGTGTAGTGGCGTGTGACTGGGCGATTCTACGGCGAGAAATCACTGGTGGAGTGTCCCCTGATTGCCCTACAGTGAAATCAGCCAAAATCCACCAGGCGATTTCAGCAGATCGTGCTGTGTGACAGGGCGATAGCGATGTACACAGTGATCCTGAAATGAATCCCGTAGGCGTGCTTGGATGATTTTTTTTTTCGCACCGTATCTGCGGCAATTGGTGGGTGATACTGCGTTCCGATTGGATCCAGTTAGTGAATACATGACGCAAGTGTGGCCCTGCCTCACATGTATTATGACAAACCAGTCACCAGTGGATGTTTAGCCGGTAAATTTTGTCCACAAGGGAGGGATCCCTATGGAATGCATGAACAGGTAGGAACTGGTGGATGGTTGTTCCACATCTACCAGGAGGAGAGGACTAAGCTGACCAGGTGGAGCCAATGAGAAGTCCCAATCAGGGTGACCGGGGTGAGTGGCAGATCTGTGTTTGTAAAAGGCTGTTAGGGTTGGTGAAGGGAGTTCCAACGTGTGTATCGCCACATATAGTGGCTTTGTCAGGGAAGGCTGAGAGCATAGTATGCGGGTATTATTTATATATATGTCCCCCAGCTGAGCGCAATGCAGTTAAATAATCAATAATCATGGTACCTGAGGGACACAAGCTGATGTCCCAGGGCCTGACTGGACGGCGGATGCTGCTTGTTGAGTACTTTATGAGGCCGCGCATCATATCACATGCCCTGGTAAACGCTAAAACTATAAAGATGTATTCAGAATTAGGGGCACCAAAATTTATGAAGAAAGGAAAAGAAGAGTACTCAGAGTGGGAAATCAAGAAACAGTTACTGGCCATCATAGACTTTGACCCGTAGGGTGTAAACCAGAGGAGAGCAAACAAAGGTTTAATTTTGATTTAAAAAAAAAATGATTATTATCCAGTAGTTCATTAGTCCTGCAGATGAGCGGATTTATCTATGTTGACAGATAGTACAGGACAAGAACTCCAAGGATTTCAAAAGACTCCAACCACGTAATGGATGATCGACGATAGGCGTCGCGGAATTAAATAATGGATTTCTTTAGTACCATCCAAAGATGGATTTACATGTTTCTACATTAAACAGTGAAAATGCAGTGCGACCCCCATGGTTATAATATTCAAGTGCAGCCCCAGGGAGGAATAAGGACGGATAAATCGTGGACTAGGGGAGAATCACAGTCAAATACCCCATAGCTAAAGTGTGGTGTGCTGCATTAGTTATGGGGAGCCTGACTGCCCAACACTCTGTATAGGGTTTACTATCTCATCAATGCTGGACCTAAGAGGTTCTAGGAACCAGGCTCCCACATACCACTCAAAATGGGAACAGTGTTGTGGATGGGGTGAGAACCCGTGTGGTATCACTGCCCGCATCCGGGAGGATAAAGCATCCCTTCCCAGACACACACAATCACACACAGAAGTGGAAACCAAATCTCCCGTCAGTGGCTTTTTGATATCAAGGTCAGCCAAGGTGGCAAGGCCACCCTCACTCCCAGTTGGAAACTCAAGGGCAGCCATGGGACTAATTAAGATGGAATGATAGAGTCCTCATGACAGGACGTAGAAGAAAGCAGGTCACATCTGCAAACTGCGGCCATGAAAATAGCCAATCCATTCAAAGTCTGATGTTAAGGAGGGACCAGAGATCATAGAAAGTCCAAATGCAAAGAAGTGAAGGAATCCCGGATGGGGATGCTGTAGAGGATGTAGAACTCAGAGTGTCACTTGTTCACTACTAACCAGTAGAGCAGGCGGGTATCTATTCCAGACACGTCCCTGGTAGAAAGTCTAGAGATGGAAGGAAAGAAAAAACAATCAGGCTGGAAGTACAAAGAGAGAAGTACAAGCAGCTTTCCAGTTTTTACATGATCATATTGGTTGGTGTGCTCATCTATTGACCAGTATCTTTTTTCTTCTTAATCATAAGACGTAAACTCCTAGGGCTGTGCGACATTTCATCATTCTAAGAATTAAAAACGTAAACGCAAAAACAAGCATCAGCTACAGTTGTAAAGGGTTAATAAACTCTACGCCTTATGTAAATATTAGCCTCAGTGGTTGATACCTTTTAATGGCTAACTGAAAAGATGGTATATGGGGTACTCAGTTTCTGGGCCCTTGCTGAGGTTGGGATGTCACTGGTGGCCTGCATAGACCCGTGCCCTGGGGATATGCTTATTAAAAGGGGTAGTACAAAAGGGAATATAGAGTTTGTGATGCCACCTGCAGATTCTGGTGACTAGACACCAGGGCCGCCTCAGTCCTCCGGAGGGCGATGGTATGGCAGCCTGGATGGAACAGCTCCCTGCAGGTGGAGCTGGGCCTCCGGGGCAGGAGTGCACCGATGATGGGGATGCAGTCTGTAGAAGTAAATTACCAGCAATGCAGTATTAGGACAAACACACAGAGATTCTGTCACTCTACCCGGGTACATTACTGGAACAGTTCTGATGCCAATGGAGTTCACAGTGGGAAACAGTCTTTTCGTAAGGTAGCTGGCCGGGTAGTCACAGCGGGCTGCAAGATCTCTCAGAGATGGTATGCCTTCTCTTGACTATCCCAGATCCTGCTGCTGATTTCTGTCCTTGCACTACCCCCCTTACTACCAGGCCCCTTGTGGTGCTGATGAGCTCCTGTGCTTTCCAGCCCTTAAGAAGGGGGGCTCGACCTTTAGTGGGTGATCCTGATGTGGTGGTGCTGTATGGGCAGGATGTCGGGGCCGTCAGACTGACCCGCGACGGACGGTTTTGGCGGCTCAGGGGCTAGACTCCCTGCACCACGTCCTCGGAGCCGTCACCCCGTTGGGTGGACCAGGGCTTCCCCCAGAGTATGGGCGATCCAAAATGGGGAATCCCTCTCTCTTTTCCAGGGCTGCCTCTGCTTTAGGCCCCCTCCCTCGGAGACCCCTTTCCTCTTCTCAGGGCTCCCTTTCTTCTTCACCTTGGGGCAAGCTAAAACTCCCAGTTTTTCTACCTCCCTCCTCCCTTAACTCTCCCCCTAGAGACTGGGCTCCAATTATTTGCCTAGGCTTGAGTGTGGGAGTGTCGGGGTGGGAGCCTCCTACAAATCTTGCATTCCCACTGTGACAGGGAACCGCACACTCTTACAGCACGTCCACTCTGAACTGTCCTCTCACCTCTCCTCGTGCTCCCACTTCGACCGCCTACAGTCCAGCTTCCGACCCCTCCATTCCACCGAAACAGCCCTGACCAAAACGACCTACTGACCGCCAAGGACAAACACCACTACTCCATCCTCCTCATCCTTGACCTGTTTGCCGCCTTCGACACGGTTGACCACTCCCTTCTTCTCCGGATTCTGGAATCCCTCGGCATCACCCACCTTGCCCTCTCTTGGATCTCCTCATACCTAGCGGACCGGACCTTCAGCGTCTCCCACTCCCACACCTCCTCCTCACCCTACCCCCTTTCTGTCAGAGTACCCCAAGGTTCGGTCCTGGGACCCCTACTTTTCTCCATATACACTCTCGGCCTAGGGCAACTCATTGAGTCCCATGGCCTCCAGTACTACCTCTACGCCGACGACACCCAAATCTACACGTCCGGCCCTGACATCACCTCCCTACTTTCCAAAATCCCACAATGCCTTTTTGCCATTTCATCCTTTTTCTCTGCTCGCTTCCTTAAACTCAACATGGACAAAACTGAATTCATAGTCTTCCCCCAAGAAATTCCCCCCACTTCCCAACCTATCCATCTGCGTCAACAACTGCGCCCTCTCCCCAGTCCCCCAAGCCAAGTTCCTCAGGGTAATCCTTGACTCCTCCCTATCCTTCAAGCCCCACATCGAAGCCCTCACCACATCCCTCCGGCTCCAGCTCAAGAACATCTCACGGATCCGCTCCTTCCTCACCCACGACACCGGTAAAACACTCATTCATGATCTTATCATCTCCCGCCTTGACTACTGCAACCTCCTTCTCAATGGCCTCCCGGCTAACTCCCTCACACCTCTCCAGTCTATCCTCAATTCCGCTGCCCGACTAATCTACCTGCCTCTCGCTACTCCCCTATCTCCCCCCTCTGTCAAGCCGTTCACTGGCTCCCCGCCTCCAAGAGATCCCAATTCAAAACACTAACCATGGCGTACAAAGCCATACACAACCTGGCCCCACCATACATCTCCGACCTGGTCTCCCGATACCTACCCTCACGCAACCTCCGCTCCTCCCAAGAACTCCTCCTCTGCTCCCCCCTCATCACCTCTTCGCACAACCGAGTCCAGGACTTCTCCCGGGCATCTGCCTTACTCCCTGCCCGAACACGTCAGACACTCTCCTACACTGAGAAGCTTCAAGTGTCACCTGAAGACTCACCTATTCCGCCAAGCCTACAACCTGCCATGAGACCCAGGCGACGGCCCCATACCTGACATTCCCCCATCCTACTGTATCCCAACCCGCCCCTCGTTGACTGTGAGCCCTCGTGGAGAGGGTCCCTGCCCCTCCTGTACCTGTACGTCCCAATCGCCTAGATTTAGTGTACTTGTTCTTGTCTCCCTTATCCTCATGTAAAGCGCCATGGAACCTAATGGCGCTATATAAATAAATAATAATAATAATAACTCTTTTATGGGTGCAGTACCCCAACTGGGACGCCTTACCAGTGGGGCGCCACACTGGTAAGAAAAAGCAAGCAAGCTTTCGAGACTACTCCGGTCTGGTCATCAGGCTTAATGAAGAGGCCATAGTGTCTCGAAAGCTTGCTTTGCTTTTTCTTACCATCTTTTCAGTCATTAAAAGGTATCAACCACTGAGGCTAATATTTTTCTATCTACTGGCTAACACGGTACAAACATTGTCTACGCCTTATGTAAGTATTGATCAGTAATAATATGTAGGTCCATGTGATGCGGTATTATCAGCATTAAAAGGTCAGTGACTCACTATATAGGGCGATTGACCTTTTACAATGAAACCGGTGGAGCGAGTTTCTAAGATGTTCTTCCCATAGACTTAATACTGGGGAGTGGACGAACATTACCAATTCTGCAGTGACATGATGTGCAGTTACTATAACATTGGCAGGAGAGGGATAGCATTTCATTTTTCTTGTTAGATTTTCTTTATTCCACTATTGTCTGGCGTCACAAGGTATCATGTGGACTGAGAAAGTTTCTCCTGCGTTACTGAACTATAATGGGAAAATGTAATATGAGGATACGTCTGGCATCCTCATGGTTAACTCTGTACAATAGGACCATAAGAACTATTTTCACAGGCTTGGCCATGTAGATATAGCATGGACCAGAGCTAAAAAGTGGTTACCTCTTGGATTAGAAAGATTGTGAATCTTGACACCTATGTTGGTGCAAGCTTCAAAGAATGAGAAGATGTTATCAAAAGTGGATATTCCCTATTTCATATACTGTATTGGGAGGGAATTGCAGGAAAATGAACTCTTGTACCTCTTGTACATTGCACCTGTTTAGCTCAAGTTATTGACATGAAATTTCCTTGGTAAAATGACAGATATTCACCCTTTGACGTCTCGTGGAATACGGCAGCGCGGTTTTTAACCCTTCATCCTCCATACTTTCATTTTCTGAGGTAATGACCTTTGGGCTCTCATTGGCTGTAAGCCATAATCATCAACATTAACAGAAATAAACACTTGAAATAGATCACCCTGTCTGTAATGATTCTATATAATATTTGTGTTTCACTTTTAGTATTGAATTACTGAAATAAATTAACTTTTTGATGATATTCTAAGTCATTGTCATTGAGATGCACTTGCATGTGCTGAGCACCCGCTTGCTTTGGTGTGTTCAGGGGCGGACCTACCGCGGTGGGCCCCGACCGGCTAGGGTCCCCTCAGGCACCTGTAGGGGGGCCCCTCCACCTCCCTGCATGTAGGGAGGCCCGGAGGCCGTGGCAGTGTGTCAGAGGACTGCCGCGCTGCCGCGGGGAGCTCCCTGTCTCCCGCGGCTGAACCCGCCCCACCTCTCTTCTCTATTCCCTGAATGCAGGTGACAGCTCACATTCACTAGCAACCCCCGCTCCTCACAATGGATTGTAGCATGACCCCCCCCCCACTCCTCACTAGCACCCCCCCTCCTCACCATGGATTGCAGCGTGATTCACCACCCCCGCCCCTCACTAGCACCCCTCCCCCCCGCCCCTCACCTGTGACTGACCCAGCTGCACCAGGGCTCACACGACTCCAGGTCCACCACTGGGTGTGTTTCTGCAGTAGAAAACACTAAACAATGTGTTTTTTTCTTAGTTTTTTCCACATTTAATTCTAAGTCTATGTGGCACCCCATGGGTTAATGTGCCACAATAACACCACATGGGTTCCCTCCCCACTACACACTGACGAACACTAGCACCTCTGGGCCAAGAGGGGGAGCACAACCTGCTTCCTTATATACTCTTGCCCATGAGGAAGAGCTCAGTTCAGCTCGGAGCAGGGCTGTGAAGAGCACACAGAGAGCAGAGTTAGCTCAGTGCAGACCTAGTGAGGGTCAGAGGAACAGGAGAAGGACGGACTGAGGAACACGTCTGGGAGCTGGAGTGATACCTTCACTTGCCCCAGAAGAACGCACAGAAACGGACACCGGATCCGGTACTGTATCTGGCACCCACAGCACAGTGAATCCAGGAACAGTGGGATCTCTAGATGCCTCTAGTACCAGAGCAAAGCAACACGGAGGGGTTAGCACAGCGCAGAGGACTCAAGTTGCCTAGCCAAGTGGTACCAGCAGAATACAGAGAGAGAGAGACGTGAGGATTCCAGCAGCTCAGCTAATAGCAGCAGCCAGGACACACACACAGTGCAGCTTAAGGACGCTGACGACCCCGGACAGGGTGGGAAGAGAGCTCAGCCCCATTACAGACTCCGTGGACTATAATCTGCAATAACATCAGCAGTAAAGCTTTGGAAAACAGCAAAACTGTGAGTCTGTGTATTAATTGCGACCTTTGCTCCAGATTCAGCACAGAGAGCTTCCCCCTGCTACAATCCTGTCAGCTCTGCAGCCTCAGGAGAGAAGGAGAAGTGCACTAGTGTCTACCAAACGTGAGTGTGTGTCCTTTAACCCTGTCTCCACCATCTATAACCCCAATAGACTTTAACCCTTACTGCCCCGGGGGATACAGTTCTTCCACTGGAACTACACCATCTCCGCTGCCATCACATCACCCCCGGAGGTTCTGCGGCAGCGGCGGCCCCATCACTGGCCGCACCAAGTGGGTGGCGTCACCCGTGACAAATCCCCTTTGTAAATATTTCCCCATCTTATTGTGCGGGCCCAGGGACACGGTCCGGACCAAGCCACCCGTGACTTCCCCAGCACCGACCGGTCCAGCACCGAGTACCCCCGTCCCGTGGGGGCCCCACAACCATGAACAACATTTTGCACATAAAACTCAGCGTACTTGCAAGAGTAATTGACATGTTGGGGATTTGAAACACGCAAAACGGGTCAGTTTAGACTGAATACAAAAAAAGCACAATGGGTGGGAGATTTCTATAAATCCAAACCACTTTGTTGGAAATGTAAGTGTGGCGCCCCTGCGGATCCAGTCACCACAGAGGTACTGCACCCCACTTAGAGGTATAGTACCCCACTCTCGGGTAAGGAGGGGGGCATTGACGGGTACCCAAGCACCCAGACACCACACCCAGCTCCAGGTCAGGGTTAGGGCGAGATTGCTCCTACGGTAGAGCACAGTCCCTGATCCTGTCTGGAAGGGAGGAACCAGGGTAGTGGGGTTGGGCGAAGAGTAGAGTTTAGAACACCCGGGATGGAGTGAAGTCAGGGAGGACACACGTAGGTGATGTGGGACACGTGACGGACAATATATACATCTAGAGTCAGTTGGTAGTTGGTGGAGAGTGGCTGGCAGGAGTCTGTGAGGGCCAGAGTGTCTGTCAAGTAGAGTGGTAACATCTGGAGAGAGAAAGAGGGTGCTCTAGAGGACAGAAGGGGTCCCAGGGGACCGAGTAGTGAGCAATCCACCCGTGGGTGCTCGTATCCACAGCAACTTCAGCCGTGTAATGGAGGGAACAGGCCACAGAGAAGGGGTTCAGGGCCCCAGACTAGTGGAAAACAATCAGGCTCAGCTAGCAACTCGGAGGCTGCAGTGTCTCTAAGTGCCGTAGTCGAAACCATGCACATCCGCTGAAAAGGTGGCCATGTAGTGTCCAGACACAGACAATGCAGTAAACCTAGAAAGGACCCACGGTCACGGGCTCGGGGCACTGTGTGAGCGAGGGCAGAGCAGGAGAGGGAAGCAAGCGCAGAAGAAGAGTCGACTGTGAAAGGACAGTAGAAAGTGGTACTGGTTTGTGCCACCAGCTTATTTGGGAGTTAGCTGGATCACCTTCTTTATCTCCAAGGACTCAGCACTCCGCGGGTTGTTGCAACGGTGATGACTGCTGCAACTGGGATCGCCAAAGTTGTGAGTAAACATCTGCAGACTGCACCCCGCTGTGTCTGTGACTTTCTAGCTGTGCCCCTACGCTGTAACACCAGTACCAACTCACTGATAACATCTGCTGCCTTGGGGGGGTTGGCCCTACCCGTGGAGGGTTTCACCACCAAGCTGCCTTATTACCAACCCCCCCAGTGGAACTTTAAGTAGCGACGGCCATTATTAGCTGCTTATTCATGGATCTGTACTGATCCGCGCTCCATAGAGCTCCATGTTATTTGACATGGACAGCTATGGATCCTTGTCTGTCCGTTGGTGTCAGTGATTTTCAAGGCAGCCCAAAATTGCAGCAGTCTCAAATTCTGGTTGCATGAAAAAAACTGACACCAACGGACCCGTGACTAAACTGACACACACTGATGGCCACTTAAGACCAATCCGTGCCCGTAGCGACACATGGGAGGCCAAAACTGAAATGATGCAGTGTGAAGGCAGCTTTATATAGTAAAAACTTGACAGCAATCAGTTTGACTATGAATGTCAGCCATATGGCTATGTTCACACTGTGCGTTTTTGATCAATTTTTGGATCTGTTCTTGCAGTGCAAATGCAGTGAATGCATCTCTCAAATGGCATCCAGCAAAGTCAATGGGTTTTTATGTTTTGCTGTTCAGCCTGTACATTCCATGTCCTGGTGCGTTATTTCCCTTGAAAAGTTATCTGCAAAAAGAATGACCTGTCAATTATGGGTGCACTTTTCACAACTGCTTTTCCCATTGAAACCATTGTCAATTGGCTAAAAAAAAGCACCAGAAAAATGGATCAAAAACAGATCAGAAATGCGTTTTTTTGAAAAGCTGATCCAGATTATCAGCTGAAAAAGAGAGAAAAACGCACAAGAAAAAAACGGAACAAAAGTGCACAGTGTGAACATAGCCATACATTATTTTTTTCCTCTGAGTTGCATTTATGGGTTTGATCTGTGACTCAAGGTACCGTTAGTCGCTACGATATCGCTAACGATATCGTTAGCGATGGCACGTGACCGAGATCGTTCGTGCATCATTTCAACATCGTTGGTGAGACGTCACACGTCCAGATAAGTTGAATGACACGCGAACGATCCAGCGATCTAGACATCATTTGAATGAGCCAGCGAAGGATGTTGGCCATCGTTCAGTCACCGTCGCACAGCAAGTATATGAACAATGAGAACCTTCAATGTGGGCTTTCTGTTTCATGTAGGGCAGGATATAGGCGTGCCAGGTTGTGTTTTACTGTGCCCCTACAACTCTGATTGGTGGCCACATCTGCCTTTACCATTGGTCAGCCTTTATTGGGAAAATGGCCAGTAGATTTACCGCTTTACCACTGTCAACATCACGCCGGTAGCATAGCTAGCGGGAGGGCAGGTGGGGCGATCGCATGAGGGGCCCATTGCCCGCCCCCTGGGGGGCCCCCGCATCCCCTGGAGGGCCCCGTGCTGGCCGCCGTGCCGGCCGGAGAGGAGGGAGGACGGGACTTCCTGTCCTGCAGCTCTGCCCGCCTCTCCTCTCCTCCTCCTTACAGCAGACGCACGGCTAGCACCCCCCCCTCCCGGTCATCACATGGGGGGCCCGGGTGCAGTTCTTGCACCCGGGCCCAGAGCAGGCTAGCTACGCCACTGCATCACGCCATTCATGTGTTACATTTTTGGGCCACCGCAGTGTTTGAACAGGCGGCAATAATAATATTGTGAGTAGTTTGCACCTTTGCGTTGCCGCTGCTGCAGTACGAAATTTATTTAGGGGTATGCGTGTGCGGGGCCAATGTATCAAGATGCCTAAAAACAAAATTTCATAAACAGCACATACATGTATGAAATTACATATGGCCAAACTTATGTCAACCAACTTGGGAACACACACAATAATGTAGTAACTACCCATCACAACATATCTATTTGTGCGACTCCACAGTTTTCTTTGCAGATCACAAAGTCTCATTTGCGGGCGCACAAGCGTTTAACAACGCCTAGACAACATTGAGGGTGACTTCCATCAGTCTGCTTGGTTAATTTAGGTTTAAATTTAATTTTACCAAGTCAATGACACACAACATCCAAGCACGCATGATCAAATATGGTGCCTCGGGTTGGACTACACAAAGCAGCCAATCAGAACGCAAGCACAATCACAAATCGGCACTCAGGGGGCGATGAAAAAACAAAAACAACAAAGCACGGCTACGGGATTGATTTCTGCATTGCTGAAGTTGTGAACGACATCGTTTATCGCGACGTCACACACAATGATGCAGCAGGTTGACAGAACGTTAATTGGACGACAAATGACGGATTTGAGGTCCGGATCACAAATTTTTGATGAGCGATCCAACGATTTATCGTTTCAACATCGTTCGTTTACATGCAACGATGCACAAACGATGTCGTTTGAACAATCAAAAAACCATGACGTTTCAACAATATCGTTAGCGATATCGTAGATTGTAACGGTACCTTCAGACATGTCTGCATTTTCTTGAGCATACACTATACATAGCAAAACACGGTCATGTGAACAGCCCCATAAAATACAATGAATATGTGTTCTGTCTGTGGAAAATACGGTACATTAAAGGGAATCTGACCCCTAAAAATTACCCCCCAGCCTATCAATAGCTGTCCCTGCTCCTTCCTAATGGTATTCTACCTATCCCTTTATAACCTAAATGAGTATTTTCAAAGTTTAAAAAAGTGGTTTTCATCCTTACATAACTGCGGCTTCTGTTCCCCTCAGAAGCCGCAAAAGGCGTTCCCTGCCTCTGCCGCTTGTATTTGTGGCGCCCCTGCGACCACGAGGCCACAAAGGGAACTGCAGCCAGGTAGGAAGGAAAGACAGTTGCATCACAACACCCTCACAGATAGCCCACACAACCACTAGAGAGCAGCACCCAACCCGGAGCCCGGAAACTCTAGGCGGGCAAGGGGTGGTGGGTTTAGAGACAGTGGGTAGGCCAGCAAGCAGGTCAGGTGACAGAGGGTAGATATAGAGAAGGGGAGGAGGAAGGAGTCAGTAGGCCGAGGTGGGCTGAGATGCAAAGACAAGAAGCACACGTCCTGGAAGAGTGGGGTGGAAGGAGCGCAGAATCTGGAGAGCCAGTGTGAGCCACAGAGAGAAAGCCCATCCGCAGCCAGCACCACAGGAGTGTGAGGGAAGAGAGGACCAGTGACACTGGGTCCTAGAAACACGGCTGAGACGGCAGACTGCAGGCGGAGTAGCCCTCCTATTGAACTCAAAGACACGGTTAGAAGGAGCCTGGTAGAGCCTCACACAGGAGGACTATTGGAGGCTAGGCTAGCAGCAGAGTGTCGGCTCTGGAGGGTACCGATAATCCACCCGGTATCCCCCGATTAACCGACGGGGGACTCTAGCTTCAAGTTAGGGTTCCTACCCCAAAGGACGGGCAGCTCAGTGGCAACCACGAGGGCCCACAGGGGTCCGAGCCACCACCATACCGTCCGGAGACACACACACACTAAGCAGAAGAGAGAGAGAGTAAAAGCCTGGAAAGGACAGAGAAAGAGTGAGGGGTCATAGAGAGGAACAACCTGGCTGCAGGGAGTAAAGGAACCCGGATGGGAGAGCTGTGCCCGTGTAAAGACTTGTGAACTGTGACTGTGAACTGTAACTGAGAACGCTGAGAAGTAAACACGGTGAACCCTGCCTCTGACTCCCTCGCATGATTCTGCCTGAATATGATTCCCTCCAAACAGGTCTGCAGAGGATCACAACCTGAAGAGCCACAGCCTGTCAGCTCTGAACCCTGGAGATTCTGCAGCATCAGGACAGTAAGTGCACTGCACCCATCACAGGCCTGCATCATGCACGACACCATAGACTTTATCATCACTGCCCCGGGGAACCCAGTTCTACCCACGGAGAACTATTCCATCCCAAGCTGCTATAACATCATCCCCGGAGGTTCTGAAGCAGCGGTGGTCCCCCACTATTGACCACAAGCCGTGGGAGGCGTCACGACTGACATTATCCCCTGTAAATATTCCCCTTATTATTGCCAGGGCCCGGGACACGGTCCGGACCAGGACCACCCTTGACATTCCCCAGCAGCAGACCTGGTCCGGTACTGAGTATCCCGTCCCAGCGGGATCGACATATTCACGCCCCGATGGGTGAGATAATGCTTCTGCAGCATCCTCGCCCTTATCCATGGGCGGATTAGCTGGTATGACGCTAATCGGGTCATATCCGGCTCTGATGACGTCGGTACACACTTCGGGTGCATTGACGGACCTCACGATGCGCATTGCGCATGCATGAGTTTTGCTTTTCGGCAACTCATCTGTGATGAGCTAGTGTGGCGCCCCGCACCGAGTGCGTCACAGGAGGGTATTGCAGCCATAAATGCAGCCGCAATATTATCTGACCCAGCAGTCATGTGGTTAACTCAGAGATCCATACCATGCATGCATCACTTAGCATAGAGGGCCAATCAAGGTCCTGGTGGGCGGAGTGCAAGGGTAATGTGTAGTGAAAGTTTAGTTCAGCCTGGAACAGTTGGAGTCCGAGGGTGAAGGTGTAACAGCAACCTAGAAGACCCTCTGCAGAATCCCAGCTCTGCAACCTAGGAGGGGGCTCACACAGTCCCGTGCGGCCCCCTAGCCACCTTCTACTGGCCATCTCCCTACCAATTACGGGCATCATCATGCGGGTCCAAAACCATCCCGTGCCCATCTACAGCCAGTTTGCTGATACCGAAGCTAGCAGCAGTTCAGCTCTGCTATGCGAACCAGAAGAGTGGAGGAGCCGCTTTACAGGAGCACCCCACCACTGCCAATTCCAGTCGTCTAACCAGCGGTGTACCCACCAAGGGACCCAAGGCTCCCCAAAGCATCCGGATAGGGCATTCAAGCAGCCTCCCTGTACCCGATCTGGTATTCCTGGGCGACAACGGCACAACACTTAGATAGAATGGAGGAACACCGCGGATCTTTGAGGGACACCTATCACTGCTGAGTCCACCCGGTCTGCTACCCACAAACTGTATGCCATGTATTGCCTGCTGGTTACAGTAAAGCACCCGTTACAGAGACTTACAGTGTCCGTGCTTCCTTATGACTACGTCCGTCCGCACACATGCCTCAGAACATCTTGCGCAGCTTGTGGCTCCGGGGATCATCGCTTAGCCTGTGGGGAGCGTTCCATCTTGCTGCATTCCATCCCCCGGAGATCCCGCAGCGTCGGTAAACTTACCGAACTACACTTAGGTGGCGTCACGACAAATTAACCCTTTAATCTGTTCCCACAAGACGTCTTCAACTTTTTGATCTGCACTCAACCGGGCCCCACTACCGGAAGGTGCGGTCCACCCGTGACAAGGAGGAAGAAGCTACTGCCTGTCTAAACCGGAGTCCCGGCCACGGTGAGTCACTGCCATAAAGCAAAACTTGTGCATGCGCAATGGTGCGTAGTTAGAAGCTGCCTTTATTATTTTAGCACTTTGGGGCTATTTGTTTTAGTCCCATTTAACAGGGCATAACTACAATAGGTGCAGGGGTTGCAATCACACCGGACACATACAGAAAAGGGCCCCAGTGCAAGAACAGTAGAGTATATGGGCGCTTTGCAGCCCGAGCTCATTAAAATGCACAATTCCACCGACTTTGGAGGTAGAAATGGGTCCCATAATACTTCTTGGCCCCCTTTGCGGCTGCACAACCTGCACCCATATGGCCGTCCCCGGCACCCGGGCCCCTGGAGCCTATAGGGACTCAAACATCCCTTTGGCATATATAAAAAGATCACTGTTATTAAACATTTTCAATAGTTGAGGGCCCCATGAGCTTAGTTACACCACTGCCTTTTAACCTGCAGTTTATGCCATCTATATATACAACTTCACATAAATAGCAATGGCCGGCCTCTACAATGAAGGCTGCACATACAGTACTAGGCCTTATTTATCAGAAACCGTCCACAAGCAACTAGCTTTGTTGTCCATAGCAACCAATCACAACGCTGCTTCCTTCACTCCACATCAGTCAAAGAAATATAAGCTGGGCTCTGATTGGTAGCAATAAACAAGGCATGTGCCGAAAGTCTGATATTAGTGCAAAGCGGCAGAGCAACCAATCAGAAAAAGTCTTTCATTTCTAAAGCTGTACTTAGAGAATAAGAGCTGCCATCTGATTGGTTACACTGTGCTTCCAGTGACTGTAGAACTACAAGTTCCAGAAGTCACATGACTGGATGTTAGCAGAACAGGCAGCACTAGTATGTGAGTGCACGGACAGGTAGGAGCAGCCACTCCTGCATTCCTGGGCCCCTCCTCTGTGTGTTCCTCTGTATCCT
Organism: Allobates femoralis; assembly: GCA_033576535.1. Lineage (NCBI taxonomy): Eukaryota > Metazoa > Chordata > Amphibia > Anura > Aromobatidae > Allobates > Allobates femoralis. Next base: position 55,791,272 of record JARQOC010000004.1, on the reverse strand, counting down.
GCCCTCCCTCGGCTGCCAGCAGTGAGTCCTGCCTCCTCCCCAGCTCTCCTGTCCTGGGCATGGAGCTGGCACTGCCCCTTTCCTGGTATCTGTGGCTCTCCAGTCTGGGTGAGTTGTGTTTCATTGTATTATGGCTCCTCTTAGTGTTTCCCTTCTTTCTCTACTTTGTGTCCCTCATTCTCTGCTCATCTCCTGCTCAGGCAGCCTCCATAGCCCTCCCCCTCCTCAGAGTGTAAGCTCTTGGGAACAGCAGCTCCTGCAGTCACTTCCTGGCCTGCAGAGAAACTAATGCAATAGTTACAGAAAACATGGCTCCAGGAGGATGAGCTGAGGATGGGGGACACACACCAAGTCTCCGGGGGCATGACCCAAAATATCCACGAGACCCTGCCATCTCCAACATTTAGACAAGGGCTACATGATGGCACCGAGCTCGTGGTGTCACATCACTGTCAGTCTGGTGCAACTTGTCAGCAATTAGGTCTTTCTTTTTGCAACAAATTTACCGCTCTAATATAGCTGCACGATAGCAATAACATTGATTGGAGAGCTGCTATGACATGACACGCATCATCCCATTCTTAATGGGGGTCTGTCCCCAAAATTCAGACACTCAAATGTTTTTGTATAGGGAACTTACCCCTCTATAGAAATTATATCGGCTATGTTCGTTGTGTAGTCAGAGGAAATGTAACTCTCAACTATATGGAAAGGAGATTTCTTCGATGCACCCATGGTCTTGGTGATGGCTCGGTGCATCATTATACCCTTATGTTCCTGACGTTGATTGACAGTTGATCCTTTTTCTCACAGCGTTCGCTAAACTCAAGTCCTTCCTCCTGCTCCTGCGCATTGACAACTGGAGGAGCCCAAATGGCGCATTCACGATGTCAGTGCAGGCACATTCTGATCTCTGGCTCCTCTGAAACCTCTTGCTACACAGGGGCCACAGACTTTAAAGGGGTTAGACAAATCCATGTCAATCCAAGTGTTTTCCCTCATTAAAATAAAACAAACTCACCGCCGGCGCTGTCCCAGTGGTGTCAGTATGTTTTGGGCTTATGGCGTGCATGCTCTGCGCCAAATCATTGCTGGTTTCACTTTCCCCGCCTCCAGGCATATCAATATCAATAGGAAGTAAGCGGCATCCGCAGTTCTGACATCCTCTTGATGTTCGATTCATCCAAACACTTAAAGTGAGTACCCTTGATTAGGACACGCTGCGTTCTGGATGTAGCGTGTTTTCCATTGCAGAGACACTAGTGTTCTCTGTGGAAGAACATAGCGGTCAGGTACACTTGTGATTTCCTGCTGAGAACACTAGCATCTCTGCAAGCATAAATTGACATACTGCAGCTCAGGAAGCCACGCCACGCCACATGTCAATTTATGCTGCAGAGAAAAGCACAATAGGCAGTAGATTTATATAAAGCCATCCACTGTGTTTGTACTGTACAACACAGCGAAAACACTGTTTTTTACTGTATACATTAGTGTATGGTAACCAATGTGTGTAAAATAAATGTAAAATCAAATACGTAAGGGTCCCCTGAATTTTTCATTCTCAGTACAGATAAATTAGCCAGCTACAAGCTGCAGCCCCCAGCTGCCTAGTTTTACCTTGACTGGCAATCAAAAATACAGGGAAGCCCATTTTTGTTTAATTATTTTTAAACAAATAATTGTAAATAAATGTGAGGGCTTCACCCTATGTCTGATTGCCAGCCAAAGTAAAACCTGGGAGCTGGTATTCTCAGTTTGATGAGGCCTATAGTTATTGAGCCCCCCCCAGGCTACAGTATAGCAGCCCGCAGCCACTGTAGAAATTGGCACATTCATTATAATTGTTAGTTCTTGGTGCTTTACCCGACTCTTCCCATTTCCCTGGTGCAGTGGCATCGGCGTGATAGAAAGGAAAATGACAGTTCAGTTTTGACAGCATGTCAGTAAGCCCAAATTGATAATGTCCAGGCGTGTATGACACCTGCTCATTACCAATCTGGTAAGGAAATAGTTAATAAACACCCAGAGAGAAAAATACTTTATTAGAAAAAAAACACAGACAATATAACCCCAAACATACCCTCCACAACAATGTCCCATGAATCACACTCATCTCTGCAGCATCGGAGGTCCTGCTGAAGAAGAAGCATCCTATCAGCACACAGTAATTGCCCTGAGAGCTACGTACGTTCTCTGGGCACACACTGAGATCTTCAGCCATGTCAGCGGTGCAGTGAGTGAGGTCACCATGGTAACCGGGTCAGCTGACTAGATCTGGGACCCATTGATTTCTACTATAATTGATGCTGGATCATATAGGATCTGGTCAGATGCATTTTTTTTAATGAGTCTAACAAACGTAACAATTTACGTCTTTGGAACTCGTTAAAAACAGTGTTCGACCGGATCCAGCAGAAACCAGATGCAGCCGCACTCCATTATAAAACGTATGAGTGAAAACTGGATTTCTGCCAGATTTTAAAAAACCGCTGGTGTGAAATCAGCCGGCGCCCAATGTATATATATATTTAAACTGAATTTGCATTTTGCGGGTGACAGATCCCATTCAAGCTTACAGAGGTAATGTCACATACAGTTTGTGACTAAACATCAAGGTGTCATTCAGTATGTGTACTATCCATGTTTTTCATTGATACAACACGTACCCATTATAGTTTCTCACATGTCCATGTTTTATTTTAGTGAATCTGGTGTTTATGCAAAATCCACCACTTTTTACTGGCATCACAGATGAAAAGTACCAATAAAAGTCTATGGGTAGGTGAAAATAACGAACATACACAGATATCACATCCCCACCAGAGCCTGCTCCTGCGACATCTGCTTATGTCACCAGACATCGCTGTATTCACTTTGTCGGTGGTGTGGTGATAGAGAAGTCTGTGCCAGAAACAAGGGCTGTGGAGTCGGTCAAAACATCCGACTCCTCAGTGTCACTGAATCCAACTCCACGACACGGACTCCACAACTATGAAGTCAATTAGCCAAACATCCAACTCCAACTCCACAATTTCCCTGAATCCGACTCCACCCAAAATGGGCACCAACTCTGACTTCACAGCCCTGCCAGAAACTCTGGAGAGCACAGGCTCCACGCATCCACTAAGGTTAGAGTGGCTTGGACCTGCTGTACCTCACAGTCTGACAGATTGGATGTGTGTGGGTGTACTGCCCTGCTGAAGTCATTAACTCTTATGGCCACTTTACACACACCAACTTATCTGTCCAACTTCTGAACAACTTACTGGTTGCAGTGAAATCATGGACACATTGTTCCATTTGTACACAGCCAGAAAATGGAGCAATGTGTCCATGATTTCACTGCAACCAGTAAGTTGTTCAGAAGTTGGACAGATAAGTTGGTGTGTAAAGTGGCCATTAGGCTTTAGCCTACTGGAAAGCACAATGGCCTACTAATACCTTCAGCCTTCTGCTGGAAGTTGTCAGAAATAGATTTTGGTTCCTCTGGCAAGCCTCCTGTCTTGTATTACTGTTTTCCTGTTTATTTGGACGCTTCTCCTGCCTCTCGATTTTGTACCTTGCTGCTATCTTGATTTTGACCTGGCTTCCGGACTTCTCTAATGGATTCTGATTTTGTCCTTTTCCTGACTTCCCGGCTGTGACCCTGCTTGTCGATATAACTGTCTGTGGACTGCAGCCCTTCCATAGGCAGCAATCTCCTGGACCCTGTTGTAAATCCAGAATCCTGTATAGGGGTTAAAGGGTGCCAGGATTTCTCTGGATTCTGCCTACTGGAACGGCTTGTGCCTAGTCTGCCCTGGATTGTCCTTTTGTGTCTGTAGCCTTGGATGGACGTCACAGCATGGCATCAATGTACAGTGCGTGATTAGCATTGGAAAGGATAGAAGCTTTATCATTTATCCAGTGGTGTAACAACTGCGATCGCAGGGGTTGCAAGTGCGACCAGGCCGGAGGTACAGCGGCACGGAGCCCGCCGACCCCTGTGACCAGTGCCCCTGCTTTACATGGATGTGCGTCCTTGAGGATGCACATCCATGTCACTGCCCGGCGGGTCCCCAGGCGGCTGATTACGGCTGCTGGAGGGCTGGCAGGCGCTGCAGTTTTAAAATACCCGTGGCTGCTGTGTGCTGCGCTGTGATAATGCAGCAGCCGGCAGGAGCAGTGACGGTGAGGGGGAGCTCCTGAAAGCAAAAGCTTCCGGTGAGTGTGAGTGTGTGTGTTCTATGTTAAATTTAAAGATGTAGGCTGGCAGGACTTTGTAATAGCACCTTGAGGATTCTTTGCTAATCACTGTTCTAGAGAATGTCCTATGACAGAGATACTAATTGCATCCAATCATGCTTTTAATAATAAAAGGTAACTTTTTGGGGGCTTTCACATCAGTGTTTTTGCTGGTTTGAGGCAGATTTACCGCAAATGTTCTCAAATCTGCGATCAGCGATACAGCGCATTATCATCGTCGTATCTCGGTGTCATACACTACGATATTGTTTGGACATCGCAGCCATGCCTCCAAACTTGTCACGTAGGTGCGATATCGTTCATGATATCGCGACGTGTAATGCTGCTTTGAGACTCGGTGCAAGTCTGGAAATTTCCAAATCAAGAAGGTGTATGCTTTCCATCACAATCATTGTATGGCAGCTTGTATTTGGAAGCCTTATGGGTCTCAATTCCATTATTTGTAGACTGTGAGCCCTCGTGGACAGGGTCCTCTGCCCTACTGTACTTGTACGATTTGATAGTCGTCATTTAATGTTCTTGTCCTCGTCTGCCCATGCACATGTAAAGCTCCATGGAATCTAATGGCGCTATAGAAATAATAATAATAATTATTGTTATGTGTAGAAACCTTCAACATTATCTACTATATAAAAGCCCTATTCAATATGCATGTCTGTCTGTGTATCTGTAGGTTTATCCTGAAAACAGCGCCTCCTATAGGACATTGCATAAATTACAAAAGGCAGTTAAACTGGAATGTGAAGAAGCCCATTAAGCTTGGCTGATCAGTCCAAATCTACGCCAAGAAAATTGCCGTATGCGGTAGACTCAGGCCGCCATTCACTTGCGCATATAATGCATTTTAGTATAAGACATATATATTTGGTTTGTGCATTTCGTAGGTTAAAGGGACTTAATTAAAAGGAACCTGTCATCCGGTTCATACTGCCCAAATCACGGGCAACATGAATCAGAGCTCGGCTGTGCGATTGCAGCCATATATACTTTTATCCAAAATGCCGTAACAATTTCACTGTAAATCTAGTTAAAAGGTCCTGCCGGGGACTATAGAAGGAGATCAGACTAATGACTCTGCCCCCGGCCGGCTCTTGACAGGTCTTTCCCTATGTACGAACAAGGGGGAGAGAGATGTCAATCACCTCTCGTAGCACTGGGAGGAGACGCCCCAATCTTCTGTTTATATTTTCTCTGAAACGCCAGAGTATTTCGGAGAAAAATATTCCTTGCTGATTCGTGCAGTCAGGCCGTCATTCATGCTGCCTGTGGTTTAGGCAGGAAAAATGAGATAATAGGTCATTAAAGTGACCCTATCCATGAATATCAGATCAGTGGGAGTTTTCACATTCCCACCTGGCAGCTCAGTTCCCATTAAGTTTAATTGGAGCTTAGATGTGGTACCCAAGTACAGCTAGTATACAGCATACTGAGCGATGCTGTACCGCCTCTGTACATCTAGACACAATTAGAACTGATAACAGTTGATCAGTGGGGGTCGTAGCGGACATAGACAGAAAAGCAGTGGCGTAACTTGAAGCTCATGGGCCCTGATGTGAAAGCTCCAATGTGGCCCCAGTTATTGGATTTCTTTAATAGAAATGGTCTTTTTCTATAGGCTAAAATGGACTTTTGGGGCCCCCTAGGTTCCAGGGCCCAGGTGCCATTGCAACCCCTGGACCTGTTGTAGTGACGCCCCTGCAAAAAAGAGCACCTGTGCAAGAACACTATATGGGCCCTGTGCAGTCCAGTAGTGCTGTCTATGACCTTGTATGTAGATATGGCCCCCGGACCTCTATTGAGCCTCGGCTGCACAGATCGCACCAATGATATATTTAACCCTGAGTGCGGTAGCGAAACACAAAGGTTTACATAGAAGCTGTAGACACAAAAAGCTATTTGAGAGGGTTATAATGTTTTGTTGGAATGAAAAATGAATTGCAAAGTTTAGAGATCCTTTAATATGCTCAGCACTCATTACATATCATTCCCTGTACCACATAGCACTGAGTGGATCCTCCGGACTTCGCAGCTCATTAGCGACACTGCAGGATGAATCATTGGTGGAGAACGAAGAAACGTGTCAAGGAATCGTCCTGATCTTCATCAATGAGACTGGCAGCCTGGTAATGCCACCATTACTATTCATGCCGTGTAGTATTATGTGTTTCTTTCTTCACATATTTTTAGTTTGCGTTGATTTTTATTGGATTTGCAAATATAAAATATGTAACATTTGTCAATAATGTTATCAAAGCTGTGGAATTTATACAAGGAGGTTAAATGAGGGCAAAACTTTATAAAAGGTGCAGTGACGTCTATTCAGAGATCCAGTAGACCAAGGGTGGGGAACTCCAGGCCTCAAGGGCCACCAACAGGTCATATTTTCAGGAATTCCTTAGTATTACACAGATGGTAATCTAAGCACCTGCACTGGTGATGTTTCCAACCCTTATGCAATGCTAAGGAAATCCTGAAAACATGACATGTTGGCGGCCCTTGAGGCCTGGAGTTTCCCACACTATGCCTAGACCAAGTGATGCTTCTGTCATCAGGCACCGCCGTATTCACCTGTCGGTGGTGCTGGTGGTACAGGAGATGTAAGTGCAAGAATCTCAGGAGAGCACGGGCTCTGCCCAACCACTAAGGTAAGGGTGGCTTCACATTAGCGTTCGCCTCCCCAGCGTTCTGCAGAGGGGATCCGCAATGTGAACGCAGCACCGCAAGCCCCTATGTTTAGAATGGGAGCGCACGGTGCTGCGCTTGACTGCGCATGACCGTGCGCACCCTTTCACTGCCATATGTGATCTGTGCGCAGGCGGATGCCTGCGTACAGATCACACTCTCTCGCCCGCACCAGGACGCAACATGAATGGGTGCGCATGGTCAAGCGCAGCACCGTGCGCTCCCATTCTAAACATAGGGGCTTGCGGTGCTGCGTTCACATTGCGGATCCCCTCTGCAGAACGCTGCGGAGGCGAACGCTAACGCTAATGTGAAGCCACCCTTAGAGAGTCTGGGACCTGCAGTGCCTTTATAATCTGACAAAATGTGTACTGCCAGCTGAAGTCATCAACTCCTAGCTTTAGCCTATTAGAAAGCACCACACCCTACTAATACCTTCAGCTTTATGCTGGAAGCTGCCAGATATAGCTTGTTGAGTCCCTGGCTAGTCTCCTGCCCTACACTGCTGCTTTTCCTGTTTTATCTTGGTCTGTTTTTTTGGATGCTTCTCCTGCTTGACAATTTTGTACCTTTCTGCTATCTCAGGTCTGACTCCTCGACTACTCTAATGGATCTTTTTTGTCCTTTTCCTGACCTATTGGCTTTTACTCTACTTTCCTGTCTCTGGACTGCAGCCCTTCCACATGCAGCAATCTCCTAGACCCTGTTGTAAATCCAGATCCCGGTATAGGGGTTAAAGGGTGTCAGGGTTTCTCAGGGTTCTGCCTAGCAGAGCGGCTTGTGCTTAGTCTTTCCAAGATGTCCATCTGAGGCTACAGGCACAAAAAGGCTGTCACCCATACATGCTGGATATTATCAGAGAGAACAGATGACCAGAAGCAATCCTTGTATCCCCAGTATATGCTCAGTATATAGACCGCCAGCTCTCAGTGGTGTCTATGTTATGTCTGAGTGTTACCCGCAGATCCTTTGCTTGTTTACACTGCTGTAATCTATTCATAGGAAATTTCCCCTAATAAAAGATTTAATAAGAGGCAGATTTAGTTCAGACGTCGCTTTTCTAATCCTGAATGAACCGGATAATGAAAGATGTTTTAAGTGGTGAAAAGGGAAACATTCCCTGTGAGATAATAATAAAAGATTCTTATAATTTTTTTTAGATAAATGAACAGAAACTGTAAACTCTTTCTTTTTGTACATCCCATGGTTTTTTTTGTCTTTCTTGTTAGCAGCTTCCTGGCATTAGCTTCCAAACTTAAAAGAAATGTTCCCATTAACAAACTTGATTTAAAGAGGACCTGTCACCGACCACACATGGTGATCTAATTACAGCACTGAATGCAGCATGTCTGCTGCATCCAGGCAAGGAGTCCCCCAGCCCTTGAGTCCGCCTGTACCCTGAGATATTACACTTTTGAAAACTTACATTGAGGAGCCAAATAGGAGGTGGCTTGTGGCTGGAGCCAAAGGGCAACTTCACACCCCCTGCATGTTTAATCCGCCTCCCTGTGCCAATCATTGTCTCCCTCGCCTGCAGCATAGTACACAGAGCTTATTGCAGTATCTACAGATATAATTATATAATTACAGATAAGAGGTCGAATGGGTGGTATCTGTATAACAGGTCGTTGCTGCTGGCACAGTTCTCCAGCCACCTCCTTCTTTGTTTCTCCTCCTCTATGTCTCTGCTGCTGAATCCTGTTCTGCCCTCATCTTCTCCTGCCTTGTCAATCATGCTGCCACACAGAGCGGCATTTTGTGATGTCAGCGGCAGAGCCCGACCTGCTGTTTGAGTAAAGCACAATGCAGGTCGGGCTCTGCCGCTGACGTCACTCAATGCCGCTCTGTGTGGCAACATGATTGACAAGGCAGGAGAAGATGAGGGCAGAACAGGATTCAGCAGCAGAGACATAGAGGGGGAGAAACAAAGAAGGAGGCTGGAGGACTGTGCCAGCGGCAATGACCTGTTATACAGATCCCACCCATTCGACCCCTTATATGTAATATTTCTAAAGTGTATTTCTCGGAGTACAGGGGGCTAGAGACACGGGGGACCCCTTCCCTGAAGGCAGCAGACATGCTGCATTCAGTGCTGCATTTAGTTTGCCATGCACCAGGGGGGGTGACAGGTCCTCTTTAAAAAACAGACTTTTTAGTAGCCCTGACCTCGGCTCGTCAGATAGGAGACCTGCAGACCCTCCCTTTACCTTGTTTCGGGAAGATAGGGTGATCTTGACCTGACACGCCATTCCTCCCTAAGGTAGTTTCCAATTTGCACAGGACATCGTCCTGACAACCTTTTGTAGTAGCCCTAAAGGTACCGTTACATGGCACGACATAATTAGTCGCGTTGGAGTTGACAGGTTTATGAACATGTTCAAAAACCTGACGATGTCGTTCAAGCGATCTGCTAGCATCGTTGTGTGTGACACTGCCATAGCGATGTCATGGATGACTTCGCCCATTCACAGCAATGAGCAGGGATCGTTCTCGGGGTTGGCGAATGATACCTGCTCACAACATCGTTGGTGAGTTGTCCACAATATCTTGATGTGTGACATCTCACCAGCAATGTTGAAATGATGCCAAAAACGACCGCACGCCCACGAGATTGTTGCAGACATCATTCCAACGTCGTGCGTGTAACAGAACCTTAAGAATGACAAGGAAGAGAGTTACACTCCTTAAGGCCGCTTTACACGTCGCAACATTGCATGCAATTCCAATTGCAACTTACTGGTTGCAGTGAAATCATGGACACATTGTTCCATTTGTACACGGCAACAAAATAGAACAATGTGTCCATGATTTCACTGCAACCAGTAAGTTGCAATTGGAATTGCATGCAATGTTGTGACATGTAAAGCGGCCCTTAGACATTAGGCGTTGCCTGGAGAGATACCTAAAAGTTACTAGTTCCTGGAGGAAGGTTATGTCCCTTTTTGTTTGATTTTAGGGTGAAATGAAGGAATGCACTTCCTCCAAAGCTACGTTAAGTAGCCCGTTAGGTGAGGGAGGCTATTAGTTTAGCTTATTCAGCAAGTAGTAAAGAAGTGGTGGCAAATCACATTGCACACTCCAAGAGGGCCGTGGCCACTTCCTGGGCAGAAAGGTCAGGTGTGTCTTTTGATTAAATCTATAGGCACTATAGACTGGATCTTTCTAGCTCTGACATCACTTTTGGGAGTAAGGTTTTGCAGGCTGTGGTCCCTCCCTGATTGCTGACTCTTCTCTGTAATTCTCTTGTTAGGGTGCTGTTATAGATGAATGATAAACACTTAATTACTTACCGGTGTAACAGGCCAGATTAACCCCCCGACCAGAATATACCCGGGGTTAAAGTGGCCTAGCCCAGATTATACCCCGGGTATATTCTGGCCTAGCCCAGTTTATACCCCGGGGTATAGTTTGGGCTAGGCCAGAATATACCCCCCTGGGCCAGAATATACCCCGGGTATATTCTGGCCTAGCCCAAACTATACCCCGGGGTATAAACTGGGCTAGGCCAGATTATACCCCTCCATATACCACAGCAGCTCTAGATCAGGGGCCCAAGCCGTGCACAGGGCCCCAAGCAATGCATGGGGGCCCGAGGCTGCACAAAGGGGCCCCAGGCAGTGTTAGGGGCCCTAGGCAGTGCATGGGGGCCCGAGGCAGCATACAGGGGCCCCAGGCTACACACAGGATCCCAGGCTACACACAGGGGCCCGAGCCAGCATACAAGGGCCCCAAGTAGCACAAAGGAGCCCCAGGCAACATACAGGGGCCCCAGGCAGTACTAGGGGCCCCAGGCTACACACAGGATCCCAGGCTACACACAGGGGCCCCAGGCAACATACAGGGGCCCCAGGCAGTACTAGGGGCTCCAGGCTACACACAGGATCCCAGGCTACACACAAGGGCCACATGCAGCATACAGGGGCCCCAGGCAGCACAAAGTGGCCCCAGGCAGCACAAAGGGGCCCCAGGCAACATACAGGGGCCCGAGGCAGTACTAGGGGCCCCAGGCTACACACAGGATCCCAGGCTACACACAGGGGCCCCATGCAGCATACAGGAGCCTCAGGCAGCACAAAGGGGCCCCAGGCAACATACAGGGGCACCAGGCAGTACTAGGGGCCCCAGGCTACACACAGGATCCCAGGCTACACACAGGGGCCCCATGCAGCATACAAGGGCCCCAAGTAGCACAAAGGAGCCCCAGGCAACATACAGGGGCCCCAGGCAGTACTAGGGGCCCCAGGCTACACACAGGATCCCAGGCTACACACAAGGGCCACATGCAGCATACAGGGGCCCCAGGCAGCACAAAGTGGCCCCAGGCAGCACAATGTGGCCCCAGGCAACATTAGGGGCCCCAGGCTACACACAGGATCCCAGGCTACACACAGGGGCCCCATGCAGCATACAAGAGCCCCAGGCAGCACAAAGGGGCCCCAGGCAACATACAGGGGCCCCAGGCAGTACTAGGGGCCCCAGGCTACACACAGGATACCAGGCTACACACAGGGGCCCCATGCAGCATACAAGAGCCCCAGGCAGCACAAAGGGGCCCCAGGCAACATACAGGGGCCCCAGGCAGTACTAGGGGCCCCGGGCTACACACAGGATCCCAGGCTACACACAGGGGCCCCAGACAGCACAATGTGGCCCCAGGCAGCACAATGTGGCCCCAGACAACATACAGGGGCCCCAGGCAGTATTAGGGGCCCCAGGCTACACACAGGATCCCAGGCTACACACAGGGGCCCCATGCAGCATCCAAGGGCTCCAAGTAGCAAAAAGGAGCCCCAGGCAACATACAGGGGCCCCAGGCAGAACTAGGGGCCCCAGGCTACACACAGGATCCCAGGCTACACACAGGGGCCACATGCAGCATACAGGGGCCCCAAGGTACACACAGGATCCCAGGCTACACACAGGGGCCCCATGCAGCATACAAGAGCCTCAGGCAGCACAAAGGGGCCCCAGGCAACATACAGGGGGCCCAGGCAGTACTAGGGGCCCCAGGCTACACACAGGACTCCAGGCTACACACAGGGGCCCCAGCCAGCATACAAGGGCCCCAGGCCGTGCACTGGGCCCCAGGCGGTGCACAAGGCTCCAGGCAACATACAGGGGCCCCAGGCAGCACACAGGATTCCAGGCTACACACAGAAGCCCCAGCCAGCATACAAGAGCCCCTGGCAGCACAAAGGGGCCCCAGGCAGCACAAAGTAGCCCCAGGCAACATACAGGGGCCCCAGGCAGTACTAGGGGCCCCAGGCTACACACAGGATCCCAGGCTACACACAGGGTCCACATGCAGCATACAGGGGCCCCAGGCAGCACAAAGTGTCCCCAGGCAGCACAAAGTGGCCCCAGGCAGCACAATGTGGCCCCAGGCAACATACAGGGGCCCCAGGCAGTACTAGGGGCCCCAGGCTACACACAGGGGCCCCATGCAGCATACAAGAGCCCCAGGCAGCACAAAGGGGCCACAGGCAGCACAATGTGGCCCCAGGCAACATACAGGGGCCCCAGACAGTACTAGGGGCCCCAGGCTACACACAGGATCCCAGGCTACACACAGGGGCCCCAGCCAGCATACAAGGGCCCCAGGCAGCACAAAGTGGCCCCAGGCAACATACAGGGGCCCCAGGTAGTACTAGGGGCCCCAGGCTACACACAGGATCCCAGGCTACACAAGGGCCCCATGCAGCATACAAGAGCCCCTGGCAACACAAGGGGCCCCAGGCAGCACAATGTGGCCCCAGGCAACATACAGGGGCCCCAGGCAGTACTAGGGGCCCCAGGCTACACACAGGATCCCAGGCTACACACAGGGGCCACATGCAGCATACAGGGGCCACAGGCAGCACAAAGTGGCCCCAGGCAGCACACAGGGACCCCAGGCAGCACACAGGGGCCCCAGGCTACACACAGGATCCCAGGTTACACACAGGATCCCAGGCTACACACAGGATCCCAGGCTACACACAGGGGCCCCAGGCAGCATACAAGGGGCCCAGGCAGTGCACAGGGCCCTAGGCAGTACAAAGTGGCCCCAGACAACACAAAGTGTCCCCAGGCAACAGAAAGTGGCCCCAGTCAGTAGAAAGTGGCCCCAGGCAGCACACAGGGGACCCAGGAAGCACACGGGGTCAGAGGCAGCACAAGGGTGGGGGAGAGACAGCGCGCAAGGGGGCAAGAGACAGCGTTCAGGGCCCCTTTGTGCTGCCTGTGATCCTGTGCGTAGCTTGGGGCCCCTGTGTGCTGCCAGGGGCACCTTTGTGCTGCCTGAGGCCAATTTTTGCTGCCTGGGGCCCCTAACACTGCCTGGGGTCATTGTATACTGGCTGGGGACTCTGTATGTGGCCTGGAGCCCTTTTGTACTGCGTGGAGTCACTTTGTGCTGCCTGGGGCCCCGTGCACTGCCTGGGGCCCTTATATGCTGGCTGGGGCCCCTCTGTGTAGCCTGGGATCCTGTTTGTAGCCTGGGGCCCCTAGTACTGCCTGGGGCCCCTGTATGTTGCCTGGGTCCACTTTGTGCTGCCTGGGGCCCCTTTGTGCTGCCTGGGGCCCTTGTATGCTGCATGGGGCCCCTGTGTGTAGCCTGGGATCCTGTGTGTAGCCTGAGGCCCCTACTACTGCATGGGGCCCCTGTATGTTGCCTGGGGCCACTTTGTGCTACCTGGGGCCCTTGTATGCTGGCTGGGGCCCCTGTGTGTAGCCTGGGATCCTGTGTGTAGCCTGAGGCCCCTAGTACTGTCTGGGGCCCCTGTATGTTGCCTGGGGCCACATTGTGCTGCCTGGGGCCCTTGCATGCTGGCTGGGGCCCCTGTGTGTAGCCTGGGATCCTGTGTGTAGCCTAGGGCCCCTAGTACTGTCTGGGGCCCCTGTATGTTGCCTGGGGCCACATTGTGCTGCCTGGGGCCCCTTTGTGTTGCCTGGGGCTCTTGTATGCTGCATGGGGCCCCTTTGTGTAGCCTGGGGCCACATTGTGCTGCCTGGGGCCCTTGCATGCTGGCTGGGGCCCCTGTGTGTAGCCTGGGATCCTGTGTGTAGCCTGGGGCCCCTAGTACTGCCTTGGGCCCCTGTATGTTGCCTGGGGCCACCTTGTGCTGCCTGGGGCCTTGTGCACCACCTGGGGCCCCGTGCACTGCCTGGGGCCCTTGTATGCTGGCTGGGGCCCCTGTGTGTAGCCTGGAATCCTGTGTGTAGCCTGGGGCCCCTAGTACTGCCTAGGGCCCCTGTATGTTGCCTGGGACCACATTGTGCTGCCTGGGGCCCCTTTGTGCTGCCAGGGGCTCTTGTATGCTGCATGGGGCCCTTGTGTAGCCTGGGATCCTGTGTGTAGCCTGGGGCCCCTGTATGCTGCATGTGGCCCCTGTGTGTAGCCTGGGATCCTGTGTGTAGCCTGGGGCCCCTAGTACTGCCTGGGGCCCCTGTATGTTGCCTGGGGCCCCTTTGTGCTGCCTGGGGCTCTTGTATGCTGCATGGGGCCCCTGTGTGTAGCCTGGGATCCTGTGTGTAGCCTGGGGCCCCTAGTACTCCCTGGGGCCCCTGTATGTTGCCTGGGGCCCCTTTGTGCTGCCTGGGGCTCTTGTATGCTGCATGGGGCCCCTGTGTGTAGCCTGGGATCCTGTGTGTAGCCTGGGGCCCCTAATACTGCCTGGGGCCCCTGTAAGTTGCCTGGGGCCACATTGTGCTGCCTGGGGCCACTTTGTGCTGCCTGGGGCCCCTGTATGCTGCATGTGGCCCTTGTGTGTAGCCTGGGATCCTGTGTGTAGACTGGGGCCCCTAGTACTGCCTGGGGCCCCTGTATGTTGCCTGGGGCCCCTGTGTGTAGCCTGGGATCCTGTGTGTAGCCTGGGGCCCCTAGTACTGCCTGGGGCCCCTGTATGCTGCATTTGGCCCTTGTGTGTAGCCTGGGATCCTGTGTGTAGCCTGGGGCCCCTAGTACTGCCTGGGGCCCCTGTATGTTGCCTGGGGCTCCTTTGTGCTACTTGGGGCCCTTGTATGCTGCATGGGGCCCCTGTGTGTAGCCTGGGATCCTGTGTGTAGCCTGGGGCCCCTAGTACTGCCTGGTGCCCCTGTATGTTGCCTGGGGCCACTTTGTGCTGCCTGGGGCCACTTTGTGCTGCCTGGGGCCTTGTGCACCGCCTGGGGCCCCGTGCACTGCCTGGGGCCCTTGTATGCTGGCTCGGGCCCCTGTGTGTAACCTGGGATCCTGTGTGTAGCCTGGGGCCCCTGTATGCTGCCTCGGGCCCCCATGCACTGCCTAGGGCCCCTAACACTGCCTGGGGCCCTAGCACTGCCTGAGGCCCCTTTGTGCAGCCTCGGGCCCCCATGCATTGCTTGGGGCCCTGTGCACGGCTTGGGCCCCTGATCTAGAGCTGCTGTGGTATATGGAGGGGTATAATCTGGCCTAGCCCAGTTTATACCCCGGGGTATAGTTTGGGCTAGGCCAGAATATACCCGGGGTATATTCTGGCCCAGGGGGGTATATTCTGGCCTAGCCCAAACTATACCCCGGGGTATAAACTGGGCTAGGCCAGAATATACCCGGGGTATAATCTGGGCTAGGCCACTTTAACCCCGGGTATATTCTGGTCGGGGGGTTAATCTGGCCTGTTACACCGGTAATGTGTTGTTGTTTTTTTTTGGAGGCCATGACAGCACCCTCATATTCCCTTACATTGTTGAGGGTATGTTACTTTTTTCTTTTTCTCTTTCCCCTTCTTGTTTTTTTTCACGTGGTGGTATGGGATATGGTGGACCAATGATGTTTTCTGGAGGTCCATTTTTCAGACTCTGTAACCTACTGATGAGGGGAGAGGAGCTGCCCCTTTTTATCCTGATGGTTCCCTGTCCTTGGAGGGCGGATCTCTCTCTCGTGGGTGCTGTCATGGACTCCGAAAAAACACATTACCAGTAAGTAATCAAGTGTTTTTTAAACACATCCAACTGCAGAAATTATTATTATTATTATTATTCCAAGATCTATTGATTAAAATCAACTCTGTTCTTGTGAAAACCCATTAAGTTCTAATTATCCCTAACGCTTAAAGTACTGTGTATTTTTTACATTTTTTTTTCTCAGCCCAAATTCTTTATTCCACATCTAAACTTCACTATTTCTTCACCGTCCGCCTGTGACTTCCCTAATCCATGTAATGGAGTCGCCTCTTGTGCCCATTACATTACAGATCCAGCCTAACATTCACCTTACATAACAGAGATATTATCCTCGTTGCTAATGTGGTTGTTATTACTACTCGGACATGTATGCAGTTGCACACACGTATACTCAGTTTACATGTAAATAGCTTTATTTTCCATCCTGTTTCTCACGTTTGACAGTTTCCGCATTCTCCATTTCCTTCAGATCTTATCAGATTACAGCCACTAAATGAGCGGCTATATCGGGATCCACTTGCTATATTTAGTTGTCCCCATTGTCCGAGATAAATAATCACATACCGTGTATTTTAAAGGTTTGTTCAGCAGACTGTTTTTTCCCGACTTCCCTGGACACAAGAGGACTCGGTTCGGCTGAGCGTTCCTCTTTCAATGTTCAGTTGGCGCTTTAATTTTAGGGGGGGTTTTTTGTTTTCTTTTTGTGTTTTTTCTCTGGTGGCAGCTTATCTCCCCCCAAAAAAAAAGTTGGCCATTTATAAAGAGCTGTGGAGTCAGTAAGCCGAACATCCGACTCTGTTTCCCTGAATCTGACTCCAACTCCACCAAAATGGACACCGACTGACACCACAACCATTATAAGAAAGTTATCTGCTGCAACACTAAACACTATGTGCACTTTAATGAGTGCAAGCAGTGGCTAAACTGCACAGCTAATACAGAAATAATGTGAATAGGGGAATAGCAATCACTGCTCTAGATACAATGCAAAATGGAAGACTTAGCTTCAACAGTGGCCACTGTGGAATGCCCGGTGACCAGCGACAAGGTGCTTCTGTCTCACCGGGTCCTAACGCTATGACTAGCTTCAACAGTGGCCACTGTGGAGTGCCCGGTGACCAGCAACAAGGTGCTTCCGTCTCACCGGGTCCTAACGCTATGACTAGCTTCAACAGTGGCCACTGTGGAGTGCCCGGTGACCAGCGACAAGGTGCTTCCGTCTCACCGGGTCCTAACGCTATGACTAGCTTCAACAGTGGCCACTGTGGAATGCCCGGTGACCAGCAACAAGTCTTCCATTTTGCATTGTATCTAGAGCAGTGATTGCTATACCCCTATTCACATTATTTCTGTATTAGCTGTGCAGTTTAGCCACTGCTTGCACTCATTAAAGTGCACATAGTGTTTAGTGTTGCAGCAGATAACTTTCTTATAATAAATGTATTTTTTCTGCTTGTACCTACACTTAGAGGTTGATGCCAGTCATTCACACTACTTATTCACATTTGACTCCACAACCATGGCTGTGTTGTCAGTAAGCCACACATCCGACTTCAACTCCTCAGTTTCCCTGAATCCAACTCCACCAAAATGGACACCAACTCTGACTCCACAGCCCAGCATTTATCATGTGAAGCACATCACATTGCCCGGTGACGGGGACAGTCCTCCTTTTTGGGGTTTACTAATGTAGATATTTCTGGCAGTGAATTTCTTCATTGATTATTTCTTCGTCTGACGTGATAACGAGTCAAGAAATTTTATTAGCTCAAACTCAACACCTGATAATATCATTGGGCATCCACTACGTTTTGTCTTCAGCCAATGTCCTTGAGGCTGCGGACACACTGAGCGAGATGAATGCGACTTGCATGAGTGTCTCATTCCTCACCTGGAGCATCAACTGTATGTGTTTGTGTTCCTATGCAGCTGACACTCTCCAGTCCAGAGAGGCGGTGGCCGTGCCACGTCGGTCATGCGAGACTCATGCCGAGTATCTCACGTGCATCTCGCTCAGTGTGTCACCAGCCTAAAGGGGATTTCTTGTATTGAATAACCCCTGTTCCTCAGCTGAAACAAGCAAACGGTGCTTTAGAAATGTAAAAGAAAGAATGGCACATCCAAAATTTAACATGTTGTCAATATAGCAGCATCTATTCCTTTTCCAGTTTTCAGAGCTCCGTCTTTCAGAGCCTTGATCTTGGATGAAGAGTGATGACAACTTCTCTATTCAGAATTCCCCATAGGTGTTGATTTGTATTAAGATCTGGAGAAGTTCTTGGCCACTGAATCTCACCGTTCTTCAGGAATGCTTCTGCTTAGGTGTTGACTTCTGTGGTTGGCCTGGACGTCTCTGAGATGGTTACATGTCATAAGCTGAGAGGAACAGAAGACCCTCGAATTGACCATTATTGCCCATATTGTGCTCCCCCTTCAACACCCCATCCCCATAGCCCGATACCTATTCCTTTGTCACACTAATTTTTCTTGCTTTGGCAACACTAATTGTACTTTGGTCCTGAAGTGGGAAGGAGTTTTCCTTGTAAAGTAATGTATTATAGACCTGAGTATTTGGTGAGTTTTTTACTCAGGATTTGTAGCCAAAACCAGGAGTAGGGTGATAAATACAGAAGTGGTGACGTGTTTCTATTAGACTTTTCCTCTGATTGTTCCACTCATGGTTTTGGCAACAAATCTGAGGTAACTCATCAAATACTGAAGTGTGCACGTGGCCATTGGGTCAACTGTCTGATGGATCCTTGTTTAATGAATAGACTTTCCTGTGGATAAGTAAATTCTTGTAATGAGAATTTTTTAATCTAAACACAAGTTTTGCTCCTAAGACTTTCATTCGGGTGCACTAATTTTGCAAATTTTTGATTAAACTTTTTTCAGGGGCATAGAATAACAAATCTTGTCTGCAATCAATGGGCCAATTTGTCGAAGTACAGGGCAGGCTATTTATATGGAGGCACCTAAATAAAATGTGAATGGTTGGTGATATCAACTTCCTGTTTGTGGCACATTAGTATATGGGAGGGGGAAAACTTTTCCAAATGAGTGGTGACCGTGGCGGCCATTTTGAAGTCGGCAATTTTGGATCCAACTTAATTTTTTTCAATGGGAGGAGGGTCATGTGACATATCAAACTTTTTATTGTTATGAAATTCTCAATAATGGTGTGCTTGGTTTTAACATAACTTTATTATTTCATGAATTATTTACAAGTTTATGACCACTTATAAAATGTGTTCAAAGTGCTGCCCATTGTGTTGGATTGTCAATGCAACCCTCTTCTCCCACTCTTGACACACTGATAGCAACAACAGAAGAAATGCTAGCACAGGTTTCCAGTATCCGTTGTTTCAGAGGCTGCACATCTCGTATCTTCACAGCATAGACAATTACCTTCAGATGAGGGATGAGGAAACTTTTTTGTGAATGGTGAAGTTACCAAATAAAACCAGCGCTATTGGTCTGACACTAACCCACAGTGGATAGATCCCTCCAAGACTGCTGGAACACAGACATTGATGGTATGTGTGGTATATGGGGTACAAAGATAGTGGGGCCATTCTTCATCAATGGAAACCTCAATGCCACTGGATATCTGAATCATGTAGCAGTTTCAGATGTAATGTAAAGGGGCAGGAGAAGAGGTTGGGAGACCTTTGCTATAAATCAAAGTGCAACCCTTTAACCAGTCTTTCTGTATGACCAGGTATAAAAGCCAAGTTAGAAACTGGTCATGTTGCAAGACTCATTAAAGGGCTCGACATTGTCCTATAAGGATCTAGGCAACAAGTACAATATTATGTTACTTACCTTTTATTCTGAGAGATAATTAATTTGCATATTAGTGTAGCTTTCATTTTTTTAGTTTTTATATACAGTGCCTACAAGTAGTCTTCAACTACTGATTTTGGTGGTTTGATAAGATGCAAATAAGTTAGAGCCTTCAAACTCAAAAGAGAGTAGGATTTATTAACAGAAGCATAAATCTTACAAACCAAAAAGTTATGTTGCTCAGTTGAATTTTAATAAATTTTAAACATAAAAGTGTGGGTCAATTATTATTCAACCCCTAGGTTTAATAATTTTGTGGAATAACCCTTGTTTGCAATTACAGCTAATAATCGTCTTTTATAAGACCTGATCAGGCCGGCACAGGTCTCTGGAGTTATATCGGCCCACTCCTCCATGCAGATCTTCTCCAAGTTATCTAGGTTCTTTGGATGTCTCATGTGGACTTTAATCTTGAGCTCCTTCCACAAGTTTTAATTGTGTTAAGGTCAGGCGACTGACTAGGCCACTCTTGAAACCAGGCCTTGGTTTTCTTGGCTGTGTGCTTTGGGTCGTTGTCTTGTTGGAAGATGAATTACGACCCATCTTAAGATCCTTGATGGAGGAGCGGAGGTTCTTGGCCAAAATCTCCAGGTAGGCCGTGCTATCCATCTTCCCATGGATGCGGACCAGATGGCCAGGCACCTTGGCTGAGAAACATCCCCACAGCATGATGCTGCCACCACCATGCTTGACTGTAGGGATGGTATTCTTGGGGTCGTATGCAGTGCCATTCAGTCTCCAAACGTCACGTGTGTGGTTGGCACCAAAGATCTCGATCTTGGTCTCATCAGACCATAGAACCTTGAACCAGTCTGTCTCAGAGACCTCCAAGTGATCATGAGCAAACTGTAGACGAGCCTTGACATGACGCTTTGAAAGTAAAGGTACCTTACGGGCTCTTACCATCAATGCCAAAAACAGAAACCAAGAGCACTTACAGGATGCAGTCAGAGCCCAAATGTGAAGCAAGCCCAGCTGCAGGCTGATAAATCACCTCTACCAGTAAGATGTGGGAGGCGACCTGCCATGCATACACTGGGCTTGCATATAGCACCATTCACACTGGTACATATGATACAGAGTGTCTGAAAGCTACCCAACCGCTCCGCTGCCTGAGCATTGGGCCGCACAGTACGATGCTTCTGCACCACTAGATGAATGGCGCCCCTATGGGCTCGTCTGGAACGGTGACCATTGCGGTGGAGTACGTTACTTATGGTATTGACTGAAGCCAATGTCCCCACTGCCATGAGATCTTCCCGGAGCTCCTTGCTTGTTGTCCTTGGGTTAGCCTTGACTCTTCGGACAAGCCTGGCCTCGGCACGGGAGGAAACTTTCAAAGGCTGTCCAGGCCGTGGAAGGCTAACAGTAGTTCCATAAGCCTTCCACTTCCGGATGATGCTCCCAACAGTGGAGACAGGTAGGCCTAACTCCTTGGAAAGGGTTTTGTACCCCTTGCCAGCCTTGTGACCCTCCACGATCTTGTCTCTGATGGCCTTGGAATGCTCCTTTGTCTTTCCCATGTTGACCATGTATGAGTGCTGTTCACAAGTTTGGGGAGGGTCTTAAATAGTCAGAAAAGGCTGGCAAAAGAGATAATTAATCCACACATGTGAAGCTCATTGTTCTTTGTGCCTAAACTACTTCTTAATACTTTAGGGGGACCAAACAGAATGCTGGTGGTTTGAGGGGTTGAATAATAAATGACCCTCTGAATTAACTTTTAACGCTTTAATAAAAAAAAAAAAAAACATAAAATAAAATTATTTTTGGCTGCAGTGCATTTCCCACTTCCAGGCTGATCTACAGTCCAAATGTCACAAAGCCAAGTTAATTCCGCAGCTAAATCTGCAGGGGGTTGAAGACTACTTGTAGGCACTGTAAAACATTTTATTACATAGGTTCCATCCTCTCATTTAGGATCTTTCTCGTGTCCCCTCAGTTTGACAGCACTCATTTCCTCAGAGTGAACGCTGTCTAAATGTATTCTTCATCCCTGCAGGAGTGCACTGTATCAGCGCAGGGTCTTTCCCTGTCTCCGGTCTGGATTGTCAGAGTGATTTTCTGTGCAGTAAGTGACCACTCCAGACAGGAGGGGGTGATCAAGCTAAAGGGAAGTACAAAGGATGGCGGGGAGATGGAGCAGAGCACCGAGCTCTTGGCCACACTAGGGGTGCACACAGGACCTTCAATTACATACGTAGAAAAATGAATTATGTTTTTTTTTCTTTTTTAAAACCGATGACCAGTCCAGTTTCCACAGACTTGCAGGAAGGAGAAGAATGAGAAATTGTGTTCTTCTCCTCACACTTTGCTATGATTCTTGCATGCAAGAGAATCGTATTACACAGTTTGATCCGAATGTCATTACCATAATCGATTTGATTCTCTTGGAAAAGAGAACCTGTGGTTGTGTGACCCCCAGCCAGGCCTCGTTACACATAGCGATGTTCCAGCAATCCCACCAACGATCCGACCTTGCCGGGATCGCTGAAACATCGCTATGTGGTCGCTGGTGAGATACCAGACAGGCAGACTTACCAGCGAAGGGCCAACACCCGACGGTCGATGGGATCTGTCAGGGTCTCGGCCGCAGAATGGGGATCGCTGGTCGTGGCCCCATGTCACACACCATGATGCAGCGTGGCCAGCAGGAGATCGCCGATCGAAAAATGGTCCAGCCCATTCGTTAACGATCAGCGATCTCACAGCGGGGGGGGGGCGATCGCTGGTGTGTGTCACACACAGCGATATCGATGCTACGTCACAAAACCTGTTAGCGTTATCACTACGTGTAATGGGGTCTTTTTTACATGAACAATCCTTTGCAATGGCTGATAACAGACTGATCTGTAGAGGTGAATATCGAGCTGAAATAACAGGGCTAACACTCATTTTATGTCACTTATGTTTGGGTTTGCTATAGCTATTGTTATAGACTTTTCGTATCCCTTTCATCAGATATGGATGATCTCTGGGACAATTGCTACAAAATGATGCATAGATAGGGCAGATAGAAGTAGTAGGAGGAAGGACTACACATCCATGCTTCACACAGATGTAGTATGCAGAGCTGTGGAGTCGGTAAGTCAAACTACCAACTCCTGCACCAAAATGGATCATTGTGGTCTGAGTGAATAGTCAGCGAGAAAGAAGATGAACAGAAGTTGTCGAAAGTGAATGAAGCAAAGTGTAGTAAGCAGAAGATGCAGGCTTCATTTTGTGTCTGTGCTGAAGACGACTGTACGCGGTGTGTCACAGGCACACACTCGGTAATTGTGCTTTCCTGAAATAGTAAAGCATTGATCGGCCACTGAGGAGCACATCTCCAGGGACTAATGAAGCGACTGTGGCTACAGCAGGCTGTCGCATTACCTTACGTTAGGCATATGCTGGTATTGATCGCTCTACCATCTCTTATGTGCTGCCCAAGAATTGCAGATATGGAGGGGGTCATTAGGATCCATGTCCAGATTTCCTACCTGCGTGTGATTACTGTCTGAGTTGATCATGTTTCCTACCTCTTGTGTCACCCCCGCATCTCCACAGATTGTAAGCTCTTGTTTGAGTGTGGATTAATGTGCCATCCTGTGAAGTCTGATGTTGTTTCCATCTTCAATGTGGTGAAATATGTTGATGCCCCATACATAATTGTATTATTCTGTATTTGTATGCAGGTATGTGACAGTCTGTGGAGCCCGCAGTCTCCTCTCGCACAAGTTGTATGTAAGGAATCGGGATGTGGAGCTCCGAATTCTACATGGACCTTGACGTCTTTGCCAAAGGACTCCTATGGAGCTGTCCAAGGCTTAGAGTGTAAAGGTTTGTGTGGGGTACAATGACTTATTCCTTCTGTTCTCACTTCATACCCGTACTCCTAAACTGCAAATTATCTAGAGCAGGGCTGGCTTGTGGGCCCTTGCTGTGTGGATTGTGGCAGATTTCCACCCACTTCACCATCACTTCTGCGATTTCCCCCCCCCTCAGAAGAGTAGCACATGAATCACTGAACCATGCTGGATAGCCCTCGGCCCCATTCTATTAAAGGGGATGTCCGCTTTCGGCACAGTAGTCCCCAAAGTGTGAAAGGCACTGGTACACCCCCAAAATGCCCCAGGGTCCAGCTGATATAATCAGCCATCATGTGCCTTTAACAGCCCCAAGAATGGCTGGAGACTGAAGATTGTTCCAGGATCAGTGAGATCACTGGCTACTGATTGGCTGCAGCGGTCACTTGTTCTTTAAGACCGTGCTGTCCCTTTAAGGAGTTATGTACCCATAGCTTAATCAAAATAGGTGAGTGCAAAATATCATTAGCTGATTATTAAAGGGAACTTGTCACCATCTGAGAAAAGTTTAACATAGGGGAAGAGACACTGACTCCAGCAATGGGTCACTTACTGCTAAAATCAGTTTTTTTCTGCTGCAGATCTAGCAGTTCTCTGAATAGTGAGCTCTGTATAATCCCCACACTACTGATTGGCAGCTTTTTGTGTACACTGTGCATAGGCAGAAAGCTGACCTTTATGGGGCAGGATTATACAGAACTTGTGAATAAGAAGGACTACATGGCTGCATGTTTACTAGTCCTGTACTGATAATCACTGGTGATAAAACAGTGATCTAATTAAAACTACAACAAACAGTCAAGTAAGTGATCCATTGCTGGAATCTGGGTTTGTCTACATTATGCTGTTCTCATGTTAGGTGGTGAAAACCTGGTAACATTCCCTTTAATGCGTCTCTAGTAGCAGAGGGCTTAACTTGTTTTTCTTTTTTATATAAAATCTGAAAAATCTTGGAGCCATGTGACATTTGCAGGAGGAAATTTTTTTTTTTTTTGCATTGTTTGGCTAGCCGCAATTCAAGCCGAGAATGTACATTTTATTTGACCTTTTTCTATTTATCTGTATTTTTCTATGGACACAGGAAACGAGTCCAGCGTGAATGAGTGCGAGAATGAAGGAGAAGCCGTGCAGGATTGTGGGCCGCAGAGCATTGCTGCCGTCTCCTGCAACCACAACGTCAGCGATTTTACAGGTAACAATAGGTGATCTTAGTGTATAGATATTAGTGCAGTGTATGGGCACGGTTAGAGCTGTTATTAGGTGATTGCCACTAGAAATTGATGACTTGGGCACACAAAGCAGGCATCCCTCATCCAGTGCCCAAAACCTACAGAAAAGTATCAACACTAGAGCCAAGAATTATTGCCTGGGTATATTATGTAACGATCTGAGCAAGTGTATAGTGGTGATAATTGAGCACTTTAAGGTATACTAGATGAGGGCCCAATTCTATTGCATTGGGAGATTCTAGAACATGTGCGATTATATGTTAATTCAAGTATATTATTAACTAGCTGTAGTCCCCGTCCTTGCCCGAGATAGTAACTAACTGTTCTTAATTATAAGACTATAGAATGGGTTAACAAAGTGTTGAGTCTCTCTAATGACATACACAGGCTGCAAGCATAATGCAGGGGCTATGTGTGGGCTCTTGGGTTAATACAGTGGCTTTGTGTGGGCACAGGGCTGTAATACAAGGGGACGTATGAGGCTCCTTGCGTATTACAGAGGCTATGTGAAGCCTCCTGCTGTACAACTGGGGTTTTTGTGTGACCTCCTGCTGTATACTGGGGTCTGTGTACGGCTTCCTGCTGTATACTGGGTCTGTGTGCGGCTTCCTGCTGTATACTGGGTCTGTGTCGGCTTCCTGCTGTATACTGGGTCTGTGTGGCTTCCTGCTGTATACTGGGGTCTGTGTGCGGCTTCCTGCTGTATACTGAGGTTGTGTCGGCTTCCTGCTGTATACTGGGGTCTTTAGGTTCCTGCTGTATACTGGGGTCTGTGTCGGCTTCCTGCTGTATACTGAGGTTGTGTGCGGCTTCCTGCTGTATACTGGGGTCTTTGTGGTCTCCTGCTGTATACTGGGGTCTGTGTGTGGCTCCTGCTGTATACTGGGGTCTTGTTCCTGCTGTATACGGGGTCTGTTGGCTTCCTGCTGTATACTGGGTTTTTGGTCTCCTGCTGTATACTGGGGTCTGTGTACGGCTTCCTGGATCTGAGGTTGTGTGGGCTTCTGCTGTATACTGGGGTCTTTGTGGTCTCCTGCTGTATACTGGGGTCTGTGTGCGGCTTCCTGCTGTATACTGAGGTCTGTTTCGGCTTCCTGCTGTATACTGGGTCTGTGTTGGTTTCCTGCTGTACTGGGGCTTTATGCCCGCATACTGAGGTCTTGTGTGTGGATTCATGCTGTATATACTGGGGTCTTTGTGGTCTCCTGCTGTATACTGGGGTCTGTGTGCGGCTTCCTGCTGTATACTGAGGTCTGTATTCGGCTTCCTGCTGTATACTGGGGTCTGTGTGTGGTTTCCTGCTGTACAGTGGGGCAAAAAAGTATTTAGTCAGCCACCAATAGTGCAAGTTCTCCCACTTAAAAAGATGAGGTCCACCTGTAATTGATCTCATAGGTGACCTCAACTACAGAGACAAAATGAGAAAACAAATCCTGAAAATCACATTGTGTGAAAAATTGTAAAGAATTTATTTTTCAAATTTTGGTGGAAAATACGTATTTCGTCAATAACAAAAGTCCATCTCAATACTTTGTTATATATCCTCTATTGGCAATGACAGAGGTCAAACATTTTCTGTAAGTCTTCACAAGGTTGGCACACACTGTGTCTGGTATTCCTCCATGCAGATCTCCGTTTACAGCAGTGATGGTTTGGGGCTGTTGATGGGCAACACGTGATCAAGAGTGATGATATGGACTGTGTTATACAGACCTGTGCTGCTTCACTAAGGAGACGATCTAGAGATGTATATCGCAAGTGGCTTCTTTATTTTTAGACGCGTTTTGGAGTCAGACCCGACTCCTTCCTCAGGTGCTACACAACCCTCCTAAGTGAGGAATTGACAATTGGGAGCTACATATTATATTGAGATAAGACCCTATTTGCGCTCTCTTTCCTTTATAGTGTTGCATGTGCTATGAGCAACATTGACTTTCAACTTCCCCCAAAGGGTTTCTATAGGGATGAGATCTGGACACTGTCTAGGCCACTCCAGGGCCTGAAAATGCTTCTTATGAAGCCACTCCTTCATTGCCCTCCGGTGTGCTTAGGATCACTGTCATGCTGAAAGACCCAGCCACGTTTTATCTTCAAATGCTCTTGCTGATGTATGGAGGTTTGCTCTCAAAATCTCACGATACATGGCCCCATTCGTTCTTTACACACAGATCAGTTATCCTGGTCCCTTGGCAGAAAAATAGCCAAAAGCATGATGTTGCCACCCCCATGCTTCACAGTAGGTATGGTGTTGTTTGATTGCAACTCCGCATTCTTTCTCCTCCAAACACGATGAGTTGTGTTTCTGTGGCGCCCCTGCGACCAGGGTGGCCACAGGTAGAAACTGCAGCCAGGCAGGAGGGCAGACAGTTTGTTAGCAAACAACTCAAACACATATCCACTGTTATGGAGACCTAACCCGGAGTCTGGGACTCTAGGCAGACAAGGGGTAGTAGGGCTAGATATGAGTGGATGAGCGTAGTCATGGTAATGGATGAGTATATAAGGGAGCAACAGGAAGCAGTTAGCCAGTAGGCAAGTGCTGAGCAGAAAAGATCAAGAGTAGGCCAGTGGGTGCTGAGAGGAACAGATGAAGAACAAGGAGTAGGCCAGAGTGAGCTAAACTGGGAAGACCGGACCAGTACCATCAGGTCCAGAGAAGTAGTGAAGGCCAGCAACTAACTAAAAGGAGAGTTTCCCTTATTATATTAGGAAGTTACACGGGAAGGAAAGGACCCGGTAATCTCTTGAGAGATAGGGATACCTGTGGTTTGGCTGAAACCAGAGTGTCAGCTCTGAGGGGGGCTGAAGATTTACCCGGTGCCCCAGACAACCTGACGGGGAATACAGACTCCAGGTCTATATTCCCACCAGAGGATTGGAAGCACAGCAGCAACAGAGAGGACCCGGCTTACCGCCCACAGAATTAGGGGGAAGCTGTTAATAGGGACCGAGCTGTCGCTCCGCAATCCACTTTTAGGAGGAATACTGAGAAATAGCCTGAAAGGACACGTAGAGGGACTGAGGAGTCTAGGGAAGATAACCTGGCTGCAGCGGGTTCAAGTGTACCGGAGTCAACTGAGTGAAACTGTAAAGAACTGTATTATACCGTGCCCTGTTTGACAGAAGAATAAGAACAGTAAACCCGGGTGAACCCTGCTACGTTGTCTGTGTCTGATTTCAGGTATGAAGAACTGTCAGTCCTCCCTCTGACCCTGTCAGAAGCCATCTCCTCATCATTCCCTTTCCATGCAAAGCCTACAATAACCATCACTAACTTTAATAATCACTGCCCCGGGGAACCCAGTTCTACCCACTGGAACTATTTCATCCAAGCTGCTATCCCATCATCCCCGGAGGTTCTGCAGCAGCGGCGGCCCCATCACTGGCCGCATATAGTGGGTGGCGTCATAAGTGACAAATCCCCTGTAAATAACCCCCATTTTA
The DNA here is from genome assembly GCA_033576535.1 of Allobates femoralis. NCBI lineage: Eukaryota > Metazoa > Chordata > Amphibia > Anura > Aromobatidae > Allobates > Allobates femoralis. The sequence continues at coordinate 55,763,074 of JARQOC010000004.1, read as the reverse complement.
TTGTGCGGTCCCGGGACACGGTCCGGACCAGGACCACCGTGGCATCCCCCAGCAGTACCCCGGTCCGGCACCGAGTACCCCGTCCCAGTGGGCTCCATATTTCTACTAAACAGTTTCATCTGACCATATGACATTCTCCCAATACTCTCTGGATCATCCAATGCTCTCTAGCAAACTTCAGACGTGCCCAGACCTGTAATGGCCTGAGCAGGGGGATACGTCTGGCACTGCAGGATCTGAGTCCCTGGTAGTGCGTTACTGATGGTAGCTTGTGTAACGTTGCTCCCAGCTCTCTGCAGGTCATTCATTAGGTCCCCCGTATGGTTCTGGGATTTTTGCTCACTTGCGTCGAGCCCCAGATCGAGGGAGATTATCAGTGGTCTTGTATGTCTTCCATTTTCTAATTATTGCTCCACAGTTAATTTCTTCACACCAAGCTGCTTGCCTATTGCAGATTCAGTCTTCCCAGCCTGGTGCAGGGCTACAATTTTGTTTCTAGTGTCCATCGACAGCTCTTTGGTCTTCACCATAGTGGAGTTTGGAGTGTGACTCTTTGAGTTTGCGGACAGGTGTCTTTATATTGATAACAAGTTCAAACAGGTGCCAGTACTACAGGTAATGAGTGAAGGACAGAGAAGCCTCTTAAAGAACAAGTTACAGGTCTAGGAGAGCCAGAAATCTTGCTTGTTTGTAGGTGACCAAATACTTATTTTCCACCAAAATTAAAAAAAAAAAATTATTTTCAAATCAGACAATGTGATTTTCAGGATTTGGTTTCTCATTTTGTTTTTCATAGTTGATGTCTACGTTTGATGTGAATTACAGGCCGACCTCCTCTTTTTAAGCGGGAGAACTTGCACAATTGGTGGCTGCCTAAATACATTTTTCCCCACTGTATACTGGGGTTTGTGTGCAGCCTTCTGTATACTGGGGTCTGTGTGCGGCCTGCTGTATACTGGTGTCTGTGTGCGGCCTGCTGTATACTGGTGTCTGTGTGCGGCCTTCTGCTGTATACTGGGGTCTGTGTGCGGCCTTCTGCTGTATACTGAGGTCTGTGTATGGCCTCCTGCCTTGTACTGGGGGCTTTGAGCAGCCTCCAGCTGTATACTGGGGGCTGTGTGCGGCCTCCTGCTGTATACTGGGGGCTGTATGCGGCCTCCTGCTGTATACTGGGGGCTGTGTGCGGATTCCTGCTGTATACTGGGGGCTGTGTGCGACCTCCTGCTGTATACTGGGGGCTGTGTGCGGCCTCCTGCTGTATACTGGGGTCTGTGTGCAGCCTTCTGCTGTATACTGGGGTCTGTGTGTGGCCTCCTGCCTTGTACTGGGGTCTGTGTGCAGCCTCCAGCTGTATACTGGGGTCTGTGTGCAGCCTCCAGCTGTATACTGGGGGCTGTGTGCAGCCTCCTGCTGTATACTGGGGTCTGTGTGCGGCCTCCTGCTGTATACTGGGGTCTGTGTGCGGCCTCCTGCTTTATACTGGGGTCTGTGTGTGGCCTCCTGCTGTATACTGGGGTCTGTGTGTGGCCTACTGCTGTATACTGGGGACTGTGTGTGGCCTGCTGTGTACTGGGGGCTGTGTGCGGCCTTCTGCTGCGTACTGGGGGTTGTGTGTGGCTTTCTGCTGTATACTGGGGGCTGTGTGCGGCCTTCTGCTGTATACTGGGTTCTGTGTGCAGCCTTCTGCTGTGTACTGGGGGCTGTCTGCGGCCTTCTGCTGTGTATTGGGGGCTGTGTGCGGCCTTCTGCTGTATATTGGGGTCTGTGTGTGATCTCCTGCAGTATACTGGGGGCTGTGAGTGCGGCTGTGTGTGTGCAGATCTATAATGTAGATAAAACCTACGAGTTTTGAATGCACCCAGTCCTTTGTGAAAAGGTAAACTTCGCTTTTGAGAAAGAACACCTGCCTGCATTCGAATCGTGCAGCTTTTATCTTTATTATAGATCTGTTCATTTTAAATCTATGGAATAAAGTTTGAGGATGTTTTTAGAAGCTGAAGTTTTTTAGATATTAATAATGTACCACCTTTTCATTTTATTAATGGAAACCATTCCTATCTATAAGTAATTAGAGAGTGTAACATTTTAGCCAGTTGTTCCAGAAATCCTATAAATGTTTCTTATTCAATACCCTTATTCTATCTATATAATGATCGAAAGGTCCTATATAGATAATACTTTGCCCCCTGTATTTTTGCACTTTGTTCCAATCTGAGTTTTCTTAGTATTATATTTTCACTATCGGGCTTATTTCAGCATTAGTGTAACACGATGAGCTGATCTGTGGCGGTCAGCAGGTTTACTGACACGCGGGGTTCGGTGCTCTATAGTCATCGTGCCTCTTACCGGACTGTGAATCATATGTGGTGTCATCCCGACATCGGGAATGTGAATTGTCCTTCTGTAGTCAGAAGCCATTTTTGGCTCGTTCACAATAACAAAACTCATTGATTTCCTAGAAACAATTTTGCATGGTTCTTATAAAAAGCTCAATATATGTATCTACAATATGGATACAAAATAAGTGCAGCTGAAGACAAGGCCATGTTTCTATCAGTATTGGACAAGGAAACTGGCTGCATGATCTCATTGTACCGGGAATGAGGACATGGCGTCATCATATGTCATCTCTCTGTCCTACCGTGAATATCTTGTGACCCTGCAGCCTGGAATCAACAAGTCATCCACATACAGATATTATAACTTGTTGATTGCCAAGACCGGGGCTCTAGAACTGGGCTCTCCAGCCCCAATCACCTCCAGATCGCTGGAGGTCCAAATGCTCCAACCAACAGCAATCGGCAATGTATCCACAATACTACTTGAGTTTGGATAACTTGATAGAGATAGTCATGAGATATGTCACAAAATCCTGTGATGTTGAGTAAGTAACAAACCTATGGATGATTAGGGTGGTTTATTGGGTCACTAATGTTCTTATCCTTTGGCTTCACAGAAGTGAACTCATGGAGGTTGTCCAGGGGCCGCACGTCTTGTGATGGACACGTAGAAGTGTTCACAGCCGGAACATGGAGTCCTTTCTGTTACAACAGCATCAAGACAACTGATGCTCCTGCCCTTTGTCAGCGGGTAAGACTGAGGGCTTTATAGAGGACAATCTAGAAATGGGAATAGTTCTGGTTTTTAGATCAGATAATTTCTGATTTCAGTATGAGCTGTAGCCATAATGTCATGGTGCCTTCTCCAACCTATAAGACTGTGAACAATGCTAAATGTCCATTATATCGCCTATTGAGAACAAGCACAGTTGTACCTACTAATTCCTAAAACACACTATTATAACCTGATTATTCCAGGGTCTGTCTTATGACAGATCTCCTATATTAATAGACAGGGATGTCAATTCAAGGCTTTGTATTACATTATACAAAGTAATGGCAGATGTCAAAGCGCTATATATCGATACTTGGGATAGCCTGCCTACACTTTGAGAAGCTATGTAAGTGCTAGAGATGTAGGTTAGGCACGTCCTGTCTTCATGAAAGGATTTGTCCGGAACAATTTAATTGTTGGCCTATATTTAGGATTGGTCATCAATATCTAATTGGTGGAACCCTTGGCGATCAACTGTTCCTGGTGCTGGCAGCGGTCAGATAGGTCCAGTTGTAGAGCGGAACATTACAGCTCTATCTACTGAATAGTTGCTGCGGCTGGTACTGCATGTTCACCTTCCATTGATTTACCGTATTTTTCAGATTATAAGACGCGCTTTTGTTCCCCCAAACTTTGGGGGAGAGGTGAGGGTGCGTCTTATAATCCGAATCTTCTGGTACTGTGGGAGGGAGGCTCTGGAGTGGTGTCCAGGGGCTGCAGGAGGCTGGCTGCCAGCTGCAGAGACAGCGGGAGGTCATGTGACTGCACTCATTATACTCATATAATAGTTCCTGCACCTGCTGCTGTCCACCACTCAGTGCTAAAGTTGCGCTGGGAGATGAACGAGGGAGCGGTGCATATTATGTTAGCCTGCACTCACCTCCCACCCACTTTGGATATGGTCCCCCAACCTGAGCTGACCCCCTCCTTTGCCCCATCACTCATTATGTCCCCATTCTAGCGGGCACCCAGTGAAATAATAAATAGCTAATTACTTACCCTCTGGCGCTTGGTGCTCACATCTCACCACTTTCATCCTCGGCATCCGATCATATGACATCATCACTATGGGCCCCGGTCACATAATCGGAAGATGCCAGGCACAGAGACAGGATGAAAGTGGCGAGATGTGAGCACCGAGCGCCAGTTGGTAAGTAATCAGCTATTTATTATTTCACTGGGTGCCCGCTAGAATGGGGACATAATGAGTGATGGGGGCATGGAGGGGGTGAGCTCAGGACGAGGGGGGCCATATACAAATTGGGAGGGAGGATGATTGCAGGACAGGGGAGCCATATCTAATGTGGGGGGCTATGTACAATCACTGGGGGCCATAGCCAGGATTAGGGGGCTATGTACCATCACTGGGGCCATATCCAGGATGGAGGGCTATGTACCATTACTGGGGGCCATATCCAGCATGAGGGGGCCTTGTAACAGGATGGAGGATATATATACCAGGATGGGGGACCATGTACCAGGATGGGGGACATATATACTGATTGCAAGACAGACACTAGCATTAGAAGACCGACCCCATTTAACATTAAAGAGAAAAAAATATCTTTTCCTTCACCAAATTTGGGGGGGCGTCTTACAAAGCGAAAAATATAGATAGGAGGCGGATGTGCAGGACCCGGCCATGGCCAATATCTAGCTTACAGCTGTGTTGTTCTGCTCTACATCTGGGCCTGACTATTCTATTACAATCTACAGCCGCCTAGGCAGGGATGTGAGATTTTTTGCAATGTGATTGCGCTCTAGGTTCACACTTAAGCAGAAATGGATTTTTAGCTTTAAAATACAGGTAGTAAATGCAGCTGGATAAGCCTGATACCATGGAGTTCAATGGGAAAGTTAACATCTGCAATAAGCCCCATATATTTGTAGATTCTGGTAAAGAAAAACAACATCTTAAATAAAAAAACTTTACCATAATACCTCCGTTTCCTGGTCCCTTGCTTGTTTGTTTACAAAGTGCAGTTGATCAATGACATCTCATGTGATCACCGCAGCCCCAGGACCCCAGGAGAGGGGAGTAAAGTCATTTTTTATTATTATTATTATTATTATTATTTTACAATCTCTACTGGTTTCCCACAAAGCAATCAGCAATTAAAAAAAAGCTGCAAATTTTGCTGTGGATTCTTGCAAAATTGCTGTTGAAATTTTCTGCAACAAGTCAGGTAAAGCTGTGTGCACATGTTGTGTTTTTATTGCGTTTCTTTGACATGTTTGTCACAAAACCTGACGGGAACCCTGATGCTAGCAAAGTCAATGACAATCCTCAAGTCTCATGCACACACTGATTATTTTTCTCATTGCAGATTCGGTGCAGTAATAAATCTACGGCATGTCAAGCCTTGCAGCAGATTTTCACCCATTGTAATGAATGGGAAAAATCTCCATTCAAAATGCAAGGCAAAAACTCACTCAAAACTTGGCAAAAATGCACTTTTTTTTTGCCAAGATATGCAGAAATATTTGCACCAAATCTTAAGTATCTGCCCATACCCTAAGTGTGAATATAGTCAGTGAGACATTCTCTGTAGGAATATGAAGGTTAAATAAAGGAATAAAGGAAAGGCAATGTATGACTAACAGTAATTCTTGGGTCTTTTCCTTCCATGTCTTCTGCGCTCCAGATGGGCTGTACACCGCTGTCACCTGTTTTCTCAGCCCTTAATAAGGTCAAGTCGTCTCTGGAGCCGGTGACTTTACACTGTCTGGAAAATGGCAGCTCGATCTGGGAGTGTAACAACTATGTGGTTCAGACCTGTACGTCTGGCCTGACAACGTACCTGCAGTGTAACCGCTCTCGGTAAGGCTTTTATGTCATCTAATCTATGATGAGCTTAACTGAGTCATACGGTATAGAGATTCTGTAGCCAAGAAATGTAGAACAATAATGAAGTCTGGGAGATATCCGAGTTTGCAGAGAAGACAAAATCTGGTCCAGCTCACCATTATGACAATCTTTAATCCATATGGAGCTCTAGCAAAGGCACCGCCAAGGCTGTGTAAATCCAACGACGAGACGTCTAGCTCAATCAAATAGATTTTTTGTTTTTGGATAGTTGAAGTGTATTACACAGCAAACATATACAAGAATGGAGTCATTACTATGCATTTCAGGTACCACACGCACCCTTAACCCTGCTGTTCTGTTCTTTTGATTTCATTTGTTTATGAACAACCATGTTCACACACAGTATAATAATGAATCGGGTATTCAAATAAAACACTTAAATTAGCTAAAAATCAAGACTTTAATAAGTTTGGTCAAAAATTACCAGAACATTAGAAGTGTATTTTAAACCCCAACAGAACAGCTGGGTTAATCATGATGCCGGAATTGGTAAAATCCTGTAGACATTTTGTTAACAAACATAATAGTAGTTTAAAAACCTTTAAACCATGTTTATATTGAACAAAATCTAGAAAGACACTAGAGGTGGTGATGAATAAAAACTTGTACAACATCGGGAAGCCTGGTGGATCTTTCAACTTAACACACAGATCCCCAAAGATTTGAACTTTAAAAAAAGATTTAATCTTACACTATTAACTTATTTTCCTTTACAGTATTCTCATTATGTCTGTTGATGTTTCATCCTAGTGTGTAAACACTAACGTTAAACATTTACAATTCTATCAAAATTGCCTCGTGAGGGCTTGTTGTTGGCAGAATGAGTAGTAGTGTTGAGTGCCACCATTCATATTACCATACAATGTCAAGTACAGTAAGATGGTAAAAAAAAAAACTTCAATGCTGCAATTGTTTTTCGGGTTTTATTTTATGTTGATTGATGATTCTAGGAGTCTGTACAATTACAGACCAGCTTCCCTGTCCCTGCTGAAGAAAAGCATCCCCACAGCATAATGCTGGCACCACCATGTGACCAGAGCACCTTCTTCCACATGCAAGTTGTGTCCCATACATGTCAAAGAAGATGCTCTGGTCAGGTGAGAGCAATTAAGAACTTTTTGGGCTACATTGAAAACTCTGTGACAGAAATCTTACACTGCACCCTGACAACACCATCCCCACCATCACACATGGTGGTGGCAGCATAATGCTGTTGGTGAGGCTTTTCTTCATCAGAGATCATGGTCACAGTTGACCATGGTCACTTCATGGTCACAGTTGATGGGAAGATGGATGGAGCCAAATACAGGTCAATCCTGGAGGAAAACTTGTTGAAAGCTGCAAAATATTTGAGACTGGGGCGTAGATTCATGTTCCAGCAGGACAACAACTCTAAACATCCTGCCAGGAGCTACAATGGAGTGTTCACAGCAAAGCATAGTCATGAGTGTGAATGGTCCGGTCACAGTCCAGACCTAAATCCCATTGAGAATCTGTGGAAACACTGTACAATTGCTGATCAGACGTCTCCATCCAATCTCACTGAGCGAGAGCGAGTGTGCAAAGTAGAATGGGCAAAAGTTTCAGCCTTTAGATGTGCACAGCTGGCAGAAACAGACCCCAAAAGACTTGCAGCAGTAATTGCAGCGAAAGGTAGTCTTACTAAACTTAGTACTTAATACTTGTATTGACTCAGGGGGCTGAATATAAATGCATGTCACAATCAGACTTACATTTGTAAAATATTTAGTAAACCATGTATCATTTCCTTTACACTTCCCAAATACTTGCTATTTTGTGTTGGTATATCCCATAAAATCCCATATATTATGTATATAAAAAAGTTACATTTATTTTTTTTTTTTCTTTCTTAGAACAATATTTATTTTTTTCATTCCCCCTAAGGGACTTGAACTTTTGATGTCTTGTACTTAATACTGTAGGGTAATTGCAGTTCTTCTATGAAGCTCAGAGCTTCACAGTAGGGCTAAGATGGCAGCAACATTCAGCAGGATCCCCATGATCACGTAATTTAAATGTTGCTGTCAGTATTTGATAGCGGCAATCAAATGGTTAACCGCAGCTATTAGAGCTAGCTATGGCCGCTGCAGACACAGGGAGGTGGCGGCTATGTATCACTGCTGTGTATGAAGTGGGTTCAGCTGTAATACACCCTGCAGTAACAAGTGATGAAATGTCGGTCACAGGTCGTTTAGGGTTACATTGAGGTTTCTGTGTAATACATGTGATTTTTTTTTTTTTTTTTTGCCACTGTTTGTAACAAACATAGCATTCATCTATTACGTTCTCCTGTTCTCCAACATATGTGCCAGACCATTAATGGTCAACCAGTGTAAATAAAGGGTTAAACTGAAACTGCTACAGCTGCTCCCATGAAGGAATGTGCCATCTTACCCTGCTATCTGTGTCCCCAGAATGGAGGAGTCCTGGCTTGTCTGGCTCACCATATGTCTCGCTGTCATAATGATCCTAGTTTTCTGCTGGTTTCGAGTGGTCAAGTCCTGGAAATGTTGTACTCAGTGTCTGCACAAGAATGTGCTTTATTTTTTCCGTAAAAGATCCAGCCCCCATAATCAAAGTCATGCAAGGAGGAACATTTACCACCGTGAACCGCCCAGTCTCCACGTCCAGGAAACCAATAGTCCTCCATCCTCTCCGGGAGCCGTACAGGATCCGAGCGGTACGTTTTTTACTTGTTAAATATTTGTCAGTATCTTCCCCCTGTAGAGTGGTGGTTGTGGAGTGGACACATCTCTGTTCACATTAATGAAGGGATTCTATGTCGATCTTTTCTGTTATATTTGAAATATAAAAATGTTCAACTTACTAATATACCATTCTTGTATTAAGAACGGTGGCCACATGTCATGCTATCAACACTGGGTCCAGGCAGCTCCACTTCTATAGAAGTTTCCAGTGTGACTGAAGGGGGCAGGCTGATGAGCTCATTTTAATAGCTGACCCAGTAAATTTCCCTATTGTATAAACAGATAAGGGGCCTGGCTTATTTAAATAACATTGACAACCAGCCTCCCTCACTCACTACACTAATGAGCTGCCGACAGAGGACATTGGGGACTTCACAGTTGGTGGAATAAGACTGTACTGTCATTGGCTAGATTTCAAGCAGTATACATAAAATCCCTAGGAGTCATAAGTCTCTGACAGAGGGAATGAGGGGGTCAAGATGGTGAGGGGTGAGTAGGATTTGCATTAAGTTATCAATACACATCCTTTGTACAATAGAAGGCTCGCATCCTTAACTGTCTGTGAGTCTCTGACCCTCTGTGACAAAGGGGTGACATACTTATTATTATTTATTATTATTTATTTATAGAGCACCATTGATTCCATGGTGCTGTACATGAGAAGGGGTTACATACTAAACAAGTGAAAAATACAATGAATAAACTAACAGTGACAGACTGGTACATTGGGGCGAGAGGACAATGCCCTTGTGGGCTTACACCCCCCATTACCCTGTAGAATGTATAGTAGATTGGCTCAGCTCTGGTGGCAGTGGAGTGCCGGCTTCAGTGCTGTTGGAGCTCCAGTGGCGATGGCGCGCCGGCTCCAGTGGCAGTAGGGTCATTGCAGGCTGTAAGCTGTTCTGAAGAGATGAGTTTTCAGGTTCGCTTGAAAGTTCCTAATGTAGGAGATAGTCGGATGTATTGGGGCACAGAATTCCAGGGATGCTTGGGAGATGTCTTGCATGCAATTGAATGAGAAACGTACGAGTGTGGAGGAGAGAAGGAGGTCTGGGGAGGATCGAAGATTACAAATTAGATTCTTGTTTAGTGAAGGTACTATTGTGACAGAATGTAGGAGCTTGGCTTACGGCCTTCTTGATGACTATATGGGATTCCGCTTTAGGAAACCTAAACAATTCACATTGCTGTGGTTCTCATACACAGTAATTCAATGGGGGTGCTTTTTTTGTTGTTGCTGTTCCATTTCTTTTTTACATGTTTTTTTTTGTTTGTTCTTTTGTTAATAGAAGTGAATGCTTTGTTGGCTCCTCATGGCTTCCGGCTGAATAACACCATCACCCCTCCGCCCAGCTACATGCACGCACTGCGCGTTTTGTCCAGACCTCTGGAGAACACACAGACTCCGCCACCAAGCTACCTGGAAGCGCTAAAGATTCTGTCCCATCCGGTCTTGGTCCACGTTAACGCAACAGAATACTATGAAGAGAAGGACGACCTGGACGTTCTAACTTCTAAAGAGAAAGGAGAAGACTTTTAGTGCCCGTCGGGAAATTGTGATTTTTTTTTTATTCTGTGATTAATTATATTTATAGACATGAACTGGAGCTTTTTATAAACATATTAGCAGTAAATACCTCACGTTCCTGACGTTTTACTACCCACTGTGTCTCTTTCCAATTTCTACTAATATAATTTGCACCAATGCTTAATCGACAGCTATTTTTAGGGCCGCAGTGGGTGCTGGGCTAACAATTTTTTTTTATTCAGGTACATTTTATTGATTAAAATAATGTAAAGTAAGATATCAAATCAGTAATAGTCATTAGTATCACAACAATATCTCCACCCCTTTTCCCTCCCGTCCCCTCCCTGCCCAGACAGCATGTTCCCCTATACCTGACAAAATACAGTAATTGACAGTACAAATATTCAAAGAGTTCTTTTCCTGAAATGGAAGAATGTCTAGCCATGCTTCTATAAACTCCCTTCTGTTTTTTTCCAGAATACCAACAATTATTTCGTCTAAAGTGATTCTCTAGATCATCATTCTTTGCCACAATTTCAGATATCTGCTGTGCGAATTTCTTTTCCGCCTTTTGGAGCTTAACAATATGGTCCGTGGCCGTACCCACTCTCTCCTCCACTACTCCAGTTCTAGTATCAGCCTTTTTCATGTCCTTTTTAATAGTGGCCACCTCACTCTGGATCTCCAGGACCTGCTGCATCATGGTGGTCAAAGCTTGTTTACAGAAGGAGACCACTGCAAAAACGTCCTTAAGTGTGGGATTCTCCTGTGCCTCCACTGCAGCCTGCATCTCCCGACCTCCTCCTCACCACTGCCATGTTCCTGATCTTCCTCATCAGCCCCCATCACTCCCAGGGATTCCTCATCATCCCTCTCCTCCTCATCCTCACCTCTTTTACCCTCATACTACAGGGAATCTTCCGTGGTGCAGGCAGACTTCTCCAGCCTAGCGGCCGCCTGCCGTTTTCTCCGCCTCCTCCCTCATCTCAGGGCCATCTTGGGAGCTGAGGCCGTCACCGCCACCCACATCTTTTTGCCTCCGGTGGGTCATGGTATGTCTCCGGTGCTCCTGGCTGCACCTGGGTTGTGTCGCCACCTTTAACTATCCGTCCGGTCGGCTGAGGTCATCGGTGGTAGTGGCGGAGCAGGATATTAACTGCGGTGCTGGCGGGAGAGAGCTGAGCTGCGTCCTCTCACATCACCGTCCAGGTCACGCCCCATGGGCTAACAATTTTGTTTCTGGCATTGTCTTATCTTTTCATCTTCATCACCTTCTGTATGTCTCCATCATGACCTAGAGTTAAAGGGTTTTTTAGACGAAGGGAGAGAAGCAGGAGGAGAAGCTTGGCTTACAGCCTCTTGGTACTATTATGCGTTTCTGGAGAAACCTTTTTACATTAGATAAGGGGTTGTGCCATGGATAATTGTACATTTTAATTAATAGATATTAGAATAAAAATACCGTATTTTGCAAGTTATAAAGCACACCGGATTTTAAGACGTACCCCAAATTTAGAGGAAGAAAATAGGAAAAAATTATTTTACATTTAAAAAAAGGGTCCGTTTTATAATCATACGGTGCATTTTTTAATCCAGGTATAGCTTTAGGGGGATGTGCGGTAATAGTGGAGCGGGTAACAGGAGGCAGGTAAGTTATCAGCAGCGGTTTGAGTGGGGCAATGCTGCAGGCCCTGAAGCTGGGAGGAGGCGTTGTCGTCGTGATGCGCTGTGATGCTGGTTGCCATTGATGTCCAGGCAGTGATAGGCATAGGCAAGATGACTACTGAGGCAACGCACGTACATACTGAGATTTTAGGAGAGCCAAGATCAATCTACGCGTACGCCGCTTCTGATGCGATATAATTGAGGAAATTGATGTCCAGACAGTGGATGCGATGGACTCCAGGAAAATAGCTGCAGAGATGTTGCATGCCCAGATTGACTTCTCGGCTCTCTTAGATTTCGATCTGTACGTGCCCTTCCTCCTCAGCCATTTTCTTATGCCCATCACTACCCAGACATCAATGGTGCTCACATTGCATCGCGTCACCATGACACTGCCTCCTCCCAGCTTCAGTGCCCACAGCATTGCCCTGCTCATGACGTCACTGCAGCTCCTGCTGATGATAGAGTGTGCTTCCTGTGATCCGCTACCCCAAACCCCCACCCCCACTGAAAAAAAATTACCTCTCTTCATTCCCTTTTTTGATGTCAGCAGTATGTGGTCTGCAGCTCTGCACAGCGGACACATTGACATCATCGAATCCGTGAGATGTCAGAGCTCAGGGAGAATGATGGAGGAGGGAGCTGACAGCTCCCTGTTACATCATTGCTTCCAAGAATACTTGCCTGCAGGATGCAGATACAGTTGAAAGGGTGATGCGGGGAGGGCGGACTCCCAGCACTGGCTCCTTCCTTCCCTGACTCACGTGCCTCATAAGGGTAGTGTGGTATACTGCTTTTAGCGGTACACCACTGTATATGTATTCCTTGAAGGGAACCTGACATCTGATATAAATGCTGCCCATGGAGCAACATGTCAGGCACTGGCTGTATGGTATTTTCTCAGCTAGGTATGCTTAATTCTGAAACGCTGCAACGTTTCAGAGAACAACATACTTTAATAGCCAGCTGGAGACCAAACCGCTCTGTAGACTAGTCGGTCAGGTGGGACCTCACCGGCTTCTCCCCACCCGCTGCCAAGGTCTCTGCCGCAGCGTTTCAGAATCAAACATACCTGGCTGAGATACAGCCTGTTCCTGATAATTGGGCCCACAGATTGGGCAGCATCTATCAGATGACAGATTCGCTGTAACATTGGAATTGCAAAACCAAGATAAAATTGGAATTTTGGAAATAACAGGATGGATAGACGTTACTGATACGCAAGTGATGGAAGAAATCGAAACAACCCTTTCCAAATATCTCAGTTTATTCAGTACAGAGTCTGAGCGCCACATACAGAAATACATGCTTTTACACACCTTGCTTTGTTGCTGAGAAACTCATGCTCATCAGTGAGTCCATGAATGGGCGAATGTCTGCAGAAAAAGTCACTGCGCGAGTTGCAGTCTGTGCTGGCCTACCTTACTTTAGCTTGCAGGGTATTCCCGATGGGCCGTGTTATCTTTCATAATAAGCTGTGGTTGGGATGAGGAAACCACATTACTACATACATCTATCAAAATCCCTTAAAGGGAATCAGTCCCCATGCTGAGTAATCTGAGAGCACCATAATGTAGGACAAGAGACCCAGATTCCTGTGATGTATCACTAGGCTGTGTGTTGCAGTGTCAATATAATCAGTGTTTTATTAGAAGGAGATTATCACTACAGGACAAGTTGGTCTGTATATTCTAGTATAACCCCGCCCCACCACTTATTAACATATTTCTGTCAATATACGCTGTACACAGCAAGCTGTTAATCAGTGGTGTGGGTGGGTTATACACAGCTCAACATCCTGAGCTCTGCTAAATCTGCAGCAGAGAAAACTGGGATTCTATCACAACTGGTTATAGGGCCATACATAGGAACAAATGGTCATCAGATGGGCGGCCAGATGACTGGGTAGAGCCCAGCGAGACATAATAAATTCCTATTACTTGAATTTTTCTTGACATTTACTGTATGTTATGATTTTTTTTTTTACTATGATTTTTTTTTACTGTTTTGTGTGATTGGAAAGGGAACCTGTGAGATCTACGGGCACCAGAACCACCAGCAGTTCTATGCAAATATCTGTAATCCCTGCCTAACAGTCCCAGCATATTGTAGCATACATAAACAGAACTATAAGGCTATGTGCACACGTTGTCGGGTGCACAGCGGGTTAGGGTCGGCGGCGGCTGGGCGGACCCGACAGGAAGCTCGGCAGCCGTCCACCGGCTTCCTGTCGGGTATGTGCGGCGGGAGACGGGCGGGTGTGCGGCGGGTGCACAGCCGGTTAGCGGCGGCGGTTCTGCAGCGGCTGGAAGCAGCACATGATTCTGTGGCGCCCGAGTCACCGCTATACTGTTCAGCGTCCGCATACACCCGTGTAAGACGGAGAGAGAGAGTAATAGCCCGGAAAGGCACACTTAAAGACTGTGTGAGGGGTCACAAGGAGAGAGGAGCCTGGCTGCAGGAGAGAAGGGAACCCGGAAAGGGAGTAGAAAGCAACCGTGTACTTGAACTGTGAATAACCTGTAACTTGCTTGAAGAAGAACAACTTAAGTAAAGCTTTGGAAACCCTGAATTCCTTGTCAGACTCTATCTGCAGACCCTTTCTCCCATACAGGCTACATCAGGAGAACCTCAACCTGCAGAGCTACAGCCTGTCAGCACCAACGCTGAGGAGAGATCCCTGCAGCTGCAAAGTAAGTGTGCTCCACTACACCAATTAGACTTTAACTCCTTACTGCCCCGGGGGATACAGTTTCCCCACTAGAACTATACCATCCCCGCTGCCATTCCATCACCCCCGGAGGTTCTGCAGCAGCCGCGGCCCCATCACTGGCCGCACCAAGTGGGTGGCGTCACCTGTGACAATCCCTTGTAAATATTCCCCTTTTATTGTGCTGAGCCAGGGACACGGTCCGGACCAGGCCACCAGTGACATCCCCAGCAGCAGATCGGTCCGGTACCGAGTACCCCACGTCCCTTGGGGCTCCACGCTGCAGAACCGGCCGGTTTATAGAACATGCTCATTCTTTGCTAACCCGCTGGGAACCCAGCGGGTTAGCAACAGATGAGCATGTGGAAACCGCCGGTGTGTGCACACCGGGTGTCGGTTTCCATAGGTTTATATGTTAACCCAAAAGCCGCTTTTGGATCAACATAAATTTACATAAACCTCATGGAAACCGACCGGCGGTTTCCGCTGCTAAACCTGCAGTAAACCTCCAAGTGTGCACATAGCCTTAGAAAGTATTTCTAAACACCGTTTAAGATAGGCTAATGTGTATGTATCCAGGCTGCAGAGAGGCGTAGAGCGCACAACCGGAAGTGCAGACGACTTTCAATCATGCGCAGTGAGCCTCTCTGAAGCCGGGATACATACACCTGACACCTTAGGGCGGCTTCACACCACGTCTTTAAGGTTTCGGGTCTGTCCGGTTTGAACCGGACAGCCCTGGATCTGATTTCGGCCCCATAGTGTTCCTATGGGGCCGGATGGAGCCAGATGGCAGTCATTTGCCATCTGGTCTCCATCTGTCCGGGAGGATCCAAGAGGATGCGGGTTTTACTCCCGGACACGTTCGCAGCTTGCAGCGATTTTCTGTCCATGGCAAAAATCGGCACAACTCGGATGCGTCCAAAATGCTGTGTAGTACAGTATCAGCATAGTGGATGGGATTTGTAGAAATACCATGCTCACTATGCTTAACCCGACAGCAGCGTCCTTTTAGCTGCCGTGCGGGTTGCCGGCTTTCCGCTTCTCTGCATGTTTATTTCATTCTGCGGAGTCGGAAGCGGCTGCCATCAGGTGACTGCAGGGTGAAGCTGTCCTGCACCCGCCGCACACGGTGACAGGGCGGCTGCGATCTCCCTGCGGCCACCCACGGCTTCACTCAGGTCCGGAGGAGCTGCGTCCAACATGCAGCTCCTCCAGACTGAGCACACAGCCTTAAAGGTGGCTGTCAAGGTACATTAGGGCAAAGGGGTGTACAGATCCTGGCTGGTGACCGGTTCATGCAGAGTTATATGAATCCCCTATTTATTATATTGATAGCTGGACCATATATGACGACACTTTTTACCATCTACCTTTTGTGCCTCCCCTATTTCCTCATAGATTGTAGCTTGTGAGCAGGATCCTCACTCCTCATGGTGTTTGAATTTTTGTTACTCTGTATTGTCTCATATTGTCTGTACATGTCCCCTCCAAATTGTAAAGTGCTGTGGAATATGTTGGCGCTATATAAATACATTGATTATTATTATTATCATTATTAATGGACAGAATAGTGATTCGTCACTGGCGATTTGAAGGTGATGTCAGACAGCTGATGATGGGAGACGATGTCCAGCCGCCACAATGCTACTGAAGGGCGCTATTCCTCTTTATCGGTGGGGTCAGAGGTCAGTGTAGGCTCACACCCGGCTCTAGTTAGGTGCTCATACATAGCGACACCCATCGGATCTAGAAGGACCTTATCCTCTCGGCTGCCATGGTGTTGGCACGTGAGGTGTTGTTTATTGTAATATTTTTGACAAAAAAGGAAAAAGTATCCATAATCTGTTAATAATCCTGTGTCCAAACTTCACATCACCCAGGATGGTTTGTCAATCTCTTTTATTGCGGCCCCCACTCCCGGGTTGTCCCTGCAGTCTCCCCAAACAACAAGGGAATGCATAGACTGCTAGAATAATAATTAGTAATAAATAATACGTAGAATATGGTGGCAATATAGATATAATCCCAGAATACAGATCTATAAATAATAAGAGCAAAGCATATCATACATGTGCATTATTAACACTGCTCTTCATAGAGGGCTCAGTAATGTATATAAATGGTGGTCTCCAGCGTCTTCCATCCAGGAGCACCCGTCTTATCTTCTGTAGTTGGGTTTACCAGCCTGAAATAGGAACAATAAGGTGTCACATCATTTGCAGGGATTATGTGTGGGTCAAATAACTGAACAAGAAATGATAAGATTTCTTTATCTGATGTATGAGCTTAAAGGGGAACTCAGGGGAGATAAAAAAAATAAAATTGTACTGTCCCTGCCCTCCTACATGATGCAGCAGAGCCGTACACTGCAGTCCTGGATCTATAGATCGCTTACAAATCACTAAAATCATATTGGCTCCTCAGCTCTTGCACCTTCCTTCGGGGACAGAGAAAATCAGCCTCATGCAGCAGCAGTGACAGGAGGTGTGTTGGAGGCGGGATCCTGGGTGCTCCAGGATCATCTTACATTCCTGCCCACTCATACTTCTGTATTAGCAGGAGGTGTGGCCACCAACCCCATGGTCTCACTCCAACCATGCCCCTGATATACCATCAAATGTAATGTAAGTACAAGGGTATTCTCTCTTCAAATGGCAATCATGTCACCAAGCAGATTTAAATACATGCTGTGATCTTCTGCTGTATAACTTATAATAATACATAATGTGTGCTGTCATGTATCAGGCTAGGAGCAGAGGCAGAGCACTGCTTTGGTTGATTCAACACTGCCATGGTCTCCCCTCCTCCATATCAACCTGGTAGCTTCCTGTCCCCTGAAACGTTAGCATTATGCATGACTGAACTTCTCTGTGCCTGAAGGGAGGGGTGAAAGCTGAGGAGCAGATATGATTTTATAGATTTATAAGTGATCTATAGATCCTAGAATACAGTGTACAGATCAGCTTCATCATGTAGGAGGGCAGGGACTGTACTAAAAAAAGATTATCTCCCTGGAGTTCCCATTTAATTTGAAATCAGAAAAATTATGAATATCAGCGACCATAGAGGTATGGAAATTGGGGCACTCCCAGTATAGTATATTAATAAAAAGAAATAGAGTAAATGACCCCAGGAAGAAAAATGTGTATTCATGTATCAATCGCAAAGTTTATTAAAGTTTATACAATTTTTTTAAATTCTCTTAGAAAAATTAGAATAGTAGGCAAAAATATTAGAATTATTATAAAAATATAGTGGGTCAATGGTGAGGATGCAAAATATGTGACAACATGGAATAGACACATATAAAGCAAGGTAATAGCGAGACAAAATAAACAATAGATTATTACATGTCCAAAAATATCAAGTACAATTCACTGCAAATGATCCAAAGTAATTCTCTCATATGCCCACAAGATGGCGCCAAAGTGCACAAAAGTCAAATTCACAGCTAGGTAGAGAAGGCCGGGCATGTAGAGTAAAGCAGGATAGAATAATGATAATAAGGCTACGTTCACACACTGTGCTTTTTTGTGCGCGCTTTTCAAAAAAGCACAAGTGCCTATGCCAACAAAGTGAATGTGAAATTCACTTTGCAGTTCAGACAGTGCGTAAATATACGCAGCGCTTTTATGGGAGAACGCGCGGGCGTAAAAAGAATGACCATGTCAATTCTTTACGCACCTGCACCCACGCTTTCTCCCATAGGTGCCCATTATTCCCGCTGGGATTACGCATCACCGTTCAGAAAATATGCAATTCCAGCGGGAATACGCCGGCGCTGCAGGATGTGATGCCACACAGGGGAGGAACAATCCTTCCCTGTGTGACATCTGTGACAGCCCGTTTTGGGTTTCGTAGTGTATTAATATACACTGCAAAATCCAAATTAAAGTAATCCAAATGTGTAAAAAATAATAAAAATTGAATACTTACCCTCCGCCTGGTGTTCGGGAAGCCGACACAACCACAGGTATTGATCTTCCAGGACCTATCAAGATCGCTGATTGGCTGCACGCAGTCATGTGATATGCGCATCATAGCACGTCACATATCACATGACCGTGAGCGGCCAATCCGCGATCTTGATAGGCCCTGGTAGGTCAGTACCTCTGGTTGTGTCGGCAACCGGTAAGGGTGCTTTCACACTACGATTTTTGCTTCTCCGATGCTGCCCGATAATCGGACAGCATCGGACCGATTTTCGGACCCCATGCATCCCTATGGGGATTGGACCGAATCGGATGTGCACTAAATGCCATCCGATTTTGTCCGATCCGATTCTGTCCGATTTTATTATCGGTGCAAAAATCGGAGCCTGCTCCGATTTTTGCATCGAAAATAAAATCTGACAGAATCAGATCGGACCAAATTGGATGGCATTTAGTGCACATCCGATCTGACCCGATCCCTATAACATGGGGCCCTATGGAGAAGGGTCCGAGGAAACATCTGATGTCTCCTTGGACCCGATTTTACTGTACTGAGCATGCTCAGTACAGTAAAACTGCTCCTACTGGGAGCACAAGGGTTAAAGAAAAAAAAAAAAGCTTATGCTCACCTCCCCACGAGTCCCCGCCGTCTTCAGCCGTCTTCCTGAAGGCTCCCGGTGGCTCCCGCAGGCTCCCGGTGGCTGCAGAGGTCTTCTTCTGCTGTTCAGGACCTGCGGTGATGTCACAGTCTTGTGACCGCGGGTTACCATGGTGGAACCCGCGGTCACGTGACTGTGACATCACCGCAGGTCCTGAACAGCAGAGGAAGACCTCTGCAGCCACCGGGAGCCTGCGGGAGCCACCGGGAGCCTTCAGGAAGACGGCTGGAGACGGCGGGGGCTCGTGGGGAGGTGAGCATAAGCTTTTTTTTTTTTTTCTTTTTCAGCCCGGAGGCAACGATTTTATGCCGGAATCGGATGCCTATTTGGCACCCGATTCCAGGCATCAGAAGGGAGCCGATGCTGTCTGAATTTTTCGGACAGCATCGGCTCCCTTTAAAATCGTAGTGTGAAAGCGCCCTAACCGGTACACCCGGCGGAGGGTAAGTATTCAATTTTTATTATTTTCAACACATTTGAATTACTTTAATTTGGGTTTCATATTGTATATTAATACACTATGAAACCCAAAAGGGGCTGTCACACATGTCACAAAGGGAGGATTATTTCTCCCCTGTGTGACATCACTTCTCCCCTGCGCTTTTGAGGGAGAAGTGATCCCGTTAAAAAACGTGGTGTGTGAATGCATCACATTCTTTTATTGCGCTTTTTTGCGCGGGTGCAAAACGCAGCAAGAAAACGCCCACGCAAAAAATGCACAATGTGTGAATGTAGCCTAATAATAACATTCACCTGTATAGCCTCATTAATTCCACAGCTCCTTTACATACATCAGCAGCACTGTCCCCACTGGGACTCACATTCTGAGAATCAAACAATTGTAGATGTGAATTTATGTTCGGGTTCGGCAGACTCGCCCGGGCCCAGCCATAAGTGAACGAGAGAAGTGCTCACCTTACTGCTGGGCTCCGGGTGCCGTGTGATGCTGGGGTCTTCTGAGATCTCACGTGGGTCAGGTGTGAACTCAGATAACCTTTTCCATGGTCAGCTGTTCAGTGTGTGCCTGCTCGTCTATGTGAGCAAATGTGTGTCTGCTCGCGGACATGTAGCAGAGCTAAAGAAGATTCCCTGTGGATTACATTGGAGGGAGTGTTTTTTGTTAGTAAAGATGGAGTCCCTGAATATCTTCTTTTATTTCTATTAAATTATTTTTTCTGTGTGTGTGGTGTTTTATTTTATGTATACCAGAAATTCATGGTGGCGGGTCTAATATTGGCCTGACACCATGAATTTTGGGCTTAGTGCCAGCTGGCTTTAATCCCTTACTACCCAGTGTACCACCACCAGGGTCACAGGAAGAGCCAGGTAAAGTGACTGACAATGGCGCTTCTATGAATGCTCCATTTTCAGGTGTGACTGTGGGTTGCAGTTTTCATCATGAGGGGCCCAGAATGCTTGTACCTTACCACATAGAATCCTAACCCCCAGCTGCCTGGGATTTAAAATGGTTGGTGATCGAAAAGAGGGTGGAGACCACTCCTTTTTTCTTTTATTATTGTATTTTGATTACCAGCCAAGGTAAAGCCAGGCAGCTGGGGGTGGCCCGTAGCTGTCTGCTTTATCTGCGCTGAAAATCAAAAATATAGCAGAGCGCTACATTATTTTTTAAAAATATTTATTTATTTTTTACAGTACTGTGATGTCAGTCAATGGCTGAGGGGGGCCAATCACAGATGCTGTCACAGAGATTGGGCGTCTGTGATTGGCTGCTGTAGTGACCTGAAACCAACTCCTACATTCTAGGATCTAGAATGTATGGGCAGTTTCCAGGCTACTCTAACAGCCAATCACAGAAGCCTATTCTCTGTGACAGAGTCTGTGATTGGTTGTTGGAAGCCTGTGCAGTGAATATCCCGGAAGTAGACGCAAAGGTACCGCAGGATGCTGTAAGTATGATGATGATGATGTTTAATAACTATTTTCTTTTTACAGCCCACGAACCCGAACCCATCACTACTGTTGTGCTCTTTACCACCATCTAGTGGCCAGATGAGAGCATTACTTTGGATCATTTACATTAAATTGTATTGCATATTTTTAGACATGTAAAAATCATCTATTGTTTATTTTGCTTCCCTATTGTTTTTTAAATAATTCTAATATTTTTGCCTACTTTTGTAATTCTTTAAATAGTATTTAATAGGCTATGTGATTAATACATGAATGCATGATAATCTAAGGCCCCTTTCACACCAGCGTTTTTCGCTGAGGTGCGGCAGTGTGGCAAGTTAGTTACGCTGGATCGTCCAGATCCGGCACTTGCGACCCCGAAAAAAAAAACGCTGCTTGCAGCGAATGCGGGCCACAAGTGGGCCGTTAGGCAGAAGATGTGGTAAATCTGCCGGAATCTGCCGCACATCAGCGTAAAACGCTGGTGTGAAAGGGGCCTAAGATGTATGTAAACACTGAATATTTGAAATTAGGAATATTTGAATTTATGGCAGAGTGGCCTGACGGAAGCCTCTCCTCAGAGCAAGACATATGAAAGCCCACACAGAGTTTGCAAAAACACATGAAGGATTCCCAGACTATGAGAAATAAGATTCTCTGTTCTGATTAGACGAAGACAGAACTTTTTGGTGATAATTCTAAGCGGTATGTGTAGAGAAACCAGGCACAGCTCATCACCTGCCCAATACAATCCCAACAGTGAAACATGGTGGTGGCAGCTTCATGCTATGGGGGTGTTTTCAGCTGCAGGGACAGGACAACTGATTGTAATTGAAGGAAACATGAATGCAGCCAAGTACAGAGATATCCTGGATGAAAACCTCTTCCAGAGGGCTCTGGATCTCAGGCTTGGCCTAAGGTTCACCTTCCAACAAGACAATGACTCTAAGCACACAGCTAAAATAACACAGGAGCGGCTTGAGAACAACTCTGTGACTATTCCTGACTGGCCCAGCCAGAGCCCTGACCTAAACCCAATTGAACGTTCACCATCCAACCTGATGGAACTGGAGGGGATCTGCAAGGAAAAATGGCAGAGGATCCCCAAATCCAGGGGGGAAAACTGCATCATTCCCAAGAAGACTCATTAATGGACTAGCTCAAAAGGGGAATATATTCAAGACTGAGCAAAGGGGCTGAATATTTATGACCATGTGAGATTTCAGGTTTTTTTCTTTTTTAATAAATACATTTCTACATTTCTGTTTTTTTAAGTCAAGATGGGGTGCAGAGTGTACAATAATGAGAAAAAATATGAACTTTTTTGAATTTACCAAATGGCTGCAATGAAAGAAAGAGTGAAAAATGTAAAGGGGTCTGAATACTTTCTGTACCCACTGTATATCATTTCAGCCACTTAACGTATGTCAGTAAATAAGTGTATACTGTACCTGCGGTGGGACTGGGGGATACATTGGTCTATATGGAGGGGCAGCAACTGGCTGTGGAAATAAAGAAAAACGCAATCAATATCAGAGCAATGGTGGTAGATTTCCCACGCTGTTCCTCTAAACAATCAATTTATAGATTTATTCTATTCTGTAAATGTATTGGATTTTTTATTTTTTTTTGCATTCATCCAGTATCTACTCTCCTGAACATTGAAACTGCAACAGCAAGAAGGAAAAGTTGTGGACTTATGGGAATCACAGGATAGACAGATATGTTACTGATATAGAAATGATGAAAAAATGGAAATAACATTTTCAAAACATCTGGATTTATTCATGTGTTAAAATCCTTGCACTTACACTCCTTGGCTGCTATCAATGAGTTTAAGAATAGTTTCCTAAGGAACGTTCTGCCGCGGTGAATGCACTTGAGTATGACCTAAGCATGCCACCATGTTCTGCAAAGTCTCCAGATCTGTCTCTCATTGAGCACATCTGGGCTGTCATTGATCGGCAGTTGCAGTGGCAGCTGCCAGCAGCGGATCTTGATGATTTGCCCAAATGCATTAAGTGCAGAAGATTCCTCAGAAAACCATTAATAACCTCACTGATAGCAGAAAAGGAGTGTAACTGCAGGGAGTTTTGCACGTGGCATTGATACTCTGTACTAAATTAATGAAGAGGTTTTAAAAAATGTTGTATTTTTTTATTATTTTCTATTAACATGTCTATCAATCAATAGTTTTCACAATTCCACAACTTTTCCTTCTTGATGTCACAATTTGGATGTTGAGTATACAGGGTGGGCCATGTCCGACTTCAAAATGGCCGCCATGGTCACCACCCATCTGGAAAAGTTTTCCCCCTCCCATATACTAATGTGCCACAAACAGGAAGTTGATATCACCAACCATCCCCATTTTATCCAGGTGCACCCATATAAATGGCTCACCCTGTATTAATCTAATTCCCATCAAATGTATATCAGTAATTCATTATTATCAACCATTATTATTTGTAATGTAATTAAAATTAATAATCACATAGTATCTACATTGTAAAAAGTGGAGCATGTGAGTAAATAAGTGCACCCTGTTACCTGTGGTTGTTTTGGGGGATACATCTGTCTTTGAGGAGCGGCAGCAGCCGGCTGTGGAAATCCCTAAAATGAAATAAAAAAATTAAGTTCTCTAATAAATCTCCCCATGTCAATATCATAGGTACTGGGCCTAAATTCTTTTTGGATCTCCTAGTTTTGCATGTTTTCTTTTCTCCAACTACTCAACCGTCTCAAAAAATGAGCATAGCGCCCCCCCCCTGTATAGTTATAAATCATAAAACAGTTCTGCTCACAATAGTTTATGATAGTAAGATATGACGGTACTAAACATCCAAACTGTGCTAGAATAATTAGGACATTCATGGATTTTAACCCCTTCACCCCGGGTGATTTTCCAATTTCCATGTTTTTTCTGTGGTCTTCCAGAAGGACAAACAGCATGTCCGTCTTATGGAAAGGAGCTGTCCTAGATACATAGCATCTAAGAGCTCTCACAAGGCCCAGGGGATGCAAGGCCTTCTTGACACGGTGCACTGGTGTCGGGAAAAATAAGGAAAAATGATGCCTTCATTAAGGTGGAAGGAAGAGACCACCTTCAGAAGGAAGGAAGGAACCAGCCGCACTACTACCTTATCCTGATGACAAGGGAGTGTGGTAAATTCTGAGACACGTCTAATGGACGTGATTGCCACTAGGAAAACCACCTTCCAGGACAGGAGAGTGAGACTTCTTTCAGAGGTTCCAAAGGGAGGCCTTTGAAGCGCGTCTAGGACCAAATTACGGTCCCATGGTTATAGCAGTCTTTCATAAGGAAGGACTAACCGAGGCACCTCTTGGATGAAAGTCTCGACTTGAGGTCGCGTCGTGAGCCTGTGCTGGTAAAGCACCAAAAGTGCTGAAATCTAGCCTTTCAGGGAGCTCGGGGCCAAGCCCGAGTCCAGTCCCGGCTGGAGAAAACTCAGGTCCACCAGAATAGACATAACTAGAGGGGAGTGTCTCCGGTCCTTGCACCATGAAGAAAAGGGTTTCCATGAGCAATGGTAAATACGGGCTGACATTCGATAAAAAAAACAGCCCGAGTCAGAACCCAGGTCTCAACGGCCACGATGTCATATTCAGGACCCCCGAATTCTGCTGGCAAATCGGACCTTGAGTCCGAAGGTCCGGGTGATCTGGTAAGCACCAGGGAATATCGGCAACAAGTTGGACTAGGTCAGCATACCCGGTGCCTCTGGACCAATTTGGGGCAATGAGAATGACTGGAACCCCTTCTGATTTGATTTTCATCACTACCTTCGGAATTAAAGGCAGTGGAGAGAAAATGTACAGAAGACAAAACTGGCGCCATGGTTGTACCGGTATGTCTGCTCCGATGGATATCGGGCCGTGAACGCGGGGACCTTAGGATTCAGACGAAACATAGTAACATAGTAACATAGTTTTTAAGGTTGAAGGAAGACTTTAAGTCCATCTAGTTCAACCCATAGCCTAACATGTTGATCCAGAGGAAGGCAAAAAAAACCCCATGTGGCAACACTAATCTCCACATTGGGGGAAAAAATTCCTTCCTGACTCCAGATACGGCAATCAGACTAATTCCCTGGATCAACGCCCTATCAAAGAATCTAGTATGTATAACCGGTAATATTATAGTTTTCAAGAAAGGCATCCAGGCCCTTCTTAAATGTTAGTAGTGACTCACTCATTACAACATCATGTGGCAGAGAGTTCCATAGTCTCACTGCTCTTACAGTAAAGAATCCGTGTCTGTGATTATGATTAAACCTTCTTCCCTCCAGACGTAGAGGATGCCCCCTTGTCCCAGTCTCAGGCCTAAGAGTAAAGAGATCATTAGAAAGGTCTCTGTACTGCCCCCTCATATATTTATACATTATTATAAGATCACCCCTAAGCCTTCGTTTTTCCAAGCTAAATAACCCCAAGTTTAATAACCTGTCTTGGTATTGCAGACCCCTTAGTCCTCTAATAACTTTTGTCGCTCTTCTCTGGACCCGCTCTAGTTCAGCTATGTCTTTCTTATACACCGGAGACCAGAATTGTACACAGTATTCTAAGTGTGGTCGCACTAGTGACTTGTATAGAGGTAAAATTATGTTCTCCTCATGAGCATCTATGCCTCTTTTAATACATCCCATTATTTTATTTGCCTTTGCAGCAGCTGCCTGACACTGGCCACTAAATGTGAGTTTGTCATCTACCCATACACCCAGGTCTTTTTCAGTGACAGTTTTGCCCAGTGTTTTACAATTAAGCTCATAATTATACCTTTTGTTTCCTCTGCCCAAGTGCATGACTTTACATTTATCCCCATTAAAGCGCATTTGCCATTTAGCAGCCCAAGCTTCTAGTTTACATAAATCCTCCTGTAATATAAAATTGTCCTCCTCTGTATTGATTACCCTGCAGAGTTTAGTGTCATCTGCAAATATTGAGATTCTACTCTGTATGCCCCCTACAAGGTCATTAATAAATATATTAAATAGAGGTGGGCCCAACACTGACCCCTGTGGTACCCCACTGTTAACTGTGACCCATTCTGAGTGTGTTCCATTAATAACCACCCTTTGTTTCCTATCACTAAGCCAGTTCTTAACCCACTTACACATATTTTCCCCTATCCCCATTGCCCTCATTTTATGTATCAACCTTTTGTGTGGCACCGTATCAAAAGCTTTTGAAAAGTCCATATACACCACATCCACTGCATTTCCTTGGTCCAGTCCAGAACTTACTTCTTCATAGAAGCTTATTAGATTAGTTTGACAGGAACGGTCCCTCGTAAAACCATGTTGATAATGGGTCATGAGGTTATTTTTCTTCAGATACTCCAGTATAGCATCTCTTAGAAAACCCTCTAGGATTTTACCCACAGTAGAGGTTAAGCTTACTGGCCTATAATTTCCAAGTTCAGTTTTTGTCCCCTTTTTGAATATTGGCACCACATTTGCTATACGCCAGTCCCGTGGTACAGACCCTGTTATTATGGAATCTTTAAATATTAAAAATAATGGTCTATCTATGACAGTACTTAATTCCTGCAGCACTCTGGGGTGTATCCCATCTGGGCCCGGGGATTTGTCAATTTTAGTGATTTTTAGACGATGCCGTACTTCCTCTTGGGTTAAGCAGGTGACGTTTAATTGAGAATTTTTGTTATCACTGATCATATTGTCTGTCATGGGATTTTCTTGTGTAAATACTGTTGAAAAAAAGTCATTTAGCATATTTGCTTTTTCCTCATCCTCATCCACCATTTCACCCAGACTATTTTTAAAGGGGCCAACACCATCATTTTTTAGTTTCTTACTATTTATGTAGTTAAAAAATATTTTGGGATTCTTTTTACTTTCTCTGGCAATGAGTCTCTCTGTCTCAATCTTTGCTGCCTTGATTTGCTTTTTACAAATGTTATTTAATTTTCTGTATTTATTTAATGCTTTATCACTACCTACTTGCTTTAATTCCCTAAATGCTTTCTTTTTGTCACATATTGCACTTCTTACCGCTTTATTTAGCCATAGTGGTTTCCTCCTATTTCTAGCATGCTTATTCCCATAGGGTATATATTGTGCACAGGTCCTATTCAGGATGCTAATAAACATCTCCCATTTGTGTTGTGTACTTTTATGTCTCAGGACATCGTCCCAGTTTATTGCACTAAGATCATCTCTCAACCGTTGGAAATTTGCCTTCCTGAAGTTTAGTGTCCTTGTGACCCCTCTAGTACACGTCTTAGTAAAGGATACTTGAAAGCTTATTAAGTTATGATCACTATTACCCAAGTGACCTCCAACCCGTATATTTGATATGCGGTCTGGCCTGTTGGTTAATATTAGGTCCAGCAGTGCCCCCCTTCTTGTTGGGTCCTGAACCAGTTGTGAAAGGTAATTGTCTCTTATAGTTTTCAAAAACTTATTACCTTTGCTGGAACTGCAGGTTTCTGATCCCCAATGTATTTCAGGGTAGTTGAAGTCCCCCATAATAATGACTTCTCTCTGAGTCGCTGCTTCATCTATTTGCTTTATGAGGATATTCTCCTCCACTTCCATTATTGTTGGAGACTTATAACAAACCCCTATCAGTAATTTATTATTTTTTCCCCCTCCCCTTATCTCCACCCACAGAGACTCTACATTTCCATTAGATTCACCTATATTATCACGCAGGATGGGTTTTAAGGATGATTTTACGTATAAACATACACCTCCTCCTCGCCTATTTGTACGGTCATTTCTGAACAGACAATAGCCCTGTAAATTAACAGCCCAGTCATGGCTCTCGTCCAGCCAAGTCTCCGAAATCCCCACCATGTCATAATTATTTTCCAACAAAATCAATTCTAATTCCTCCATTTTGTTGGTGAGGCTTCTGGCATTAGTATACATGCACTTTATGCATCTCTCTTTACCTCTATTCCTTCCTACTAGATTGACTGTTCTAACCCCACCCCCCATGCCACCCCCAATTTTATTACTTGTGCCCAGGTTACTGTTTACACTATCTTCCCCTCCTATACAATGAATACCCTCCCCCCCAATCCCTAGTTTAAACACTCCTCCAACCTTCTAGCCATTTTCTCCCCCAGCACAGCTGCACCCTCCCCATTGAGGTGCAGCCCGTCCCTAGCATAGAACCTGTAGCCAACAGAGAAGTCGGCCCAGTTCTCCAGGAACCCAAACCCCTCCTTCTTACACCAATTCCTGAGCCACTTATTTATCTCCCTAATCTCCCGTTGTCTCTCTGGTGTGGCACGTGGTACAGGCAGTATTTCAGAGAATACTACCTTGGAGGTCCTTGCCTTAAGCTTGCAGCCTAATTCCCTGAAATCATCTTTAAGGACCTTCCACCTACCTCTAACTTTGTCATTTGTGCCAATGTGCACTATGACCGCTGGGTCCTCACCAGCCCCTCCCAGTAATCTGTCAACCCGATCAGCGATGTGCCGGACTCGAGCGCCAGGTAGGCAGCACACTGTTCGACGATCCCTGTCTTTGTGACAGATTGCCCTATCTATTCCCCTAATAATTGAGTCCCCCACTACCAGCACCTGTCTGGCCTGCCCTACTCTCCTGTTTTCCCCCTTACTGGAGCAGACACTCCTCTGGCTTTCAGAGGTCATGCCCTGCTGCAGCAGTGCTATCCCTGAACTCACACCCCCCTCATCTGCCAACATAGCAAATTTATTGGGGTGTGCCAGATCAGGGCTAGTTTCCCTGGCACCCTTCCCTCTACCCCGCCTTCTAACTGTCACCCAGCTAGCTACCTCATGGTCCTGAGGCTCCATAGTACCATCCTCCCCCACATCTATCCCATTGAGCAGCTGTTCAGTGAGCAGCAGACTCCTTTCCATATTGTCTATGGATCTCAGCGTTGTCAGTCGTTCATTTAGATCCAGTATCTGGGCTTCCAAATGCACAACGTACTCACATCTCACACAGCAGTATGCACCCTCGGCCGGCTGGTCAAGGAATGCATACATGTGGCAAGATGTACACTGGATGGCATTGCCAATCATGGAGCTCATTTCCTAATGGGGATTGCACCAGACAGAAATGATAAGTAAAAAGAAATGCAAAGTATTAATAAAATACAACCAGCAATTCAGTAATTCCTCCCTTCCAAACTCCCTTAATCCAAAGTCACTGAATCACAAACGCCATCAGGTCAATATCTGTGGTCCCCCAACGGCAGCAGATTTTGTTGAAACACCTCCAAGGTGCAGGGACCATTCTCCTGCGGCGAGACCCTGGTGACTGATGACGTCCACCGCCCAGTTGTCCACACCCAGATATGTACTGCCGAGATGGCTGACTCGGTCGACTCGGCCCAGAATGTGCTCTACCTTGCATAGAGCAGCCCTTCTGGGGGGTCGTCCTGGAGTAGACCACAGCTGACCCACCAAGAGCCTTCTTGACCTCTGCCGCAGGCCTAGCAGTGTGGGATAGCATGACCACGCAGCAGGTATATGGGACTTAGGGGCTTTGTTTGAGGATTTAGAGGACTGCATATTAATACTTGGTCTGTTGCACTGAACAGAGGGAGGTATAATGTGGGAGAGCTAATCAGCCTTGGCAATGCAGCAGCGAAGGCTCTGCTGAGAATGAGAAAAAAGACTTTAGCTCTTACCAAGGTGTAGTGAACCCCTTTTACATGCAGCCCTGATGTGGTCCTATGTCCATGGTGCCGAGCTGGGGAGAATGCCCCCCGGTGGTGACTAGTAGAGAGAATACCCCAGTGTGCTGGGGGATGTGCCATGTAGCAAGGCACGCTGGGGAGTCTCGCGTTGTGGGAGAAGTGCCAAAGGTGTGGACGTACACGAAAACGGGGCCAGGTTTGCGACTACGGTTATCCCAGGAGCGTGCGTAGTAATACTGCGTCATTAAGGAGGTAAACTATGGGGCGTGATTGCGAATATCGTATCACCCGGGGGCAGAGTCACGCATAGGCCGAAGCCGGGCCTAAATTTGTGGCCGTGGTCGGGGAAACACAGGGAGAAGGCCAGAATGGAGCAGGCGGCTGGTGGGTGGGGACACGAGGGGCCTGATGGGACAGATAGGGATAATGGTCATGAGAGCTCTCCGCTGTGATTGTTACCGATCCCGGGCTGGGTATCGGTGCCGGCACAGATAACCAGTCTGGTCCCTTGGGAAGGTCTCATCTGCAGGCTGATGGAGTGTCCCATGGTGCCGCCTGCAGGGGCACTGAAGCAAATCTGATCTGCAGATCAGGTAGCTGCTGCCCAGGCTCCTTGATGACACACAAGGGGTTGTGCTACTGTCCCTGGAGGTTGCAATAGTGGATGTCTACCACCAAGGCTCCTTGGTGAGTGGCTGGGGAGGTATGCCACTGTCTCTGGAGCTTGCAGTATTGGATGCCTACTACCCAGGCTCCTTGGTGAGAGGCTGGGGAGGTATGCTGCTGTCTCTGGAGGTTGCAATATTGGACGCCTACTACCCAGGCTCCTTGGTGAGAGGCTGGAGAGGTATGCTGCCGCCTCTGGAGGTTGCAGTATTGGATGCCTACTACCCAGGGTCCTTGGTGAGAGGCTGGGAGGTATGTTGCTGTCTCTGGAGGTTGCAGTATTGGATGCCTACTACCCAGGCTCCTTGGTGAGAGGCTGGGGATGTATGCCGCTGTCTCTGGAGGTTACAGTATTAGATGGCTACTACCCAGGCTCCTTGATGAGAGGCTGTGGAGGTGTGCTGCTGTCTCTGCAGGTTGCAGTATTTGATGCCTACTAACCAGGCTCCTTGCTGGGAGACTGGGTAAAGCAGATTGTAGTCCCAGGTGGATGCAGAGACAGGGGGGTCTACGGCAGGTGCAGAGGGGGATACTGGGAAGCGACACTCTGCGTGCCCTTCTGTTGATGTGTGTGGGAGATCGGCGCCCTTAGGGGAACTTTCACCCTTAAAAATCTCAAATAAGATAAGGTTCCCATGGGATCCAATGTTGCAGAAGGGGTACGTGGAGGCGACACTCCAGGTTCCCGTCTGTTGGTGCTTGTTGGAGAGCGGTGCCCTTAAGGGAGCCGTCACCCTGTTTATAAAAATTCTGTAAAAAGTAAAAAATCACAAATGAAAGTAAAAAAGAATGTGGGTCAGTAGACCACATCTGCCTCCTACAGACACTAAGCTGAAACTGGTTTGGCCTGGCCCAGCCTGGGGGGTGTATACTGCAGAGGAGGAGCTAATCTTTTTTGTATTCACTTAGTGTCAGCCTCCTAGAGATAGCACCATAACACTCATGGTCCTGTGTCCCCCAATGAGGCGAATGAGAAAACGTAATTTTCTTGTTTGGACATTTTTCCATTATGCAATTTACAGATCTGATTAATTGATTTTATATTTCGATAGATCGGGCATTTGTGAACGCGGCAATACCAAATGTGTGATATTTTTATTTGTTTAATAGCTTTATTTTCAGTGGTGCAAAAGAGTGGTGATTTGAAAATTTTTATGTTTTTTTTTCATATTTAAAAACTTTATTTTCTCTTTACTTTAAACTGCCCCCTGGGGGGCCTCAGCACTGCACAATCCGATCGCTTCTCCTGTGCGCAGATGAGCTGCTGCATGTCTGTGCACAGGAGAATCATCCCTTTCTGTGGATGCTAGCGCTCACCGAGCATCCACAGAGAAGTGATTCCAGACAGCATCCGAGGTTATCCCAAGACCTCAGGCTGTCAAAGTAACTATCGAGATCCCATGGTCACATCACGGGAACTCCAATGCTTCGGGGAACAGTGCGATCCCCACTACGGTTCTTTGGATTGTGCTGTCAGTGATTGACAGTGCGATCCAATCGGTCCTGTTAGCTACAAATGTCTGATGATCTGATCAGCTGACATGTACAGGGAATGATGCGAGTTCAGCACATAAGCTCACACAAAAGGGAGGAATATATATATATTTATACTTGAGAGGGTGTTGTACTTTGTCGAACTACTACTAATAATAATAATACAAGGTGGGCCATTTATATGGATGCACCTAAATAAAATGGGAATGGTTGGTGAAATCAACTTTCTGTTTGTGGCACATTAGTATATGGGAAGGGGAAAACTTTTCCAGATGGGTGGTGACCGTGGCGGCCATTTTGGATCCAACTTTATTTTTTTCAAGGGGAAGAGGGTGATTTGACACATCAGACTTATTGAGAATTTCATAAGAAAAACAATGGTGTGCTTGGTTTTAATGTAACTTTATTATTTCATGAATTATTTACATGTTTATGACCACTTATAAAATGTGTTCAAAGTGCTGCCCATTGTGTTGGATTGTCAATACAACCCTCTTCTCCCACTCTTGACACACTGATAGCAACATCACAGAAGAAATGCAGCACAGGCTTCCAGTATCCATTGTTTCAGATGCTGCACATCTCGTATCTTCACAGCATAGACAATTGCCTTCAGATGAGGGAAACGGTGAAGGGTGAAATTATCAAACAAAACCAGCGCTATTGGTCTGACACTAACCACAGTGGATAGATCCCTCCAAGACTGTTGGAACACAGACATTGATGGTATGGTGTGGTATATGGGGTACAAATATAGTGGAGCCATGCTTCATCAATGGAAACCTCAATGCCACTGGATATGTGAAATTGCACCATGATTTACATACATTGCTACATGATTCAGATATCCACTGGCATTGAGGTTTCTATTGATGAAGAATGGCCCCACTCTCTTTGTACCCCATATACCACACCATACCATCAATGTTTGTGTTCCAACAGTCTTGGAGGGATCTATCCGTTGTGGGTTAGTGTCAGACCAATAGCGCTGGTTTTGTTTGTTAAAGCGAACCTGTCACCCCCCCCGGGCATCAAAAGCTATAATAGCCACCTTCTGCAGCACTAAGGCTGCATTCTGAGAAGGTGGCTATAGGCTTTTGATGCCCTTTATAGTATGAAATATTAAGTTAGGTAAATGCTCACTCTTCTGAAGACCGAAGACCGGGAGGCGGGGTTTCACGCTCCTCCGGCCCGCCCCCTCTTGTCAATCATTGTGCGCGCCTGCTGCTGCCTCCCCTCAGTGTGGAAAATGAACGCGCGTCTCCGTTCTCATGCACGGAGCCGCGCATGCGCTGTGCGCCCGGTGTCGACTTCCTGGACACCGGGCGCACAGCGCATGCGCGGCTCCATACAGGAGAATGGAGACGCGCATTCATTTTCCACACTGAGGGGAGGCAGCAGCAGGCGCGCACAATGATTGACAAGAGGGGGCGGGCCGGAGGAGCGTGAAACCCCGCCTCCCGGTCTTCGGTCTTCAGAAGAGTGAGCATTTACCTAACTTAATATTTCATACTATAAAGGGCATCAAAAGCCTATAGCCACCTTCTCAGAATGCAGCCTTAGTGCTGCAGAAGGTGGCTATTATAGCTTTTGATGCCCGGGGGGGGTGACAGGTTCGCTTTAACTTCTCCAGTCACAAAAGAGTTTTCCTCATCTGAAGGCAATTGTCTATGCTGTGAAGATACGAGATGTGCAGCATCTGATACAACAGATACTGGAAGCCTGTGCTGCATTTCTTCTGCGGTGTTGCTATCAGTGTGTCAAAAGTGAGAGAAGAGGGTTGCATTGACAATCCAACACAATGGGCAGCACTTTGAACACATTTTATAAATGGTCATAAACGTGTAAATAACTCATGAAAGAATAAAGTTACGTTACAACCAAGCACATCATTGTTTTTCTTATGAAATTCTCAATATGTTTGATGTGTCACATGACCCTCTTCCCATTGAAAAAAATAAAGTTGGATCCAAATTGGCCAACTTCAAATGGCCACCATGGTCACCACCCATCTGGAAAAGTTTTCCCCCTCCCATATACTAATGTGCCACAAACAGGAAGTTAATATCACCCACCATTCCCATTTTATTTACGTGCATCCATATAAATGGCCCACCCTGTATAATAATATTGACTGTATATATTCAATAGCGCTTTACATACACTTGCACACTGTCTCCATTGGAGCTCACAATCTAAATATCCTATCAGTATGACTTTAGAGTGTGGGAGGAAATCAGAGAACCCGGAGGAAGCCCACACAAACCCAGGGAGAACATACAATCTACTTGCAGATGTTGTCCTTGGTGGGAATTGAACCCAGGACCTCAGCGCTGCAAGGCTGCAGTACTAACCAGTCAGCCATCATGCCACCCATGGCTTCACAAGGTGTGTGTGGGTGCACAAAACTGGGCAAGGTTAATGCCATGTGCAACACACTGCATTTTTTGGTGCAGTTTTGTCACAAATCTACATGTCTATCCTTATGACCATAAAGTTAATGGGAATTCTGAAGTGTTGTGCGCATGTTGCTTATTTTTTTCCTTGCAAATTTGGTTGCAGAAAAAATCTGCAGCATGTCAATTCTTGGTGGATCTTTTCCTGCATTTGTCACCCCTAAGTATATGTGCACACGATCCAGAGAAACTGCATATTTGATGCAGTGGCTCTAGAACTGCCGGTGAATGCAGGGAGAGTGCCGCCACCCTGAGCACATGATTTGTGTTTGGTGCAGGGCGACGTCTCCCTGCATTCTCCCAATGGTGATGTCTTCTGACTCTGCAGCATGAAATTAGCAAGCTCTGGAGATACGGAGCCTGCACTGGAGATGAAAACACGCTGTGGCGGAGAAAAGCATAGTGGGCATGGCTTAAAATCCCATCCACTATGTCGATACTGTACAATTCAGTGTTTTGGACGAAGTGACAATATGCTGCATCCAAACTGCTGCTATGGAGGATCATGAGTATGCACCCCTACAGCCATTGACTTCAATGAGGCTATGTTCACCCTGCACACAATTTTGCACACATGACTGCTCTCCCTGCCCTGTAGTTCACCTCTTACCTTGCATACTGGCAGGCACTTCTGGGTTTTGGCTGTGTCACACAGCACGTATGTCACATGACCCCTACCCACGTGACTTGTGAAGCTGCCGAAACCCGGAAGTGCCGAGCGGTACGCAAGGCATGCTGCTTATTTTCATGGATCAAAAGATTTGTAAAACTCTGCAGCTATTACGCTGCGCAAAATGTTCAGACGTCAGTACCGCACGCGCAAAGTCACATTGTCATGACTGGCCTAAATACTATGCCCAGTATTACAAGTATGCTGTAAAAATATGCAGCAAATGCGCTCTCGACGGCACAAAGCCTTACTGCTGCACTAGTGCTAGATGCAATAAATGTCCCTTTTTACTGTACTTCAAAATTGGGAGGTGTGCGAAACCTGACATTAAAGTATTGCTGTGTGTGGGGATTTTATCATGTTGAAATGTAGGTGTTCCCTCAATATCTGCCCGGAATATCTCTTCTCAGTCTCTGTCGGTGGTGAATACTGAATAGGTTCAGGTGTTGTTGTGAGTCAGCCATCTCCTATATTTGGAGCGCTCTGGGTGGATTATTTCCTGCCGTATACCGTACTCACTTGCTGGAATTGTGGTTTATAAACCTGGGACGGGGGCTGAGGAGGGGCCGCGTCAGACATCTGTACAGACATAAATAGAAAGCAAGAGGTTATCAGTATGAATAAGAAAATTATAGTGTTAAAATAAGTAGAGTCTTACGAGTCCCACAATATTAGACAAAGGTCAGACAGAGAATATCACACTGCATCCATATACAGAGTGACTATAACATCCAGGTATATAGTGTCAGATAACATAGTAAAATGCCATGATATGTCACATACCAGTAACACCTCCTGTTATTTATAACAAGCCCTGGAGTCAGAGTCTATGCCCCGCCCAGAGATCTTAACAGCTCATTTACATAGAAGAAAAATGTGAATGTAGAATAATAAATCAAATCGCAGATATCGAGGTATCATTGTACCCAGCTTTCTATGACCGATGTGCCCATATAGACAGCATGGGAGGGTTGATCCCACTGACAGATTCCCTATAAATTTAATGCAGAATTTTGCATAATGCATGCCTGTATGAATTTATATAATGGATTCTGAATTGTAACCCTTGTTGTAAATACAAATGAGAAGATTTTCATATTAGGACCACATGCTAGGTATTATTACTACATACTACCCCTTCATTTATTATGCCCTGCATTGTTCCTCACAGTACTGTGCAGTGCACTGTCCCTGCTGGCATGATGCCCTTGGCTATCCCTTCCGGAACTATGTCCTGTACTGACCCTCACTATGCTATATTCAGTGCTCTCCCTTCCTGGACTATGTCCTGCACAGTGCCTCCTTACACAATGTCCTGTGCTGTCCATCCCTGCACCCAGTCCTGTGATAACACTCCTTACACTGTGCCCTTCACTATCCCCTTTTACACTATTTTCTTCATTGTCCCTCCCTGTACTATGTCCTGCACAGTCCTTCTGTCAGAAATTTGGATCTTCTGTTTACCTCTTGTGTATTCTAGCCCTTTTCTAAAATGGCATCTGCTGCTTTGCTCCTGTTCATGTGATCCTCCTTCCCTGCCTTTATAAACCCTAGTTTACCTTCTAGCCAAATCTTCAGTATCCTGCTTGAATTTCTGGCTTCTTGCTTCTCAAGATTGCTCCTCCTCTAGTAAGTCCAGCTCAGCTCTTTCCAGCAACCTCTCCTGCTCTAAGTGATTCACCTGCAACTTGCTGCTTTGTGTTTCTCAGCGTCTGCCTCAGCCTGCCAGCCCTGGTAATGTAAGCCATCTCTGCTTTTAGGAGCTTATTGCTAAGTGTGTAGTAGCCATGTTCTGGACAGTTTAGACTTCTTAAAGCTCACTGCTCTGCACTAGTTTCGGGACTCATTCTCAGTGACGTACCTAACCCTGGCCCCCCCTGGGTGGTCTGTGAGCGATTTGAAGAAAGAGACAGCACTCACCGGTATGTGCAGGGTGGTCTTTTAATCCAGATTGTCAAGCATAGACAGGGTGCAGGGAGGTGACCACGGAGGGCCGGTGGACAACGACGCCGTTTCACAAACAATGTTGCTTCTACGGGTCCAGGTAGAAGCAACATCGTTTGCGAAACGGCGTCGTTGTCCACTGGCCCTCCGTGGTCACCTCCCTGCATCCTGTCTATCCTTGACAATCTGGATTAAAAGACCACCCTGCACATACCGGTGAGTGCTGCCTCGTTCTTTAAATCGCTGTATTACGTTCTGGTGCTTTGGATGTGCACCGCCGGAGGGGTACCCGCCAGGGATGAATTCCCGGAACATGATTGTTGATACCGCTTAGTGCCCTAGAACTTTTTTCTTTTGTGTTTTCTAGTGACTTCTCTGTTTATTGTGTATTTAATGAACTTTGCTCCCTTGTGGCACTTTACAATTGTTTTCAATCACGTGTGTAAAATATACAGTTTCTCACAGTAACATTGTTCAGTTAAGTCATTGTCTCAAGCTAAGAGATTCCTGAGTGTCCCATGATAAATATTACACCCTACTTATACTTAGTGCAGGGAATGGATGGATAGTACATTACACTATGCTCTGTGCTATCCATACCTGCACTATGTCCTGCACAGTCTCTCATTACACTATGCTCTGTGCTATCCATCCCTGCACTATGTCCTGCACAGTCCCTCATTATACTATGCTCTGTGCTATCCATCCCTGCACTATGTCCTGCACAGTCCCTCATTACACTATACTCTGTGCTATCTATACCTGCACTATGTCCTGCACAGTCCCTCATTACACTATGCTCTGTGCTATCCATACCTACACTATGTCCTGCACAGTCCCTCATTACACTATGCTCTGTGCTATCCATCCCTGCACTATGTCCTGCACAGTCCCTCATTACACTATGCTCTGTGCTATCCATCCCTGCACTATGTCCTGCACAGTCCCTCATTACACTATGCTCTGTGCTATCCATACCTGCACTATGTCCTGCACAGTCCCTCATTACACTATGCTCTGTGCTATGCATCCCTGCACTATGTCCTGCACAGTCCCTCATTACACTATACTCTGTGCTATCTATACCTGCACTATGTCCTGCACAGTCTCTCATTACACTATCCTCTGTGCTATCCATCCCTGCACTATGTCCTGCACGGTCCCTCATTACACTATGCTCTGTGCTATCCATCCCTGCACTATGTCCTGCACAGTCCCTCATTACACTATGCTCTGTGCTATCTATACCTGCACTATGTCCTGCACAGTCCCTCATTACACTATGCTCTGTGCTATCTATACCTGCACTATGCCCTGCACAGTCCTTCATTACACTATGCTCTGTGCTATCCATGCATGCACTATGCTCTGCACAGTCCCTCATTACACTATGACTATGCTCTGTGCTATCCATGCCTGCACTATGTCCTGCACAGTCCCTCATTACCCTATGCTCTGTGCTATCCATACCTGCACTATGTTCTGCACAGTCCCTCATTACCCTATGCTCTGTGCTATCCATCCCTGCACTATGTCCTGCACAGTCCCTCATTACACTATGCTCTGTGCTATCCATACCTGCACTATGCTCTGCACAGTCCGTCATTACACTATGCTCTGTGCTATCCATACCTGCACTATGCTCTGCACAGTCCCTCATTACACTATGCTCTGTGCTATCCATCCCTGCACTATGTCCTGCACGGTCCCTCTTTACCCTATGCTCTGTGCTATCTATACCTGCACTATGTCCTGCACAGTCGCTCATTACACTATGCTCTGTGCTATCCATACCTGCACTATGCTCTGCACAGTCCCTCATTATACTATGCTCTGTGCTATCCATCCCTGCACTATGTCATGCACAGTCCCTCATTACACTATACTCTGTGCTATCTATACCTGCACTATGTCCTGCACAGTCCCTCATTACACTATGCTCTGTGCTATCCATCCCTGCACTATGTCATGCACAGTCCCTCATTACACTATGCTCTGTGCTATCCATACCTGCACTATGCTCTGCACAGTCCCTCATTATACTATGCTCTGTGCTATCCATCCCTGCACTATGTTCTGCACAGTCCCTCATTACACTATGCTCTGTGCTATCCATCCCTGCACTATGTCCTGCACAGTCCCTCATTACACTATGCTCTGTGCTATCCATCCCTGCACTATGTCCTGCACAGTCCCTCATTACACTATGCTCTGTGCTATCCATCCCTGCACTATGTCCTACACAGTCCCTCATTACACTATGCTCTGTGCTATCCATCCCTGCACTATGTCCTGCACAGTCCCTCATTACACTATGCTCTGTGCTATCCATACCTGCACTATGTCCTGCACAGTCCCTCATTATACTATGCTCTGTGCTATCCATCCCTGCACTATGTCCTGCACAGTCCCTCATTACACTATGCTCTGTGCTATCCATCCCTGCACTATGTCCTGCACAGTCCCTCATTACACTATGCTCTGTGCTAGGAAGGAATTTTTTCCCCCAATGTGGAGCTTAGTGTTGCCACATGGTTTTTTTTTGCCTTCCTCTGGATCAACATGTTAGGGTATGGGTTGAACTAGATGGACTTAAAGTCTTCCTTCAACCTTAAAAACTATATTACTATGTTACTATGTTACTATCCATCCCTGCACTATGTCCTACACAGTCCCTCATTACACTATGCTCTGTGCTATCCATCCCTGCCCTATGTCCTGCACAGTCCCTCATTACACTATACTCTGTGCTATCCATCCCTGCACAGTCCCTCATTACACTATGCTCTGTGCTATCCATCCCTGCACTATGTCCTGCACAGTCCCTCATTACACTATGCTCTGTGCTATCCATCCCTGCACTATGTCCTGCACAGTCCATCATTACACTATACTCTGTGCTATCCATCCCTGCACAGTCCCATCATTACACTATGCTCCTGTGCTATCCATCCCTGCACTATGTTCTGCACAGTCCCTCATTAAACCATGCTCTGTGCTATCCATCCCTGCACTATGTCCTGCACAGTCCCTCATTACACTATGCTCTGTGCTATCCATCCCTGCACTATG
Organism: Allobates femoralis; assembly: GCA_033576535.1. Classification (NCBI taxonomy): domain Eukaryota; kingdom Metazoa; phylum Chordata; class Amphibia; order Anura; family Aromobatidae; genus Allobates; species Allobates femoralis. Next base: position 55,722,985 of record JARQOC010000004.1, on the reverse strand, counting down.
TCCTGCACAGTCCCTCATTACACTATGCTCTGTGCTATCCATCCCTGCACTATGCTCTGCACTGTCCCTCATTACACTATGCCCTGTGCTATCCATCCCTGCATTATGTTCTGCACAGTCCCTCATTACACTATACTCTGTGCTATCCATCCCTGCACTATGTCCTACACAGTCCCTCATTACACTATGCTCTGTGTTATCCATCCCTGCACTATGTCCTGCACAGTCCCTCATTACACTATGCTCTGTGCTATCCATCCCTGCACTATGTCCTACACAGTCCCTCATTACACTATGCTCTGTGCTATCCATCCCTGCACTATGCCATGCACAGTCCTTCATTACACTATGCTCTGTGCTATCCATGCATGCACTATGCTCTGCACAGTCCCTCATTACACTATACTCTGTGCTATCTATACCTGCACTATGTCCTGCACAGTCCCTCATTACACTATGCTCTGTGCTATCCATACCTACACTATGTCCTGCACAGTCCCTCATTACACTATGCTCTGTGCTATCCATCCCTGCACTATGTCCTGCACAGTCCCTCATTACACTATGCTCTGTGCTATCCATCCCTGCACTATGTCCTGCACAGTCCCTCATTACACTATGCTCTGTGCTATCCATACCTGCACTATGTCCTGCACAGTCCCTCATTACACTATGCTCTGTGCTATGCATCCCTGCACTATGTCCTGCACAGTCCCTCATTACACTATACTCTGTGCTATCTATACCTGCACTATGTCCTGCACAGTCTCTCATTACACTATCCTCTGTGCTATCCATCCCTGCACTATGTCCTGCACGGTCCCTCATTACACTATGCTCTGTGCTATCCATCCCTGCACTATGTCCTGCACAGTCCCTCATTACACTATGCTCTGTGCTATCCATACCTGCAGTATGCTCTGCACAGTCCCTCATTATACTATGCTCTGTGCTATCCATCCCTGCACTATGTTCTGCACAGTCCCTCATTACACTATACTCTGTGCTATCCATCCCTGCACTATGTCCTGCACAGTCCCTCATTACACTATGCTCTGTGCTATCCATCCCTGCACTATGCTCTGCACTGTCCCTCATTACACTATGCCCTGTGCTATCCATCCCTGCATTATGTTCTGCACAGTCCCTCATTACACTATACTCTGTGCTATCCATCCCTGCACTATGTCCTGCACAGTCCCTCATTACAGTATGCTCTGTGCTATCCATCCCTGCACTATGTCCTGCACAGTCCCTCATTACACTATGCTCTGTGCTATCCATCCCTGCACTATGCTCTGCACTGTCCCTCATTACACTATGCTCTGTGCTATCCATCCCTGCATTATGTTCTGCACAGTCCCTCATTACACTATGCTCTGTGCTATCCATCCCTGCACTATGTCCTACACAGTCCCTCATTACACTATGCTCTGTGCTATCCATCCCTGCACTATGCCCTGCACAGTCCCTCATTACACTATGTTCTGTGCTATCCATCCCTGCACTATGTCCTGCACAGTCCCTCATTACACTATGCTCTGTGCTATCCATCCCTGCACTATGTCCTGCACAGTCCTCATTACACTATGCTCTGTGCTATCCATCCCTGCACTATGTCCTACACAGTCCCTCATTACACTATGCTCTGTGCTATCTATACCTGCACTATGCCCTGCACAGTCCCTCATTACACTATGCTCTGTGCTATCCATCCCTGCACTATGTCCTGCACAGTCCCTCATTACACTATGCTCTGTGCTATCCATCCCTGCACTATGTCCTACACAGTCCCTCATTACACTATGCTCTGTGCTATCCATCCCTGCACTATGTCCTGCACAGTCCCTCATTACACTATGCTCTGTGCTATCCATACCTGCACTATGTCCTGCACAGTCCCTCATTATACTATGCTCTGTGCTATCCATCCCTGCACTATGTCCTGCACAGTCCCTCATTACACTATGCTCTGTGCTAGGAAGGAATTTTTTCCCCCAATGTGGAACTTAGTGTTGCCACATGGTTTTTTTTTGCCTTCCTCTGGATCAACATGTTAGGGTATGGGTTGAACTAGATGGACTTAAAGTCTTCCTTCAACCTTAAAAACTATATTACTATGTTACTATGTTACTATCCATCCCTGCACTATGTCCTACACAGTCCCTCATTACACTATGCTCTGTGTTATCCATCCCTGCACTATGTCCTACACAGTCCCTCATTACACTATGCTCTGTGCTATCCATCCCTGCCCTATGTCCTGCACAGTCCCTCATTACACTATACTCTGTGCTATCCATCCCTCCACAGTCCCTCATTACACTATGCTCTGTGCTATCCATCCCTGCACTATGTCCTGCACAGTCCATCATTACACTATACTCTGTGCTATCCATCCCTGCACAGTCCCTCATTACACTATGCTCCTGTGCTATCCATCCCTGCACTATGTTCTGCACAGTCCCTCATTAAACCATGCTCTGTGCTATCCATCCCTGCACTATGTCCTGCACAGTCCCTCATTACACTATGCTCTGTGCTATCCATCCCTGCACTATGCTCTGCACTGTCCCTCATTACACTATGCCCTGTGCTATCCATCCCTGCATTATGTTCTGCACAGTCCCTCATTACACTATACTCTGTGCTATCCATCCCTGCACTATGTCCTACACAGTCCCTCATTACACTATGCTCTGTGTTATCCATCCCTGCACTATGTCCTGCACAGTCCCTCATTACACTATGCTCTGTGCTATCCATCCCTGCACTATGTCCTACACAGTCCCTCATTACACTATGCTCTGTGCTATCCATCCCTGCACTATGCCATGCACAGTCCCTCATTACTCTATGCTCTGTGCTATCCATACCTCCACTATGTCATGCACAGTCCCTCATTACACTATGCTCTGTGCTATCCATCCCTGCACTATGTCCTACACAGTCCCTCATTACACTATGCTCTGTGCTATCTATACCTGCACTATGTCCTGCACAGTCCCTCATTACACTATGCTCTGTGCTATCCATCCCTGCACTATGTCCTACACAGTCCCTCATTACACCATGCTCTGTGCTATCCATCCCTGCACTATGTCCTGAACAGTCCCTCATTACACTATACTCTGTGCTATCCATCCCTGCACTATGTCCTGCACAGTCCCTCATTACACTATGCTCTGTGCTATCCATCCCTGCACTATGCCTGTGCTATCCATCCCTGCACTATGTCCTGCACAGTCCCTCATTACACTATGCTCTGTGCTATCCATCCCTGCACTATGTCCTGCACAGTCCCTCATTACACTATACTCTGTGCTATCCATCCCTGCACAGTCCCTCATTACACTATGCTCTGTGCTATCCATCCCTGCACTATGTCCTGCACAGTCCCTCATTACACTATGCTCTGTGCTATCCATCCCTGCACTATGTCCTGCACAGTCCATCATTACACTATGCTCTGTGCTATCCATCCCTGCACTATGTCCTACACAGTCCCTCATTACACTATGCTCTGTGCTAGGAAGGAATTTTTTCCCCCAATGTGGAGCTTAGTGTTGCCACATGGGTTTTTTTTGCCTTCCTCTGGATCAACATGTTAGGGTATGGGTTGAACTAGATGGACTAAAGTCTTCCTTCAACCTTAAAAACTATGTTACTATGTTACTATGTTACTATCCATCCCTGCACTATGTCCTACACAGTCCCTCATTACACTATGCTCTGTGCTATCCTGCACAGTCCCTCATTACACTATGCTCTGTGCTATCCATCCCTGCACTATGTCCTACACAGTCCCTCATTACACTATGCTCTGTGCTATCCATCCCTGCACTATGTCCTGCACAGTCCCTCATTACACTATGCTCTGTGCTATCCATACCTGCACTATGTCCTGCACAGTCCCTCATTATACTATGCTCTGTGCTATCCATCCCTGCACTATGTCCTTCACAGTCCCTCATTACACTATGCTCTGTGCTAGGAAGGAATTTTTTCCCCCAATGTGGAGCTTAGTGTTGCCACATGGTTTTTTTTTGCCTTCCTCTGGATCAACATGTTAGGGTATGGGTTGAACTAGATGGACTTAAAGTCTTCCTTCAACCTTAAAAACTATATTACTATGTTACTATGTTACTATCCATCCCTGCACTATGTCCTACACAGTCCCTCATTACACTATGCTCTGTGCTATCCATCCCTGCCCTATGTCCTGCACAGTCCCTCATTACACTATACTCTGTGCTATCCATCCCTGCATAGTCCCTCATTACACTATGCTCTGTGCTATCCATCCCTGCACTATGTCCTGCACAGTCCCTCATTACACTATGCTCTGTGCTATCCATCCCTGCACTATGTCCTGCACAGTCCATCATTACACTATACTCTGTGCTATCCATCCCTGCACAGTCCCTCATTACACTATGCTCCTGTGCTATCCATCCCTGCACTATGTTCTGCACAGTCCCATCATTAATACCATGCTCTGTGCTATCCATCCCTGCACATATGTCCTGCACAGTCCCTCATTACACTATGCTCTGTGCTATCCATCCCTGCACTATGTCCTGCACAGTCCCTCATTACACTATGCTCTGTGCTATCCATCCCTGCACTATGCTCTGCACAGTCCCTCATTACACTATGCCTGTGCTATCCATCCCTGCACTATGTCTGCACAGTCCCTCATTACACTATACTCTGTGCTATCCATCCCTGCACTATGTCCTCACAGTCCCTCATTACACTATGCTCTGTGTTATCCATCCCTGCACTATGTCCTGCACAGTCCCTCATTACACTATGCTCTGTGCTATCCATCCCTGCACTATGTCCTCACAGTCCCTCATTACACTATGCTCTGTGCTATCCATCCCTGCACTATGTCATGCACAGTCCCTCATTACATCTATGCTCTGTGCTATCCATCCTGCACTTATGTCTGCACAGTCCCTCATTACACTATGCTCTGTGCTATCCATCCCTGCACTATGTCCTGCACAGTCCCTCATTACACTATGCTCTGTGCTATCCATCCCTGCACTATGTCCTGCACAGTCCCTCATTACACTATGCTCTGTGCTATCCATCCCTGCACTATGTCCTGCACAGTCCCTCATTACACTATGCTCTGTGCTACATCCTACTATCCTGCACAGTCCCTCATTACACTATGCTCTGTGCTATCCATCCCTGCACTATGTCCTGCACAGTCCCTCATTACACTATGCTCTGTGCTATCCATCCCTGCACTATGCCTGCACAGTCCCTCATTACACTATGCTCTGTGCTATCCATCCCTGCACTATGTCCTGCACAGTCCTCTCATTACACTATGCTCTGTGCTATCCATCCCTGCACTATGTCCTGCACAGTCCCTCATTACACTATGCTCTGTGCTATCCATCCCTGCACTATGTCCTACACAGTCCCTCATTACACTATGCTCTGTGCTATCCATCCCTGCACTATGTCCTGCACAGTCCCTCATTACACTATGCTCTGTGCTATCCATCCCTGCACTATGTCCTGCACAGTCCCTCATTACACTATGCTCTGTGCTATCCATCCTGCACTATGTCCTGCACAGTCCCTCATTACCTATGCTCTGTGCTATCTATACCTGCACTATGTCCTGCACAGTCCCTCATTACACTATGCTCTGTGCTATCTATACCTGCACTATGTCTGCACAGTCCCTCATTACCCTATGCTCTGTGCTATCTATACCTGCACTATGTCCTGCACAGTCCCTCATTACACTATGCTCTGTGCTGTCTATACCTGCACAGTCCCTCATTACACTATGCTCTGTGCTGTCTATACCTGCACAGTACCTCCTTAGACTAAGCCCTTCATTGTCCCTCCCTGCACTATGACCTGCGGTGTTACTTGTGCTGTACCCCAGGTTGAGAATGTCTTTCTTTACCTCTGGGGTATTTCAGCAGTAGACATTTCCAGTAGTTAAACTCTAACCTTTGATACACAGATTTTTCTAAAATGAATATTCTATAGATCACCACAGAAAGGTAAGGAGATCAAGCATTGATACCTGAGGCTTGTGAGACTGAGGAGGAGCCTGCGGGGGATACATGGGTCTTCCAGGATATGGCTGCAGATGTAAAAAATGTTAAGTTACATTATAAGAACTTGGAAAAAGTGGTGAGAAACTTCAATTTAATAGAAATCGCAAAAACTTTGGATTATAATGTCAAGATGCATTGAGAGGCCGTGTACCACTATAATAATGTTACATTTGCACTAGGACAATAAATTGCATTCGAGGAATCTTAACCATTAACAGTTGGGTACTAACCTAATGGCCATTTAGTCTCCTAGAGATTGGGTACTTTCACTAAAAAAAGTACCATTACTTTGTCAAAAGCATACCAATAGGAAACAAACAAATACGATCATTCATCATCTTACTGATGGATTGTGAGGATAGGAATTTGGTTGCAGAGGAGTCCGATTTTGGATTCCGAAGGTGGGATTGGTCACACCTGAGCCGGCTCCAGCCGACGACCTGAGAATAGAGAGGGGTGAGCTGTGTCATGGTCAATAACTACTCAGTCCCTTCTAGAACAAGGTTATTTCAATTTCCCCAATTATTAATCCTAGTAACTACCTCTTACTATATAGAACTGTTCTAGGACTCTGAAAGAACTAGAAGATGTATGTATCCAATAGTTTAGTTCTCCAAAAAATAAGTCAGAATCTAGAATCCTCTTTACCTTCTGCCATTCAGTCAGTGAGATCATAAGTCAGTAATATCCACCATACACATCAGATTGGTCTCCTGGCTCACAGAGGTGCACAATTTGCATATGTTGAAATCTTTAACTACCCAAACCACTGTGAAGATCTTGGTGTCATGCTCAATGGTGCATCGCTTAGAGAACATGATTTAAAGAAAAGGATCCTGACAGTGGAGGCTATAAATGCTGTGGGTTGCTTATATGGACAGTGTTTTTCTTCTTTCCTAATGAAATCTAATAATATATACTGCCAATGGTTAGCAAGCAAATGATAGCAGTAACTAATATATTATTGCGTCTCTTCAGGAGTCTGCTCTTATTTAGTCCCTGCTTCCCTCATATTCTTGCTTTTTGACACTACTACGAGGGGTGTTCATTAATGATTTCCCTGACACACTTCTATTTATTGTATAATGCTGAAACTGCCAGTGTAATAATAGAAGTCTCTACAGGTTACGTGCTAATTTGCAACTCTGAATCGATAACGGTCCTTCATTTCCAGGTGCTTAAGTGGTGTGAGGCGTGATAATGGACTCAGTGGAAGACAGAGCAGTCATCAAGTTCCGTTACTTGAAAGGCTGCAAACTAAGAGAGACGTTCAGTGAGATGAAAGAGGTTTATGTTGACGATTCCCCACCATGTAATGTAATCATGAACTGAATCGTCATTTCAAGTGTGGCCGAACTTCGGTGTAAACGGCTCCAATTCCAGGGTGACCCCATCCCCGCTATTGATGAACACAGCTTTCAAGTAAGGGAACTTGATGACTGCTCTGTATTCCACTGGGTCCATTATCACACCTGACACCACTTTAGCACCTGTGAGGCTGAAGGCACACTGTCGTGCATCAAGCACGGAGTGTGTTTGATGCACGACAGTGATGAGAGTCTGATGCGTGTTTTGGGTGTGTGTGGTGTGAGTGTGGTGCGTGTGGGTGAGTGTGCATGGCTGTATATATGCGTGTGTGCTGCGAGTGTGATGAGAGTGAGATGCGTGAGTGCGTGTGTGCTGTGTGTGAGTGTGATGCTGTCCATGGTCCTGAAGCATACTTAAGGACCGTGGACAGCATTTACCGGCATATTCATACTGTGGAGGCTCTCAAAGCCGCAGAGTATGAATGTGCCAGTTTCCTGGTACAGTAATTAATTATCTTGTACCACTGTGTCAGCGCTGCAAGATGATTAATAAGTACCCAGCTGATGGCCAATTTTTATTCATTTTGGGGGTTAAACTGCATATGCAGCATCTGTGCGGTATATGAGCACAGATGCTGCATATGCGGTAATGTACCCCGGTAATAAAGGGTTAATATGTGCTAAATAACTTGTCACCATGTCTCTAGGGAGTGATCACCCTCCCTAGAGACATGGTGCCTAAATTCATTGGTGGTTCAGGGGTTAATGGCATAAATTTATGATTAGCTGGCATTTGTCAGCTTTTTGTAATCAATGCCAGCAGCTCCTGCTGACAGTGTGCAGTATACTACGCAATTTGCGTCAGCACATTGCTGGGCAGCGTCCTCCATGAGGAGCTGTCCCAGGTACTTACGCAAATTGTGCAGTGAAGGCGCCGCTCTCCATGGTGCTGAAGATGTCGGCATCACTTCCATGGTCAGCTCACCGGAGTTTCAATGTGCGCTGGCCATGGAGGCGATGCTAAAATCTTCAGCACCATGGAGAGCGGCGGCTTCACTACGCAAATTTTCATAAGTACCTGGGACCGCTCCTCATTGAGGACGCTGCCCTGCACTGTGCTTACGAAAATTGTGTAGCAAACACACTCTGACAGCCAGGAGCCGCCAGCTTTCAGCAAGAATTACAGAAAGCCGGCAAATGCCGGCTAAACAAAAATATAGCATATTAACCCCTGAATCACCAATGAATTTAGGCACCATGTCTCTAGGGAGGGTGGTCACTCCCTAGAGACATGGTGCTAACATAGTAAACACATATTAACCCTTTACTAACCAGGTTAAATACAGCATATGCAGCATCTGTGCATATATACTGCACAGATGCTGCATATGCTGTTTAACCCCAAAAAAGACACATAGATGCCCAGCAACTGGGTGCTTATTAATCATCACACACAGCAGTGCAAGATGACACAGCGGTGCAAGATGATTAAGTACTGTACCGTGAAAGTGGTAATTTTAAACTTGCCGGCTTTGACAGCCGGTGGGTTTAAAGCAATTTGCGTGATTATCGCACAGTGTGCTGTATGGGGGCGAGATTTTCTTGCACCCATACACTTGCATTGCCCTCTCACATGTGAGAATCGCATGCAGTCGCAGCATGCTGCGACTTCACTTGCTTCTGACTCACAATGCGAGTTAGGTGCAGGGGACTCGCACTAGTGTGCCCTGCCTGATAGGGGAACACTGGTCCGAGGGCAACGCGAGCTTCCCTCGCATTGCACTCGCGTGAGTCCCTCCCACAGTGTGCCTTCAGCCTGAAAGAAAGATTGTTATCAGTTCAGAGTTGCAAATTGCCACATAACCTATAGAGACTTATATCATTACACATGTGCAGTTTCAGCATCCTGTGATAAATAGAAGTGTGAGAACGAATGGATTTTCCAGCACCAAGTTTCTTCATGCATTTAAAATTTTATGTTTCCATTATGAGTTTCAATATATTGTAACTCGTAATGGAAAAATACAATTTTAAATGCATGAAGAAACTTGGTGCTGGAAAATCCATTCGTTCTCATGCTACACAGGAGGAACCGGCCATCAAGTTCTTGGCACCTACACTTTGGCGTTAATACTGGTGAGGCACATTCCCTTTCCCTATCTGCTGCCTGCATAAATAGAAGCGGGTCAGGGGAAACCTTTAATAAACGCCCCTCGTATGTTCCCTGTATTTTCCCTTTATTCTCACTGCTTCTCATACCTCTGCGTCCTTCTCTTGGACCTCTTCTTATATAGCGCAAGAACCACAACAACCACCACGAGGACCACGATAGCGATGATGACACCAAGCGCGATCTTGCCAGCGTTGCCTAATTGGAAAACAGATTGTATAAAAATTGGCCCCATCTGCACAGGGACCCCTGCTTTCCATGTCTATCCCTGCATGCTTTTCTGCATTATATCTATATTTGTTAATTTTGTACTGACCATTGTCCAGTCTGGTGTCACAATTAGGGGGAATCCAGCCTTCCTCACATTGACATTTCATTTCGTTGTTACAAACCTGTAATGGAAATAAACACAATAGGAAATGTCTAATTTTATCAAGATCAGTCGGGGGGACACCAGGGACCGCTGGGTTTTTCTATGAAGGAGTCAGGTGGCCACCGGTTCTCTGTTGCCCAAGGGGCCACATCTGGAACCAACACTGATGAAGTTGCAAGTAATATAGTTTGGAAACCCATATAGGCAATGCAGATCCTGTATTGTTTGTACAGCTTTACTTTGTTGCAGTGTGTCAGCGTAGATAAAAGTAAAGAATTAGGGGAGCAGGTTGCCAAGTATTGACTCATTATAGCAAAACCTTTCTTTATGTTTAAATACTTTTTCCAAGCAAACAGAGATTTTTTTAAAATAATAAGGTATTAAAATACAAATGAAAGGAGTGACTGATCCCAACTTCCAAACCCGTGATTTTGGTAAAACTTTCTTTTATTCAACATAGTAAAAAATATGTGGTACCGTACATGGTATCGCATCAGGATGTGAATATGTGGGAATACGGTAAATCTATAGACCAGACGAGTCTTGAAAACCAAGTTTAAACAAGCAAGTTACGTTTGAAACGCGTCTGGTATACTGATTTTGTATTACCCCTATATTCACATCCTGATGCGATACCATGTATAACATATTTTAACTATTTTGAATAAAACACATTTTTACAAAAAAATCCCCGGTGGATTAATCATTCATGACGCCTAGCAGTGCCATGATTCTGTGCTTCCTCATTGTCTGGACTAGTTGGACTACATTTAAAGGGTCAGCTGGCAACTATTTTAATTTTTCTTACTATTAAAATACATATAGGATTTTCCAAGATTACTGCCTTGTTATGCAGCAATACATCCCTTGTTACCAGTGGCGTAACCTGAAGCTCATGGGCCCTGATTCAAAAGCTCCAACGTGGCCCCCAATTATTACAAATCTTTAATAGCACTGATCTTTCTCTATATTCCCAAGGGATTTTTGCAACCACAGCACCTGTTGTAGTTATGCCCCTGCTTGTTACTAAAGTGCTGCACAGCGAGTCTGCTGTGTGTTAAAGGGGAATGCCGGGGAGAGAAAACGTTTAGTACAGTCCTTGCTGCATGATGAAGCAGAGTCGTACACTGCAGTTCTAGGATATATAGATTGCTTATAATTCAATAATATCATACCTGATCCTTTGAACTCCCCCCTCCCTAATGGGACAGATAATTTCAGCCTGAGAGCTTTATGCAGGAGCTGAGAGCAGGAGGTGTGTCAGGGGTGTGGATGCTGGGAGCTGCAGGATCATCCTACCTTCCACTTAGGAGTGATGATGATGATGATCCATTGAACGATGGAGGGACAGGAAGCTGCCATGTTCCTATGGGGGAGGGGAGACCATGCATAGCTGAATCAATCAGTGTAATGATTTGCCTGTACTCCTAGCCTCACAATAACAGTACACATTATGCATCATCATACTGCAGAGGATCACATCATGTATTTGTATCTCCTTAGTGACATGATTGCCATTTCAAACCTGGACCCCTGTCACATGGGATGGTATATCGGGGACAGTAGTGTGACCATGGGGACAGCAGCCACGCCCTCTGCCATATCCCCTCCCTATACAGAAATGTGAGGGGGCCGGAATGTTGAATTATCTTCCAGCCCCCAGTATCCACATACCTCCTGATCTCTGCAACAGGATGAGGCTGACATGCTGAAATTCTCTGTTTTATGAGAAGTTAGTGCTGAGGAGCAGATCTGATTTTATTGATTTATAAGCGATCAATAGGTCCTAGAACTACAGTGTACAGCTCTGTTTCATCAGATCTGATTTTATTGATTTTATTGATTTATAAGCGATCAATAGGTCCTAGAACTGCAGTGTACAGCTCTGTTTCATCATGTAGGAGGGCAGGGACTGTACTAAAAAGTTTTCTCTCACTGGAGTTCCCCTTTAAGTATTATGGGATATTCAGACACAAGACAGCCAGCCATATTGGTTGTCACCCAGACAAATAAATAAAAACAGAAAGTATCAAAAGTATTATTAATGTTATATTACGGTGTTCTATACATACACAACTGGAATATTATGGTATGAGAACAAGTGGATTCAGCGAGAACTTACTGAATTTTCAGGGCACTTGGCATCACAATCTGCAGAGTTGGCGAAGTCTGGTATCGCACCGCACTGCCCATTTATACATATCTAGAAAAATGACAATTTATTCAGTGTTGGAAACAGAATCAAATCCTCTGAACAAACAAGAGGTGTTGTTATTTATATATATTTTACCTATATACTGTTTATATGAAATCTCAAGTACTTGATGCAGTGATACACATTATATAATTGTGTTTCTGCACTTTAAAAGGAATCAAAAACGAGCACCAGGTTTTTATTACTTTATCTGATGTAGGGGCAGGGATCCTGATTCCAGCAATGTGTCCCATGCGGGACTCTTTGAATTAATTGTGTGAGGCCATACAGTGAGGAGGACTTACAAGTAACAGCAGTGGTATCAAGAACAAGACAGCAGTCTGTAGCAAAACTACAAATCGAAGTTAAATATATGTAGCAAAACTGTTTAAAGGGGTTGTCTGGTCTAAACTGATAACTCTGCAGCGCCTGCACTAAGCACTGCGAGGATTCACGGTGTCTAAAGTGGGAATGGATGGTAGTTATGTGGTATGCATGATCCCCGCCAGAGTCCCCAACTGGTGCGCACGGCCTCACTCAAAACAATTGTATGGAGCAAAGCCTCCTCTAGATGTCTGTGTTTACTAGCCGGACTCGCTACATATACTTGTATAGAGCGAGGCCGCACCCACTAGTAGTGTCATTGCTTGGAACATGCATACCGCATAATTGAGGTCCAGTCCCGGCTTAGAAACCTGTAGATCTTTGCAACGCACAGTGCAGGTGCCGGGCGGACTGATAAATTTTGCAGTCAGATACAATAACTGCAGAATTATCAGTTTTAGACAACTCCTATAAGCATTGTGCCCACAGTAAACCTGTACCAGAGTTGTGTGACCGTTAGTAAAGGATTGCTGTAAAAGGTACCGGGGTCTGTGTCTGAATCTTCCTCTGTGAGAAACCGTAACAAAGTGCTTTCCTCTTGCACTGTAAAGGTGGCCGGGTTGCGGACCACTGAAAGAGACCTGCCCGGAGGCAGGAGCGCCCTTCGCCCGCGACTACTACCCCAAGCTACCTCCACTTAGAGTTTGCAAAACTTTGCACGGATGCTCCGAAAAGTATTATGTAGTGTGACCCGATATAAAGAGGGGTGAGGTCAAGTCCCTTTCGAACAGTTGATCGGAGGAGTACAAAGAGTCAAAACCCCACTTTTAATATTGGTAAAGGATCCCCAAAATAAGTCAACAAGTTTCAAAAATCTGGATGATTTAGATACCAAAGTATCTAAACTGGAAACTGGAAGCTTAGAATTATTATATTACAAATGGATCCCAGTGCTAACGAAGGTCTCATATGTCACAGTTCTGGAAATAGGAACCTAGAACACGTACTTTGTCATCATCACATTTTGTGCCCGACTCCACGATTACTTCTGGTTGGAGACTTTTACATTCTGAGGAACCGCAATGACGTGTTCTAACGATAGGTTGACTGCTACCTCCAGAACAGAACAAAGCTCCACACTGCGCTTTCCGGGAACTATAGAGGAGATAGATTAAACATCAGGTACCATGTAGCCGACATCAAGATTTATCATGTCCTTACAGTCCACAGGTAATACCTTCTAGATAGATAGCAATCATATTGGATAGATTGATGGCAGGAATCATCTGATCCTTTGGACCCTAGTTAGTGTACACAAAAGTTTTAAAGATTACTAAAAAAGACAAAACAAATAATTCTAAGGTATAAAACAAAATAAAAGCACAGACCCCCAATATTTAGTAATGTAAAGGAACTGGCGGACCTACTTCCCAATGGGAATGTGCACTATTGTCTACAATCCCTGGGACAGACCGTTGAGAGGTCGAGGTTGATTCCTTACCTCTTCCCCAGTAAGTTTCACACTGGCTCCTGATGGTGGGGCATTTTCCATTGTAACAATAACCCTCATTCTTTTTGCAGGGAGCTCCGTTCATTCGCAGGCTATCAGAGGGACACGTGGAAGATTTCCCATCACACATATCGGTCAAATCACACTCGTCTATCGATTTCCTGCACACAGTGCCCGCTGGCTTTAGCTGTGGGTAAAAAATATCATCATAATTGAAAGATTATTAGAATATTCACAACACATTTTTGATTGTTTTTTTTTATATATATATGCCCCTCATCCTGGTATATATGCCCCTCACCCTGGTCTATATGGTCCTTATCCTGGTATGTTTACCATCCTGATATATCTTCCATATCCTGGTATATATGCCCATCATCCTGGTATATATGTCCCCATCCTTGAATATATGTTTTTCATCCTTATATACTGTATATGCTCCCCATCCTGGTATGTATGTCCTCATCCCGGGCCCATTCTTTGGGATATGGTCCCCATCCTGGTTCATTTGGTCCTTATTCTGGTATTTCATGGTATATATGGTTGTCTCATATTTGCCCATATCTCTTTTAGGAGTATGAATGCTGGCATGTGATAACACCAAACTTCCCTGTAGGGTTTCCCTGGGGTAGGGAATTGAACCCACAGAGATCAAAATGGTTGCAGATTCTATAAAAAAACCAAAAAAAAAATAAACATTTTTAGGCCAAGGTTGTACGTCTGTATAACTCAGACAAGGATCGCATCACAATCCTCAGATTGGCCACAACTTTCCGACCTGGAATGACACCTGCATAGGGAAAAATATGAAGCGGTCCCTGCTTGGGTTTAGCCGGGGCTGCAACCAGCGCGTACAATCCCCGTCAAATTACATGACCATTTGGCCCTAGCATAAAAGGAAATTGTCACCAAGTTTTTGCTACCCCCTCTGACCAGCAGCAAGATTTTTAGAGGGGGAGACCCTGATAAGAGCAATATGTTACTTACTATACTGGGTGCTGCAGTTGTCAATTAAAACTTTTATTTGCTGCGATCTTAGCAGTTCTCTGAATGTTGAGCCCTGTATACCTTTTCCCCCACCACTGATTGACAGCTTTTGTGTAAAGCTGTGCATAGGCAAAACCTGGTAGGACTACATGGCAGCAGGTTTATGACAGTCCTCTATTGATAGTTAATAATAAACATTAACTGTATGAAAAATGCACTAAGCAGCCTAGTGACACATCACTGGAATAAGGTCAATGTGTCACAAATATGCAGCTCTCAGAATAGGTGGCAATAACCTGGTAAAAGATTCCCTTTATTGTCACCCTTTTATCTGCCTGTGTAATAATGTGTATATCTAAAAATATTATTGTTTTTTGTATTTGTAGGCTACAAAATTTAGCAGTATGTAAACCTAAATGGAGGTCCTGTAATGAATATTAAACACTCTTATACATAACTCACTGACAGTTT